>CM046451.1:76698794-77381119 GCA_025506515.1 Flaveria trinervia | reverse complement strand
CCGGACCTCCTGCTAATGCTTAGCAAGCTTCATCTTCTGATCCACAGCATGGTCAACCTCCCTCTCCTTCTGAGCCTGAGAGAGAGGAAGTCCCAACTGAGAGAGACAGTGAAGATCAATCTGGTGCTGCAGGCCAGTCTTCTCAGTTAAAATTTGGAAAGAGAAAGAAGAGGATGGCTTCTAAACCAAAGTCTAAGAAGAAGAAGAACCCTGCATCCTCTTCTGAACCTCAGGATGAATCAGAACAACCTGAGGATGTGCAGCTAGAGGATGCTCAACCAACTCCAACTTTAGTAGCTCCTCTAGCATCAGGAAAACCCATCTTGTCTTGGACATACACCACAAATCCAGAAAGATGGCATGTTATTAGAGATCAAGGCATTGAAGACATTTATACATGGCAAGATATGTTTCAGTTGCCTCTGCATGATCTCTTTGACATGAGAAGACACTTTGACAGCCTGAAGGATCCTGATCAACTTATGAAGAAAGGAATGGTGATCATCCTAATGAGGACTATTAATATCTGAAGTTGTCTAAGTGTTTTGGTAGCATCAGCCTAGGGGGAGTTTGTAGAGATTAATGAAGAGGCTGATGCAACCTAAACATCTTTAGTCTCTCCTGTATGCTGCACAAGTGCATTGAAGTGGAATTCTTTGGAAGTTTCACATGTGCAACAGAAATACTCTAAGTGTGAAATCTTCCGAAGCCAAGACCAACATCTTCCGAAGCCAAAGATGAAGTCTTCCGAAGCCTCAAAGACAAAGTCTTCCGAAGCTTCAAGTTCATGAAGACAGATTTCTTCCGAAGACTTTTAACATATGCTTTATCTGATGTACTGTTCCATAAAGCTGGACATCTTTCTACTACAACTCTGCAAGTCATCAACTAACATGGTTTGGTGATAAGGTCCATGCTTTTGGTAACTGTACATTGAGGTCTTGAGTCTGTATTCTTTCTACTTTATGTACTTTTTCCTTTTTGTAATAGAAAAGGATGTGAGCTATGGCATGTCATAGTCACAAGTCAAAAGGCAATCTGCCTTTTGACTCTACAATTGATTTTGTTTGTGTCTAGTCAATTGTATCCAGCTGGCTTTCAAAGTATAGCCAGCTGTAGGATGTAGTATAAGTATCTCATGTTCTTGTAACTTTTATTTATGCTTTGTAACATTTGTAATAGAACATAGAGAAAGCAATATACTGCATTCTTGAAAACCATATACTTGTGTTCTTTGTGTTCTGTCTCTTTCATTACTTGTGTTCTTAGTGTCTTATCTTGGTTAATCCAGTTTACTGCTTAATAAAGTTTGATTAATCTCCTCTTTGTGTTGCTGTGTTGTAACTTACACCTTCAACGATCCTGCACTTTGCTTTGTTACAACTTTGGCCCCTGTAGTTTTTACTTTTTGTTATTTTATGCAAAAACCTTTTATTTAATGTTTACAAAATGACAATAAGGCCCCCTTAACTTCTTAAATCCAAGTTATAACCATCTCTTAACTTAATAACTTTTACAATTTATTATTAATATGTTATTATTATTATTATTATTATTATTATATTATTATATTATTATTATAACTTGCTATTATTTTTAGTATTATTAATAACATAGTTATTACTCTTATAAATAGTTATTATTGTTATTATTTTTTTGTGATTATTATCATGTTCAATTTAATAGATAAACTATAACTTTTTTACATTAAAGAATTAAAGACTAACTAATAAATAAGCACAAATAGCCACAAGTTTCATGAAAAGCATTAATAGTCCCAACAAGAATAAATGAGGTTAACTATTAGTTAACCAAAAATACAAGATGTTACAGTCTCCCCAACTTAAAGAATTTCGTTCCGAAATTAAGAATGAACTAGGCGAACAAATGCGGTATCTCTCCTTCATATGATCCTCACGCTCCCAAGTGAACTCAGCTCCACACTTGTTCTCCCAACGAACCTTAACGATAGGTGTGGTAGTTGTTCAGGTCTTCTTCATGGTGCGATTCATAATCTCAACAGGCTTCTAACGAAATGCAATGACTCATCAATTTGAATTTCCTCTAGTGGAACATGCAAATTTTCATCAGCCAAGCACTTCCTCAGGTTTGAGACATGGAAGACAGGATGAACTCCGCGAAGTTCAGAAGGTAGCTCCAGTTTGTAAGCCACTTTCCCAATTCTTTTCAGAATCTTGAAGGGTCCTACAAAGCATGGGGCTAACTTACCCTTCTTCCCAAAACGTACAACACCCTTCCATGGAGAGACCTTAAGAAGAACCATGTCGTCGACTTGAAACTCCAACGGTTTGCGTCTTTTATCGGCATAACTCTTTTGGCGACTTCTAGCCACCTCGAGGTTATTTCGAATTTTGGAAATTTTGTCGGTCTTTCTTGAATAAGTTCCGGACCAGTGATAATATTTTCCCCATGTCAGTCCAACAAATTGGGGAACGGTAGTTACGACCATACAAAGCCTCGAATGGTGCCATTTTGATACTTGAGTGATAACTATTGTTATACAAAAATTCCGCGAGCGGTAAATGCGTATCCCAATCGCCACCAAAATCAAGGACACAAAGACGCAGTAAATCCTCGAGGGTTTGGATTGTTCGTTCGGTTTGACCATCGGTTTGAGGATGGTAAGCCGTACTTAAATCCAATTGAGTACCCAAGAGTTCTTGCATCGAAGACCAAAAGTGCGAAGTGAAACGAGCATCTCGATCGGAAATAATGTGCAACGGCACGCCATGACGACTTACAATTTCGTCAACATAGATTCGAGCCAACCTTGAAACCTTGTATGTATCTCGTATGGGTATGAAATGTGCTGTCTTGGTCAAACGATCAACAATGACCCATATGCTATCATGACCACGAGGTGTACGAGGTAACTTGGTTACGAAATCCATGGATATATGTTCCCATTTCCACATAGGGATTTCAGGTTGCTCAAGTAAACCACTTGGTCATTGATGTTCGGCTTTGACCCTTGCACATGTGAGACACTTGGAAACATAAGATGCGATATCCTTTTTCATTCTAGGCCACCAATATTGACCACGCAGGTCCATGTACATCTTATCAGAGCCAGGATGAACGGAATATCGGGTTTGATGAGCTTCGTTCATAATGAATTGTCGAAGGTTATCATGATTCGGGATCCAAAGTCGATTCAAGAAGTACCATATGCCGTTCGGTTTTGTCTCCAGTTGTGACCGAACGTTAGACATCAAATCTTCATCTTTCCCTTCGTCGGTTAGTGCCGCTTGTTGAGCCTCGTCAATGCATAACTCGAGGTCACTATCGATCCTTATGTTTTGAAGCATGATAGTAGCCTCGTTGACATCCACATGAATCTCGGTATCAAATTCTCCTAGCATATCAAACCATTGCCTTCGATCTCGAATTTCTTGAAGCGAGACAGTCTTGTTGTGGACCTTGCGACTTAGCGCGTCGGCTACAACATTCGCATTTCCAGGGTGATAGCGAATGTCGCAGTCGTAGTCGCTAATCAACTCAATCCAACATCTTTGTCTCATGTTGAGATCCTTTTGATTGAACACGTGTTGGAGACTCTTATGATCGGTGTAGACTATGCATTGCGTCCCATATAAATAGTGTCGCCAAATCTTCAATGCGAAAACCACAGCACTAAGTTCAAGATCATGAGTTGTGTAGTTCACTTCATGAACCTTCAATTGCCTCGACGCGTATGCTATAACTTTGCCTCGTTGCATGAGAACACAACCAAGACCTTGATTAGAAGCATCAGAATATATGGTAAAGTCATCGTTTCCATCGGGAAGTGTGAGAATAGGAGCGTTACACAACTTGCGTTTCAATGTCTTGAAAGCCTCTTCTTGCTCGGGTCCCCATTCAAAGAGTCGATTCTTTTGGGTTAGCGCCGTTAATGGTTTAGCAATCTTCGAGAAATTTGCTATGAACCTACGGTAATATCCCGCTAAACCCAGAATAGAACGAACCTCGGTTGGGGTTATGGGAACACACCAATTCTTCACGGCTTCAATTTTAGCAGGATCAACGTGAATTCCTTGGCTATTCACCACATGCCCTAAAAATTGAACTTCCTCCAACCAAAATTCACACTTGGAAAGCTTGGCCTATAATTGCTCCTTCTTCAAAAGTCCAAGTACTTGTCGCAAGTGCGTCTCGTGATCGATTTTTGTCTTGGAATAAATAAGAATGTCATCAATAAACATGATCACGAATTTATCCAAATACGGTTTACATACTCGAATCATGAGATCCATGAACACAGCAGGCGCATTGGTCAAGCCAAAAGGCATGACCATGAACTCGTAGTGTCCATATCGAGTACGGAAAGCGGTCTTTGGAATGTCGTCATCATGAACACGTAATTGATGATACCCAGAACGTAGATCGATCTTTGAGAATTGAGTTGCTCCTTGAAGTTGATCGAAGAGATCATCGATTCGAGGAAGAGGGTATCGGTTTTCGATAGTAAGCTTGTTGAGTTCTTGGTAATCGATGCACATACGAAATGAACCATCCTTCTTCTTCACAAATAGTACAGGTGCTCCCCACGGTGATGAACTAGGGCGAATAAAACCCTTATCGGTCAACTCTTGCAGTTGCCTAGCGAGTTCTTGCATTTCAGAAGGTGCAAGACGATAAGGCGATTTAGCCACAGGGTTTGCACCAGGGATTAAATCAATCTTGAACTCAACTTCTCGCACGAGAGGTAACCCTTTAAGATCCTCGGGAAAAACTTCGAGAAAGTCTCGCACAACAGGAATGTCCTTCAACTCCTTACCCTTGGCTTTCGTATTAACTACATATGCCATGAAAGCCATGTCGTTTTTACTTAAGCACTTACGGGCCTTGATGCAAGACATGAGTTTGAGTCTTTGAGATGATTTCTCCCCAAAGACCCTTAAGGTATCACCAGTCGGTAAAGGAATTCGGATACACTTCTCAAAGCATAAAATTTCCGCACGTTGCTTGGCTAACCAGTCCATACCAATGATAACATCAAAGCTTCCTAGATGCATAGGAATAAGGTCGACGAAGAACTCGTGTTTATTAAGGCTCAAGGTGCAGTCACGTATTACGATGTCAATGACAATAGATTTTCCATCGGCGACCTCGACCGTGAAAGATCTCTCCATATTAACACGCGGTTTAGAAAGTATAGGCTCGAATTCTAGGGACACGAAACTCCTATCGGCACCCGAATCAAACAATACAGAAGCATAATGACTATTTACAAGATACATACCTGTTTGGTAAGAATCCATTATTGGTATGATGAACACAGATAGGAAATTTTATAAGACAAGAGACGATTTAAAAAGAGTTCAACGACGTACCATTCACCACGTCATTGTTGGCTTGAGCTTGGTTAGCATTGATGTTGAAAGCCCTTCCACGAACCGGTGGCACAGTTCCCGCATTGCGAGGACATTGCTGACGAATATGACCAGGCTCGCCACAGTTATAGCAGGTTCGGTTGGTAAGCATGGCAGTGTTGTTTGGCACACGAAGGCAAGTAGTTACCAAGTGTACATACTTCCCACATAATGAGCAAACTCGGCATGGAAAGTTGCTCGAATGATGGTACTTGCACGTGTTACACATAGGATGTGGACCAGTATAAGCTTTAGCCATGGGAGCTTGATTTGCAACCACCATTTGTTTTTGAGGAGCATTTGGGGTGGTCACAACATAGTTGCGCGTCGGGGTGAACTTACGCTTCTTGTTTTGAGAGAAAGACTTGGCCTTTACTTCTTTTGTTGCCTCGGGTGTCACCTTCGCCATAGACTTGGAACCCTTTGCCGACATCGCGCCAGCTCTTATATGATTCTCGGTGAGCTGTGCAGTAATAGTAATCGCCTCCTCCAATGTTGTGGGCCTACTACCCACTACGGCATCTTGAATTTGAGGTGGCACCCCCTTGATAAATTTTTCAATGTTACAGGGCACGGTGTCCACCATGTGTGGTAGGAGCATACTCAACTCATGATGTCGGGTGGAATAAGCCAAATGGTTCCCACCATCTTGTTTGAGATTCCAAAACTCCTCCTCCAGCTTTTGCAACTCGCTACTTGGGCAGAACTTTTGGATCATAATATCCTTGAATTCCTCCCAGGGTAACACCATTGCAACCTCAGTTCCACGGTTTCTCTTTTCACTATTCCACCATGTTAGTGCTCGTTGTTGAAGAACACTTGTAGCATAGCGAACCTTGAACTCGTTGGGGCACTCACTAACAATGAACGTGTTCTCCATACTTTCAAACCACTCGAGAAGTCCAGTGGCTCCTTCTTTTCCACTAAAACTAGTGGGTTTGCACGAGTTGAAGTGTTTGAAAGTGCAAGTACGATTGTTCCCTTGTTGATTATTCCTGGTTTGATTGTTGCTATTGTCTCCATTAGCACCACTATTGTTCCCATTGGTGTTGTTGTTGCTATTAGCCATTAGTGTGCTATTAAGTTCTGCAACCATAGGCGGGAGAACGGCAGCCATTTGTCGGGCAATCATGGCAGCTAGCTTACGGTCGGAACTTCCACGCTTTCCATGGTGACGAGACATGCTGGAATATACAAAAATGAGTTAGTTATAGGAGCGGGGGTATCAAAGGATAATAGTTTAAACAAGGGTAAGCTAAGGGTTATAAAGTATACGGAATGATTCCATTTGGTAACGCATTACTATTTGGAAACGTTGACACGTCAAAGTGAATTGACCCATTTACCTTAGAAACTTGTGTATATTGACCATAGTTTATCACTCATCTCAGAAATCCCCAGGTAAGCATAACTAGTCCCGTAGGATTTATGCGATACGCTTGCCTTAGCCCGAGGGCCTTTTGCCAGGAAAACTAGATACATGTGTCTATGTGTCACATAATATTTCTTAGGTTCATAGAATCAAAACCTTGATGAGATTTATATAGATTAGACATAACGTCTAAAGATCCAAGTCATAACATAAACATAAGATTCCACGTGTCGACGAGAATAAGGTTAAGAGAGTTTATGTTCGGGGAGAGTCAAAGAGTCAAAGTTAAGTTTAGGGAGACAAGTAACAATGTTTAGGCCATCCTATGCTAAGGCATCAAATTGCACATAAAGGCATAGCATTATGTAGCATGTAAAGTATAAAATTTACAAGATAGAAATATAACTCTATAAGGTTCATGCATACTATAGCCTAGGTCACCATTTCTAATAACCTAGATCCCTATAGTTATGGGCTCTGATACCAATCTGTCACACTCCAACCTTGACGGCGGAATCGTCGAGGTGTGAGAGTTAAGATTGTTCACAGCCACATAACGCTATTAATAACCCAAATATATATTAAACAAAATTTCCAATTGTACTATTACAATCATAAGTCTCAAAGAGATAAAATAAACATAACAAGTCATTTTATTTCATTTGTTTATCTAGGTCCATTCCTAGATATGTAAGCTTCAAAGAGTAGAAATCAAGCTTGAGTATTTCCTGAAACATGTTAAAAATAAAAGGTCAACAATAATGTTGGTGAGATTTCCATAGTTTGAATTACATAAGTATATAAAAGATGGCAATTCATGTTGTAAATTAGAGAAACACAGTAAGCTAGGGGTGTAAGACAGAATGCACAATCAAACCTCGACAAAGTTTTACAAGTCTCAAACATTTAAAAGTATATACGATTAGCTAAGTGTACTTGGATCAACCAAGCAGGCTTGTCTGGCCCATAAATCTATGACTTCGCTAGGCTAGCAATAGTTAATGATTGTACATATATTCGACATTACATGGTAGCTACAAGGTTCAACTAATCACAACATACAAGTAAATTGCCATAAGTTTACAAGAATCAAACGTGTTTACAAGTGCAAGTTTATAAAGTAACATGTTTCACCCAATGTGTAAAAATATGAAAAAGGGGTATAGAAATACTCACTTGATCAAATGTATATAATGACGATTAATAAGAAGTGTAATAAGCAAGGTTCCAACGTAGTTCTTCACAAGGTACCTAAGTATATATATTTACAAGATTTAAATTATATTGTAATGAGGTTATCGAATCAACGAGGACTAGGGTTTCAAGTGGATTTTAGGGCTTATCAAACAACAAACTAAAATCATTCATGTTTTCTTGAAAATATATACCTATATATATATATATATATTTATATTTGATATTAAGATGTGGAAAGAAAAAAAAACACTTATGGATTTAGAATAACATTTATAATAATTTGTAGATTTATAAAGTTTAAACAAAATTTTTTAACTAGTTAAAACACCATTTAAACAATGATTTATAGGTTTTGATTGAAATAATTTGTGTAAATTAAACTAGTGTTTAAGGTCTAATTTATTTTTAGGAAAATAATTTAAATCTACCATTTGAGCAAATATATGATATAACCTAAATATAATAATTATTAAAAAGAAATATTAAGATATCCAAGGAAATAAATTTCCAGAATATAATCTCGTGATTCTAAAATTTACAAGGTTTATAAAATGACTTTTCATAATTTTTATAAATTTTAGTATTTAATTTAAAGGCTAGAAATGCCTAAAAAAATATATGAGGTTCCCGGTTCGAACCGGGACCTCCTGCTTAGGGAGTGTGCATCCTACCAGTGAACCAGCCGCATTAAGGGTTTACTTGAAAAACTTAAAAAACACCAAATGTTGAAGAAATTCAAATCGTATAAACCCTAGTTTCTTCAACCCCCAAATTGAAGTCGATTTATTGTTATTAATCAGATTAACCATAGGGCTTTTGATCCCTATGTGTAATCGAGCACATTGGTGTATTAAACTTACTTGATTGCATCCGAATTGGAGTGTTTATGCCCGATAAAGCTTTGGTCCTTTTTCGCGATGAACAGGGGCCTTGATTTCAATAATTTAGTTGTATTTTCAAGCAATTGAGTGTATAAGGAGTTTAAAAGGATCGAAAGGAGTATTTTCCCTCCGTTATATATGTTTGATTCGTACGTTAAGGTGCCGGTTGAGCTTTGACTTTAATTCGATTGCCACGGTTATGGTTAGGTGTGTTAATGGATGATTAACTCGAATTAAACCAAGCATTAAGCTTGACAATGATTAACCGAACATTATTGTACGTTTAATTTGATTGTTCGACTTAAGGTAGGTGTTGATCGGTCTTAAACCGATCGAAACATTGATTTCGATTAGAACCCATTAAATCCGAGTGTTTATGGTCCAATAGAATGTGGGTTCGAGTTTGAAAATGCTTTCCGTGTCATTTGGCGTTAATTTGGGTCGAAAATATGAAATATTCCCATGTATTGGGGTTCACCGGCGCCGCGCCAGAGCTGTGACGGCCGCCGCCGGAAAAACGCGAGAGAGAGGGGGAAAGAATAATCTTTGCTTTGTTACAACTTTGGCCCCTGTAGTTTTTACTTTTTGTTATTTTATGCAAAAACCTTTTATTTAATGTTTACAAAATGACAATAAGGCCCCCTTAACTTCTTAAATCCAAGTTATAACCATCTCTTAACTTTAATAACTTTTACAATTTATTATTAATATTGTTATTATTATTATATTATTATTATTATTATTATTATTATATTATTATTATTATAACTTGCTATTATTTTTAGTATTATTAATAACATAGTTATTACTCTTATAAATAGTTATTATTGTTATTATTTTTAGTATTATAATAACATAGTTATTACTCTTGTTATTATTTTTTTGTGATTATTATCATGTTCAATTTAATAGATAAACTATAACCTTTTTACATTAAAGAATTAAAGACTAACTAATAATAAGCACAAATAGCCACAAGTTTCATGAAAAGCATTAATAGTCCCTACAAGAATAAATGAGGTTAACTATTAGTTAACCAAAAATACAAGATGTTACATCCACTGTTTGAAGAGAAATCTATATGCTCATCATAAGAACTTTCTGATGCAGCATATTCTGACTCATGACCGACCAGAGCAGTATTCCCTGGTACAAAATCATCAGTGAGCTTCCTAGATAAAGCCAGTTTCCTTTTATGTTCTATCTCTCTTTCAAATGTTAACAGTTTCCCATGAAGTTGGGTGAGAGATAGGTTGTCCAGATTTGCACTGGAGCGTAGGACAATAGTATATGTGTCCCATCTCTCAGGCAGGGATCTGAGGAATCTATTGTTCATCTGACTGTTTGTATATTCATGTTTAACCATTTTTAACTCAGATATCAAACATGAAAATCGCTCAAACTGTTGAGTCAGTGACTCACCCTTTCTATGAGAGAATGTCTCATATTGCTAGGCAAGAATCTCTCTATTGTTTGCCAAAACCTCATCAGTTCCTCCAAATTGTTCTTTCAGAGCAACCCAGAGGTCATGAGCAGTTTCATGATGCATAAGTCCAGAATAGATTTCATTAGGCAGTGCCATGGCCAGAATTCCATGGGCTTTAGCATCAATTTCAAACAGTTTCAGATCTTCATTTGAGTATTGCTCTTTCTTCTTCGGAACCATCTCATGGTTTCCGGATTACTCACCATAGGCTTATATGGTCCATGAACCACAGATTTCCAACAACCTGAACTGTTGACACATAGGTGATGGAGCATCCGGCGTTGTCATATGTTATACTCACTCCTAACAAGCATCGGAGGCTTTGTTGAGGAGCCAGTATTGTGAGGATCATTGATTGATGTAGCCATTTTCACCAATTCAAACAGTTTCAATGAGATTTTAACAAATCTAGCTAAAAAACTCAACAACACAGTTTGAAACAAGACGAATCTCAAATTAATTCACCGGAAGCAACAGAAAATCAAACTCTATAACCAATTCTTGCAAATTTGCTAATTCGATCAAACTTAGATATCAAAAGAGCAGTTTCAATGATCAATTGTTAAATCGATCAATGATTAACCTACTCTGATACCATTTGTAAAGGATCGGGATCTAGTTTGATCAATTAAATTAAGATTTGTAGCGGAATAGCACAACAATTAGACGAAATTTAAGCAAGAATAATATGAATATTCAATCAAACAGTGATGGTTATACAGAGAAAATGTTTTCTACAAAGAGAATGTTTTCATTCACGCCCACGCTTCACTTAGGGAAATTAGGTCAACATTCCTTTTATAAAGGAATGTGACATCAGCTGACGTCACTTGATAGTGACAGCTAACTGATTTATACAAACAATTGAAAGTAAACTAAACTATTGAAGTTATAACATCTAAAGTGTAAGACCTTCAGATGTTTTACATAATATAAAACTATTGATTACAAACTACTGAAAAGTAAACCATCACAACTACTGAAGAGAACTACTTCAGCTGTTTTGACAACTTCTGTGAACTTGGTCTTCAGACTTTGTCTTCAGCAGTTGTCTTCAGACTTTATTCTTCAGCTGTTGTCTTCAGACTTTGTCTTCAGATTTTGTCTTCAGCTGTTGTCTTCAGACTTTGTCTTCAGACTTTGTCTTCAGCAGTTGTCTTCAGACTTTGTTCTTCAGCTGTTGTCTTCAGACTTTGTTCTTCAGCTGTTGTCTTCAGACCTTGTCTTCAGACTTTGTTCCTCAGCTGTTGTCTTTAGACTTTGTCTTCAGACTTTGTTCTTCAGCTATTGTCTTGAGACTTTGTCTTCAGACTTTGTCTTCAGACTTTGTCTTCAGACTTTGTCTTCAGACTTTGTCTTCAGACTTTGTCTTCAGACTTTGTCTTCAGACTTTGTCTTCAGACTTTGTCTTCAGACTTTGTCTTCAGACTTTGTCTTCAGACTTTGTCTTCAGACTTTGTCTTCAGACTTTGTCTTTCAGCTGTTGTAGACCACTTCAGTTGTTTTGATGTCTGTGGGACTTAAAGGTTTTTCTGATCTGGCTTATTGGTTCTTTTGGTCCAACACTTTAATTTTTCAATTTCTTTTTCTTTAACCACATGCTCTTCTTTCAATTTTTCTAACTCATCAACATCCACTATCTTTTCTGTTTGTACAGACACATTTGTGTAGTACTTAAAGGAATTCTTCTACTTTTTCATTTTCTTCTGCTTGAAACACAGGTTCATATAACACATCATTCATGAAATCAAAATCAAAGGTTTGATTTTGTAAACCTTCTTCATGAGCAACATTAACAGGTTCATCTTCTTGAACATCA
Organism: Flaveria trinervia; assembly: GCA_025506515.1. NCBI lineage: Eukaryota > Viridiplantae > Streptophyta > Magnoliopsida > Asterales > Asteraceae > Flaveria > Flaveria trinervia. The sequence continues at coordinate 77,368,971 of CM046451.1, read as the reverse complement.
TGAGCAAAATCATCATGTATATCAACATCAGTAGCTTCTTCAACTATGTTCTGTGTTTCATTTACATTCTCATCTTCATTCCTTTCTTCAATGGATTCTTGATAAGCTTCAGCTGCATCATCATTATCATCATCATCATTATTATCATTATCTTCATCTTCTGATGAGCTTTCAGAATCTTCATTTTCATTTTCATTTTCTCATTATCATCATCAATCATATCATCAACAACATACTCAATGAGATCATTAGGATCTATTGGATCATCTTCAGATAAATGAAAATGTTGTTGATTTATGTTAACTTCATCATTAGATACATTCCTTATATACTTAAACACAGGAATGTTTTGAGCACCGGTGACCATTGTTAGTCTTTTATACACAGATTCTGACATGTGCTCCAATTGCAATTTATCACCTTCAACTCCTTCAAGATAGAAGTCTGGATTCTCTTCATTTATGAGCATTTGGAGAAATCTAGGATACATTAAGTATTTATTTCTCCTTCCTCTTTCAAGATTGAAAATAAATCCATTCAATATCCATTTAGCCATATTGAATATTCTATTTGTGGCTAAGGCAATAATCGGAGATGCAATGTCTACAGGGAATGAGTCCCAACCAACACTTCGTTTAGACATGCAGTGTTGAAAGATATAACATAATAATTTCCAATGCTTGTACACTCTTGCTCGAAAAAATTGTTTTTTTGGGAAATGATCTGGATGACCTATTTGTATAAACACTTCTCTACATTCATTGAATGTATACTCAGATAAGTCTTCAGGGTCATTTTCTCCAAGTTTAAGAGCTGATCTAATTGTTTGTTCAAAGACTTCAAGCATTCTGTCAAATATGATGAAAGCTCTTACAACTTTGTTTCCTTCATCATCTCTTTCAACTTCGGTAGTTCTCTAGAATTTCTTTATCAATCTTTCATTAATCATTGGTCGTGCACACATTGCATAAACATATTTAGATCTCAACAAAAATTGTATCATTTCTTCATAGCCCACTGTTTCTCTATTTTCTTCATCTAGAAATGCAACAACATTATGCTTTGGTTCGAACTTTAAAGCTGCCATCTGCAAAATAAAATAAAAATATTAGATTATTGAAAGATTGAAGAATTTATATTTTGAAAATTGAATTCAATTTTGAATTATGATTTTTAATTTTTTTACTTGTGAATTTAAGTTTGTGACATTATTGAATTATTTATTTTGAATTTAACATTTTATCCATTTTGATTTCTGAGTTTTTCTACTTTTTATTAAAAAATATTATTTTTATTTTTATTTTTAAAAATATTCACATGTATGTTCTTGTTCTTCTTCTTCCTTCGAAGAAAACCGACTGAGTAGTTCATTATCATTATCATTTTCAAGTTAATCCACAATCAATATATAAAATCACTCAGAATTTGATATTCATCAACAATCTATGATCATTTTGTATATGATTAAGATTTGATTAGTTTAACTGTGAATTTCATAGTGTCCGAACGCCCAAATAGCAGTCGAACGCCTATGTTAATTATCAAATGTTAATCAAAATCGGCTGATGAGAATCATTCACTTACATTTATCAACTCAAATACTATCTAACACCAACACAATTTGTTTCAAATGCTTATAAACTGCTGGATTTATGAAACTTGAGAGTCGATGGTTTCAGAGAACTTTTGGTTTTCAGAGGAATTTTTGAGTGTGAATGAGAAAACAAGTGTAGGTGTTCTATTTATATTAAGTGAAATTTTAGACGCATTAGCACTGTTTGTGCATATGAAACCCTAAAATTCACAAAATAATGAGACGCATGAACACTGTTTGGCCGTATTAACTTAGACGCATGAGAATTGTTCATACGCATAAGAACTGTTTAGGCGCTTTTGCACTATTCAGTTGCATTTGCACTATTTAGCCGTCTGAAGTATCTAAACGTCTAACACTTTGAATAAAATCAAACTTATTCAACTGTTTAGGCGCATGGGTTTAAGTAAAACGCCCAAACACTTGGTTAAACACATGCTTAATGCAACTGTTTAGGCGCATGGGAATATGAAAAACGCCCAAACACGAATAAACTTCTGAAATGTCACCATGCTCCTATTTAGACGTATTACGATTTAGATATATGAGTTGACTTGAGTTGACTTTCATGAATTTCACACTTGTGTTTTTCACACTTCTTCACCTGCACACTGTTCAACCATATTAGTAATCTTTCATACTAATATTTAAACATTTTAAGTATAAATTTGAATTTTCCAAAATTTTCATTTTAGTCCCTCAAATTTGAACTTTTTACATTTTGCACACTCAATTTAATTTTCATTATTTCAATTTTTCACTTGATGTTTAACTTTTTGAAATTTTTCTTTCTTTTCTTTCCCTTTGTTTTAGTCTCAAAACATAATCAATTATCTATTTTTCAACTTTTAAAGAAGCATTTTCAATTTCAAATTTATATAGGTTCATATTATCTTTTTCAAAAGTTTCATTAACACACTCATATGCATTTTGAACATATAGCATCATCCTTTCAAATCAACATTTTAACTTTGATTTTGATTTTGTGAGAAATACTCTTCCATTTATTACTCCCCCTAAATTTTTAAGTTGAAACAACTTATAAGTTTCCTAAGATACCATAATAAGATCACACTTCTCATTGTTGCATTGCCTTCACACACATAAAAACATGCATAAAATCAAAATGAAAGCAGAAACAAAATCTAATATAAACACAAGAATTTATGTCTGTAGTGAGATCATATTAATGAAGATCAGCACATTAAAATAAAAAAATTATGAATAGTCATAGACAATGAATGAATCCTGATCAAGTGTGTTCCAGGTCAGTGATATCACAACAAAGGAGACACAAGATCTAAGGACAGACAATGAGTGTTTATTACAAGTTATCAACTCACTTACTTATTCAATTCTTGGATTTAGTAGATATTGATTAGATATCACATGATGTAACTCATACAAAGACTTAGAGAGCTCAACCATCATCAAGATATGCAAGAGAGAACACATAATCAATTTATTACCTCAAACATATGTATAATCAGAGCTCATGTTACTTAATTAATAGAGAATGATCATGGATAACCATTTGATCAACTCTAACTATTCATTTGAATAGCTTGTGCACATTGGCATCTTTTTGCATCAAAGAGAACATCCAGGTCTGTAATCACTTACAACAAAGGATATCTCAGCATTTCAGGTCTATGATCACTCATAACAGAGAAGTGAAATGATGCTTGTAACAGATCTTATGATTAATTACATCACCATCAGGTGTGAGTGGTGTTACTCAACAAACAGTCAATCTGATAAGCCAAAACATCTCAAAAGTACTCAGATGATACATATTTAGTGTAATCACAAGAATTTCTGTTTCAATATAATAGCATGATAGTGTCTACACATCATATCTGATCATGTCAGACTTTATTAATGAGTGAAATATGCAACTGATCTCACTAATGTACTATCATTTCTCACATATTGCAAAACAATTTCTTTTCAGAAACAATGAACTGACAATAGGAAAGGACTCTATTTTTGGATTTTGTTATATATGCTTTTGTATTTGGTTTTTCTAAGAAAAAGAAAGCACACACACACAAAAGAAAAATAGGCAATTAACATTGAGAGTATCACTTATGATAGTCTTTTGATTTAGGGAGTTCACATATGATTAATAAGACCAATTGATTCTACTAAGTACTCAAACTGTCCTGGTAGGAAGGCTTTAGTAAATAGATCTGCCAATTGTTTTTCTGTTGCAATTTAAATCAAAATGATCAACCCTTTTTCAGAGTTATCTCTAAGAAAATGATATCGAATTTCGATATGTTTTGTTTTTGAATATTGAACAGGATTAGCTGTAATGAACATAGCTGCAGTGTTATCAATGTAAATAGGTGTTTTAAGAAAATTGAACCCATAATCCAGTAGTTGATTTTACAACCAGAGGATTTGAGAACATCCTGCTCATGCAGCAATGTACTCAGCTTCTACAGTTGAAACATAGACATTTGTTTGTTTCTTACATTGCCATGAGACTAATCTGGGATCGAGAAATTGACATCCACCCAAAATAGATTTTCTATCTTGACAATAACTACCATAATCACTATCTGTATATCCATGTAATTCAAAGTTACCCTCGTAAGGATACCAAAGCCCTAAGGCTAGTTTACCTTTGAGATACCTGAATATTCTTTTGAAAACAATTAAATGTGATTCTTTCGGGTCTGATTGATACCTGGCACAAACACAAACAACATACATAATGTCTGGTCTAGATGCAGTAAGATGCATCAAAGAACTAATCATTGATCTGTATAACGTTTGGTCAATATATTTTCCTTTTGGATCAGGTTCAATCTTGGTGTTAACATCTACTGGCGTTCGTATGGACTGACAGTCTTGCCACTTAAATTTCTTCAAGAGTTTGTCAACAAACTTCTCTTGATTGATAAAAATTCCATCGTTAGTTTGCTTGACTTGAAGTCCAAGAAAGAAATTAATCTCTCCCATAGAACTCATTTAGAACCAAGATTTCATGATTTCTTCAAATTCATCGCACAATTTTGAACTGGTAGAACCAAATATGATATCATCAACATACACCTGTACACATAAGAGATCATCATTATCCTTCTTTATGAATAAAGTTGGATCAATTTTCCCTCTTGTGTATCCATGTTGGATTAAGTGTTGTGATAATGTCTCATACCAAATTCTAGGGGCTTGGTGAAGTCCACGTAAAGCATTGCTTAGCTTATAAACTCGATGTGGAAATTCTGCATCCTCAAAGCCCGGAGGTTGCTTCACAAACACATCGTCAGTTATAGGACCATATAGAAATGCACCATTTACATACATTTGATACACTTTAAATTTCATGAATGAAGCATAGGTCAGGAAAACTCGAATGGATTCAAGTCTTGCAACTGGTGCAAACACTTCGTCATAATCAATCCCTTCTTCCTGTGTGTATCCTTGTGCAACAAGTCTTGCTTGTTCCTTATTACTATACCACGATCATGAGTCTTATTTCTAAACAACCATTTTGTGCCTATGGCATTTTCTCCTTCAGGTAAATCCACTAAATTCCACACTTCTTGTTTCTGAAATTGAAGTAATTCTTCTTGCATAGCTTCTATTCAACCATTGTCTTTTAATGCTTCGGTAACATTTTTAGGAACAATTTGAGAAAGAAAACAAGAGTATAAGCATAATTTTGCTTGTTTTGATTTACTCCTTGTTGTTCTCTCATTCAATGGACCAATAATCTGAGAAATTGAATGATTCTTGTAAATACGAGATGTTGGAATCTCATCACATTAAACATTAACATCCAGATTTGTTTGGTTTAAGTTGGAAATCTGATGTAACAAGTTAGAAAAATGTGGATTGAAGTTTGGAACTTGAGTCGGTGAGTTAATAAAGTAATCAAAGTTACCAGTATCAACTACATCACCAAAGATGGATGATGTTCCAGACTCAGGTTGCACGAACTCATTACCATCATTAGGAATAGGTTGTGATCCTTCCTGATCAAATGAGACTGAATGATTTGAAGCTGAATTAGCATGATCATTGTCATTAAATTGTATTGATAAATCCTTGACAAATGATAAAAATGGGTAGTCTGAGCTAGAATCATCTGGGTCGTCAGAATCTAAGTCCTCACTGAAAGATCCAAGATCTCCTCTAGAGTTCTTCTTTCCTATAGAATCAAAACAATTTGATTGATTAAACAAATTAGATTGAAGAGAGTTTGATAATGAATCTAAATCAAATAACCATGCAGGACCATTTGCAACAGATGGAAAAGAATTTTCCAGAAATTTAACGTTGAATGTTTCAAGAATTATATTTGTCCTAGAGTTGTACACTCGATAGGCTTTTGAAACAGACGAGTATCAACGAAAAATCCATTATCAGATTTTGCATCAAATTTTCCTAACTGATCATTTGAATTAAGAATCATAGCAGGATAACCAAATGATTTTAGAAAATTTATGTTCGGTTTCCTGCCAAACGTTAATTCATAAGAAGTTTTCATTTTATCTTTCACAATTAAGGTTCTATTTTGAACAAAACACGCAGTTGATATAGCTTCATCCAAAAAGTTATAGGAATCTTTGCATCAGCTAACATAGAATGAGTAGCTTCAATCAATATTATGTTCTTCCTTTCAGCAACTCCATTTTGTTGAGGAGTTCTGGGAGCACTAAACTGATGAGCTATCCCTTTCTGAGCACAAAATATTTCAATGTTAGCATTTTTGAATTCCGTTCCATTATCACTTCTTATTATTTTCACTTTTTTTCTAATTGATTTTCAGCATTAATGATAAATTCTTTTAGTAATTCAACCGTTTCAGATTTAGCATACAAAAAGTAAACCCGTGAAAACCTTGTATAGTCATCAATGATAACTAAACAATATGATTTTCATCCAATACTCTTGACATTTGTTGGTCCGAAAAGGTCCATATGTAACAATTGAAGAGTTTGGAAGTTGAGTTTATGAGTTTGGTCTTATAAGACGCTCTTTGTTGTTTTCCCTTTAAACATGCTGAGTAGAGATCAGTGGTTGCAAACTTCTTAGATGGAAGTCCAATGACATGATTCCTTAATACAAGCTTGTTCATATTCTTGAAATTTGAATGTCCCAAAGATGATGTTCATCATTTGATGCTTTAGCAATTAGGCAAGTTGTTTCAGTTGAAGGATCAACTTGAGACATATCTAGCTTGTATAAATCTCTATCTCTTTTAGCTGTAACAATTATCCAATCTTTGCTTATCTACAAACCTGGCCTCAATACATAACAGAATGAATCATCAAAAGAACAGAATATGATTTATCACAAATTGGGATACTGGGAACTTCTCAGTATGCTTTAGTAAGGTTACTATTTGTTTCCATGATGAGGGTAAAGCATTGAGTAGTCTAAGATTTAGATCTTCAAGGTCAGGCTTAATACCAGCTGTTGACATCTCAGTAGTAAGTTGAACAAATCTGTTCATCATCTGGTTGACTCCTGGGCTCAGGCATCTTTGTTTTAAGAACAACAGAGATTGGCAGACTATCATCCTCATCATCATCTTCTTCTTCTTCCATCCTCAACACCCTTCTCTTCCTCTTGGGTGTATCATTGGTAGTGGTTAGAGTAGGTTTCTTGGGTAAAGGAGTTGGTTTTGAGGGTTGTGAAGTTGGTTGTTTTGGTGTGGGAGATTGTACAGGCTGCTCTAGCATCTTGGTTATGAGTGAGGCTTTGGATAACTTTGCCATATCAGACCTTTTCCCAGCACCAGCTTCATCAAGAGCTTCTATGATCAATCCTTTGTTGAATACTTCAGAAGAATAGATTTTGGTGGTTATATTCAAAATATTGTCTTTGGACCATGACTTCACTTCAATGATTGGTCTTCCCAATGCTTTGATATGAATCTTATCATAGCTTCCAGCCTTTCCCTTTCTTTCTCACTACAACTTGCCCATCTATGCTCAATCTCTTGAATCTCTAGCCTTCTAATTTCAGAGTCAAGTTTGGCTGTGTCAAACCTTGTCTGAAGAGTTGATCAATGATCTTATCCATAGATCTGCTATGTTGCTCATCAGCTTCTTTGATCAGTTCTTCTAACTTTTTCTCATCTTCAGTCTGTTCAGCACTCTTCTTTCTCTTGTATGTGATCATCTCCTTTTCTTTCTTCTCTTTTTCTTCTTCCTCTTCAACTCTCTTTCTTTTGTCTGCTTTCACTGACTTAGACTCCCCTTTTTGGTTGCATTGGGTTCATGGGTTTGAATGTCAGAAAGTCTCTTAGAACAGCATCATCAACCAAGGTTTGAAATTTTGAGGAAAGCCTCTTATCAATGGCTTGATGCACAATGTTAGTGATGATGGAAGTGATGAGAGGTAAAGAGGATTGAAAGGCAGCAACCATTTGCTCAGAGGGGTTCTGTCCCTGAGAAATGGTGCCTGAATCAGAGGCTGGTGGCATAGTTGTTGGGAGTGGCTCAGTGTTGGGAGACCTTCAGAAGAAGCTGCCATCTGTGGGTGAATTTGGGCAGATGGACTTGATTCTTATGACAATTTGGCAAGCAGTTCTTGTAGTCTGCATACCTCAGCCTCAAGAATGGTGTTGTGGGCTAGAACATCAAAGAAAAAGCCCAGGTCATCATCAGTCTTTGCTGAATCATTTGACCTCCTGATTAATCAGGATGAACATGTGCTGAGTATAGATCTATATTCATATGTGCCCCTATTTCTTGGAACTGGGGACTTCCCGCCTCAGGATTATGTCCTTCATTGGCAGTTGCCTCTGGTGAGGTCTTAGAGATGATACCACCATCATCCTGTTCATGTGCTGAAACAGGAGAAGAGGCAGCCTCACCAGATGTTCGAATCTCCTCCTCTACAAAGGGAGATTGAACTCTGTAATCCCTGTGCTATGGGTTATCAGCCACATTATAATCCTCTCCCTCAACTGTTGAGGTTTTCCCAGTGGTAATAGGTTTCTGGGGAGGGGTAGAGGAATGTAGTTGAGTCAACACTTGTGCAATAACCACAGTTGGGCTTGTAGGGGTGGCTTCAGTGGGAGATAAGTGTGAAGAAGATTGCACCTGGGGTGAATGGTGCTCTTCAATGGCAATCTTCTCAAGTGAGAGAGATTCTAGTAATGTGGTTTCCCCATTTTTGGTTGCATCAGGATCCTGTTGAGAGGATACCTGAGCGGTTTCAGCTGGTAGAGTCTTGGAAACTACAGGGGGATTACTACCAGTAGTTTCATCCTGCCTTTGTGTTGTAGGGGCATCATCAGGGAGTCAACTCCTTGAGTAGCCTTTTTGGTTTGTTTGGATTGTGGTTTGGAAGGGACTTTGGATCTGGAGGATGAGGCTGTGGGTTCCCTCTGCTTGGGTTTTAGCAGTTTGGCAGCCTCTTTGAGTTGTGGGTCAGAGTTGTGCCTGGAGTATACCTCAGGCAAAACTACCACAGCAGGGACTCCAAGGCCAACAGGGCCATCAGATTTTAATTGATTGATGATTATGGCCATAAGAAACCTTGGATATAATAACCATTTGTTAGCCACAGGTTTCATTTCCAGATCTTTTAATTCCAAAAATATAACTTCAGAAAAATTCAAGCTTTGGCATTCAAGAATAGAATACAATACCTGCTGCCACCTGGATGACATTTGATCCCATGAAGAGGATTTGGGGGCAAGGCAAACATTGATCATATGAAAGATTAGGCATTCAACATCATCGAAGTGCTTCTTCAGAATGGTGGTAGCACTTAGGTCGCCCTCATACCCATGGTTGATGAATGATAGATCAGTGGTGCTCTTCGGGTATTCGGTGAAAAAGGTGGCATCATTCAGATCTAGGGTTTGGCGAATGATAACAGGAGTGATGACCACCTTCTTCTGGTTTACAAATGACTGGAGAGTGATCGCGACATCATTCTCACCAGTATGGACAGTGACATTTGTCTAGAATTGGCGAAGGGTATCAGAAGAAAAGCAGTTTGATACGGGGAATCAACCATCAGATCAATGGCAGCATCAAACTTAGTCCAAAAGGCCGATTTTGTGAAGTAGGCAACACGGTTGTGTCGTGGTTTGATTTGCATGGTCACCATTAATGGAAGATGAAAGTTCTGAAAACGACTTATGAAGTTTGAAGTTAGGGTTAGGTATTTATAGGTTATGAAACGGCTGAAAGAAAACAACTGAAAGTTTTGGTGTTAGTCATCAGTTGTTAGAAAACGACTGAAGACATGGTTTTAACTTTCAGATGTTGTAAACAACTGAAGACTTGGTGTTAGTCATCAGTAGTTTGAAACTACTGAAGACTTGGTTTTGGCTTCAGTTGTTTTGAAATGAAACAGCAGTTGTTTGTAACAATTGAAGAGTAAAATTTCTTATCAGTTGTTGTTGTCAATTCACAAATCTCAGTTGTTTCATTCACCTTAACACTTACTCAGCAGACTATCTGATTTTCAGATGTTTCACTGGTCATCAGTACTTATCTGTTAGAACAGACATCAGTAGTTGTAACCACATCAGTAGTTGTAACTACATCAGTACATTTCAACAAATAAAGTACTTCAGTACTTTTAGTAAGTTAGTCTTTAGTAGTTACGAAAACTGCTGAAGATAAAATAACTTATCAGTACTTATTTTTGACAGCTGTATACTAATGCTCATCAGTACTTGTGAACTGAGATCATCAGTAGTTGTCAAATCATTCTAGCTACAACATACCAAGCCTTAGCACTAGATTTTGGAAAGTTGCACTGTTCAAAGGCTTAGTAAATATATCTGCAAGCTCATCAGCACTAGGAACAAACTTTGGATCAATCAGACCTTTTTCATAACAATCCCTGATAAAATGATGTCTGATCTTAATATGTTTGGTCCTAGAATGCTGGACAGGATTCTTAACAATACAAAGAGCTGAAGCACTGTCCATCAGTAAAGGAGTCTTAGTCTCTGTAATGTCATAATCCAGTAATTGATTCTGAAGCCAGAGTACCTGAGATGTACAACTTGCAGCAGCAATGTGCTCTGCTCAGCAGTGGATGTAGCAACTGAAGTTTGTTTCTTACTCTGCCAAGAAACTAAACAATTGCCTAGAAATTGGCATTCACCAGAGGTTGATTTTCTGGTTAATTTACACCCTGCATAGTCACTATCAGAGAAAGCACTAATTTGCAAGAGTGCCCAGTGGAATACCAAAGTCCTAGAGATTGAGTTCCTTGTGTTGATACATATATGTACCTAGATCCTGATCTGAATATAATATGTCTTACGCTTTACGTAACTATTGGGTACTTAATGAAATATAGAATGTTTGGTTGTGTTTATAATGTGTAATATTTCATTAATGAGTTGATTAACGCATATTGACGTAATTATATAGGTTTGTGATTGTTAGAAGTGTTATGCATAATGTTATGGAATACACTCAAACTTGGTGAAGTGTAGTTCTCATGCGTCCGACTGGACCATGCGCCCCAACAGTGGCCATGCGTCCGAATGGCCATGCGACTGAGTGTCCATGCGCCTAAATAGTCCATACGCCTGAACAACTTCATGCGACTGACTCAATCGCACGACTGAACCTTCAGTCGTACGAATGAATCAACCGCATAGCTCAATCGCACGAATGAACCATGCAAATGGTTCAGTCGCTCGAATGAGCAATACTAACCTATAAATACCACCTAATTCGTGGAAATACGTTAGCATTGATTCCTATTCGACTCCAGACGTACCCTAGTCGTCCAGAAGCCTCCAAGTTCGTACTCCAAGTTCATAGAATGCTGCAGATCGATTCCTAATCGATTCTTAAAGTTAGATTCAATACCTTATTGTTTCTACGTGCGTTATCACTAATTGGATCGCCAATAAATAGGATTCTGCACTATTTGGTTTGGTTTAAACGTTAATCAGTTTGTATTTCGTTTAAAATACAAGATCCTAACAAGTGGTATCAGAGCTTTGGCTCTTGATTACGTGTGATTCAATCAATTTTGATACAAAGGTTGCGTATTTCACTAAAATGCAATCTTTTTGTGTCAAAATTTTTCTTGGACGTCCCCTGCTCATCAAGTTTTGGTTCTATGGCATAAGGCGATTAGGATTGGTGAAAATTCGGGTTTTTACGGCCAAAACACGTTAAAGCTAGAAATTTTTGGAAAAACAGCAGCTTGAGTCGCATGATTGACCCAATCGCACGACTAGACTTCATTCGCATCTCCAGACATACGATTGGACTCAGTCGCATCTTCATTCGTACGACTAAGCCTACCGGTCGCATTGTTCATACGCATCAGTTTCACTCGCACGACTAGACCAATCGCTTAGTTCAGCCGCACGATTGAACCAGTTGCATAGTTTCATTTGCACAGGTAACCCATTCGCATCACTCCATTCGGACCAGTTAACAGATTGTTTAAGTGACTTAAAGTTAATCGAGATGGAGGATCAGTTGTCAGCGTTTACAGCCGGGAAGGACTCATGGATTCAGAACTTACTACTACTGGAGAGTGAGGTGGGGAATCATAATAAACCCCCGAAGCTTATAACATTAGATGAGTTTCCCCACTGGAAGCAACGTTTTGAGATCTACCTCAATGGAGTGGATCCAAATATGTGGGAAGCTATTGAGACGGGATACAGTATGCCGGTGGGAGCCGATGGGGTGAAACTTACTCTAGGAGGAATGACTGATGCACAAAAAGTTAAATATAATGCTGAAAAGAGAGTATATGCATTGCTAACACAGTCTATCCCTAAGGATATTTTTCACCATTTCTCAGAGAATAAGCAAGCCAAGAAGTTATGGGATGAGCTGGGGAAAAGATATGACGGGAATGCTTCGTTGAAGGCATTAAAGCTAAGGAGTTGAAGAAAGAATTTGACAACTTTTCATCGATGGGAAATGAGAGTTTAGACGATGTCATTGATAGATTCTACCATTTGATGAGCGAGCTGCACATACATGGTGTCACAACTACCATGGAAGATAAAGTGTCAAATTTTTCAGACGGTTGCCAGAAAGTTGGGCTTCTTTTGTTTCAAATATGAGACAGAATGGATTGCTATCAAAGTTGGACATCAATGATTTCATACTAAAGCTGCGAGAAGAAGTACTAAGGATGAAGTATCGAGCTCAGAAGTCTTCGTACACTCAGTATCCAACTTTGTATGATGCCACTCCTCAAGTTAAGACGTCTGGAGCACCTCTTCAGACTGCCTTTGTGTCAAGCTCATCTGGTCCTTCACAAGTCTCTCCTTCAGGATCAGAAACATCAGGGTCCTCTAGTACCCAATATATTGGATCTGAAGCAAATGCTACACAACTGAAGACTGAGAATCTTGGAAACATGATAGTAGAAGTAGCTCGAGAGCACATGGATCTCTTGGCAGCAGTGGTCCATTCCTATGATGGACTTGTTGCTGGGAAATTGGAACTGCCATCTGGCAGATGAGGACTACAAGCAGGTTGATGAGACTGAACTGGAGAGGATGGATATTATGTGGGCTTAGCAAGTGTTGTCCGGAGGGCAAAGAAGTTCGTGAAGAAGACCGGACAAAACTTGGTTGCTACTAAGGACACTACTTTTGGCTTTGACAAGAGCAAGGTCACCTGCTTCAACTATGGAGAAAAGAGGCACTTCAAAAGAGAATGTGTGAAGCCAAAGAAGACTGGAAACGGGAATCCATTCTCGTCTTTCACTCGTCAAGACAAGCAAGCTAGCAGTTCTACTTCATCAAGCAAGGATCCAAAAGCCTTGACCGCCCGTGATGATGAAGGACAGGACTGGAGCTTTAGGTTTGTCTCTCCAAGAGAATCAAATATTGCGAGCGTGGATGACTTAGATGATGATTTCGCGAGTGAAAGAGATATAGCAGTTGAGATAGCGATGTCAAATAGCAAAAAGATTGTAACAGAGGTCAGCTACAAGCCTGAAGAAGAGACGTCTACAACAAAGACAGAATCACCAGAACCAGAGACTTCTGATGCTGCGTTGATGACTAATTCATCAGAACCTCCTCAGGTAAGTACTACTGACCAAATTTTCAAAAATCATGCTTGTTCTGATTGTAATAAATTTAGAGAAAGCATAGATCATAAATTTGCTAGGTATTAGATCATAATGACAGCTTAGTAAAGGATTTGCAACTGTGCATCGAGGCAAATAGAGTTTTAAAACAAAATGAGCATAGTTACAAAGAAAAGATAGACTTTTTGAATAAACAGCTTAGGGAAACTGAAGTAGTAGCATTTAACCAAGCTAATGACATTAGGTACTATCTTAACTCCCTAGAAGACACTAAGAAATAAAAAGCAGTTTTAGAAGTAGAAGTCAACTCTTTAAAGCAAAAACTGCACAGTTGGACAAGTTCATCTCATATTGTCCAACACTTAGTGAGAGAGCGTAACAATGGAGAGGGTTTAGGTTATAAAGTGGTTCCACCACCACCTGAGACCTTGATGAACACTAAGTGTAAACCAATAAATAACAATCCCATCAAGGATCATGTGGTGTCTACTCCTCGTGTAAGTGATCCAAATTCCTCATGTTCTTCAATTGAATCTGGAACAAAACAAAAGGAGGCCACTTCAAAGGCAAAGGGTAAAATGCCTTGTCTTAATCTAGAAAAAGAATTTGAAAAGGCTAATATAAAGTCAGGGTTAAACAAAGTCAAATCTGAACCTAAAAAGACTATTAATGTTAACCTTTCAAAAGTCTCATGTCAAAGTCCAGTTAACCAAAATGGAAAAGGTGTTAAGAATGTCAAAACAGTTAAGTTTGTTAAACAAGAGCATACATCAAAAGAAGTAGAATCAAAACCCAAACAAAATGATGTCACTAGGATGTCACACACATCTCCACAATGAAAGTTTAATCATAAAGTTGATAGCAGGTCATCCTACAACTGTGGAGAGTGTGGACACATTGCTTCTTTTTGTCATTACTTTCAGACACCTAGGAAGAAAATTGAACTTTAGAACTCAAAACCTAGGTCTTCTAAGAGGAGTTCTTTAACTCCACCTAGAAGAACTAGTGAACCCAAAGTTCAACCCATTAGCCAGTCGTCTATTTATCACAAACAGGCCTTACACAAATCTGACTTATGGAAAGAAAAGTCATCCTCTGTGTCTGATAATGATGACAAGAAGGCACCTGAGCTACCCTCACCTTCTAAGGGTCAATGGGTTGAATTCATGATGTGTGATGCCTCTGGGAAACCCAGCCAGTAAAGGCTTGGGTTCCTAACCTAAACTAATGCTTTAAATTGTATGTGCAGGGTGTTCGCTACAGTGCTGAAACCAACACGTGGATTGTAGATAGCGGAGCATCTAGGCACATGACAGGAAACATGGCTCTTTTATCAAACGTCAAACTAATAAAAGGCGGGCATGTTTCGTTTGTTGGTAACAAAGGAGGTTATATCACAGCTCAGGGAGAGGTTGGAAATAAGAAAGTTAAGTTTGATAAAGTGAACTACGTTCAACAACTTCAAAACAACTTACTTTCTGTTTCCCAAATATGTGACAAAGGATTTAAAGTCATATTCGACAACAAGAAGTGTTACGTACTAAAGAAAGACTATGTGATTCTGGAGGACCAAGTTCTGATGACAGGTTCAAGATATAAAGACCTTTATGTTTTGGATCTCTCAACGGTTTCTACAACGGATCATGAAGTTCAGTGCTTCCTATCAAAAGCTATTGGAAAGGACTCCATTTCCTGGCATAGGAGAATGGGACACATTAATCAACGGAAGATGAATCACTTGATTCAGAAGGATCTAGTGAGAGGTGTTAACGTAAAAAAATTCCAACTTCCGGATTTCTGTGTAGCATGCAAGAAAGGAAAACAGACGAAGAAGTCTCATAAGGAAAAGAAAGTTCATTCTATCGAGCTTCCTCTTGAACTTCTTCACATGGATATGTTTGGTCCCATCAGTACAAAGAGCATTGCAGGTGACTTGTACTGTTATGTGGTTACTGATGACTACTCAAGATTCTCTTGGGTAATGTTTCTGAAGTCCAAGTCAGAAAAAGTTGAGTCATTCAAGGAATTAGTAACCACACTAGAATCTCTCTACAAGCTGAAGGTGAGACAGGTATGCTCAGACAACGGAACTGAATTCAAGAATTAGTGGATGGAGGCTTACTGCAAGGAAAAGGGAATTGTGCGCCAGTTCACTTCTCCCTACACGCCTCAGATGAATGGTGTTACTGAGAGGAAGAATAGAAGCTTGATAGAGACAACACGTACAATGCTAGCAGACTCAAAACTGCCTATCCAATTCTGGAATGAGGTAGTGGCAAATGCATGTTATACATTAAATCGAGTTCTGGTAGTCAAGCACCATGGCAAGACATGTTACGAGTTACTACAACGACGTAAACCTAATCTGGAGTATCTCGAACCATTTGGCGCGCCATGCACACTTCTGAAGAAGACTCAAGAAGGAAAATTCAGCGAGAAGGCTGATGAAGGGATCTTCCTAGGCTACAACATACCGAACAAGAGAGTTTACAACAACTCAACGGGTTTAGTAGAAGTGTGGTGTAATGTTGATGTTCAGAGATATACCACACCACCTACTGGAAAAGGACCCGATTACTTTTTCGAATATGATGGATTCTTCAAGTCCTTTAACATCCCTATCTCTCCTTCTGATGACGAGTTAGCTACACGAATGATGTATGATATATTGAATACACCATATCTTGATCCAACATCATCGAGCTCACAGGGAGAATCATCTCATCACTCAGGGGGAGCACTAGAAGATAGTGACTCCTCCTCAGAAGATGAAGCTGAAACGGACGTCCAGAACAATTAGGAGAGACAGGTTCCACTTCCTGCAAGTCCACAAACATCTAACAGTGATGCCTCTTCAACTTCGGAACCTCAAACTCCTTCTACCTTAGATGCAGAACCAAATGTTCATAATCTTGGCTCTGAAGTAGTTGTTCCTACCACTCCAGGATCACGTCTAAATGTCTATCATTCCCTAGACAATGTCATTGGGGATGTCAGATTAGGAGTGCAGACCAGAAATCAGCTGTACTCAGCTGATTATGCCTCTGTAATGGAAAAAGGATACATTCACGATGGTGCTTATCGGGTTTTGTCTCGTAGTTTGTGTTGGATTCTATGTGCCCAAGACAATAGAATATTGATGCGGTTAGTACGTTATGATCCAAGTCGGGTTATACCCAAAAACAAGCTTAGCAAACACCAATTAATATTTAATTGATGATATGATCATGCAATTAAATATTTACACCAATTTAGAAAATGAGTTTTCTAAATAAGTTGCATATGAAATGGAACAAATTATGAGGATAATTTGTTGATGGGTTTATTATTATTTTGTTATTTAAAGGGTTTAAATAACACAAATAACATGAGAGTATACTTTAATTAAATTGTTTAATTAGAGAAGACATGTCACATTTAAATATGTCTAGTAGATGACTTATTTAATGTGTGACAAAAAGGCTAATTATAGTGAGTGTGTATGTGTGTTTGATTAAAGAGGGAAAAACCTTTTTGATTGAAAATTTTCGGCCGCCCCCCATGTGTTTTCATTGGACCTTTTTCTTTGAAAACAAAAGACACACTCAACTAGTGTTTCACTCTTCAAGAAATCTGATCTATCTCATATGCAAGCAACACACACAACCCTTTTTCTCTCTCTCTCTCTCTCTACACCTCTCGAAAGGCAGCAGAAAGTAGGAGCAATTTTCGGGTTTTTTGAGTTGTTTTTGGTGTGCTCTCCCTAGCAAGAGTGGTGTTTACTTCAAGGCTTTGGGTATACAAGCTTGAGGACCTCTAATCTTGAAGTCTTGGTCAATTTTCAGCCTCATACACCTCCTTTTCTGTCGATTTTTCAGCTGTTGGAGAAGGTATCTTGGCAGTCCTTTTGTGGTTGTCATATTGTGTTGCTTGTTGCTTATTCACATATTATGATCCTTGTTTTGGGTCTGTTTTAAACATATATATATGTCACCATAAGAACATATTTTTCAGCTTATTAACATGTTATAAAGTTGTTATTCCTCTGCTTTTTTTCAGAAAGTTTAAAAGGTTAAACTTGTTTTCTTGTGTTCTATCAAACCCATCAATTTGAGCCAAAATACGTTAGTGAAGCACTGAATGATGAGGCATGGGTGAGTGCCATGCAAGAGGAACTTTTTCAATTCAAGAAGTTAGGTGTATGGACACTGGTAGATAGACCTAAGGTGCTAAGGTGATTGGCACCAAATGGGTCTTGAAATGCAAGAAGGATGACCAAGGTGTCATTATCAGGAACAAAGCTCGACTGGTAGTTCAGGGATTTCGACAAGTCGAGGGGATTGATTATAATGAAGTATTTGCACCCGTGGCAAGGATGGAAGCCATCCGCATCTTCCTTGCCTATGCATCGTGTATGAATATCAAAGTCTATCAATTAGATGTGAAGAGTGCATTCCTACATGGTGAAATTCGAGAGACAGTTTATGTCAGTCAACCCGAGGGATTTGAAGATCCTTATCATCGGACAGAGTTTACAAACTTCACAAGGCATTATACGGGCTTCATCAAGCTCCAAGGGCCTAGTATGAGAAACTCTTGACTCATCTTGTGAAACATGGATTTCAAAGGGGAGTCATTGACTGCACACTGTTTATCAAAGAAAAGGATGGAGACTTACTGCTAGTACAGATCTATGTCGATGACATAATCTTCGGTTCAAAGAACGAAGAGTTATGCAAAGAATTTGAAGCAGTAATGAAGACGGAGTTTGAGATGAGTGCCATGGGGGAAATGAAATTCTTTCTCGGGTTACAGGTGGATCAAACACCCAAAGGGATTTTTCTACATCAGACCAAGTATGTGGGAGACATTCTTAGTCGGTTAACATGGAGAATGCTTTTGCAGCTGGAACTCCACTTGCTACAAACCATGATATAGCACCTGATGAAATTGGAGATCTGGTAGATGCAACAATGTACCAAGGAATGATTGGATCTTTCATGTACCTTACTGCCTCTAGACCTGATATCATGTATGCTACATGTCTATGTTCTAGATATCAAGCTAAGCCAAAGGTTAACCATCTGATCGGGGTCAAGAGGATATTTTTTATCTGAAGGGCACACCCACACTTGGGTTGTGGTATCTCATGATGACGACTTTGAGCTCACAGTGTATAGTGACTCGGATTACGGGGGCTACAAGATGAATTACAAGTCTACATCAGCAGGGTGTCAATTCTTTGGGAGGAGATTAGTGACTTGGCAGTGTAAGAAGCAGACCTCAGTTGCGCTGTCAACCTGTGAAGCCGAATACGTTGCAGCTGCAAGTTGCTGTTCTGAAATCATTTGGATTCAACAGCAAATGCGGGACTATGGTTTAAATTTCTCTTCTACTCCTATTTATGTTGATAACTCTGCTGCAATTGCAGTAACTAAAAATCCAGTACAACATCCTAAGACCAAACACATCGGTATAAAATATCATTTTATACGAGACTGCTTTGAAAAGAATTTAATTGATGTGGTAAAAATAAATACGGATTTCCAACGCGCTGACCTCTATACAAAAGCTTTTGACAAACCACGTTTTCTATATCTGTTAGAGGTCAACAGTGTTAAAAAGAAAAGTGATGTTATTCCTGATGATTAGCATGTGTAGTCCAATACAGTTTAGTCTAATTTTTTTTCTTTTTATTTTCTTTATTTATTTTATTTTTTTTAAATTAAATTCATGTTATTTAGCTGTCTATTAAAATCCTAAAATATGTAAATCAGTTATGATTTTAGAATTTTAGGGAGAGAATAGGTCAGCCAGTAACATTAAAAAAAAAGGAGAAGGAGAAGGAGAGGCTAGCTGACAGAAGGTAGATCGTATCTGTGATACCGATTCAAATACTTTGGAAAATGATAGTACACAGGAACAAATCAAGAGGGACTTTAATATTTAATTTAGAAAAGATACAAAATTCAAAGTCTAAGTATGTGTAGTCTGAGCAATATAAAAAGAAATATGATAGAAAAACTGGTATCTACTAAGGTAACACAATGAAAGTAGACCTAGAGGTTGCTAGACCATAGATGATATGTTGGTAGATTCAACACAATAGATGATTAGACCTGACTAGTGATCTCAAGATCAAATTAAGTTGTTCAACTGACTGTGGGCTCCCATCTTATCACTGGTTAACACAATCAACAATATTCCAATAAGGGGTAACGAGCATGTAAACGCCACAAATGTGTGCGGATGACCATAAATAGAGCAAAGCACAAAAAAAAACAAATGCTATCAAGCTAATAACTTATGTTGTTGGTGCATTATGTGCTAAAGAAATTAACGAAGCTCTAACAAGAAGATAGGTTGTGTGCCTCTCTGTTGTGTGATGGCATTGACCTGAGGATAAGCATAACCTAGGTATTCTAGAAGTCATTGTTGTTTGCCACATCTCTGCTATGCGATGGCACCGAACTGAGGATTGGTTTCTCTTTGAAAGCTCTAAGAATAGTCTCTTCTTGTCAAAATGCCCGTAGACCGCTCAAAAGCTCCTGACGAATGTTGATTATCATATAAGCGTGGGATCCACAAATGTTGGTTGAAATAATAAACCTTAAACTATCACCAATCTGTGTCAAAAGTCTGTATATGGATTTAAGAGGACAAATATACTGACAATCATCGTGGATACAAATTCCTGAAAGTCCAAATCAATGTGGGAATCTAATAGTACCAGTATGATTTCCTAAATTTGCTAACGACTCTGGACGAAAACCAAGAAGTGAGCATCAAATTGTTTTGATAACAAGTCCCAAATGATTTGACTTGCCTGTATGATTCCAAAATTGATCTGGTCCAGGTTTGGTCAAACTAAATAGAAGCTGCCTATTCCAGAAACGAATCTAGTAGATTTCTATCTTAGGATTTAACTCTCACAAAAAGTTAAAAACAAGTTTAATTTTTGTACTTTAGTTTAATTTTCTATTTATTTAGTCATTTCAGTTTATTTGTTGTCGGAATACATCATGGAATTCAGTAAGGGATTAATTCACCTAAAAGGGTCATGTCTGAGATGACCACATGTGTTTTCAAAAGATAAATGGGTCACGTCTGAGGTGACAAAGTGTTTAAAATGATCACGTCTGAGGTGATTAAAAGTTTTTCAAGATAAAAGGATCATGTCTGAGATGATCAAATGTGTATAATGTTGATTCTAAAGCTTAAAAAGGGTTTAAATGGCAAATGGTAAGAAATGCAAAAAATTTCATAAGTATGACCCATTCGCACGAATGGACCATGAGTATGGACTTATCATGCGAATGGGAGCTATTCGTACGAATGGACCATGAGTATGGACCATTCAACCGAATGGCCCATACGAATGGCCCATACGAATGACCCAGTCGGATGTTTAAGAGCGAACGAATGAGTAAGTCGCACGACTGAACTCCAATCGGACGACTGAAGGGGGCCAACTGAACCAATCGCACGACTGAGGCCCATTCACCCGAATGAAATGTATGTATTAGCCCAGTCGTACGATTGAATTTAGGTAAGTATAAATACAGGGAGAATCGGTCGCAGAGACTCACCACTCCCAAATTTGCCCTAATTCGCACGACTAACGTTACTCTGCCCAAATTTCGTTTGATCACCATTTGAGCATTCAAGACTATTGTTTGTTGTGTACTGACGATTTCTATTGACTATACAGGTATAATGCGTTGCAATCCATGAAAATATCCATCAATTTAAGACCAAAATTGACAAATATGAATCCTAAAAGAAACCGAGACTTGCATTGACGAATAAACTAATAAAACTAAGTCCATTGTGCAATTAAATGTTATAATGTGTTTTGTCAGTGGATTGCGAGTCTAATGAACAAGAGCACAAAGTCTAAAATTCAAAATTGGTGAAAAATTGAATTTGAATTGAACAGTTAGAACAACATGCGAATGGATAGGTTGATGAACTTCTGTCGCACGACTGATGTGTGCGACTATCTAAACCGCACGACTAAACCATGCGTATGAGGTCAGTCGCACGACTGGTGTAACCGCATGAGTTTACATACGCATGAGTCTAGTAGCACACTCAGTCATACGTATGGGTTAATTCGCACGACTGGAGTTTAGTCGCACTGCTAATTCGCACGAATTGATCTCAGTCGCACAACCTCATTCGCATGACAGAAAAGAAGGTTTTCAAGTCCAAGTGATTCAAGACATTCTTAGCCAATGGATACTAATGTTTACTTTTATTGTGTAACAGATGGCAAGTCGATGGACCATGAGTACGAAGCACAACATATGTGCTCATCTAGCTCTGACATCCAGAAATGCTTCAGACTTTTCTGGCATTATCACCTTTCTAAGGAGATCGAGAATTGCACATGCTATATCTGCTCCATGTACTCCATATCGTTCTATACAACAGGCCTTCTGGGAAGGTGCAGTAGTTGACCGATCTTCTGAGCCTCACTGTATCAGGAGTACTATCTTTGGAGAGGCGATTGAGATCACAGAGGAAGATCTCAGGATTGTGCTACAGTTGGGGGAAGATGCTGACTATCCTACTAGACTACACCCCCTTACTGTCAGAGGATGCTTTCTTCGAGCTAAGTACTCTGGGGACATCAATGCAGGGGTGCTCAACAATAGCAACTTGTGTCCCCAGTTCAAGTACCTTGCTCACGTACTACTGAAGTGCATAGCATCCAGGAAGGGAGGATTTGATGAGTTGTCAGATCAGATCCAGAACGCCTATGTAGCGTTGGTGCTAAACCATCCGTTCAGCTTCTCCAGGATGATTTTCTCCTACTTAGTGGAGAACATTGAGGGGAAATGGAAGAAGGGCTTCTGCATGTACCCCCGATTCATGCAGATGATTATAGACCAGAAGCTCCCTTCCCTGCCGAAGGAGAAGGAAGATGTAGTAGTGCTTGAGGTGATGGATGATACCACCTTAGGCCGGATGAAGGTGTATAGGGGGAAGCATGTGAAACCCTCTGTCAGGAGACTGTTCGGGCATCTGGCCCATGAGGACTATGTGGTGCCAGCTCGGAGGAAGTGGCGCGACGATGATAGTGATTCTGATGTTGAGCAGATTGCTCTACCCTCCGATGACTCTGATGATGATGATAGCGGGGATGCTGGAGATACCATGCCCATTCCACCGAGGGGCACAACGACTGATAGTACACATCCAGTATCTGCCCCCACTAGTGATATAGCAAAGTTGGCTGGGTTTCACCAAGATTTTATACCTGGTGAGGATGATGAGGAGTCAGATGAAGAGCCACTGACTAGGACTGTGGGAAGCAAAGTCGTTCCCACACAACATGGATTCTGGGCGGTTGGTGAACGCCCCAGTGGATCGGGAGAGATTGCTGCTGACCTGACCTATGCTCCAGAGTCGTCCAGCCGTGTTCTAGGGGAGCATGCTCCTTAACAGGATCGAGGAAGAAAAGGATGGCTCAGCCCCATGGCATGAAGAAAAAGAAGCGCAGACACACCTACATCATCACCTCAACCACCACCATAACCACCTCTACAGCCACAACCACCACCACGACAACCTCCACAGCAACCACTACCATTCCCACACCCCCTCCCACTGTCACCACACCACCCACCACTACATATATCCCATCCACCACCATATCATTCACACCTACATCACCACCACTATCATCTAGACCTAACCCAATCTTCACCACTGCCACCACTACTACCACTAGCCACCAAGCCGGGCCATCATCACATCCCACCCACCTATATGGATCATCTCTACCTCCCATTGGGGTAGAGGAACAGCTATCAGCGCTAAACCGTATGGTAATGCATCTGTTAGCAGCCAATGACGAGAAGACTGTGTAGATTCGCCAGCTGGCAGATCTCACAGCTGCATAGTCCCAGCAGATCTCTCAGCAGGCTCAGCTGATTGAGCAGCAGGCACAACAAATGGCTACTCAGAGCGAAGAGATTGCCCAACTCCAAGAGCATAGAGTCATATCAGCAAAGAAGATTGAGGAGTTGGAGGATGCTAAAAAGTCTATCATGCTCAAGCTCAAAGGAACTAAAGATGAGCCTCTGAAGATAAAGGAAGGAGATGGTGATGAGGGTGAGGATGATGATGAGGATGAAGATGAAGAGAGTGATGATGATGAAGGGGATGAGGAAGAAAAGACAGAGGACAGGCAGGAGGATGATGATGATTAAGGAGGAGATGCACCTGCATCTGCCTCAGCTCAGGGTCAAGAAAGAAGATCAAAGAGAAATCAAGACCAATGAGCTTCCTCTTCTGCGTCACCAAGTGATGATCTAACAATTCAAGATAAAAGTAATGATTTGATGATTATGTATTTGATACCTTTTGTACTTGAATCATGTATTAAACTTATGTATTTGATGTTTATATTAAGATTAATGTATTTCTGTCTTGATTATTAACTAATGTTTGACGTGTTACATGTTTACAAGAAGCAGATCCAAACTCTCAAATGGAGAATTTGATGTTACTCCCCTTAGCAGATCAAGACTCAATTGACTATGATTCTTGATCTGCAAGGGATCGTCAGGAGATCTGTGAGTTATACCCCTGAAGAAGGGGAATAATTCATGATCTTTCAAATGAGCAACTGGCTGAAATGTTCAAGCTGAACCTAGATGAGATCATTAAGAATGCTCCAACTTTTGAGTCTACCAGTGAAGAAGAGCTAAATGACATTGATGAGATAGAGATAGAAGACATCACAGCAGAGCACTATCCTCAGTACACTGACAACGAGGGAATGTGGTCCCCAATCTGGGTGAATCCCTAGTCAGTGATACATTCGAGGTATTAGATCAGATGGAGCAGGAGTCTGAGAAGATTGAAGAAAAAGCCCAAGCCTCAAACGATGATGTTGATATCAGAAAGGTAGAATGGGCTGCTTGTTTCGATGAAATCCGAGCCCAACGCGCAGCTCCTAAACAGAATGTCTACACCAAACTCTACAGAGTGAAGAAACATCATAAGGTGTCAGGCAAGATTATGCGTGGGCACATTTCAAGGATCTAAATTTTATGCAATAAAGAGGGAAAAGGGCATAGAGTACTTTAGATTTCCACATGATCTAAAGACTTTACCTGGTTTTGAGCTCAACCAGCTGGTGAAATTGAAGTTATTATATGCTGACCCAAGGAAGATGTCAGTGGTTTAAGGCTGCCCTAAAGAAAGAGTACCACACCAGGTGGGTCAACTTCAAACCTCAACAACCTACGAGGTATATCAGAAGATCTGAAGTTGACTCATCACTAGTAAGCCCAAGATAGTGCTGAAGTGGAGTCCCCCAAGAAAAATGTATAGAATCCCTCTCAGGAAATGCCACAGGACTTCACTCCACACTTTAAGTGGTGGTACTATGATTGGAGAACCGGGGAGGCGGTCATAGTTCTAAAAAAGAGGGACAAATGGATACCATCAGGGTGTTTGACCCAATGTGGCTCACTAAGTTATCTGATAATGATGTCTACACATTATACAAGTGGCCACTATTCTATGACCCACAAGATTTTGTACAAGCCCTCCAATTCCAAAATGTCATAAGACTCTACTTTGCGTTCGAGATACATGCAGGAGTCACAAGAGAGGAAAAGTACAAGAAGTATGAAGAGGTGATGCAGTAGGTAAGACATTAGATAGATCTAGGTCCAAGGGGGAGTTTGTTGATACATATATGTACCTAGATCCTGATCTGAATGTAATATGTCTTACGCTTTATGTAACTATTGGGTACTTAATGAAATATAGAATATTTCGTTGTGTTTATAATGTGTAATATTTCATTAATGATTGATTAACGCATATTGACGTAATATATAGGTTTGTGATTGTTAGAAGTTATGCATAATGTTATGGAATACACTCAAACTTGATGAAGTGTATTCTCATGCGTCAGACTGGACCATGCGCCCCAACATGGTCATGCGTCCGAATGGCCATGCGACTGAGTGTCCATGCGCCTAAATAGTCCATACACCTGAACACTTCATGCGACTGACTCAATCGCACGACTGAACCTTCAGTCGTATGAATGAATCACCGCATAGCTCAATCGCACGAATGAACCATGCAAATGGTTCTTGCACGAATGAGCAATACTAACCTATAAATACCACCTAATTCGTGGAAAAACGTAAGCATTGATTCCTATTCGACTCCTGACAGGATCAGCGATCACAAGTTTGATGTATTAGAGTTCAAAGCAGCGGAATACGAACAGGAATTAGACAAATTGTAGCAAGTAATCGATACTTGTATGCATTAAGAGCACATACGGTTATAGTGAGAGAATATATATTTCTGATTCAAGGAATGTTTATAGATATAGAATATTTCTAATCAAATCATTCATATCATTCCCATCATTCACATTATTACAATAGGTTGTCACTCCTTATATAGAGTGCAACAATCACTGCTGTTATCACGGAAAGTGACAACTGGCAGATCTAATACAAAAATAACTAACTCTTAACAAACTACTGAAATGTTCACAACTACTGAGAACATATCAGAGTGTTAAGTACAGAATATAAAACTACTGAAACTACAACGACTGAAGAACAAGCTCTTCAGTCGTTTTACAAAACTACTGAAACATAAAACTACTGAAACTAGAAATATAAAACTACTGATATCACAACTACTAAGAAGTACTCTTCAGCAGTTGTGACAAACTACTGACGCTTTAGTACTTGATCTTCAGACTTTGACCTTCAGATGTTTCATCAGCTGATGACTTCAGTAGATATCATCAGCTGATGTCTTCAGTCTTTGTCTTCAGACTTTGTACATCAGTGTTGATCTTCAGCACTTGTAAACTCTTCAGCTGTTGTACTTCAGTACTTTGGTCTTTCAGCTTCAGCACTTGTGTTCTTCAGCTATTGTACTTCAGCACTTTAGTTCTTCAGCTGTTGAAGTCTTCAGCACTTGATCTTCAGCTGTTGAAGTCTTCAGCACTTGTCAAACTATTGATGAGGCTTTCAGCATTTGTTGTGATACCATGTGGACTTAGAGGTTTTCTGATCTTGGCTCATTGGTTCTTTTGGTCCAACAAACTCCCCTGAACCAATGCAGCCAAAACCTCTAATTATTTATTATCCCACTTATTGTTGGCAAAATGTTGGTCTTTTTCCTTCTTGATTAGAGAAGATGACCATGTAAGCTCCAGCCTGGGAAGAAATCTCAGATATTTGTTTGGCAGGTATGAATGAGAACTCTGTTTTGGGGAACTGGACACAGAGTTGTTATCCCATTCATGAGATTTACTTCCCCATAATGAGTCTGTATGACTCTCGAACATAGGCCTCAAGGAGAACAACTTGTTCCTCCTAAGAGAGTTCTTCTACTCCTCCTTCGAAGAAGAACTCTAGACCATAGTACTCTGATAAGTACTTCATGGTCCTGCCATTTTTCAGCTCCACCGTAGTTACCTCCCTATATACAAATTCATCAGGATGGTTGCCTTCAAGGAGTAACTGGAGCTCATTCTTCTGGATGTCTTCAAGCTTTTATATAACACCCCTTCTTAATCATCTTGTTTTCTAGTAAAGCTTGAGGGGTCTTCTTTGCTTGGTGAGCTTTCTTGAATTCATCAATGATTTCCCAAGGTGAGACTACAATGGCCAACATGATGGTAGAATCTATTGTTTTTCGTACCTGACCATTGTATCTGTGTGGAATAGTTCTTTTATGGATTCTAGAACTCACCCTGGGGTCTGGCCATACTCTCACTCTCTCCTTCTGATACTGAAAAGTGTGCCTGAGAGTGTACAGCCTTTGAGCATGCCCTTTCATGGCTTGAATAGATGATGACTGAGGAATTCCTTGTCAACCATCTTCAACAGTTGCTCATCGTGCTGTTTCTGCTGTTCTTCTTCTTCTATCTTGACTCTGACCATTTCCTTTGAGAGTCAGGTGTGATCATGGGTTGACTTCGGGTTTTTGGCTAGCTTTAGAACAGCAGAGAGTGGCAGACTATCATCTTCATCCTCCTCTTCTTCTTCTTCTTCATCCTCAGCACCCTTCTCCTCCTTCTGGGTGCATCACTGGATGATGGTTGGGTTGGTGAAGGAATTGGTTTTGGAGAATGAAGATGTTTGGATTTTGGCTTAGAGATTGGTTGGGAGATTTGAGGGATAGGCTCTGTTTGAGTGGGTGGAAGGGAAGGTTGATCCACATCTTTGTAGTTAGTTTCGCCTTTGTGAGTTTAGCCATCTCTAACCTTTTACCAGCCCCAGCCTCATCAAGGGCTTCCACAATAATCCTTTGTTGAATTGCTCAGACAGACAGATTCTGGTGGCTATAGCCAGAATGCTGTCCGCTGTCCACGCGCGAATCTCCATTAATGATCTTCCTAAGTATTTTGCAATAAAGCGATCATTATTTCCAATCTCTCTTTTTCCAGAGCATCATACCCTGCCCATCGGTTTTGTATCTCTTGCACTTCCAACCTTCTGATCTCACTATCCAGTGTGGCTGTGTCAAACCCCTGCCTGAAGAGTTGTTCAATTATTTTATCCATGGATCGGCAGTGTGTAGTGTCAGCTTCTTTTACCAGCTCCTCCAAGGATTTGTCTTCAACAGTATGATCATCAGCACTTTTCTTTCGCTTGTAAGTGAGCAGAGGTTGCTTTCTTTCTCCTCCTCTTGGGCTTGCTTCTCTTCCTTCTTTTCCTCTGTTCTTTTCCTTTCTTTTCTTTCACTGCAGTACTCTCCCCCTTTTTGGATGCATTGGAGGAAGGGGTTGTACTGCAGAAAGAGTCTTTTGTACAGCAGCATCAATCAGGGGTTGTAAAGTTGAGGAAAGCCTCTCATCAATGGCTTTAGTCACAATATCAGTGATTATGGGTGTGATGAGAGGGAGGGAATTTTGAAGTACAGCACCTATTTGCTCAGGAGGGTTCTGTTCCTGAGAAATAGGGCCTGAAGCAAGGCAGGTGGTTGAGTTTGGAGTGGCTCAGTGTTGGGGAACCTTCAAGTGAAGGTGCCATCTGTGGGTGGGTAGAGGCAGATGGTCTTTCTCCTTGTGAGAGTGGTCAAGTAGGTTTTGCAGCCTACTGACTTTCTCTTCAGGGATTGTGTTCTGGGCAAGAACATCGTAGAAAAAGCCCAGGTCATCATCAGCCGAAGCTGAATCACTGACCTCCTGCTTAGAGCAGGATTTACATGCGCTGGGTGTAGACCAGTTGGTGCATGTGCCCCTTGTGCTTGGTACTGGGGACTTCCAGCCTCAGGACAGTGTCCATCATCAGCTGTTGCCTCTAGGAGGTCTTAGCAATGTTACCAGCCTCATTCTGATCATGTGTTGAGTCAGAGGAGGTGGCAGCCTCACTAGATATTCTAAGCTCCTTGTCTACACCAGGAGATAGAAGTGGTAAACCCCTGTGCTGTGGGTTCTCAAGTGCACTGTGTTCCTCCCCCTTAATTGTAGAGGTTTTCCCAGTAGTAAGTGGTTTCTGGGGAGGGGGTGAGGAGTGCAGTTGAGTCAGCACTTGTGCAACTATTAAAGTTGGGCTGTGAGGGGTGGTTGTTTGGGTGAGGGATAGAAGCAGTGTGCACCTGGGGAGGTTGGTGCTTTTCAATGGCAATCTCCTCAAGTGGGAAGATCCCAGATATGTAGTTACCCCTTGTGTGGTTGCTACAGGCTCCTGTTGAGAGGAAGCCTGAGCGGCTATGGCTGGCAGAGTCATTGTCCACTAGGGGTTTGGACTAGTGGATATCCTGCGTTTGTGTTGCAGGGGCATCCTCAGGGGACTCAATTCCCTGAGTAGCCGTTTTGGTTTCTTTTTGGTGGGTTTGGTGGGACTTTGGATTTGGAGGTGGTGGCTGTGGGTTCCAGCTGCGTGGGTTTTCGCAGCTTGGCAGCCATTTTTAGTGTCTGGTCAGAGTTGTGCCGGAGTATACTTCCGGCAGAACAGCCGTAGCAGGGACTCCCACCCAAAAAGTCCCTCAGCATTAAGCTGGTTTGTAATGATGGCCATTATGAACCGTGGATATAGTATCCAACGGTGGCAGTTAGTTTTTGAGCCATATCCTTGAGCTCCGAAAATATTATTTCTGAAAAGTTTAGTGGTTGTTGCTCAAGAATAGAATACATTACCTGCTGCCATTTGTCGAAATTTGATCCCAAGACGACGTCTTAGGCCAAACATACATTCACCATGTGAAAAATTAGGCGCTCAGCGTCATTAAAGTGTTTCTTCATGATAGTGGAGGCACTGAGATCGCCTTGATATCCATGTTGGGCAAAGGATAGATCTGTGGTGCCCTTCGGATATCCAGCAGAGAACTAGCATCATTCAGATGAAGAATTTGCGGATTATTGCAGGAGTGATGACTACTTCTTTGTTTTGTGACGACCGACTGGAGAGATGGTGTGTTGTTCTCCCAGTGGTAATAGTAACGTTCATCCAAATTGTTGAAGGATTCGGCATGTAGTATGGGATTCAGAAGACATGCCGTATTGTATTGGACTGAACCATGAGATCGATAGCAGTATCGAACTTAGCCCAGACAGGCGATTTAGTGAGGTAGGAACACAGTTGTGTCGCGGTTTAATTTGCATGGACGCCATTGAGAAGAGAGAAGTTTTGAGAGGAACGTTAAGTTTGAAGAAGATGAAGCATTGAAGGATTAGGTCAGGGATGTATATAGGGTACGGGTAAGAAAACGACTGAAGGATGTGGTGTTAGTCATCAGTAGTTTTAAACGACCGTTGACATGGTATTATCCTTTCAGACGTTGAAACAGCTGAAGTCGTGGTGTTAGGCATCAGAATTTAGAAAACTACTGAAGACCGTGGTTTTGACTTCAGATGATTAAACAACTGAGGACTTGGTGTTTGTCATCAGTAGTTATGAAACTACTGAGGACAGGGTTTTGTCATCAGCTGTTGTAAACAACTGAAGACTTGGTATTAGTCATCAGTAGTTATAAAACTACTGAAGACATGGTTTTGCTTCAGTTGTTTAGAATGAAACAGCAGTTGTACAAACGACTGAAAAGAATTTTCATCAGCTGTTTTCGTCAATTCTTAGCTTTTCAGCTGTTCATACTGTCCTCAACACATTCATCAGCCTTTTTTGGCGGATTTCAGTTGTTTCATAGGACATCAGTACTTATCTGTTTATACTGATTTCAGTAGTTGTAATACATCAGTAGTTTTAACTACATCAGTAGTTTGGAACAGATAAAGTACTTTAGTACTTATGAGGCATTTAGCCATCAGTAGTTATAAAACTACTGAAGGGAAAAGGACTCATCAGTATTATATGTGACATGGGTACTAATGATCACAGTAATTACTACTGAAATCATCAGTAGTTGTCACTTATTCTAGCTGCAGCATACCAAGCCTAACACCAGGTTTTGGAAAGTTGAACTATCCAAAGGCTTAGTAAAAATGTCTGCAAGCTCATCAGCACTAGGCACAAACTTAGGATCAATCAGACCTTTTTCAAAACAATCCTTTATAAAATGATGTCTGATCTCTATATGTTTGGTCCTAGAGTGCTGGACTGGATTTTTGACAATACACAGAGCTGAAGCACTATCCATTAACAATGGAGTCTTAGTCTCTGTAATGCCATAATCCAGAAGTTGGTTTTGAAGCCAGAGTACCTGAGAGGTGCAACTTGCAGCAGCAATGTACTCTGCTTCAGCAGTTGATGTAGCAACTGAGGTCTGTTTCTTGCTCTGCCAAGAAATCAAGCAGTTGCCTAGGAATTGACATCCACCAGAAGTTGATTTCCTGGTCAACTTACACCCTGCATAGTCACTGTCAGAAAAAGCAACTAATTTACCAGAATGTCCAGTGGAATACCATAAACCTAGAGATGGAGTGCCTTGCAGATATCTAAAGATCCTCTTGACTGCAATCAGATGAGACTCTTTAGGTGCAGCCTGAAATCTAGCACAAACACATGTAGCAAACATTATATCTGGTCTAGAAGCTGTTAAATACATCAAGGACCCAATCATACATCTGTAAAGTGTTTCATCAAACACTTACCTTTCTGATCTGTATCCAGTTGTGTGGTGCTGCACATGGGGGTAGAACAGGGCTTACAGTTTTGTAAATCAAACTTTTGCAAAAGATCTTTTGTATATTTGGACTGATGAATGAAAATTCCATCAGCCTTTTGTTTGATTTGCAACCCCAGAAAGAACTGTAATTCTCCCATGGCACTCATTTCAAACTTCTGTTGCATCAACTTTGTAAAGGCATCACACACTTTGGATCAGAGGATGCAAAAATGATATCATCTACATAAATTTGAACAAGTAGATTATGCTGCCCAGCTTTCTTAATGAATAAAGTCTTATCTATGGAGCCTCTAGTGAAATTATTTTCCAGAAGAAAGTTGATAATGTCTCATACCAGGCTCTAGGAGCTTGTTTTAACCCATAAAGAGCCTTATCAAGCTTATACACCCAATTAGGATGTTTATTGTCCTCAAAGCCTGGAGGTTGACATACATAAACCT
Source organism: Flaveria trinervia (assembly GCA_025506515.1). Lineage (NCBI taxonomy): Eukaryota > Viridiplantae > Streptophyta > Magnoliopsida > Asterales > Asteraceae > Flaveria > Flaveria trinervia. The sequence goes on along the minus strand of CM046451.1, from coordinate 77,336,844 downwards.
CTTCTTTAATTTTCCATACAAAAATGCACTTTTGACATCCATTTGAAAAACTTTAAGGTTTTGATAAGCAGCATAAGCTAAAAACAATCGAATTGCTTCCAGTCTGGCTACAGGGGCAAAGGTTTCATCATAATCAATACCTTCTTCTTGTGCAAACCCCTGAACAACCAGTCTGGCCTTGTTCTTAACAATAAGCCCATTTTCATCAGTTTTGTTCCTAAACACCATTTAGTGCCTATTGCACACTTACCTGGAGGTAGAGGAACCAGTTCCCACACTTGCTGTTTCTTGAACTGAAGAAGCTCAAGCTGCATGGCATCAACCCATCCATTGTCCTTTAAAGCAATGTGATAATTCTTTGGCTCTTGCTGACTGATGAAGAGAGCATAGAAGCAGAAATTCGACAATTGACTTCTTGTTGATACTCCACAGTGATATCACCAATGATTTGAGACATAGGGTGATTCTTCAGATCTTGATACACAATGAGATCTGTGCAAGTGTTTGTAGCAGGCTCAGCAGTAACAGATGGTGATGTGAATCATTTCCTTGAAACCAATCAGTGGATGGTAATTCAAAGGAAGTTGAATTCGAAGAGATCTCATCAGCATTTGTTGTGGAAGGTGCTACTGGAGCTACAGGAACATCAGGTCTAGCTGAATCAGGCAGCTGATCACTAAACCTGAAGAGGTGAGTACTGCAATCATCATCATCATCACAGCAGTACCACCAGGTTGTGAACTGTTGACAGGAGCAACAACAGGAGTTTGATAAGGAACATATTGCAGTATGTCCAAATCAAATAACTCCACAGGGCTTTGTGGAATCTTGTCCTTTGGAGATTCATTGAACTTAACATGTAGAGTTTCTTCAACCATCTTTGTTCTGCAGTTGAAGACTCTGTATGCCTTGCAAGTAGATGAATAACCAACAAAACACCCTGCATCCACCTTAGGATCAAATTTATGGAGTTGATCCTTTGTGTTGAGAATAAAACAGGGACACCCAAATGCTTTGAAAAATGAAATCAGAGGAGCCAAATGATGGAGAACTTCATATGGAGTCTTCATCAACCTCTGATTTACTAAAACTCTATTTTGCACATAGCAAGCTGTGTTGACAGCTTCAGCCCAAAGGTCAGTGGCAAACCTGAGTCAGCCAGCATGGACCTTGCACCTTCAATGAGGGTCCTGTTCTTTCTCTCCACTACTCCATTTTGTTCTGGAGTCATTGGAATGCTAAACTGCCTTTTGATTCCCTTTGAAAGATAGAAGTCATCAAGTGTATGATTTCTGAACTCAGTTCCATTGTCACTCCTAATACACTTGACTGGAAGGGAATACTGCTTCTCAATATACAGCACAAAGTGAATAATCTTCTGAGCAGTCTCATCCTTTGAATGTAGAAAGAAAGTCCATACAAATCTGGAGTAATCATCCACAATTACCAGACAGTATTTCTTCTTTGCCATGCTCATTACTCTCACAGGACCAAATAGATCCATATGCAGTAATTGCAAGCAGGCAGTGGACTTAGGCACATCAATAGGAGGGAATGAGACTTGTGATGTTTTCCTTTTAAACAAGCAGTGCAGGTTTCATCACAGTGGAACTCCTTTATTGGTAAGCCTCTGACTAAACTATTGTGGGTAAGCTGATTATGTTTTTGAGATTAACATGACCAAGCCTTCTGTGCCACAGTTTAGATTCTTGAGAAGAGGCTTTGGAAAATAGACAAGGATTGCCTTTGAGATCTATTTTCTTAGAAAGATCTAAGGCATACACTCTTCCTGTCCTGTTGGCTCTTAGGAGAGTGTGATCATCCAACACCTTGTCAATCAAGTGCAAAACTTGGATGACAGAATCCTACAGTTTTGACTGGTGAAAAGAGCAACATGGCCTTTATCACACATTTGACTGACACTCAAGATATTGTACTTGAGATTTTCCACATGATTAACATCATCAAATTTGATTTCTCCATTAGAGACAAAACCCTTACCAATGATGTAACCCCTAGCATCATTGCCAAAAGAAACAATTCCCTTCTTTCCTTGAGAGTAGTCATGAAGAAGAGAGCTGTTCCCAGTCATGTGCATAGATCCCCCACTGTCTACATACCAGATGCTACTTTGGCATGTTGAAGAACCCTGCAATAATAAACAATCAGTTAGTTTTAGAGACCCAAACCTTTTTGGTTTTGGGCCTGGTCTCATCAATAGATGGTAAACTAACAGATTTATTTGAAACAACAGCCTGAGAGGAAGAAGATGGTGTAGAAGAGGAGTCCTTTGGCTTGGATCTCCTTTTCTGTGGTTTTAACATAGGAGCATCTAGTTGGTTAACTCTACCCAACAGATGTTGAACCATCATAACCAGCTGTGTCTGATTTTGTGATAAAGCTTTCAGCTCATCAGACACATTGCCAGTGGAGTTTGATAAGTTCCTATGTTGCACCTTCTTCTTCTGAGCACTCTCAGCTGTCACCTGTTTAACCCCTTCCTTTTTGGATTTCTTTGAGGACTTAAGGGTTACAGGATTTGATGTTGCTGATACAAATGTGGTCTCAAACTCAGTTTTCATTTTTACCATTTTCTTTTTAATTTCTTCTTTTGTTTGAGTTTGGAACCTCTTTTGTACCAACAATCATCTGTAAGATGATTGAACAAACCACATACTTCACATGGTTTCTTCTTCATCTTAGGTTGATCATCAACTAAAGAGGGTGAAGCAACTAAAGACTTGTTCTTCAATGCTTTGGAAGCATTGTTTGCTTTCTTAACTGCCTCTTTAGTAGGCTTCAAACTCTTTCTACTGCAGTTTTCTTCTCTTTAGTACTGACAGCAGTTGAAGTTTGAACTTCAGGTGTTAAATCCTGCTCTCTAGTCCTTTCAGGACCTTTAGAATTAACTCCTGAGTTGATCAACTCATTAATCATGTGAGTGTCAGCATTTGAACCATCAACATCAGCTGATAGGTTCAAAGAGGGCTTGATGCTGACTGCTACTTCTGATTGTGCTGTATCAGAGGGTAGATCACATGATGTGATGGATTGGTTATCACTCTCACCCTCAGATTCTACTTCTGCTCTTGGAGTAAAATCTGTAGGTGGAGCAGTGTGATTGTAACCAATTCCAAACTTCACATTTGAAGCAGATTGCTTACTAAGAAGCATTTCAAAACCTTTGCATGATTGTACCCATCTATCACACTCTACCTGGGTAACTGCAAGGGTTTCTTTGAGATCTTTGTACTTCTCTAGAAGTACCTCTTCTCTAGCCTTATCATCAATTATTTGGCAATTCAGTTTATAAATCTCATCATTTTTATCTTTAAGTACAGACTCAAATTCAGCTTTGTTTTTGGAAATTATTTGTTCTAGCTCAATATTCTTATTAATTAAAGCTACATTTGCTTCTCTAATGGAAGCAAATGCTGCTATGCATGGTTCAGAACATAATTTGGCTTTTGCCTCAGAGGATACCTGTGATACCTTAGGTGTAGAGGCATTAGAAAATGAAGTATCAGCAGACTCCAAAGCCATAAGAGCTAGATTCCCAAAAGGACTGTCACCACCATGTTGACCAGCACCTGAGAACAGTTGGTCATGACCAGACATGTCATCTGGTAAACTGCTCCAGTCAACAACTCCTGGGGTGAAGAAGCTGTTTGTTGAGGTTGAGTTTGTTGATGAGATTGGGATGGCTGAGGTTCAGGTAGTGCATGAGGTTGTGGTGCCATAGGAACTTGAACTTGATTTGACTGTGGCATGTAATAACAGGGTAAGAATATGGCATTTGACCCTGAGGAACAAAATATGCCGAGATTGTTGTTGAGGATGATGACTAGAAGTGACAGGATGTTGCCCTCTGTGTTGTTGACTATTGCCAGGAAAAGTCACAAAGGGTGCAGTGGAGTTAGATCCAGTTGATCTACACTCTCTTGCAAAGTGTCGAAGCCTTTGGCATTTGTGACACCTCAACTTGCTCTTGTCAAACCAACTTTGTTTTGCCAGAGAGTCCTGGGAATTTTCTTCCAGTTCTTTTATAGAACTTCTGAGATCTGATATTTATCAGGGCCATTTGGCTCAAAATATCCATCTCTTCTAAGTCATCATCAGCAATCCCCTTGAGATCATCCATAATGAAGCATAGATTGTCATTATTACACACCCAGTAAACTGACCATCAACACTCACAAATGCAGAATCAGAAGTGCTTGAAGAGAAATTAATATGCTCATCATACTGGCATTCAGATGAAGCATATTCTGACTCATGACCCACCAAGGCAGTGTTGCCTGGTACAAAGTCTTCAGTGAGCTTTCCAGATGAAGACAACTTTCTCTTCTGTTCTATCTCTCTCTCAAACGTGAGCAGTTTCCCATGGAGTTGGGTGAGAGATAGTTTGTCCAAACTTGCACTGGAGCGTAGGACAATAGTATATGTGTCCCATCTCTCAGGCAGTGATCTGAGAAATCTGTTATTCATCTGAATATTTGTGTACTCAAGTTTGACCATTTTTAGTTCGGAGATCAAACAAGAGAACTGCTCATATTGTTGAGTCAGTGTCTCACCCTTTCTATGAGAGAATGTCTCATATTGTTGGGCAAGAATTTCTCTATTATTTGACAAGACCTCATCTATTCCTCCAAATTGTTCTTTCAAGGCATTCCAGAGGTCATGGGCAGTTTCATGATGCATTAGCCCAGAATAGATTTCATTGGGCAGTGCCATGGCCAGAATTCCATGGGCTTTTGCATCAATTTCAAGCAAATTCTTATCCTCATCTGAGTATTGCTCCCTCCTCTTCGGAACCATTTGATTGGTTTCTGGGTTATTCACCATAGGCTTGTGTGGACCATGTACCACTGATGTCCAACAACCTGCGCTGTTAACAGACAGGTGATGGAGCATTCGTCTTTGCCATATGTTATACTCATTCCTAACCAGCATTGGTGGCTTGGTTGAGGAACCAGTATTGTGAGGATCATTGGAGGGAGTAGTCATTTTCAGTTCAGAAACAATTTAGTTCAAGCTTTTAAAAGTTTTACACAGACCACAACAAACTCAATGAAAACCAAGAAAAGATCTCAGGATGAATGACCAGAAATACAGAAAATTCAATCTCTATAACCGTTTCTTGCAAAAACAAAAGCTAATTCAATCAAACTTAGATCTTGAATAGCAGTTTCAATGATCAATTATTAGATCGATCAATGATTAACCCGCTCTGATACCATTTGACAGGATCAGCGATCACAAGTTTGATGTATTAGAGTTCAAAGCAGCGGAATACGAACATGAATTAGATAAATTGTAGCAAGTAATCGATACTTGTATGCATTAAGAGCACACACGGTTATAGTGAGAGAATATATATTTCTGATTCAAGGAATGTTTATAGATATAGAATATTTCTAATCAAATCATTCATATCATTCCCATCATTCACATTATTACAATAGGTTGTCACTCCTTATATAGAGTGCAACAATCACTGCTGTTATCACGGAAAGTGACAACTGGCAGATCTAATACAAAAATAACTAACTCTTAACAAACTACTGAAATGTTCACAACTACTGAGAACATATCAGAGTGTTAAGTACAGAATATAAAACTACTGAAACTACAACGACTGAAGAACAAGCTCTTCAGTCGTTTTACAAAACTACTGAAACATAAAACTACTGAAACTAGAAATATAAAACTACTGATATCACAACTACTGAAGAAGTACTCTTCAGCAGTTGTGACAAACTACTGACACTTCAGTACTTGATCTTCAGACTTTGACCTTCAGATGTTTCATCAGCTGATGACTTCAGTAGATATCATCAGCTGATGTCTTCAGTCTTTGTCTTCAGACTTTGTACATCAGTTGTTGATCTTCAGCACTTGTAAACTCTTCAGTTGTTGTACTTCAGTACTTTGGTCTTTCAGCTTCAGCACTTGTGTTCTTCAGCTGTTGTACTTCAGCACTTTAGTTCTTCAGCTGTTGAAGTCTTCAGCACTTGATCTTCAGCTGTTGAAGTCTTCAGCACTTGTCAAACAGCTGATGAGGCTTTCAGCAGTTGTTATGATACCATGTGGGACTTAGAGGTTTTCTGATCTTGGCTCATTGGTTCTTTTGGTCCAACAACTCCAGACGTACCCTAGTCGTCCAGAAGCCTCCAAGTTCGTACTCCAAGTTCATAGAACGATGCAGATCAATTCCTAATTGATTCTTAACGTTAGATTCAATACCTTATTGTTTCTACGTGCGTTCTCACTGATTGGATCACCAATCAAATAGGATTCCGCACTATTTGGTTTGGTTTACACGTTAATCGGTTTGTATTTTGTTTAAAATACAAGATCCTAACACCTTGCAAGTATCTAAAGATCCTTTTGACTGCAATCATATGGGATACTTTAGGTGCAGCCTGAAATCTGGCACAGACACAAGTTGCAAACATAATGTCTGGTCTAGAAGCTGTAAGGTACATCAAGGAACCAATCATATATTTGTAAAGAGTTTTATCAACTGCTTTACCTTTTTATCAGCATCCAGTTGTGTGGTGCTGCACATGGGAGTAGAACAGGGCTTACAATTTTGTAAATCAAAGTTTTTCAACAGATCCTCTGTATATTTTGACTGATGAATGAAAGTTCCATCAGCCATTTGTTTGATTTGCAAACCCAGAAAGAACTGTAATTCTCCCATGGCACTCATTTCAAACTTTTGTTGCATCAACTTAGTAAAGGCATCACACAACTGTGAATCAGAGGATGCAAAAATAATATCATCTACATAAATTTGAACAAGGAGCTTATGCATGCCTACTTTCTTAATGAACCAAGTTTTATCTATGGAGCCTCTAGTGAAATTGTTTTGAAGAAGAAAGTTAGACAATGTTTCATACCAGGATCTAGGAGCTTGTTTTAACCCATAAAGAGTCTTATCAAGCTTATACACTCAATCTGGATGTTTATGATCTTCAAAACCTGGTGGTTGACACACATAAACTTCTCCTTTTATTTTACCATATAAGAATGCATTTTTGACATCCATTTGAAAATCTTTAAGATTATGGAAAGCAGCATAAGCTAAGAACAATCTGATTGCCTCCAGTCTGGCTACAGGGGCAAATGTTTCATCATAATCAATACCTTCTTCTTGTGAAAACCTCTGTACAACCAGTCTGGCCTTGTTCTTGACAATTTGACCATTTTCATCAGTTTTATTCCTAAACACCCATTTAGCGCCTATTGCACACTTACCTTGGGGTAGAGGAACCAGTTCCCACACTTGCTGCTTTTGAAACTGAAGAAGCTCAAGTTGCATGGCTTCAACCCATCCATTGTCTCTTAATGCAATATGATAGTTCTTTGGCTCTTGCTGACTGATGAAGAGAGCATAAAAGTAGAAATTAGACAATTGACGTCTAGTTGAAACACCAGCATTGATGTCACCAATGATCTGAGACATGGGGTGATTCTTCAGTTCTTGGTACTCAATAAGATCTGTGCAAGTGTTTGTAGGAGATTCATCAGCAACAGATGTTGATCCAGACTCTTGAAACCTAGAATGAGATGGCAATTCAAATAAAGTAGAGGATTCAGAGATCTCATCAGCATTTGTTGTGGATGGAACTACTGAAGCTACAGGAACATCAAGTTTAGTAGACTCAGGCAGGTGATCACTAAACCTTGCATTTGTACGACCAGATGGATGACTAGTTGTAGGAGATGATGGATTCACAGAATCTGCAACAGTTGGAGACTGATAAGGAACATATTGCAGTATGTCCAAATCAAATAACTCCATAGGGTTTTGTGGGATTTTGTCCTTTGGAGATTCATTAAACTTTACATGCAAGGTTTCTTCAACTATCTTTGTTCTGCAATTAAAAACTGTGTATGCCTTGCAAGTAGATGAATACCCAACAAAGTACCCTGCATCCACCTTTGATTCAAACTTCTGAAGTGGATTCTTTGTGTTAAGAATGTAACAGGGACACCCAAACGCTCTAAAAAAGGAAATCAGAGGGGCCAAATGATGTAACATTTCATAAGGAGTCTTCATCAACCTTTGATTTACTAACACTCTATTTTGCACATAGCAAGCTGTGTTGACAGCTTCAGCCCAAAAGGTTAGTGGCAAACCAGAATCAGCCAATATTGACCTTGCGGCTTCAATAAGGGTCCTGTTCTTTCTCTCTACCACTCCATTTTGTTCAGGAGTTCTTGGAATCCTATACTGCCTCTTGATTCCCTTAGATAAATAGAATTCATCAAGTGTGTGGTTTCTAAATTCTATGCCATTATCACTCCCCACACACTTGATTAGAAGGGAGTACTGCTTTTCCACATACAACACAAAGTAGATGATGATTTGAACAGCCTCATCTTTTGAATGTAAGAAGAAGGTCCATACAAATCTAGAATAATCATCCACAATTACCAGACAATATTTTTTCTTTTCCATGCTCATCACTCTTACTGGACCAAAAAGATCCATATACAGTAATTGCAAGCAGGCAATGGACTTTGGTTCTTCTATTGGAGGGAATGATACTTTGTGTTGCTTTCTTTTTAAACAAGCAGAACAGTTTTCATCACATTTTAACTCCTTTAATGGCAGACCTCTCACTAAACCATGATGGATAGGCTAGTTCATGTTTTTAAGATTCACATAACCAAGCCTTCTGTGCCATAGTTTAGATTTCTGAGGAGAGGCCTTGGAGAATAGACATGGATGGCCTTTTAGATCAATTTTCTTTGATAAGTCTAAGGCATATACTCTTCCAATCCCGTTGGCCTTCAGGAGAGTATATTCATCCAATATCTTGTCAATCATTCTCAAAACATTGGAAGATAGAATCCGACAGTTCTGGCTAGTGAAAAGTGCAACATGCCCTTTATCACACATTTGACTGACACTCAAAAGGTTGTACTTGAGATTCTCCACATGGTTAACATCATCAAATCTTATCTCACCATTTGACACAAAGCCTTTGCCGATGATGTAACCCTTAGCATCATTATCAAAAGATACAAATCCCTTCTTTCCTTGAGAGTAGCCATGAAGAAGAGAACTGCTCCCTGTCATATGCATAGATCCTCCACTGTCCACATACCAGATGCTTCTATGGCATGCTGAAGAACCCTGCATTTGTGACAAGAAACTAGTTAGCTTTTGAGACCCAAACCATTTTGGTTTTGGGTCTGTTCTCATCAATAGATTTTATACTAACTGATTTGTTATGATTAACAGCCTTTGAAGGTGGAGATGGTGCTAAAAAGGATTCCTTTGATTTTGGCTTAGTTTTCCTTTTCAGTTGTTTAATCACAGGTACATCTATTTGGTTAACTCTCCCCAACAGATATTGAACCATCATAAAAAGTTGTGTCTGATTGGTTGTTAAAGCCTTCAGTTCAGCAGACACATCAGTACTTGTTTTGATTGGTTCCTGTGACTCACCATGTCCTCCTTTTTGAAAGACACAGACTTAGTATGGTGTTTTGATATTCCATGAGGAATACTTTCAACTGTTTTATGATAAACCCCTTCCTTCTTTTTAGATTTTTGTAAGAACTTTAGGTTATCAGTTTGAGATGTTTGTGGTAGAAACTTGGTTTCAAATTCATCTTTCATTTTATTAATTTTATTTTTAATGATTTTATCTTTGTTGAACTTGGAACCCTTTTTGTACCAACATTCATCAGTGAGATGATTAAATAGACCACATATTTCATATGGCTTTTTCTTCATCTTCTATTGTTCAACTACTGAAGAAGATGAAACTACTGAAGGTGTGTTCTTCAATACTTTCTTCCTATCAGTACTTATGTTAAGTACTAAAGGATTTGTAACAACTAAAAATTTGTTCTTCAGAAGTTTTCTATTAGTACTTTTGGATTTCCTGATAGACTCTTCAGCAGTTGTCAAACCATATTTGTTTTCATTTAGTTTGAAATGCTCTTCAGGTGTTGTTACTTGCCCTTCAGTAATTTGAATACTTTTTGAGACAACACCTGAAGTGCTCAGTTTTTCTTTGATCATGTGTTTATCAGCAGTGAGACCATTAGCAGATTGATTAGCTGAGGTACTAATACTGACTTCATCCTCTGATTTTGGATTATCACTTGAGGATGAGACACATGATGATGCGGTTTGGGAATCGCTTTCACCTTCAGATTTTACTTCTATCTTGGGAGTAAAATCTGTAGGAGGTACAGTGTGATTATACCCAATCCCAAACTTCACATTTGAAGCTATTTGCTTGCTGAGAAGCATTTCAAACCCCTTGCAGGATGTTACCCAATGTTCATGTAACATCTTGTATTTTTGGTTAACTAATAGTTAATCTCGTTTATTCTTGTAGGGACTATTAATGCTTTTTCATGAAACTTATGGGTGGTTATGTTTATCTATTATTAGTCTTAATCCTTTAATGTAAAAGATTATAGTTTATCTATTGATTTAAACATAAAATAAATAATAATGGTAAATAATATCTTATAATAAAAATAATAACAACGTTAATAATAAAAATAATATTAATAATAATAACAACAATAAATGATAACTATAATGATAATAATTTATAAAGAATCATTAAATTTAAAAATGTTAAAACTTAAAGTAATAAAGTTGGGGGGGTGTTTTGCCATTTTAGAAACTTAATATGGGAGTTTTTGCATAAAATAATAAACATGCATAACTTGAGGGACCATTTGTGTATTTTTTGAAAAAACCCAAACCATCTCCCCCCTAACCCCGCTTTTCCGGCCAGCCTCCGGCTACCGCCGGCTATGACTCCGGTGAGCTTCAAAACGCCTCAAAACACTCGGTTTTAACACACAAACCGACCCAAACCGTTTCGATTACGTGATTCGAACCTGAATACGCACTCTAAACGTGTTTAAATGCCGGTTACAAACCCAAATCGATTGAGTAACCGAAACCCATTAATCTTATAGCCGTTTAGGCATTAAAACTCTGTAATAATTCAATTGAATGAACCTAAACGGCTATCTAACTATGATTAATCGTCCACACCTTCTAATTGCACCTGAAATCACACAAACAGGTTGTACGATTACCCCCCCTCATCGCGAATCTGCTACCATTCGAACCCTATCTTCCAAGCTTCAAACTCGAAATTGATACAGGGTTTTTCATCCTTGAGGTCATTAGAAACTATCTGTGCATTGAATTTGATTATCATCATCATTTGAGCATCAAATCGGTTTACGTGGCCGCGAATTGTTCTTCGTCGTGTTCATCTCGAATTCATCATCAACCGGGTAAATAAACAACAATTATATACGCGTAATCACATGGGGAATCAAAGCCCCATGTTCATTCTCTTAAACATCATCGATTTGACCTTCAATTTCGATTCAAATCAAACTAGGGTTCATACGAATTTGGGGCTATTCTGAAACGGATGTTTTTAAGATTTGAGAACCAAGTAAAACCGTGGCTAAGGCCTTTGTTCACTGGTTCCCCACTCACATTCCGAATTAGAGGTCCCGGGTTCGAACCCGGCAACCTCCAATTCAATTGTTTTTGGCTTTTCAGCCTTTAAAAAAAATATATAAAATTTTCTAAAAATTATAAAAAGAGTTTTTTAAACTTTGGTTATTTTTTTTAAAAAAGCTATCCTATTATTTTCTACAAATTTATCACTTTAAACAATTTTTATTTTTATAAAAATAGACTTTATATAATATTGACAAATCATGTAATTATTATTTAAATACTATACAATTATGGATTAAATATGAAAATTATAGAATTTATGTATTTTATAATTAACCTTCACAAATTGTTATAAAGGATTTAAATTCCTTAAAAATTGAGACATGACATTTTTCTCTTGGTCTAAGCATATATATGATCTCTCTAACCAACGTCATTTTAAACTCTCAAAATACCAATTTGAAACCCTAGCCTCGTTTAACCATTAATTATATTAAATTGTAACCTTGTAAACATATGCTTGTTTTAGGTGCGTTGTGAAGGTCTACGTTGAACGTTGCTTGTTATTATTCATATTAATCATCAAATATATATTATTTGATCATGTGAGTACCTCCATACCCCCTTTTCATATTTTTACACTTTGGGGTGGAACATGTTATCCTATTATCATTACACTTGTACACATTTTTGAGACTTGTAAACGTTATGGCAATTCCTCATGTAAGTTGTGGTTAGTTGGACTTCTTGTGATTACCATGTTATGGCACTATATGTACAATCATTAACTATTGCTAGCCCAGTGAAGTCATAGATCTATGGGCAAGACAAGCCTGCTTTGGTTGATCCAAGTACACTTAACTGATCGTATATACTTTAAACATTTGAGACTTGTAAAATTTTGTCGAGGTTTGATTGTTGCATTGTTCATGACATCCCTAATCACTATGTTCACTAACTTATGACTTGAATTGCCATCTTTTATATATGCTATGTATTTAAAACTATGGAATGCTCACCAACATTATTGTTGACCCCTTTATTTTTAACATGTTTCAGGAAATGCCCAAGTTTGATTATCTACACATTGAAGCTTGCACATCTAGGAATGGACCTAGATTAATAAATAAAATAGGATGAATTGTTACATTTTATGTTACGTTTTTATATCCTTTGAGACTTATATTTGTAATGTGACAAATGAAATTTATGTGTAAAATATATTTGGATTATTAATAGCGTTATGTGGCTATGAACGATCTTAACTCTCACTCCTCGACGTTTCCGCCGTCAAGGTTGGGGTGTGACAGATTGGTATCAGAGCCCATAACTATAGAGATCTAGGTTATTAGAAATGGTGACCTAGGCTATAGTATGCATGAACCTTATAGAATTATATTTCTATCTTGTAACTTATATACTTTTCATGCTACATAATGCTATGCCTCTTATGTGCAATTTGATGCCTTAGCATAGGATTGCCTAAACATTGTTATTTGTCTCCCTAAACTTAACTTTGACTCTTTGACTCTCCCCGAACACGAACTCTCTTAATCTTATTATCGTCGACACATGGAATCTTATGTTTATGTTATGACTTGGATCTTTAGACGTTACCTCTAATCTATATAAATCTCTTCAATGTTTTGATTCTATGAACCTAAGAAATGTTGTGTGACACATAGACACCTGTATCCTGGTTTTCCTAGCAAAAGGCCCTCGGGCTAAGGCAAGCATATCGCATAAATCCTACGGGACTAGTTATGCTTACCTGGGGATTTCTGGGATGAGTGATAAACAATGGTCAACATACACAAGTTTCTAAGGTAAATGGGTCAATTCACCTTGACGTGTCAACGTTTTCAAATGGTAATGCGTTACCAAATGGAAACATCCCGTGTACCTTAAAAACCCTTAGCTTATCTTTGTTAAACTACTATCCTCTGTTATCCCCGCTCCTGTAACTAACTCATTTTTATATGTTCAGCATGCCTCGTCACCATGGAAAGCGTGGAAGTTCCGGCCGTAAGCTGGCTGCCATGATTGCACGACAAATGGCTGCCGTTCTCCCGACTATGGTGGCTGAACTCAATAGCACACTAATGGCTAATAGCAACAACAACATCAATGGGAACAATAGTGGTGCTAATGGAGATAATAGCAACAATCAAAATGAGAACAATCAACAAGGGAACAACCGTACTTGCACCTTCAAACACTTTAACTCGTGCAAACCCACTAGCTTTAGTGGAAAAGAAGGAGCCACTGGACTTCTCGAGTGGTTTGAAAGTATGGAGAATACATTCATTGTTAGCGAGTGTCCCAACGAGTTCAAGGTTCGCTACGCCACAAGTGTTCTTCAACAACGAGCACTCACATGGTGGAATAGTGAGAAGAGAAACCGTGGAACTGAGGCTGCTTTGGCCTTGTCCTGGGAGGAGTTCAAAGAGGTTATGATTCAAAAGTTTTGTCCAAGGAGCGAGTTACAAAAGCTGGAGGAGGAATTCTGGAATCTCAAACAAGATGGTGGGAATCATTTGGCTTATTCCACCCGACATCATGAGTTGAGTATGCTTCTACCTCACATGGTGGACACCGTGCCCCGTAACATTGAAAAATTTATGAAGGGGGTGCCACCTCAAATTCAAGATGTTGTGGTGGGTAGTAGGCCCACAACCTTGGAGGAGGCGATTACTATTACTGCACAGCTCACTGAGAATCATATAAGAGCTGGCACGATGTCGGCAAAGGGCTCCAAAGCTATAGCGAAGGTGACACCTGAGGCAACAAAGGAGGTAAAGGCCGAGTCATCTTCTCAAAACAGGAAGCGTAAGTTCACCCCGACATGCAACTACGCTGTGACCGCCCCCAATGCTCCCCAAAAACAAATGGTGGTCGCGAATCAAGCTCCTATGGCTAAATTTTATGCTGGGCCACATCCTATGTGTAACACATGCAAGTACCATCATTCAAGCAACATGCCATGCCGAGTCTGCTCGCTGTGTGGAAAGTATGGTCATTTGGTGGCTACTTGTCTTCGTGCACCAAATAACACTGCCATGCTTACCACCCGAACCTGCTACAACTATGGCGAGGCTGGCCATATTCGCCCTCAATGTCCTCGCAATGCGGGAACTGTGCCACCGGCTCGTGGAAGGGCTTTCAACATCAACGCCAACCAAGCGCCAGCCAACAACGACGTGGTGAATGGTACGTCGTTAAATTTTTTTTTTCTAGTCCTTTTCTTGTGTTGCAAAAATTTCCTATCTGTGTTCATCATATCAATAATAGGTTGTTACCAAACAGGTATGTATCTTGTAAATAATCATTATGCATCTATGTTGTTTGATTCGGGTGCCGATAGGAGTTTCGTGTCCTTGGAATTCGAACCTATACTTTCTAAACCGCGTGCAAAACTGGAGAAATATTTCACAGTCGAGGTTGCCGATGGAAAATCTATTGTCGTTGATGTCGTGATACGCGACTGCACCTTGAGCCTTAACGAACACGAGTTCTCCGTCGACCTTATTCCTATGCAATTGGGAAGCTTTGAGGTTATCATTGGCATGGATTGGTTAGCCAAGCACCGTGCGGAAATTCTATGTTTCGAGAAGTGTATCTGAATTACGTTACCGACTGGAGATACTTTGAAGGTCTTTGGGGAGAAATCATCCCAAAGACTCAAACTCATGTCTTGTATCAAGGCCCGTAAGTGCTTAAGTAAAAACTACATGGCTTTCATGGCATATGTAGTTAATATGAAAGTCAAGGGTAAGGAGTTGAAGGACATTCCTGTTGTGCGAGACTTTCCCGAAGTTTTTCCCGAAGATCTTAAAGGGTTACCTCCCGTGCGAGAAGTTGAGTTCAAGATTGATTTAATCCCTGGTGCAAACCCTGTGGCTAAATCGCCTTATCGTCTTGCACCTTCTGAAATGCAAGAGCTCGCTAGTCAACTGCAAGAGTTGACCGATAAGGTTTTATTATTCGCCCTAGTTCATCACCGTGGGGCGCACCTGTACTATTTGTGAAGAAGAAGGATGGTTCATTCCGTATGTGCATCGATTACCGCGAACTCAACAAGCTTACTATTAAAAACCGATACCCTCTTCCTCGAATCGATGACCTCTTCGACCAACTTCAAGGAGCAACTCAATTCTCGAAGATCGATCTACGTTCTGGGTATCATCAATTACGTGTTCATGATGATGACATTCCAAAGACCGCTTTCCGTACTCGATATGGACACTACGAGTTCATGGTCATGCCTTTTGGCCTGACCAATGCGCCTGCTGTGTTCATGGATCTCATGAACCGAGTATGTAAACCGTATTTAGATAAATTCGTGATCGTGTTTATTGATGACATCCTTATTTATTCCAAGACAAAAATCGATCATGAGACACACTTACGACAAGTACTTGGACTTTTGAAGAAGGAGCAATTATACGTCAAGCTTTCCAAGTGTGAATTTTGCTTGGAGGAAGTTCAATTCCTAGGGCATGTGGTGAATAAGCAAGGAATTCACGTGGATCCTGCTAAAATTGAAGCTGTGAAGAATTGGTGTGTTCCCACAACCCCAACCGAGGTTCGTTCTTTTCTGGGTCTAGCAGGATACTACCGTAGGTTCATAGCAAATTTCTCGAAGATTGCTAAACCATTAACGGCGCTAACCCAAAAGAATCGACTTTTTGAATGGGGACCCGAGCAAGAAGAGGCTTTCGAGACATTGAAACGCAAGTTGTGTAATGCTCCTATTCTCACACTACCCGATGGAAACGACGACTTTACTGTATATTGTGATGCTTCTAATCAAGGTCTTGGTTGTGTTCTCATGCAACGAGGCAAAGTTATAGCATACGCGTCGAGACAATTGAAGGTTCATGAAGTTAACTACACAACGCATGATCTTGAACTTGGTGCGGTGGTTTTTGCATTGAAGATTTGGCGACACTACTTATATGGGACACAATGCATAGTCTACACCGATCATAAGAGTCTCCAACACGTGTTCAATCAAAAGGATCTCAACATGAGACAAAGACGTTGGATTGAGTTGATTAGTGACTACGACTGCGACATTCGCTATCATCCCGGAAAGGCAAATGTTGTAGCCGACGCACTAAGTCGCAAGGTCCACAACAAGACTGTCTCGCTTCAAGAAATCCGAGATCGAAGGCAATGGTTTGATACGTTAGGAGAATTTGATACCGAGATTCATGTGGATGTCAACGAGGCTACTATCATGCTCCAAAACATAAGGATCGATAGTGACCTCGAGTTATGCATTCGCGAGGCTCAACAAACGGCACTAATCGACGAAGGAAAAGATGAAGATTTGATGACTAACGTACGGTCACAATTGGAGACAAAACCGAACGGCATGTGGTATTTCTTGAATCGACTCTGGATCCCGAATCGCGACAACCTTCGGCACTTTATTATGAACGAAGCTCATCAAACCCGATATTCCGTTCATCCTGGCTCCGATAAGATGTACATGGACCTGCGTGGTCAATATTGGTGGCCTGGAATGAAGAAAGATATCACGACTTATGTTTCCAAGTGCCTCACGTGCGCAAGGGTCAAAACCGAACATCAACGACCAAGTGGTTTACTTGAGCAACCCGA
The DNA here is from genome assembly GCA_025506515.1 of Flaveria trinervia. Classification (NCBI taxonomy): domain Eukaryota; kingdom Viridiplantae; phylum Streptophyta; class Magnoliopsida; order Asterales; family Asteraceae; genus Flaveria; species Flaveria trinervia. The sequence continues at coordinate 77,319,743 of CM046451.1, read as the reverse complement.
AATCCCTATGTGGAAATGGGAACATATATCCATGGATTTCATAACTAAGTTACCTCGTACACCTCGTGGTCATGATAGTATATGGGTCATTGTTGACCGTTTGACCAAGACAGCACATTTCATACCTATACGAGATACGTACAAGGTTTCAAAGTTGGCTCGAATCTATGTTGACGAAATTGTGAGTCGTCATGGCGTGCCACTGCACATTATTTCCGATCGAGATGCTCGTTTCACTTCGCACTTTTGGTCATCGATGCAAGAACTCTTGGGTACTCAATTGGATTTAAGTACGGCTTACCATCCTCAAACCGATGGACAAACCGAACGAACAATCCAAACCCTCGAGGATCTGCTACGTCTTTGTGTCCTTGATTTTGGTGTGATTGGGATATGCATTTACCGCTCGCGGAATTTTCGTATAACAATAGTTATCACTCAAGTATCAAGATGGCACCATTCGAGGCGTTGTATGGTCGTAAATGTCGTTCTCCAATCTGTTGGACTGACATTGGGGAAAATCTTATCACTGGTCCGGAACTTATTCAGGAAACGACTGACAAAGTTTCCAAAGTTCGAAATAACCTTGAAGTGGCTAGAAGTCGCCAAAAGATTTATTCCGATAAAAGACGCAAACCATTGGAGTTTCAAGTCGACGACATGGTTCTTCTTAAAGTCTCTCCATGGAAGGGTGTTGTACGTTTTGGAAGAAGGGTAAGTTAGCCCCACGCTTTGTAGGACCTTTCAAGATTTTGAAAAGAATTGGGAAAGTGGCTTACAAACTGGAGTTACCTTCTGAACTTAGCGGAGTTCATCCTGTCTTTCATGTTTCAAACCTGAGGAAGTGCTTGGCTGATGAAAACTTGCATGTTCCACTAGAGGAAATTCAAGTTGATGAGTCATTGCACTTTGTTGAGAAGCCTGTTGAGATTATGGATCGCACCCTGAAGAAGACCCGAACAACTACCACACCTATCGTTAAAGTTCGTTGGGAAAACAAATGTGGAGCTGAGTTCACTTGGGAGCGTGAGGATCATATGAAGGAGAGATACCCGCATTTATTCTCTTAGCTTATTCTTAATTTCGGGACGAAATTCTTTTAAGTTGGGGAGACTGTAACATCTTGTATTTTTGGTTAACTAATAGTTAATCTCGTTTATTCTTGTAGGGACTATTAATGCTTTTTCATGAAACTTGTGGGTGGTTGTGTTTATCTATTATTAGTCTTAATCCTTTAATGTAAAATATTATAGTTTATCTATTGATTTGAACATAAAAATAAATAATAATGGTAAATAATATCTTATAATAAAAATAATAATAACGTTAATAATAAAAATAATATTAATAATAATAACAACAATAAATGATAACTATAATGATAATAATTTATAAAGAATCATTAAACTTAAAAATGTTAAAACTTAAAGTAATAAAGTTGGGGGGGTGTTTTGCCATTTTAGAAACTTAATATGGGAGTTTTTGCATAAAATAATTAACATGCATAACTTGAGGGACCATTTGTGTAATTTTTGAAAAAACCCAAACCATTTCCCCCCTAACCCCGCTTTTCCGGCCAGCCTCCGGCTACCGCCGGCTATGGCTCCGGTGAGCTTCAAAACGCCTCAAAACACTCAGTTTTAACACACAAACCGACCCAAACCGTTTCGATTACGTGATTCGAACCTGAATACGCACTCTAAACGCGTTTAAACGCCGGTTACAAACCCAAATCGATCGAGTAACCGAAACCCATTAATCTTATAGCCGTTTAGGCATTAAAACTCTGTAATAATTCAATTGAATGAACCTAAACGGCTATCTAACTACGATTAATCGTCCACACCTTCTAATTGCCCTGAAATCACACAAACAGGGTTGTACGATTACCCCCCCACATCGCGAATCTGCTACCATTCGAACCCCATCTTCCAAGCTTCAAAACTCGAAATTGATACAGGTTTTTCATCCTTGAGGTCATTAGAAACTATCTGTGCATTGAATTTGATTATCATCATCATTTGAGCATCAACCGGTTTACGTGGCCGCGAATTGTTCTTCGTCGTGTTCATCTCGAATTCATCATCACCGGGTAAATAAACAACAATTATATACGCGTAATCACATGGGGAATCAAAGCCCCATGTTCTTTCTCTTAAACATCATCAATTTGACCTTCAATTTCGATTCAAATCAAACTAGGGTTCATACGAATTTGGGGCTATTCTGAAACGGATGTTTTTAAGATTTGAGAACCAAGTAAAACCGCGGCTAAGGCCTTGGTTCACTGGTTCCCCACTCACATTCCGAATTAGAGGTCCCGGGTTCGAACCCGGCAACCTCCAATTCAATTGTTTTTGGCTTTTCAGCCTTTAAAAAAATATAAAATTTTCTAAAAATTATAAAAAGAGTTTTGTAAACTTTGGTTTTTTTTTTTTTAAAAAAGCTATCCTATTATTTTCTACAAATTTATCACTTTAAACAATTTTTATTTTTATAAAAATAAACTTTATATAATATTGACAAATCATGTAATTATTATTTAAATACTATACAATTATGGATTAAATATGAAAATTATAGAATTTATGTATTTTATAATTAACCTTCACAATTGTTATAAAGGATTTGAATTCCTTAAAAATTGAGACATGACATTTTTCTCTTGGTCTAAGCATATATATGATCTCTCTAACCAACGTCATTTTAAACTCTCAAAATACCAATTTGAAACCCTAGCCTCGTTTAACCATTAATTATATTAAATTGTAACCTTGTAAACATATGCTTGTTTTAGGTGCGTTGTGAAGGTCTACGTTGAACGTTGCTTGTTATTATTCATATTAATCATCAAATATATATTATTTGATCATGTGAGTACCTCCATACCCCCTTTTCATATTTTTACACTTTGGGGTGGAACATGTTATCCTATTATCATTACACTTGTACACACTTTTGAGACTTGTAAACGTTATGGCAATTCCTCATGTAAGTTGTGGTTAGTTGGACTTCTTGTGATTACCATGTTATGGCACTATATGTACAATCATTAACTATTGCTAGCCTAGTGAAGTCATAGATCTATGGGCAAGACAAGCCTGCTTTGGTTGATCCAAGTACACTTAACTGATCGTATATACTTTAAACATTTGAGACTTGTAAAATTTTGTCGAGGTTTGATTGTTGCATTGTTCATGACATCCCTAATCACTATGTTCACTAACTTATGACTTGAATTGCCATCTTTTATATATGCTATGTATTTAAAACTATGGAATGCTCACCAACATTATTGTTGACCCCTTTATTTTTAACATGTTTCAGGAAATGCCCAAGTTTGATTATCTACACATTGAAGCTTGCACATCTAGGAATGGACCTAGATTAATAAATAAAATAGGATGAATTGTTACATTTTATGTTACGTTTTTATATCCTTTGAGACTTATATTTGTAATGTGACAAATGAAATTTATGTGTAAAATATATTTGGATTATTAATAGCGTTATGTGGCTATGAACGATCTTAACTCTCACTCCTCGACGTTTCCGCCGTCAAGGTTGGGGTGTGACAGATTGGTATCAGAAGATACATGTGGTACCTATGATGATGAAGCATTTGAGCATGAACCATTAGTAGACTCCAGGGCCATAAGAGCAAGATTTCCAAAAGGATTTTCACCACCATGTTGACCAGCACCAGAAAACAATTGTTCAGGATAACCAGAAGATCATCTGGTAAGCTACTCCAGTCAACAACTCTAGGTGTGAAAAAGCTTTGTAGTGATTGAGATTGAGATTGTTGATTTGATTGAGATGGTTGAGGCTCAGGTAGGGCATGTGGTTTTTGAGCTATGGTATTGGAACCTGACTGGACTGAGGCATGTAAAAACAGGGATAAGGATATGGCATTGGACCTTGAGGGACAAAATATGCAGGAGATGATTGATTTGTGAATGATGACCAGAACTGATAGAATGTTGCCCTTTGTTTTGTGAGCTATTGCATGGAAAGGTCACAAAGGGTGCATAAGAGTTAGATCCAAATGATCTACACTCTCTTGCAAAATGTCCAGTCTATGGCACTTGTGACACCTCAACTTGCTCTTGTCAAAACCAACTTTGGTTTTTCCAGAGAGACCAGAAAATTTTCTACCTGTCCTTTTGTAAAATTTTTGAGATCTGATATGATTAATGCCATTTGGCTCAAAATATCCATCTCTTCCAGATCATCATCAGCAATTCCTTTCAAATCATCCATCAAAAAGCAAAAATTATCACTACTACACCCTGAATTACTATGAACATCAACAAAATCAGGATCTCCACTGTTTGAAGAGAAATCTATATGCTCATCATAAGAACTTTCTCATGCAGCATATTCTAACTCATGACCGACCAGAGCAGTATTCCCTGGTACAAAATCATCAGTGAGCTTCCCAGATGAAGCTAGTTTCCTTTTCTGTTCTATCTCTCTTTCAAATGTTAACAGTTTCCCATGAAGTTGGGTGAGAGATAGATTGTCCAGATTTGCACTGGAGCGTAGGACAATAGTATATGTGTCCCATCTCTCAGGCAGGGATCTGAGGAATCTGTTGTTCATCTGACTATTTGTATATTCATGTTTAACCATTTTCAGCTCATATATCAAACAGGAAAATCGCTCAAACTGTTGAGTCAGTGACTTACCCTTTCTATGAGAGAATTTCTCATATTACTGGGCAAGGATCTCTCTATTGTTTTCCAAGACCTCATCAGTTCCTCCAAATTGTTCTTTCAGAGAAACCCAGAGGTCATGAGCAGTTTCATGATGCATAAGTCCAGAATAGATTTTATTAGGCAGTACCATGGCCAGAATTCCATGGGCTTTAGCATCAATTTCAAACAGTTTCAGATCTTCATCTGAGTATTGCTCTTTCTTCTTCAGAACCATCTCATTGGTTTCCAGATTACTCACCATAGGCTTATATGGTCCATGAACCACAGATTTCCAACACCTGAACTGTTGACAGACAGGTGATGGAGCATTCGACGTTGCCATATGTTATACTCACTCCTAACAAGCATCGGAAGCTTTGTTGAAGAGCCAGTATTGTGAGGATCATGGATTGATGTAGCCATTTTCACCGATTCAAACAGCTTCAATGAAATTTTAACAGATCTAGCTCAAAAACTCAACAACTTAGTTTGAAACAAGACGAATCTCAAATTAATTCACCGGAAGCAACAGAAAATCAAACTCTATAACCAATTCTTGCAAATTTGCTAATTTGATCAAACTTAGATATCAAAAGAGCAGTTTCAATGATCAATTGTTAAATCGATCAATGATTAATCTTGCTCTGATACCATTTGAAAGGATCTGGATCTAGTTTGATCAATTAGATTAAGATTTCCAGCAGAATAGAACAAGAATTAGACGAAATTTAAGCAAGAATAATATGAATATTCAATCAAACAGTGACCATTATAGAGAGAGACAGTTTTCTGCAAAGAGAATATTTTCATTCACGCACAAGCTTCAGCTACAAAGAAATTAGGTCAACATTCCTTTTATAAAGGAATGTGACATCAGCTGATGTCACTTGATAGTGACAGCTAACTGATTTATACAAACAACTGAAAGTAGACTAAACTACTGAAGATGTCCACAACAACTGAGGACACCTTCACAAAAAGCTAAGTACAAGCTAAAATTACAACTACTGAAGTTATAACATCTGAAGTGTAAGAACTTCAGATGTTTTACATAAAATAAAACTACACATTACAAACTACTGAAAAGTAAACCATCACAACCACTGAAAAGAACTACTTCAGCTGTTGTGACAACTTCTGAGAACTTGGTCTTCAGACTTTGTCTTCAGCAGTTGTCTTCAGACTTTGTCTTCAGACTTTGTATTCAAACTTTGTCTTTAGACTTTGTCTTCAGACTTTGTCTTCGGACTTTTTCTTCAGCTGTTGTCTTTAGACTTTGTCTTCAAACTTTGTCTTCAGCAGTTATCTTCAGACTTTGTCTTCAGACTTTTTCTTCAGCTATTGTAGACCACTTCAGTTGTTATGATGTCTGTGGGAATCTGTTGTTCATCTGACTATTTGTATATTCATGTTTAACCATTTTAAGCTTAGATATCAAACTAGGAAAATCGCTCAAACTGTTGAGTCAGTGACTCACCCTTTCTAAGAGAGAATGTCTCATATTGCTGGGCAAGGATCTCTCTATTGTTTGCCAAGACCTCATCAGTTCCTCCAAATTGTTCTTTCAGAGCAACCCAGAGGTCATGAGCAGTCATGATGCATAAGTCCAGAATAGATTTCATTAGGTAGTGCCATGGCCAGAATTCCATGGGCTTTAGCATCAATTTCAAACAGTTTCAGATCTTCATCTGAGTATTGCTCTTTCTTCTTCGGAACCATCTCATTGGTTTCCGGATTACTCACCATAGGCTTATATGGTCCATGAACCACAGATTTCCAACAACCTGAACTGTTGACAGACAGGTGATGGAGCATTCGGCGTTGCCATATGTTATACTCACTCCTAACAAGCATCGGAGGCTTTGTTGAGTAGCCAGTATTGTGAGGATCATTGATTGATGTAGCCATTTTCATCGCTTCAAACAGGTTCAATGAAATTTTAATAGATCTAGCTCAAAAACTCAACAACTCAGTTTGAAACAAGACGAATCTCAAATTAATTCACCGGAAGCAACAGAAAATCAAACTCTATAACCATTTCTTGCAAATTTGCTAATTCGATCAAACTTAGATATCAAAAGAGCAGTTTCAATGATCAATTGTTAAATCGATCAATGATTAATCTAGCTCTGATACCATTTGAAAGGATTGGGATCTAGTTTGATCAATTAGATATAGATTTGCAGCGGAATAGAACAAGAATTAGACGAAATTTAAGCAAGAATAATATGAATATTCAATCAAACAGTGACGGTAATAGAGAGAGACAGTTTTCTGCAAAGAGAATATTTTCATTCACGCATAAGCTTCGGCTGCAAAGAAATTAGGTCAACATTCCTTTTATAAAGGAATGTGACATGAGTTGATGTCACTTGATAGTGACAGCTAACTAATTTATACAAACAACTGAAAGTAGACTAAACTACTGAAGATGTCCACAACAACTAAGGACACCTTCATAAAAAGCTAAGTACAAGCTAAAATTACAACTACTGAAGTTATAACATCTGAAGTGTAAGAACTTCATATGTTTTACATAAAATAAAACTACTGATTACAAACTACTGAAAAGTAAACCATCACAACTACTGAAAAGAACTACTTCAGCTGTTGTGACAACTTCTGAGAACTTGGTCTTCAGACTTTGTCTTCAGCAGTTGTCTTCAGACTTTGTCTTCAGCTGTTGTCTTCAGACTTTGTCTTTAGATGTTGTCTTTAGACTTTGTCTTCAGACTTTGTCTTCAGAAGCTGTTGTCTTCATACTTTGTCTTCAGACTTTGTCTTCAGACTTTGTGTTCAGACTTTGTCTTCAAACTTTGTCTTCAGACTTTGTCTTCAACTGTTGTAGACCACTTCAGTTGTTATGATGTCTGTAGGACTTAAAGGTTTTTCTGATCTCGCTCATTGGTTCTTTTGGTCCAACATGCAAGATGTCTGGTTGGTTTGAAGCAGCTCTTAAAAGAGAGTACCACACCAGATGGGTCAACTTCAAACCTCAACAGCCAACGAGGTATCTCAGATAGTCTGAGGTTGATCCCATTACTGGAAAACCGAAGATAGTGCTGAAGTGGAGTCCACCGCGAACAATGTCAAAGATCCCTATACGGGAGATGCCACAGGACTTCACTCCACATTTCAAATGGTGGTACTATGATTGGAGGATAGGAGAAGCAGTCATAGTCCTGAACAAGAATGGTGTTATGGAAACCATCAGTGTATTTAACCCTATGTGGCTCACAAACTTGTCTGCAGATGATGTATACACATTATACAAGTGGCCATTGTTCTATGACTCTCAAGATATTGTACAGGCTCTACAGTTTCAGAACATTATATGACTCTGTTTTGCGTTTGAGATACACGCAGGAGTCACACGAGAAGAGAAGGACAAGAAGTATGAAGAGGTTATGAAGATGGTAAGACATTAGATGGAACTAGGTCCAAGGGGGAGTTTGTAGGTACATGTGTCCCTAGTTTCTGAACTTAATGTAATATGTCTTTACTGTCTTACACTTATGTAATGTTTGGGTACTTAATGAAATGAAATTGTTTGGTTGTGATTCATAATGCTTAATATTTCATTAATGAGTTGTGTAACGCATATTGACCAGATTATATAGGTTTGTGATTGTTTGAATTGATATACATAATGTTATAATAATGAATACATTCAAACTTGGTTAAGTGAAGTTCTCATACGTCCGACTGGACCATGCGCCCCAACAGTGGTCATGCGTCTGAATGGCCATGCGACTGAGTGTCTATGCGCCTAGATAGTCCATATGCCTGAACAACTTCATGCGACTGACTCAGTCGCACGACTGAACACTCAGTCGTGCGAATGGATCAACCGCATGGCTCAATCGCACGAATGAACCATGCAAATTTTTAGTCGCCCCAATGAGTAACCCTAACCTATAAATACCACCTAATTTGTGGAAAAACAATAAGGATTATACACACTTCGACTCCAGACGTACCCTAGCCGTCTAGAGACCTCTAAGATCATACTCCAAGTTCATAGATCGCAGTAGATCGATTCCTACTCGATTCTTAACGTTAGATTCACTCACATAAATGTTTCTATGTGCATTCTCACTGATTGGATCGCCAATAAAATATGATTCCGCACTGTTTGATTCTGCACTGTTTGTTTCTACGTGCGTTCTCACTGATTGGAGAACTCTGTGGGTGCCCCTCATCATGAAGATCCAGATGCTCCCTCATGAGTTGTTCAGTAATGACCAACTTCTAGCCACAAATGCTCGATCTAATTACACGAATCCTATTTAGGGTTTCAATCTGACCATTATCCCAAAATTCAGCTATGTGATTGGAGTACAAATAGGATTAATAGTTAGGGCAGTGTAATAGGATGAGTGGGTAAGAAAGGAGATGTTTTCAGAGAAGTTGGCATCTCTTGAGGAATCAAGAAGTGCGACTTGATTGTGTTGAGGGTTAAGTGCCATTTGTGAAAGGTGAAGGTGAATGAGTTAGAGCTTGGGTAATTGGGAAGGAAGAAAGCTTTTTAGGGCAGTAAAAATGAGGTAAGAAGATGAAAGTGAATAGTCTGGATTATTTAAAAAATGGTGAAGTGGCGGTAATGGGGTTAGGATAAGGTGATGTGATGTTTTAGTGGATGATGTTATAGGGGCGGTAAGGTTTAGTTCAGTTAAATAATCCGATATCATTAACAAGATATTTACTTTTTTACAGTGTGGGGCCCAAAAGATTTCCGTTACACAATAAAGTTTCTCTTCCGAATATAAATCATTTCCGAAGGTAATTTGTTTTCCGAAGACAATTTTTATTTTCGAAGGCAAAATGATGCTTCCGAGAGTAAAGATTTTTTTCAGAATGGAGAGTTTTATCATCTTCGGAAGTAGATCTGATGTGTAATCAATCGCTTCTTCCGAGACTAAAACTCTTCCGAGAAGAAAATTTTTTGGAGGAATTTTGCTTCGGAAGATATGAAAAATATCTTTCGAGGGTTAATTTCTCTTGGGAAGAATTTATACTTGGTAAAAAAAATTCAAAGAGAGAGAAACCTTTAGTAACAAGGCATAAATTGAATTGAAATAAGACATTACGTATTAAAAGGTTTTCAAAAGAGGTGAGCAAATCAATGTTTATCATCCCAATAGCTATAATGAGATACTTAAATCTCCGTTTATCAAAAGCTTTGGTGAACAAGTCAGCATATTGTTCATTTGAATCACCTTTGATTAGTTTATTCAAATTCTTCTCACGAATATCTCTAATGAAATGATAACTGCTATCAATATGCTTTGTCTTGGAGTGCTTCACAGGATTTTCAGTGATAGAGATAGCACTATTATTGTCAATATGGATAGGAGTGCTCATAAAGTTGAATCCATAGTCTAACATCCGATTCTGAATCCATAGTAGCTGAGCACAACAACTTGCAGCAGCAATGTATTCAGCTTTAGCAGTTGATGTAGAAACATAAGATTGTTTCTTGTATTGCCATGAGATGATCCTTCCACCAAGAAATTGACATCCTCCTGATGTTGATTTCTTTTCAATGTTGCAGCCACCATAGTCACTGTCAGAGTATCCATAGAGATTAAAATCACTATTCCTAGGATACCAGAGACCTAGTTTCGATGCTCCGGTATCTGAGGATTCTCTTGGCAGTAGCTAGGTGAGACACCTTTGGAGCAGCCTGATATCTTGCATAAATGCAAGTTGCAAACATGATATCAGGTCTAATAGCTGTGAGATACATCAGAGAACCAATAATAGTCCTATACTGATGTTGATTAGTATCCTCCCCCTCAAGGCCAGGACAAAGATTATGGTTTCTGGGTATGGGTGTCTTGGCTGGCTTACAATCTTTCATTTCAAATCTTTCTAATGTCATTGACATACTTGGATTGATTAATGAAAACCCTTCCTTTAATTGCTTCACCTGAATTCCAAGGAAAAAGTCCATTTTTTCCATGGAACTCATCTCAAACTTCTTCTTTATAATGCTTTCAAAGTCTTTGCATATTTGGTCGTTTGAAAAACCAAAGATGATGTCATTAACATCGACTTGAACAAGCAAAATATCCTTTCCAAACATCCTTATGAAGAGAGTCTTGTCAATGGTTCCTTAGTGTAACCATTCTTTAGAAGAAACTAAGACAAAGTCTCATACCACAACCTAGGTGCTTGGTGCAACCCATATAGAGCTTTATCCAATTTGCACACATAGTTGGGATGTTGTGGGTCTTCAAATCCTGGAGGCTGGCACACGTAGACTTCCCTATCTATATCCCCATATAGAAAGGCACACTTAACATCAAGTTGGTTGACAATGAAATTCTTGGATGCAGTATAAGCAAGGAAGATCCTAACTACCTCAAGTCTCATAACAGGTGCAAAGACATCAGTGTAATCGATTCCATCCTCTTGGGTATATCCTTGAACCACCAGTCTTGCCTTGTTCTTGATGATGAAGTGTAAGGCCCCGTTTCTGGGGCGCTTACAGCTGGGTTCTCATCGCACATAAAACGTATAATTACATTTGTATTTAATAAATCGCAGCGGAAAACTAAAACAAACTTTCATTTCCATGTAAATGCTTTTGCAAGTTAATACAACATTCATTACAAAATAGCTTGTTCGCATTAAAATGCAAAAACATTAATCAAAAGAATGCCATCCCAAAAGGGCTGAGTAACTTCACGGGTGCCATCCTCAACAAACATTACCTGCCAACTGGAAAACATATAAAAAGTCAGCGTTGCTGAGTGAGTTCTAGTTTTATTACAAAACATACTTTACTTTCATATAAAACCCTCCGTTACTTTTACATGATCACACATCGTACGTACACATAGATAATATCATTATTATCTTCTTCATTCATTCATACTTCATTCTTTCATACGTAATCTTTTGTTCCTTTATACGTTCGTTCCTTCGAGTCTGTTGCGACAACAGGGTCGCTCACCTCATTAACAATCCCAACGACTTCACGCTAATCGAGTCTGTTGCAACCACAAAGTTGCTCACCCCAATTGCCAGTTTTTAACGATAGCATGCTTTCCGAGTCTCTTGCAACCATAGGGTTGCTCACCTCATGGCAACTTCATAATAACGCGTTGTCCGAGTCTGTTGCAACAACTGAGTTGCTCACCTCCTTTCTCTGGCTATCTTAATGATGCCTATGATCCGAGTCTTTTGCAACCACATGTTGCTCACCCCATTGGCAATCTCTATGATTGCCTATGATCTAAGTCTTTTGCAACCACACGTTGCTCACCCTATTGGAAATCTCCATGATTGCCTGTGATCCGAGTCTTTTGCAACCACACGTTGCTCACCTCATTGTATGCTTGCAATCCTTTCCTTCATTCATTCGTCATTCAATAATGCATGCATTCTTACTTTATGTTCCCCTTTCATTATCTTTCACTTTACGTTACATCATACTTCATTTATTCATTAACATGACACATAGGGCCACAAGAAAGATAACATACATCATAATAAGGAACATATCATACACATTTATCATCATCATACAGGGCAACATCATGCATACATAACAAGCCCTAATCATGCAACATCATCGTCATCATCATGCCCAACATGCTTTCTAAGGCCTCAAGCGTCATCTTACAAACTTTATGGGAACCTTTACGTCAAAACTTACATCTACACTTTCCCCCAAAAGTCAGAAGTCAATCTACACCTTCCTCGGGTACAACAGCACTATTCGGGCGTATGAACACCCTTCAGTCGCGTGGTCTCCATGCGACTAAACACTATGCGAATGGACTCATGCGGATGAACACTTATGCGAATGAACATCCAGTCGTGCGAATGGACAATGCGGATGGACCTCATGCGAATAGGATTAATGCGGATGAGCACTTATGCGACTGGACCTTCAGTCGCATGACCTCCATGCGACTGGCCTTTCAATCGTGCGAATGGACCTTCAATCGTGCGAATGGACCTTCAATTGTGCGAATGGAAATTCAATCGTGCGAATGGACATTCAATCGCACCCTAATCGGCCGTATGGCCTCCATTCGGCCTCCAGTCGGTCGCCTAGCCCTAACTGATGCAGAATGCAGTTCATCCCGACTGCAGCCGAGGGTTTTCGGCCTCCAAACTCATCCAAACCCATTTTAAGCCTAAATCGACCATCCTAAACCTTAGGAATGCATACCATAACACCATACAAGCACACACACGCCCGGAAACATACACGAAACGCATCACACACATCACACCCAAATGGGTCAAACACATACACATACAAAAACGGCTTTTTTATGCTTTCCAGCCCCAAAATCGTTTGAAAACAAGTAAAAGTGGGGTTCTAGAACTCACATAAACGAGCACAACAACAAGAGCTTCGATTTGGCTTGCTTCACGGTAATTTTGGCGACCCGAACCAACTCGAACCAACTTTTCCTCTTTTTCTCTTCTTTCTCTCTTCTTCTCTTTATGAAGCTGAAATGTGGGGTGTGTGGGGAGAGTGGGCTGCCCTCTCCCTACTAATGTCACCACATTTCCCAACTTTTCTTCGTTGGCGAGTTTGGTCCCTCGACTTTTGGACTTTATTTTCTTTTCTTTCTTCACCGGCTTCAAAATAATAAATATTCGGGTGTTACAAGTCCACCCCCCTTAAATAGGTTTCGTCCCCGAAACCTGTTATTCGTCGAACAAACGTGGATAATGCTGTCTCCTTTCTTCCTCAGTCTCCCACGTTGACTCGGATCCCTTCCTGTGCTTCCACTGTACACGCACAAGAGGAACCACTTTATTCCTTAGCCTCTTTTCTTTACGATCGATGATTGCCACTGGTTGCTCCACATAATTGAGCCTTTCATCTATTTCAATGTCCTCCAGTGGAACAATCATGTCTTCATCAGCTATACACTTTCTCAGATGAGATACATGGAATGTCGGGTGAATCACACTTAACTCATCTGGCAACTCCAATCTATAGGCCACCTCCCCTACTCGAGCAATGATTCGGAAAGGGCCTATATACCTGGGGCTCAACTTGCCCCGCTTTCTGAATCGGATAATACCCTTCCAAGGTGAGACCTTCAACATCACCCGGTCACCCACCTGGAACTCAATTGACCTACGTCGCTTATCGGCATACGACTTCTGTCTATCTTTGGCTGCCTTCATGAAGGCTTTAATCTTTTCAAGCTTCTCTGTCGTAGCATCGATTACCTCAACGCTCCCCAATTCCTTCTGACCAATATCACCCCAACAAACGGGTGTTCTGCATCTCCTACCGTATAGCATCTCATATGGTGGCATACCAATGCTGGCATGATAGCTGTTGTTGTATGAGAATTCGGCTAACGGTAAGTGGTCATCCTAACTTCCACCAAAATCGATCACACATGCCCGCAGCATGTCTTCCAATGTCTGAATGGTTCTTTCTGACTGACCATCGGTTTGGGGATGATAAGCCGTGCTAATATGTAACCTCATCCCCATAGTGTCGTAGAATTTCTTCCAAAATTTAGATGTAAACCGAGTGTCGCGATCAGACACAATAGACAACGGCACACCATGACGAGTTACAATTTCCCTGATGAATAGATCAGCCAACCTCTCAGATGAATACGTCTCGCGGATCGGTAGAAAATGAGCGCTCTTCGTCAGACGATCAACTATCACCCATATGGCATCATACCCCTTCGGGGTACGCGGCAGCTTTGTAATGAAGTCCATGGTGATGTGCTCCTACTTCCATTCCAGTACATCCAAAGGTTGGATCTTCCCATACGGCTTTTGATGCTCTGCCTTCACTTGTAAGCAAGTAAGGCACTTACTCACATACTCCACGACGTCACGCTTCATACCCGGCCACCAATAATCTTTCTTCATGTCATGGTACATTTTCGTGGCACCAGGATGAATGGAGTATCGAGTCTTGTGGGCTTCATCCATTATCTTCACCCGTAGATCCCCAAAACGAGGAATCCACACACGACCGAATCGAGTTCTAACACCGAGTGTGTTTTCACCCAATTCCCCAACCAGACCTCTCATTCTTTCCGAGTTAAGGTGATCTTCTTTCAATGCCTCATCTTGAAACTCCTTGATTTGCTTCATCACATCAGAGGTCATGATTAGTTGGTAAGCTTTCACCCGAATCGGTTCGGGCCTTTCCTTTCGGCTAAGGGCATCCGCCACCACATTAGCTTTGCCCGGATGGTAATGGATCTCGCAATCATAATCCTTTATAAGCTCCAACCATCGCCTCTGCCTCATGTTCAGGTCTTTTTGCTCGAAGAAGTACTTCAGACTCTTGTGGTCAGTGAATATGGTGCACTTCGTCCCGTAGAGATAGCGCCTCCAAATCTTTAACGCAAAGACCACGGCTGCTAGCTCCAAGTCATGAGTGGGATAATTAACCTCACGAACTTTCAACTGCCGGGATGCGTAGGCTATAACCTTCCCTCTCTGCATTAACACACACCCCAACCCTAAGTAGGAAGCATCAGAATAAACCACCAGATCTTCACTTCCATCGGGTAATGACAGAACAGGAGCTTGAGTCAGTCTTGCCTTCAGCTCTTCGAACGCCTTCTCTTGAGCTTGACCCCATACAATTTCACATCCTTTCGGGTCAACTTAGTTAGTGGAGAAGCAATCTTAGAGAAGTCTTGGATGAATCTTCTATAGTAGCCCGCCAAGCCCAAGAAACTACGGATCTCGGATGGCGTCTTTGGTGACCTCCATTGCATAACCGCCTCCACCTTCGCCGGGTCCACCATAATCCCGTCAGGATTCACCACATGACCCAAAAACTGAACTTCGCTCAACCAAAACGTGAAGTTGGAGAATTTAGCATACAATTTCTCCATTCTCAACGTCTCTAGAACCTCTCGAATGTGACCGGCATGCTCAATCTCGCTCTTTGAATAAATCAGGATATCATCAATAAACACAATCACTGATTTATCCAACATAGGCCGACACACACAGTTCATCAGATCCATAAAAGCAGCTGGCGCGTTAGTCAAACCAAGGACATGACACGAAACTCGTAATGACCATAGCGTGTGCGGAAAGCTGTTTTAGGGATATCTTGTTCCTTTACCTTCAACTGATGCACATCCTCATACTACCATCCTTCTTCTTTACAAACAGGACCGGAGCACCCCAAGGAGAGATACTCGGTCTAATGGACCCCTTATCAAGCAACTCTTGCAACTGTTCCATCAACTCTTTCATCTCCGTCAGAGCTAACCGATATGGTGCCTTGGCAACAGGTTGGGCACCCGGTATCAGATCAATCTGAAATTCAATTTCTCTGTCAGGTGGTACCCCTGGTAAATCTTCTGGGAATACGTCTGGAAAGTCACACATAACCGGTACATCAGACAGTTGTGGTGTTAGTGCATCTACATCCTTTACATAAGCCAAGTAGGCGCTACATCCACGCCTCATACACTTTCCCGCCACTGCCATTGAGATCACCTTCGGGATCGTAGTAACCCGATCACCATAAACCGTTACCAAACTTCCATCAGGCGCTGGCAACCAAATCATCTTCTTGCGACACACAATGTTCGCCTCGAATTCCGCCAACCAATCCATCCCGAGAACCAAATCAAAACCACCCAAGGTCATCACGAATGGTCTAATAGGAAACTTGTGACCTTCTAATTCCACGTCACAGTTTTCTATCATCTCCGAAATCCTGGTAGACTTACCTATGGCAATTTCTACATCAAACGGCGCATCAACACGTCTACTACTAACAGGCAGCTTAGCATAGGAAGCAGTAGAAATAAAACTCCTACTAGCACCAGAATCAAATAGCACAGAAGCTAAAGTTTGGTTCACCAGAAACGTACCGGACATGACATCAGGGTCTGTCCTAGCTTCCTCCTGTGTCATGGTAAATGCCCTGGCGCTCGCCCTCGGTCCTTCACCTCCAGTCTCTTCATCCCAGAACTCTCAGCCCTCAACTTCGTACAATCCTTACTTACGTGACCCTCTTCACCACAGTTATAGCACCGAACTATACGACAGTCCCTTGCCAGGTGCCCCGCCTTCCCACATTTGAAGCATAAGTTTGACCCAAACCTACAATCCCCTCCGTGGTCCCTTCCACACTTGCCACACCTTTTCGACCCCGCACTTGATGTGACCACACGGCGATCATCCGCTCGTGCCTTCTTATTACACATACGTTTATGTCAGAGTGTTGACTCATCACTATCAACTTTGGAAAGAAAGCATGATACTTCACCCATTGGGGAAGCATTGTTTATATCTAGCTTGTACATATCCCCTTTCCTGGGAGATCTAAGAAGCACCAATTCCGGAGGAATTATCATCCTAGGTTTGAGGATAATGCACTCATGTTCTATGAAAAGCATTGATGCTTTTGATCACAGAACTAAGAAATACTTAACATATTGTATTCAAGTGGTTTGACAAAATTGACTTTGTCAAGCTTTAACTTTCCATTGGATATACTTCCTCTTCCAGAAATATATCCTCCAGCCTCACCTCCAAATTAGACAGGACTTCCATCATAATGTTGAAATTATTGAAGGAGAGATCTGTTCCTTGTCATGTGCCTGGAGCATCCACTATCCACAATCTAGACATTGTTATTCTAGACATTGAAATTATTGAAGGAAAGATCTGTTCCTTGTCATGTGCCTGGGGTTTGTTAGAACAAGATTCAAAGTTTAACCATTTAAACTTAGTGAAAACGCAGCAGAAACAAGCATTATAACTTAGTTAATGAATTGAAAATTCGGGTTTCATCTTGATATTACAAAGTTATAAACAAACCCATAAACATAGGATCTTTATATGTGAATAAAGACTAGCAATGTAAACACACACATACATTATGGACAGCCATGAAGAGGCTGCCATAATCTACCTTTTCCATAGTAAGAATGGTAGATATTGAAGAAGATGTGCTCCAAGAAAACAACTAAGGCACCAATGGAGGTCCTCTCAAGCTTGCATACCCCAAGCTATTTGACAAACACCTTTTGCTAGGACTTGAACACCCAAAAACGAAAGAAGAGCTGCTAGATATACTTGCAGCAGCAAGCTCCTTCAACAATAAGAGAGAAAAACCCTTTCTATCTTGTGTTCTTGCATGTAAGAGAGAGAAAGAGATTCAGTGAATGTCTATCTAATTGTGTTTTTCCAAGACCCTTAATAAAACCAAGAAGAGGCACACCTACAAGGGGCGGCTGATTCCTCTTTTTACAATTGGTTTTCCCCCCAAAAGTTAAAACACAATTAGACACAATAACAAGTCACTTAAATAAGTTATACATATGATTAACCTTTTAATTGTATAACTCACACACACTTTCTTATTATTTGATGTTATTTAAGTAACTTAAATAACATTACAAACAATATCTATAAACAAAATATCCATATAAATTGTTCAATCTCATATGTAACTTATTTAGAAAACCCATTTTCTAAATTGGTGTATTTATTTAATTGTATGATCATATCATCAATTAAATATTATTTGGTGTTTGCTAAGCTTGTTATTGGGTATGACCCGACTTGGATCATAACGTACTAACCACATCAATGTTCTATGTGTCTTGGGCGTAAGGAATACAACAATCTCCCACTTGCACAAGATTTATAGAAGATTGATGCAAGCAGTAAATACCACCTAACAACGGTTTACTACCATTAATACGCATGACTTAAATCCATTCAATAACATCATCCCCTTCAAGTATCCAACTTGAAATGATTTAGGTGAATCAATCATTTTTTCTTTTGTTACAGATGTCATGTTAAATCCAAGGACACACAATGATCATTCCTTGTTGATTTAACTTAATCAAGCCTTAGACATCTTGCTCTCAACGAATAAGAGGAACAAATTACATCTTGAATACATACGTTTCTCATAAACACTTCGTGTCACGTCTGAACATAGCCTTGCGTACTGTCCATTATTTCAGGGCAGTGAAGAACTAGCTCAAGGTATAACACTTGGTGAATATCAAAACCCAATATGTATCTCAGGTCTGAGGATACCAAATGATATTCGCCTTTACTCAAATTTACTTATGATCAATCTGGAAGATTCCATGTAGTAAAATTTGAGATGCAGGTCAGTCCAATATTTGTATCCCACAAATATCTATGAACTTTGGCAACAACCATTTGCTCTATATTCATTTCTTATGAATATCCACCAATCCAAATTCATAATAATCTTACCCTCACACTTGTTCCCACAAGTATGAACGACTATGGACATTTAGAGTAAACAATTTTCCCATGGATTAAACATGCTAGATTGGAACATATGTTGAAATATTATAACCAAATAATTTTATTTAAGTAGTAAGAGAGTTCCAAATATCCAAATACGAAATCACAGATTAAATCCAATCACTAGAATATCGAAGTCCCATGGCACAGGTATGACCTTCATGCTTTGCCTTTTCTAGGAGCTTCGTAAGAGGATCCGCAACATTTTGATCTGTGTGAACTTTGCGAATACATATCTTTCCTTTCTCAACTTCATCTTGTATATAATTGAATCTCCGCTCAATGTGCCTAGTCTTTTGATGAGCACGAGGTTCCTTGATTTGAGCAATTGCACCCTCGTTATCACAAAAGATCTCTAAGGGGTCCTGAATGGAAGGGACACCCCTAGATCGACAATGAATTTCTTCAACCATGCAGCTTCTTGAGCTGCCAATGAGGCGGCGACGTATTCTAATTCTGTTGTTAATAAAGCCACCACATCTTGTTTAGAGCTCTTCCAAGAGATGGCTCCTCCATTCAGAATGAAAATGTATCCAGATTGTGATCGTGAATCATCACGATCGGTTTGGAAACTCACATCCGTGTAACCTTTTACAACGAGTTCCTCATCACCCGATCCATAGATTAGAAACATATCTTTAGTCCTCCTTAGGTACATAAGTATGTTCTTAATAGCCATCCAATGACTGCTTCTAGGATTTTGCTGGTAACGGCTTGTCATGCTTAAGGCGCATGAAATGTCCGGCCGAGTGGATATCATTGCATACATGATGGATCCAATAGCAGATGCGTATGGGATTCCCTTCATTTTATCTTGCTCATCCTTTGAGCTTGGACATTGAGTCGTACTCAATATCATTCCTCTTTGAATAGGTACCGTACCTTTCTTAGAGTTCTCCATCTTGAACCTTTTTAAGATCTTATCAATGTATGCACTTTGATTTAAACCAATCAACCGTGTTGATCTGTCCCTATAGATCTTTATTCCCAGAATATAGGTGGCTTCACCAAGATCCTTGATGGAAAAACAACTTCCAAGCCAGGTTTTTACACCTTCCAAGGTTGGAATGTCATTTCCAAATAGTAGTATGTCATCAACATACAATACTAGGAAATTGATGATGCTCCCACTAGCTTTCTTATATACACAAGCTTTATCAGCGTTCTTGATGAATCCAAATTTAATTACTTCTTCATCAAAACGGTGATACCAACTTCTCGATGCTTGTTTCAATCCATAGATTGATTTTTTTAACTTGCATACTTTGTTAGGATGTTTTGGATCGACAAAACCTTCAGGATGAACCATATAGACATCTTCCTCAAGATATCCATTTAGGAAAGCGGTTTTGACATCTATTTGCCAAATCTCATAATCATAATGAGTAGCTATGACAAACAATATCCTAATAGATTTTAGCATCACAACAGGTGAGAAAGTTTCATCATAGTCAACCCCTTGAGTTTGAGTGAAACCCTTTTCTACAAGTCTTGCTTTATAAGTATCCAAGTTTCCATGCATATCAGTTTTCTTTTTGAAAACCCACTTCCATCCAATTACTTTGGTGTTAAGAGGTGGTATAACCAAGTCCCATACTTGATTGTCATACATGGTTTGCATCTCAACGTTCATGGCTTCAAGCCATTTGTCACAATCCGAATTGGACAACGCATCATGGTATGTGATTGGTTCATCAGAATCTATCACATAGCATCCATCAGTGAAAAATCCATATCTTTCAGGTGGATTACTAGTTCTACTAGATCTGCGAACGTTTTCTGTGTATTGATAAACTATTTGATCACTTTCAACATCCTCATGTTGAGTGCTAGTGTCAACCAAATGTGTATCGAGTTGCGGTTCTTGATCCTATTCAAGATCCATAGTTCTACTACCAGTTCCTTCCATAAGGAATTTGGTTTCCAAGAATTCACCCTTTTTGGCAACAAACTCCTTTTGTTGTATTGGATCATAGAAATAATATACCATAGAATCTCTTGGATATCCAATAAAGATACACTTAGTGGAGCGGCTTTCTAACTTGTTCGAGGTGGGAGTCTTCACATAAGCCTCACACCCCCACACCCTTAAGTATGAAAATGATGGAACCCTTCCATGCCATATTCATAAGGTGTCCTTTTCACTTTCTTGGTTGGGGCCATATTCAAAATACGGGCCGTAGAGAGCAGAGCAATACCCCAAAATGATAGAGGTAATGAGCTTCTAGCCATCATAGATCGAACCATATCCAATAGAGTTCGATTTCTCCGCTCGGACACACCATTATGTTGTGGTGTTCCCGGTGGAGATAATTGTGAGACAATCCCACAACTTCTAAGATGGTCCCTAAAAGCATCATTCAGGTATTCACCTCCTCTATCGGTGCGAAGAATTTTAATTGACTTATTGAGTTGATTTTGTACTTCATTTTGAAAGATCTTGAACATTTTAAAAGCTTCATCTTTGTGTCGTAACAAGTACACATACCCATACTAACTATAGCCGTCAGTAAGGTAATGAAGTATCTTTCATTGTACCTTGTCATAGGTTTAAAAGGACACATACATCCGAATGTATGATACCTAATAAATCCTTTGCCCTTTCGGCTTTGCCAGTAATAGGTGCCTTCGTCATTTTACCTTGCAAAAAAGACTCACATACATCAAATGAATCACATTCATTTGTTTTTAAAAGACCATTCTTTTGTAGTGTTTGTATTCGATTCTTTTTTATATGACCAAGACGACAATGCCAAAGATAAGTGTTACTCAAATCCGATTTGAGTTTCTTGGTACTAGTTTAGTACAATAAGCTATCATTCAATGTATTTTCACGAACCAATTCATAGATACCATTGATGGGAATAGCTTTAAAGTAAAACATGTCATTCAAAGTAACATGGATTTCATTTCCAATAAATGATAATACATATCCAAAATGTTTTAATAGGGCTATGGAAATAATGTTCCTAGTCAAACTAGGAGCATACAAAACATTGTACAAAATTACTTCCAAACCATTGGAAGTTTCAAGATGTAGTCACCACGGGCTTCAACTTGAACTTTAGCCCCATTGCCCATATAGAGGCTAACACCCCCTTTGTTGAAGTTGCTACTTCTTTTGAACCCCTGCAACAAATTGCAAATATGAGTTCCACATCCGGTATCTAATACCCATGTGTTGGAGGATATTAAGTTTAAATCAATATGGTCAATGTGACTTTTCATCTTAAGCACATAAGATGAAACTGATTGGTTGTCTTCCATACGACATGCATGGAGCGCTCGAACCGTTTCGAAGCGCTCAACCCTCGCTTGCTGTTGGAACGTTTCCTTCAGTTGGGTTATCATGTCATAAGCTCCGTGATGCTCATACTCCTTCTGGAGATCCGGTGTCATGCTTGCCAACATAAGGCAAGACACCTGGACAGAGTCCTCAGTGTACTTTATCCAATCATTATAGGCCTCCTCATCATCCTCGCTAGGTTGATCGGGGACAAGGTCATCTAAAACATATGATCGATTCTCTTGCTTGAGAACGATTCTCAAGTTTCGATACCAATCAATAAAATTGTTATGATTTAGACGTTCCTTTTGGAGAATCGCTCGTAAAGATTGGGCGGACGTGGATGAATTATCATGATTATCATAATTATTGGTGGCCATCTACAAAATTTAACAACGATCAATTTTAGTACTTTCGATATTGTTGTTTTAATAATTAATACCTTTTAAGGTCATTTTCATATTAAAATCTAGAACCCAACATTACATTTAAATAGTGGTTAGGTGACCTTTATCCCACGATTTAAATTAATAAGGTGGTCAACGATTGATGATTGCAACCATTTGCAACTTCTAGAGGTATGGGATCGACTTGAAACATCATATGTAAAGTCGGCATGTTAATCCCATCAACACCATTTGTAAACCATATCGTAGGTGATCCATTTGACATGGTTTGCAAATCAAGACACCCTACTTACACACACGTGTGAGTTTGCCAAAATAAGTGGTTAGGTGACCTTTATCCCACGAATATGGCATTCTCACCTCAAGTCACAAGTTCCCTCAAAATGGTTAGGTGACCTTTATCCCACTAAGAGTTCCCAAGCGATTCAAGTGTTGTGAAAAGGACGGTGTTGATCTTATTTTTATTTAACAAAAGGTATAGAGATATTATAATACAAGTTTAGAAAACATTATATTTACATATTTGTATGTTTTCAAAACAAGATACCTTATGGTACATTGATTAAAACCCCTTTTAATCTTTGAAATCATTAAACAATTTTAATAACC
The DNA here is from genome assembly GCA_025506515.1 of Flaveria trinervia. Classification (NCBI taxonomy): domain Eukaryota; kingdom Viridiplantae; phylum Streptophyta; class Magnoliopsida; order Asterales; family Asteraceae; genus Flaveria; species Flaveria trinervia. Next base: position 77,296,458 of record CM046451.1, on the reverse strand, counting down.
TTTTATTACCTTTTAATGATTAAAGTCTATTTAGATAGTTTGTTATGATCATGGAAAGGATAGTTAAGCAAACATCATATGTAAAGTCATCAACCATAATACCATAATCAAACAACCATGAATCAACCAAATGTAAGTGCATAACCATAGCATCTAAAGTGACCACACTGTTTGCCATCACAAGTGTGGACCATAGGACATTCCTAAGGGTCAAAACACATCACAAAAGTTCCATGAACCTCCCACTTGAAACCGCATCCAAATGCTCCATGTTTCTTGTGTTTTTCCTTTGTGCTTCTAACACGTACATCTTCATATTACAAGACATTATGTCCTAATACAAGATTTATAGTAATATGAAAAGTACCTAATCTATTTATTACAGCCCAATAATAAATAAATTACACTTTAAACAAAGCACAAACAATAGATTATACAACCCAATTGAATGAATGAATACAACCATTACAAACATCCAAACAACAAAAGGTCAAAGGCTAGGTTATGCACCATAATGAACAATGATCATATCATCCAAACCAACAACGAATCCCCACTTAAAACCCACGAAATTTCAGCCAACATAAACTAAAATTTCAGGTTTTATCATGCCCAAACAAACAACAAATATAACATACATGTCTTTCAAAGTTTAATCACAAGCATGTGTGATATAACTTTGAAAGTTGGGGATTCATAAAACATGAACATAGCAGACTCTAAAAGGGGTTTCAAAGTCCCATAAAACAAAATATAACAAAGACAAAACAAGCTAGCTATCCACATAACCGGCTCTAGATGCAATGTTGGGGTTTGTTAGAACAAGATTCAAAGTTTAACCATTTAAACTTGGTGAAAACGCAGCGGAAACAAGCATTATAACTTAGTTAATGAAATGAAAATTCAAGTTTCATCTTGATATTACAAATTTATAAACAAACCCATCAACATAGGATCTTTATATGTGAATAAAGACTAGCAATGTAAACACACACATACATTATGGATAGCCATGAAGAGGCTGCCATAATCTACCTTTTCAGCAGTAAGAAGGGTAGATATGAAGAAGATGTGCTCCAAGAAAACGACTAAGGCACCAATGGAGGTCCACTCAAGCTTGCATACCCCAAGCTATATGACAAACACCTTTTGCTAGGACTTGAACACCCAAAAACGAAAGAAGAGCTGCCGGATATACTTTCAGCAGCAAGCTCCTTCAACAATAAGAGAGAAAAACCCTTTCTATCTTGTGTTATTGCATGTAAGAGAGAGAAAGAGATTGAGTGAATGTCTATCTAATTGTGTTTTTCCAAGACCCTTAATAAAACCAAGAAGAGGCACACCTACAAGGGGCGGCCGATTCCTCTTTTTACAATTGGTTTTCCCCCTAAAAAGTTAACACAATTAGACACAATAACAAGTCACTTAAATAAGTTATACATATGATTAACCTTTTAATTATATAACTCACACACACTTTCTTATTATTTGATGTTATTTAAGTAACTTAAATAACATTACAAACAATATCTATAAACAAAATATCCATATAAATTGTTCAATCTCATATGCAACTTATTTAGAAAACCCATTTTCTAAATTGGTGGATTTATTTAATTGTATGATCATATCATCAATTAAATATTATTTGGTGTTTGCTAAGCTTGTTATTGGGTATGACCTGACTTGGATCATAACGTACTAACTACATCAATGTTTTATGTGTCTTGGGCATAAGGAATACAACACCCCGCCCCCAGAGAGACGGGACATAAAGATTGGTAAACAACAACCTAATATGCAGCGGAAACTAAATGGTTTATTACAAAGCTTTTCATACTATTTACATTAGGATGTTTGTTTGTTTCAACTGACAAGGCATCTCGATCTAAAATTTATAGGCATCATGAGTAATCACTTGGTCAATATATCTTGAGGCTTCCGTAACTAAGGCTTCTAGACTCAACTTTTGCCTTCAACATCTACCCTCAATTCTTGCTTCGGTTTTGGACATCTTCTATAGCTCATCTAACTTCCCTAGTTGTACCTGAAGACATGCTCAAAAAGGTTTTTGTGTCAACATAAAGTTGGTGAGTTCAAGCGCTTAAGTTTAAAAACAAAACGGAATTAACAAATCCTCATTTGATAAAAAGGAATGAATCATAGTTTCAACATCATGGGAGAATCATAATCAACCCTACACTTAGTCCTGGTTGGCCTCTTCTAAAGTTGTGTTTAACCGGCTATTCCCGAAGGAAGAACTGAGCCCCAAACCAGTGTACCATACCTGCCCGGATGGTTCACCATAGTTTCTTAACAAAACCTGTCACATGCCACAAACAACCCCTCAGGATCTCGATGGGGTATCCTTCCTAGAACGGAAGTCATTGTGTGTGGGGGATTCCCAAATAGATCTATCCATATAAAACAAGCGGTTCACGAAAGAATTAATGATCATGATATAAATATCAGCAGGTAACCATAAATCCCACATACAATCACCAAGTAAAGCACAATTATAGTTCATAAATAATAGAGCATGTTTCACCCCAAAGCAGTAGTAAAAAAGGGATCACTAGAACTCACCTGGTATCCTTATATAGATTCTCAGCTTGACAAAAAGTGAAGGTCACCAACGATGATATCCTAATTTGAACATCTAAGATGTATGTTTAGAATTAGCATGATGTTATTACATGCATGCGGTTGAGCTTTTTAGTTAACTTAAGGTTAATGATTAGTATCCTTAAAGTACCTTAGATTCTTGTGAAATGATTAATTGTCATGTACAAATTTGTGCGTATTAGGTTAATTAATGCATTTAATCGAGAAATGATTCTTTGTATAATGAATGTAAAAGTAAATGGTTGATATTAAGGGTTCCATATCTTTATAGATAATTATTATTTATGATATAAGTAGTCTATAATGTTCCAAATGATGTTTATGTTGCTTACGCTTTTATCCTAATATTAGATTGATGCTAGAATAAACCGAATATCGATAATAGTTGCCGTTGTAGTGAATAAAAAGGGGTTTATACAAATAGTAATTACTCCAAGATGTTCGACTATTAATAATAAAAAAGATGATGGATTATTATAGGATTATGAGTCTTAAATAAATACGTATGAAAATCGGTTAACCTAAAGTATCCATTCTATATACATATATATTTTACTCATCTCTACGCGTTGTAAGGATTTCGTGTGCCACGAGATTAGATAACTCCGTATATGTTGTCTAATATATTGATTAAATGATAACATTACCAACTCATTTATCATCACATGATTGGTCACGCCATTTCAAGTTTACACATTCATTCTTGAAGATTTATAAACTAGCTAACATTTTTATACATAGTAGCTCAACACACACACAAGTTAATATATAATCTCTATGTTTATACGTATATGAATGTCTAACGCATGGTCATACCTAATGTTTCTATATCGTGTCCTAGAATTCGCTTGCTCCAACCCACAACGCGTGGACTTCCCACTGACCAAGTTTGACCAGCTTTGACCAACAGCTTTGACCAAGGTTTAACCTAACCAAAACACACCAAGATTACATACAACACAACAACATTGTTATCTCATAACCAAACACAACTAACCGCAACATGCGTTACCAAACACCTTGGTTATAACTCGTACCACCATTATCCACCACATGCAACCACTGTCCAGCATGGTTAGCCACTGGCCGCCACCGGTAGCCCCTTGGTCGACCGGAATTCTCGCCGGATCTAACCCAAATAAAACAAGATCAAACGGCTCTATTTCACCCCAAACAACAGGAACCACCCTAAACCACCAACTACTCCCCACCTCCGGACAGCACTGCCGCGGTCGGTAGCCCGCGGGCGGACCGGCTATACCGGGGAACTGTCCAAAGCCTCCAAAATTCAAGAATCTCGCCTTCAATCCAACATGCAGCTACCACCATTGGAAATATCTCGTCGAGAGGAAGAAGAGCATGGGTGGCACTGGCCGCCACTCGACGGCTCCGGCGGCTGGGACTCTCGCCGGAACCCTAGCCGCCACCACTTCTCCCCTCCATATCTCCGCCATCATTGCATTTTAGAGAAAACCAACACACCACTGGATTTAGGAGGTCTGAATTGGTGGGGTGGTTTGAGCCCTTGTCGGAAACCGCCGTCCACCGCCGCGCTCCGCCGTGGAGCCTCCTGCTCCGGCGAAGTCGGCTGGTGCAGCTCCTGGTGGGATGTTAGGCTTATATACATAGGGTTTTTAAGTGGGCTTCCCTTCAACCTCGCGTATACGTCCCGAAAACTTCGTTATCGCGTAACAACCGGTCTTTTGGATCAAATTTCGTTAGAAGACCTATAATAATATATATATATAATATATATATATATATATATATATATATATATATATATATATATATATATCCAATTACTTCTGCATGAAATAAAACAATTCGTTGTAATTATCGTCAAATCCTCAGGCTTGACTAAATCTCAGGCCGGTACACGCCTGGTCGCGTCTCGAGTCACATTTGTCTGGATAAACGTCCCACTTCTAATTTAGAATGTTATAATAAATATAATAATTAGATAAATAGTTACAATGTTATAGGGCTCGGTTGACTATCAGATATCAGTAAAATGCTGGCGTATCCGGTATTCGTGTTTTTCCGACGTATCACAGTTGATTATACACGTTTGATTAGGATCTTTTAGCAAGCATTGTTTACAGTATGTATCATGATTAACAATGATTTTGGTAGGACATCAAGCCATGCCAAGAGAATTCAGATGAAACTTAGATGTTAGTACGCGTTAGATTACTGAACTTTACCCGGTATGGATTTTGAATCTGTTTTTAGTTTGGATTCTTCTATATATGATTTTAATCATTCATTGCTTTAAGATCACTTGTTTATTTAGTTGGTAAATGGGTATTGGGCCTTGAATGGGCCCAAAATATTAGCTTCTTATCTAAGTTTTCTTTGATAAGCCCAAATCAATTCGGGCCTTTATTGGGCCCTATAGTACATTATGATTTCTTATTAGGCTGAATGTTTAGGGTGTTACAGTTAGGGTTTTAGCATGAAACAATAAAATGACACCACTGAAACATGTGACTATCGAAAATATTCTAGTTGTCTAGTTATCCCAAAAGTAGGTGCATGATCGGTTTATTTCATTAAACACTTTGTTTTTCTCTCAAACTCACTTGAACTACACGGATGAAAGAAGAGTCTCTAAGAGTTGATAACAATATAATAAGTAATAAACAAACACAAGAAGTAATTTTCAAGGTACTTGCATATATTGCTTCTCAACTCAAAATGTTACAAGACTCTTACAAGCATATGTTATGAGTTACAATGAGAAACTATATATAATACTACCTACAGCCAGATATACTTTGATACCAACTGGGATCCTATAACCAAAGCAAGTACTAAAAAACTATAGTTTAAGGTATCTCAGATAAAGTCTTATCTGAGATATTGTTAAGTGCTCTAAAAGATTAACATGTTGTCTTTATTGTCTTTTGATATTTTTTAATAGTATAGGGACCATTTCTGTAATTTGTTAGTTCCTTTACTTTTGTTAGCAGTATAAATAGCTTAGATTTGCAGGTTTGTAGTAACGAATACACAAGTTATTCGAATCTGCTTTTCATACCTGTAATTGTCGTAGCTTGATATGAATGAAAACTGAATTTTATTGATATCTTGTTTTGATTTGATTACTTTGTGTGAATTTCATTGAATTGTGTTATAAATCATCATAGATTTATTCATTTGATCCTATCAAATGGTATCAGAGTTGTTGGTAAGCTGTTAGTGATTGATTTTCGTTTTAAGTTCATTGAACTTGAAAACCTAAAAATCTCACTGAATCTGTGATTGAGATACAATTCAATTGAAAATTTGTGAATTTCAGTTGTGTTTCATCATCAGAAACATGATTTGAATCACAATTAGCAGATCAATTCATCAAATTCAAGTAAACTGTTGAATTTGTTGTTCGAAAATAGCTTGAAGTTTCGAACTGAAATTTCAAAAATTGATTGATTTGTTGTTGAAATTGAAGAAATTGATATTAAGAAGAATGTTTATCGTCATAAAACTCATCTAATTGAAAAGTTTCAATCGAATTCATCAACATTTGAAGAATTCAGAAGATTTGAGTTTGTTACATTCATTTGAAGATGATGAATGTGTCGCATGAGCTGAGATTGACTGAATTTGTCTAAGTGTTAGACGCATTAACACAGTGTAGACGTTTTTAGTCAGTCGTTTGAGTACTGTTGAAGAGAATCCCAGACGTATCACCTGTGATAAGTGATAACTATTCAGACACTTGACAACTGTTTGGGCGTACGAAAACCATTTAGGCGTTTGACAAGTGTTTAGGAGTTTGACAACTATTCAGGCGTTTGACAACTGTTTAGGCGCTTGAACCTTCCAGACGCATTAATACTTAGACATTTTGAAAATTTTTCTAAGGCATTCCCTTAGACAACTGTTCAGACGTTTTAACCTTGATACATATTTTTTTTAAAATATAAGAATGGTAAAATCAAAAGATTCTGAAAACAGAGCTCCAAAGCTTAAAAATAGAGCTGATTTCAAAAATTGGTCTCTCAGACTAAAATAACATTTTAATCCTATTGACACTAATCTCTGGAAATCTATAGAAAAAGGACCATATATTCCTATAATAACTGATGGACCAGACAGAGGATTTGTGTATACTAAAGATTCTCCAGAACCTTATCCAGAAGATGATCTTCAAGGAGATGATCTGAAAAGAGTTACGAATGATATTAAAGCCTATTCATTAATGTGTAAAGGACTACCTTTGGAAGTTCTTACAAGGCTAGATGCATATCAAACTAGATATACACTATATAAAGCATTGAAGATCATTTGTGAAAGAGGTAAAAAGATTCAACATTTAAAGAAACAAAAGCTGAAAAGACAATTAGAATTGTTTCAACATTTGTCCGGAGAGACAATAAATCAAATGATGAACAGATTTGTTCAACTCATAACTGAGATGTCAACAGCTGGTATCAAACCTGATCTTAAAGATTTAAATCTCAGACTACTCAATGCTTTACCATCATCATGGAAACAAACTGTAACTTTACTAAAGCATACTGAGAAGTTTCCAATGGATCTAGATCTTCTTATTGCAAAAATAGAATCAGTGGAGATTGATGAAAGCTCAAGGAACAATGATAGAGCAGCATCAATGTCTCAATATCAGTTTGTTGCTTCTCCTGCAACCACCATAGAAAATGCATTCATGGCAAAGAGTGAGAAAATTCCTGAAGAAGAAGGAGATCTGTTTGTAGGAGCAGGATTTTTCACTGACTCATCATTTACTACTGCACCTACATATACAACTCAATCTCATTCTCAATCTCCTCCTAAAACACAGTCACAATCATCAAATATTCAGACAGAGACTTCTTCATCATCTAACTCTGCTAAATCTAGCAAAGTAAAGATGTGATTAACATCCTATTAGAGGATGAAGAGTCCAAAACTGCATTTACTGCTTTTATGGCCAGCTTTCAAGCATATCAAGGTAGCCATTTAACTCAACTAGATTTGTTTTATAGGATTTATTTGAGATGGATCCTGAAGATGTTGAAGAGACGGACCTGAACTGGCAGATGGTGATGATTGCCTATAGGACTCAAAAACATTCTATGTCAACAAGAAATACAAGCCTAGTGCAAACAAGACTGTGGATTTGACAAGTCAAAATCCAGATGTTTCAACTGCAATAGTTATGGACACTTCTCAAGAGAATGTAAAGCTCCAAGGAATAATGGAGGAAGTGCTCATTCAAGCTCAAATAATCAAAGGTTTCAACAAACTCAGAAGACTTTTCAAAAGCCATATCAAACTCTTCCCATGCCAGAGCTTAAAGATGAAACCAAACCATCTGATGAAACAAAGAAAGCACTAGTAGTCAACATAAAGATGGATATGATTGGAGTGCATATGCAGATCAATTTACAAATGAATTAACATCAAGTTTATCTCTTATTGCAGAAATTCAAGAGGAAGATTGGTCAGAAAACAATGACCCAAAAGGGGAAAGTGATGAAGAGGAAGATAACTATGATTGGAGTGACAAGTCTGATCCTAAAGAGGATACAGAGGAAGTAGCTCTAATGGTTCAGTCTGATCAACCAAAGGTTAAATCTTCTACTTCATCATCTGAAACCACAGTTCCAAAATTTCCTGAAATACCATCAGAAGTAAGAGAAAAGCTTTGCACAAATCATGTTTTGAACATGTTGAACACTACAGAAACTATTCATTCAAAATCTATGAAAAGCTAAAACAAGAGGAATCTATGCATAACCAACTTAAATCTGGTCATAATACTGCAAATCAAAAGATTATCTCTCTTCAAAATTCATGGAACAAAACAATCAAAGATTTAGAAATTGTTACAAAACAACTAGAAGAGATGACCAAGAATCTTGAACAAGAGAAAATAGCACATGCTGCTACTCAAGTTGATCTAGCAAAAGTTAAGAGTTCAAAAATGATAATAGAAAAACTAATCAGTGAAAGGAAAGATAAACAAAAGCAGGATTAGGTTTTACTCATGAACCTATGCCTGAATTTATCACAAACTCACTACCAGAGAATTTCAATACTCATGATTATTCACCAGAAAACAAAGCAAAGCTTAAAGCCTTTCAGATCAAACCAAGAATGCAGAAGAGGAAAAAGAAAATGTTCAAGTGTTTGTTGAAAAATATCAAGAAAAAATAAAAAATGGACATCCAATCAAGATAAAATCATATGAACCAAAACAACCAAAACAAAATGTCTCTTCTGATAAAATTCACAATGTAATAGAAGAAGTCAGAGTTCAAAACAAGGATAAACAACAGATAGGAACATCAGAAGATTCAAACACCATCAACATGAAACAATTTCAATCAGAAAAGGAATCTTCTTCTGATGATGTTCAATCTGAAAATAAACCAAGCTCTTCTAAATCTAAGAATCAAAGAAGAAGAAAGAAATCTGCAAAAGCAACATCTGAACAAAACAAAAAGTTCAGAAAATTTGATTAAAGCAACAATTCAAACATCAAAAATAAAACCAATTAAATTGTGTAAGCAGGTATGTTAAATATGAATTCTCTTTCAAATAATAAAGCAAATTATGAACAAATCAAACTCTGATCTGAAATGTAGTTCAGATTCAAAGACTTCCGCTGTAGCAAAAAGATTTGTTTCTAATACATTCAAGAAGGAAGTTCATGTTAAACAAATGAACAATAATCTGACACAAAATCAAACTGTGAAAATGAAAGACAACAGTTTAACTATATGACACCAAAATCAAACATTATGTCATTGTCAAAAGTTAACAAAAAGTTGTTTTAACGCCACAAAAGTACTGTGAAATTTGTGATATGAAAAATCACAATACTGCTGAGTGCTACTTTAACAAGTACTGTCACATATGTGACATGAGAAATCATCGATAGCAGATTGTTATTATAACAAATATTGTACTTATTGTGATGAAAAGACTCACAACACTGCAGATTGTTACTTTAGAAATAGATCTCTCACTAGAAACTTTGCAAAATCAAACATGAGCAAAGGATTTGCTAATCCACAGTATTTGAGAGATCAAACTAATGGATTTCAAAGAGACATTAATCAACCTAATGTAGGTTTGAGATTTTTCCTAAGAATAATTACATGAGCTCAAAACACAACATGCAAGAACACTTTATACCAAGATCTGTAAGGATGACTAATAAAATGTTAGACATCAATACATTTCAAAAGATGATAAATCAAATGGTATAAATGTTCACAAAAATAAATCAAAAAAATTTCAGAATAAAATTGGAAAATTCATCAAAAATAAACTGATTTGAATAATCTCCATTATAAACAATTTACAATTGTTGACAAATTTGGAAAGCCCAAGACCATTTCGGCTTGGGTAGATATTTCAACTAAACTTTCTTGTAGTGCAGGTACGCCCAAAAAGACCAATCAATACATGGTATGTGGATAGTGGGTGTAGCCGGCACATGACAGGCAATACTGCCTTGTTACAAGACTTTAAGTCAAAAGATGGAACTCACGTCGCCTTTGGTGGTGATGCTGGAGGAAAAATAACTGGAGAAGGAACAGTATCCAATGGGATTATAAGCTTTGATAAAGTCAACTTTTGTTCACAGTTGAACTTTAATCTTTTAAGCGTATCTCAAATTTGTGACAAATCTTATTCTGTTCTGTTTGATAATTCATTCTGTTATGTTTTGAAGCCAGGTTTCAAGATAAGTAAAGATTGGGTTATTGTTACAGGTGAGAGAGACAGAGATGTATACAAATTGGATATGTCTCAAGTTGATCCTTCAACTGAAACAACATGCCTAATTGCAAAGGCATCAAATGATGAAAGCCAGCTTTGGCATAGACGCCTCGGTCATTCAAATTTCAAGAACATGAACAAGCTTGTAGCAGGAAATCATGTCTTTGGCAACTAATGATCACTGCTCAGCATGTTTGAAGGGAAAGCAACCCAGAGCGTCTTATAAGTCCAAGCCTATAAACTCATCATCCAAACCTCTTCAGATGTTACATATGGACCTTTTTGGACCAGCAAATGTCAAGAGTATTGGATGAAAATCATATTGTTTAGTTATCATTAGATTTTCATGGGTTTTCTTTCTATATGCCAAATCTGAAAAAACTGAATTATTAAAAGAATTTATCATTAAAGTTGAAAATCAATTAGACAACAAAGTGAAGATAATAAAAAGTGATAATGGAACAGAATTAAAAAATGCTAACATTGAAATGTTTGTGCACAGAAAGGGATAGCTCATCAGTTCAGTGCTCCCAGAACTCCTCAACAAAATGGAGTTGCTGAAAGGAAGAATAGAACACTGATTGAAGTTGCTCGTTCTATGTTAGCTGATGCAAAAATTCCTATCACTTTTTGGGATTAAGCAATATCTACTACGTGTTTCATTCAGAATCGAATCTTAATCGTCAAGATAAACTGAAAACTCCATATGAGTTAATGTTTGGCAGAAAACCGAACATAAATTTTTTAAAATCATTTGGTTGTCCATTATGATTCTTAATTCAAGTGATCAATTAGGAAATTTGAAGCAAAATCTGATAATGGATTTTTCGTTGGATATTCATCGTTTTCAAAAGTCTATCGAGTCTACAACTCTAGGACAAATGTAATTTTTGAAACTTCAACGTTAAATTTCTGGAAAATCTTTTCCATCAGTTTCAAATGGTCCTGCATGGTTATTTGATCTAGATTCATTATCAAACTCTTTTCAATCTAATTGTTTTGATCAATCACATTGTTTTAATTCTACAGATAAGAAGACTCAGAGGAGATCTTGGATCTTTCAGTGAAGATTCAGATTCTGATGACCCAGATGATTCAAGCTCAGACTACCCATTTTTACATTTGTCAAGGATTTTACAATTCAAAACCATGAAAATATAGTTTTAGATCATTTAGAGTCAATTAATCAGGAAGAATCACAAAATATTCCTAATGATGGTAATGAGTTTGTGATACCTAAGTCTGCAACATCATCCATTTAAGGTGATGTAGTTGATACAGGTAACTTTGATTACTTTGTTAACTCACCTACTCAAGTTCCAAACTTCAATCCACATTCTTCTACGTTAATACATGAGTTGTCCAACTTGAATCAAACAAATTTGGATGTTAATGTTCAATGTGATGAGATCACTATATCTCGTATTCACAAGAATCATCCAATTTCTCAGATTATTGGTTCATTGAATGAGAGAACAACAAGGAGTAAAGTAGAACAAGCAAACGTATGCTTATACTCTTGTTTTCTTTCTCAAATGTTCCTAAAAATGTTACCGAAGCATTAAAGGACAATGGTTGGATAGAATCCATGCAAGAAGAATTACTTCATTCCGCAAACAAGAAGTGTGGAATTTGGTGGATCTACCTCAAGGAGAAAATGTAATTGGCACGAAATGGTTATTTAGAAATAAGACTGATGATCGTGGTGTTGTAATAAGGACAAAGCAAGACTTGTTGCACAAGGATACACACAAGAAGAAGGTATAGATTATGATGAGTGTTTGCACCAGTTGCAAGACTTGAATCTATTTGAGTTTTTTCTAGCTTATGCTTCATTCATGAAATTTAAGGTATAGATTTGCTTCAACACCTTGATGCCCAGTTTGCATTTTTATATGGTCCAATTACTGATGATGTATTATGAAGCAACCTCCAGGCTTTGAGGATGCACAATTTCTATATCGAGTATATAAACTGAGTAACTTTATATGGACTTCATCAAGCCCCTAGAACTTGGTATGAGATGTTATCACAACACTTAATCCAACATGGATACACACGAGGGAAAATTGATCCTACTTTATTCATAAAGAAGGACAATAATGATCTTTTATGTGTACAAGTGTATGTTGATATCATATTTGGTTCTACATGTCCAAATTGTGCAATGAATTTGAAGAAATAATGAAATCTCGATTTCAAATGAGTTCTATGGGAGAGATTAACTTCTTCTTGGACTTCAAGTCAAGCAAACTACAGATGTAATTTTCATCAATCAAGAAAAGTTTGTTGACAAGCTCTTAAAGAAATTTAAGTTGCAAGACTGTCAGTCCATACAACTCCAGCAGATGTTAACACCAAGATTGAACCTGATCCAAAAGGAAAATCTATTGACCAAATGTTATACAGATCAATGATTGGTTCTTTGATGTATCTTACTGCATCTAGACCAGACATTATGTATGCTATTTGTGTATGTGCCAGGTATCATCAGACCCGAAAGAATCTCACTTAATTGCTGTCAAAAGATATTCAGTATCTCAAAGGTAAACCAGCCTTATGCTTTGGTATCCTTATGAGGGTAACTTTGAACTATATGGATATACTGATAGTGATTATGGTGGATGTTGTCAAGATTGAAAATCTACTTCGGGTGGGTGTCAATTTCTTGGTCCTAGATTAGTCTCATGGCAATGCAAGAAACAAACAAATGTCTCTGTTTCAACTGCAGAAGCTGAGTACATTGCTGCATCGCATGATGTTCTCAAATTCTTTGGTTGCAAAATCAATTACTAGATTATGGATTCAACTTTCTTAAAACACCAATCTATATTGATAACACAGCTGCTATGTTCATAACAGCTAATCCTGTTCAACACTCAAAAACAAAACATATCAAAATTCGATATCATTTTCTTAGAGATAACTCTGAAAAAGATTAATCATATTGATTCAAATTGCAATAGAAAAACAATTGGCAGATCTATTTACTAAAGCCTTCCTACCCGGACGGATTGAGTACTTAGTAGAATCAATTGGTCTTATAAATCATATGTGATCTCCCTAAATCAAAAGATCATAATAAGTGATACTCTCATTGTGAATTGCCTGTTTACATTTTTGTGTGTGTGTGATTTTATGTTTTTTTTATAGAAATCAAATACAAAAATATATATCAAAAATACAAAAATATTTTTTTTGGAAAGGATTATGTTTTGCAATATGTGAGAAATGATAGTACATTAGTGAGATCATTCGCATACTTCACTCATTCATAAAGTCTAGACATGATCAGATATATGTGTAGCTAATATCTGACTATTATGCTAAAAAGTAAATTCTTGTGATCAAACTAAACATACATGCTTGTGTGTATTCATCTGGGTACTTTTGAGTAGCTTTAGCTTATCAGAATGAATGTTTGTTAAGATACATCTCTCACACCTGTTGAAACTATGTGAAATCATGAGATCTGTTAGAAAGCATCATTTCACTTCTCTGTTATGAGTCATCATAGACCTAAAGTACTCAGATATCCTCTTTTGTAAGTCATTACAGACCTGGATTCGCTTTTTGATGCAAAAAGATGCCAATGTGCACAACCTATTCAAAAGAATAGTCAGAGCTGATCAAATGGCTATCCATGATCATTCTCTATTATCTAAGTAACATGAACTCTGATGATATCTATGTTTCAGGTAATAAGTTGAGCATGTGTTCTTTCGTACATTTCATAATGATAGTTGAATTCTCTTAGTCTCTGTATGCTTTACATCATGTCATATCTAAATCAACACTAATCAATCCAAGAATTGAAAAGTAAGTGAGTTGATAGTTGTGTCAAAATCACTCATTGTCTGTCCTTAGATCTTGTATCTCCGTTGCTGTGATATCACTAACCTGGAACATACTTGATTAGGATTTATTCAGTGTCTATGACTATCCACATTCATTTTATTTTAATGTGCTGATCTTCATTAATATGATCTCTTTGTAGACATTTATTCTTTGTTTAAATATTAAATTTTAATTCTATTTTCATTTTTTTATGCATGTCTTTGTGTGTGAAGGCAATGTCTCAATGTGATGTGTGATCTTATTCTCTTTCATAAGAAACTTATAAGTTTTTCAAACTTAAAAGTTTAGGGGGAGTAATAAATGAAAGAGTTGTTCTCAGAAAATATTCGATAATCATAATCAAAATTTGAAATGTTGAATTGAAAGGATGATGCTATATGTTCAAAGTATTTGTATAATCTGAAAATAGAATGTGTTTGAATTACAATATGAATATACATAATCTTGCAAATAAATGATTTTTAAGTTGAAAATCAGATGATATTTGATTTTATGTTGAGACTAAAATGAAGGGACAAAAGAAATTTAAAAGAAATTTAATAAGAAATTAAAAAGAAATACAAATAAAATAAAATAATAATTTTTATAAATTGAAAGTGCAAAATGCAAAAGTTCAAAATTGGGGATCTAAATGGTAAAAATGTGAAAGTGAAGAAATTGGAAATCACAAGTGTTTAAATTCATCTCATATACCTAAACAGTGCACATGCGTCTCAATAGGAGCATGATGAAATTTTCAGGATTATACAAGTGTTGGACGTTTTCCATGCGTCTAAATAGTTGTAATACATCTATGAAAATTACATGTGTTGGACGTTTGATTCATTCCCATGCGTCTAAACAGTTGTAATACATCTGAAAATTTCAAGTATTGGGTGTTTGTGATAATCCCATGCGTCTAAATAGTGTGTTAGACGTATGTGATATCTCATGCGTCTGCATAGTTTCAAAATTTCAAGTGTTAGACGTTTTACAAAGTCCATGCGACTGAACAGTGCAAAAGCGTCTAAACAGTGCTTATGCAACTGAACAGTACTCATGCGTCTGACTTAAAATGCATAATAGTGCTCATACGTCTAACAAATAAGTGAATTCTAGGTTTTCATACGCTCAAACAGGACCATACATCCAAACAGGGCTCATACGCCTAAAATTTCACTTATATATTTGAACACTTATGCGTATTTCTCATTCACTTCTCAAAATTCTCAGAACCAAAACCCCGAACTACGTCTGTCGAACATCAACACAACCTTATTTCATCTGAAATCAATCAAATCCTTTGAGTATACATTGCATTTGGATATATAAACGTAAGTTTGTGATTCAAATACAAACTTTTGGATTAAATCAGTGATTTGAAAGAGACGGTTGAATGCTATTTGGGCGTTCGAACATATATCCTAGTTTAATCTGATAAATGAGAATCATATCAAATATTGATAATGGATTACTGATAAGAACCGATTTGCGAGTCTGTTGATGTATGTTTAATTAAAAGTGAAAAAGATTTTGTTGATGATGAAATCAGACGATTTTCATTGTCGAAGAAGAAGAAGATGAACAGATAGTCATTCTTTGAACAAAAAAATAAAATTAAAATAAAATCAAAATTGAAATGTTAAATAATAAATTCAAAATGAAAAAGATTAATGTTTTACAATTGAAATATTAATTCAAAAGTAAAAATAAAAAGGTCAAATTAAAAAGTCAAAATCAAAAGTCATATGTAGAAATACATTCATTAATCAATATTCAATGTTCTCATAATACTTTTGTTATGTTTTGCAGATGGCAGATTTAAAATTTGAGCCAAAGCATAATGTAGCTGTTTTTTAGATGATGAAAATAGAGAAGCTACTGGATATGAAGATATTATCAGATTTTTACTCAGAACAAAATATGTTTATGCTATGTGTGCAAGGCCCATGATTAATGGAAGAATGATAAAAAATTCTGGAGAACTGCAAAAGTTGAAAGAGATGATCAAGGAAAACAAGTTTTAAGAGCCTTCATTACTTCAGAAAGAATGCTTGAAGTTTCTGAAGAAGCAATTAGACAAGCTCTAAGACTGGGAGATAATGATCCTGAAGATTTATCTGAATATACATTTAATGAATGTAGAGAAGTTTTTCTACAGATGGGTCATCCAGATCATTTCCCGAAGAAACAATTTTTCAGAGCTCGTGTATTTAAACATTGGAAGCTTTTATGCTACATATTTCAACATTGCATGTCAAAAAGAAGTGCGGGTTGGGATTCATTCCCTGTTGACATTGCATCTCCAATTGTAGCCTTATCCACTAACAGAAGATTCAATATGGCTAAGTGGATAATGAATGGATTTATTTTTATCTGGAAAGAGGAGTAAGGCATAAGTATCTGATGTACCCAAGATTTCTTCAACTTCTCATTAATGATGCAAATCCAGATTTGTATGCTGCTGAAGTTATTGGTGATAGAATTCAGTTAGAGCACATGTCAGAGAGTGTGTACAAAAGACTGGCAATGATAACGGGTGCTCAAAACATTCCAGTTTTGATATCAGAAATGTATCTATGGATGAAGTTGATATTACTCAGCCACACTTTCATCTAACTGAAGAAGAACCAATAGATCCAAATGATCTGATTGAAGATGTAGAAGTTGATGAAGAAAGTGATGAGGATATGTCTGAAAGTTCATCAAGTGAAGAAAGTGATGATGATGATGATGAAAATGATAATGTCACTGAAGTAATTCAAGAAGGAAATGAAGAAGGGAATGTTGAAAATACTGAAAATGAGACACAGGCTATGATTGAAGAAAATGTTGAGGAAGCTGTAACAGAAAGGAATTCTCAAAATCAAACATCTGATTCTGATTTTATCAATGATATTTCATTCAATCCAATATTTGAAATTGATGAAAATGAAGGAGCAGAAGAAATTCCTGTTAGTATGTCACACAATGTGTCTATACAAACAGAGGAAATAGTTGAAGTTGATGTGATTGAAAAGTTGAAAGAAGAAAATGTAAACAAAGAAAAGGAGATTGAAAAGTTGAAAGTTGAAAATGAAAGAATGAAAGAGATAATCAATGCTTGTGAAAAAGAATTCAAAAGCTCAAAGATGAAAATTTGAAGTTGGCTGAAGAAATTGTGTTAAAAGATGAAAAGATTGTTAGTTTTGATCAAGATAAAGAAGATGTGATAAAGAACTTTGAAGTCATGATTAAAGATTATGATAGTCTTGAGGAGAAATTCAAGAAGCTATCTGAAGAAAATGAAAATCTTAAAGCTAAATTGATAAAGGAAAGAGAAGCTCAAAAAGCTATATCTCTAGTACATGTGATTAGTACTGAAGTGCAAATTGAAGAAAATCTTGAACAAAGAAAAGGAAAATGGAAAGTAAATGAACTAGAAGAAGTTGATCAGACTGAATCTTCTTCTAAAATTCAAAGAACTGAAGAATTGGTTGAAGATCAAATGTTCAAGAACAGATTGATGCTCTTGATGATATTGAAGAAGTATATAATGATGATGTTATGATGAAGTTCTTGAGAATGAAGACATTGATGAAGCTGAATTTGTGTCACATTTCTCTTCACAAGAACAAGATGAAGTACCACAGGATTTGGAAGAAAAATATAACTACCTGTGAACATGAAATACATAGAGTGTATTTGGATGGACTGACTGTTTCTCAATTAATGATGATACGAGAAATGCATCTATGCAGAGTCAGTTGCTTCAATAGATCCAAATGAGATAGTGGTTGAGAATGGTGAATGGATAAGACAAAGGAGGTTATAAATGTAGAAGAACTGTCTAGTTCTGAGCTGCCCATCATGATCCTGATGATATGAGTATTCCTGCTCTTAGATCATGTTGCAAGCTAGAAATTACCCGTGGAGGAAGCTGAAGAGATTACAATCTGTATCTCTGAGATCTTGTGAGAAGCTTTCAAGAAACTGAGAAACAATGAAGAAGATGATGTGCTGGATACAGATAACCCTCAGTATCTTAGAGATAACAAAAAGAACAAGATGTTGAAGCCTCAGGAAATAAAACAAATGTCAAGACTTGATGATGCTCATACTCATAGAAAAGAATTGATGGAAATGTTTGCTAATCCTGAAAGACAAACCTATAAAGCATCAACTGATCAAAGGAATATTCTCGATAGTTCAAGAACAACAGGAGATTTAGTAAGAAATATATTGTAGAAAGGACAATCAGTTGCTAAATTGTTGAACGCAATGATTGCTCCAGATTTTACAAACCAAGTAAAGATAATTGCATGGAAGTATGACGAAGTGTTTGATGCCTTCTTGATAAGAGAGTAAATGCTGTTGTGACGTTTATCATTTTTACTCGAGTATCATAAAACTTCCGGTGCAAGACTTAAAAGAGCTAAATAGACTACCTTTGATCAATCCTACTGATGCAAAATGTGGGAAGATGTTTGTAGAATTATTAAGATGTGGATTGGATAGATCAAGTAATTTTCTTAACACAAGATGTGACCAAGAAGACAAGGAGTATTTTGTTTCTTTGAAGAAAAACAAGAAACTTAAGGGAGTTCAATCAGAAGAAGAACATTCATTGATAGAATTCTGTGATAAATACTTTGAAAAAGTTACAACTCCAGGACTTAAAGTGATTGATGGTAATCAAAACTCAAAGCCAATTCTCAGATGGTTTTACAACACTGAGACATTTGAGCTAAAGTTAGTCCGAAATCTAGAAAGATGGGATGAGGACATGATTACTTTATTTGGAGTTTTTGAGCTAAAATTGTTACATCCAAGTTATATCTCATTTTTGTCAGTACAAAAATTTGAGAAGGTTTCTCCTGAAGTGGCTGAGCAAGACAAGAAATATTTTATTTCTATTATCAATGTGATGAACACTGCCATGGAAAGGATTTCTTTGAGAAAAGCACTTGCGTATGCCAACATTGTTAAGAAGATATTAAAGATATTGAATTCATGAGAATATCAGAAAAGGGGTCTTAGAAGTGTACTCAAAGGACAGTAATAAACCTATTGAGTTATATGCAAACATTGATATTTCATGTCTTTCAAAAGATACATTGGAAAGAAGAACAAGATGGAGATTAAAACAAATGAAGCTAAACCAGAACAAGGCATTCTTGCAAGTAAATTCAAGTCTGCTATATCAAAAGCTTTGAAAGATTTGGAAACGTACAAACAGAAGCCTATGTTCAAAGTCAAAGAAGAATCAGTAGATTTCTTTGAATGATGAAGTCAAGGCTGAAGATAGAATTGAAGATAGAGTCAGCAATCAAGCTTGAAGATTTTGAAGACTGAAGACATGTAAATCTTAGGGGGAGTATTGTTAAGTGCTCTAAAAGATTAACATGTTGTCTTTTTGTCTTTTGATATTTTGTAATAGTATAGGGACCATTTGTGTAATTTATTAGTTCCTTTACTTTTGTTTGCAGTATAAATGGTTTAGATTTGCAGGTTTGTAGTAACGAATACACAAGTTATTCGAATCTGCTTTTCATACCTGTAATTGTCTTAGCTTGATATGAATGAAAACTGAATTTTATTGATATCTTGTTTTTATTTGATTACTTTGTGTGAAATTCATTGAATTCTATTACAAATCATCACAGATTTATTCATTTGATCCTATCAGATATGGTAGTCAGGACATGTCCTTGATTTACCTTTTATCACCAACTAAAATTGGTAACTTGTACTATCATAAAAGGTGAACCGTGGAATAAAGTATGGTCAAATACATGGCTCTTTGAGAAAGCGCCATGCAGAATCAGAGGTCTGCAGCGGAGTGTCAGAGACCATACTTATGTCCACTGGTTCATAGCAGTGTCTTCCGAAGTTTAAATGGCTCGGAAGAACAAGTACTTCCAAAGCCACTTATACTTCGGAAGAGGCTACTTCTTCCGAGGATTGAGGACTTCTTGTTTCATACTTCGGAAGCAGTCTTCTGATTTCTTCTTTAGACTTGATCTTCGAAGTAAGTAGTTCTTTGACTTCAGAAGTAGAGTTTGTCTTCGGAAGTTGATCTTTCACTCTGTCTTCGGAAGAACTCTACTTCCTTTGGAAGCTTCACACTTGGTTTCGGAAGCCTTTGTAAGTAGCACCAAAATTGAACTAAGTGATTTGGTTTTGGTTGCACCAGCCTCTTCTTGATTCAACAAACTCCCCCTATGCTCATGCTACCAAAACCTCACTTGTTTCTGCTCCTCAAAACTTTCAGCACCAAGGAGAGTAGATACTTGCCAGTTCCTTGTTTCCCTGATGTGCAACTGAGAAGTTTGTATAAATCTTTAGTTGATAGGAACTTTAAGTCTGTCACCCTAAATGATATGTACCCTTTTTTGTGGCCCTTTGAAAAGAGTTAGTTGATGGGAGCTACAATTATATTCCCATCTAACTATAGCTTCTAATTCAGGACCCTCCACCATCTGTAGAAAGGTTGTGCCCTTGATGGGAGGTCTATCCTTGTCTTCTTTTCTTCTTAACTTCAACTCTTCTTCAATCTTAGCTTTTGCAGTCAGCTCTGCAAGGTGAAGACTACTAAGATGATTTCTGATGAGAGCAGCAGTTCAGAGTTGGAAGGGTTGGAGAATGGTTTCTCTGCTAACTCAGCAGCATCAAACCTGCTAACTCAACAACATCAAACCTGCTAGAGTGTAGCAGAGATGTGCTATTCAGCCTGTTGACTTCACCATTCTCTATTTCCACAAAAAAGTTGTGTGTAGCTTCGTTAAACCTCCACTAGGTTATTTTCTTCTTGGCACAAGAGACTGATTAGGAATCTTGTCCTCTTTCTTTGTATCCAGTAGAGTCACCAGCTTTCTTCTTAGTCTCTTCTCTTCATCATTGAAAGAATCTTAGTTGAGGCCTAGAAGTCTTGCAGCATGGCCCAGTGTTCCTCTAGACAGATCAAAAAATTGATCTCTTGTGAGGTAATGTGAAGATCCATCAACATAGGTTAGTTCGACAGAGTCTTCCTCACAGGAGATGTCGCTCAAAGTTGTGTAGTTGGTGAGCTTTGTCTTGATTGCCTTGAACTCCTCTAGAGAGAGATATTTGGAAGGCTGAGGGGATGGTCATGAGGTGTAGTGGTTCTGGTAAGTGTTTTAGGTTGAAGGATGGGTAGTTTGGGTGGTTGAGGAGAGGAAGTTGATGTGGGTAAATGTGTGGGTTTAGGAGTGGAAGGTTCAATCTTGATGGTGAATGGAGAGGGAATTGGTTTAGGTTGGCGTTGAGTGGTTGGTATGAAGGTCATCCCCTATACCTTTTGTACATCTTTCTCCTTTTGCCCAAATGAATGTCAACCTTGATTCCACTGACAATCCGTTGGAGTGTCCTTCAGACATGGGACCCACCTGCCTTCCAGAGAAGCCGTGGCCTGGAGATAGTCTTTCATCCAGGCTTTCTCATCGATCTTCTTGGTTGCAGTGACCCTTGCTTCTTCTTCCTTCTTCATCTTCTCCTTCAACTTTTCTCTTGTAGCTCTTTTCTCTCTTTCTCCATTTGATCTTGCCATTTTGTAGAGCCAAAGGATCCTTCATTGTTGTGTGGAGACAGCTCTTAAAGAGAGAAACATTAGGAAGTTTATTCTTTCCCTCCTAAGCTACATGTCATCTTCCCTCTCTTCCTTTTCTTTTTCTTCCTCCAAGGCCAACCTTGCTACTTCTAATTGTAGCCTGGTTGCCTTTTCCAGTTCCACCAATCCTCTAATGGTAGTAGGAGTGTCTCTTTATGGCAACTCCAAGCTTGATGAGCTGGTCAATGATCTCTTCTCTCTTTGTTGTTGACAACCCCTGGTTTGCTGCAGCTGCTTTTGTACTGGCAGCTAACAACTTCCCAGTTAGAATTCTTCCTTTTTTTTTAGCTTTTCAATCTTCTCCTCTTCTTGAATCTCTTCCATAGTCATTTTCTTCTTCCCTTTATTATCCTTTGAAGAGCTTGACTTTGGTGGTTCTTGGAGAGTGGATTTGGATTGTGAGAGAGGCAAAGAGGGTGTCTGAACAGGAGGTTGATCTAGAAAGTCATCACTATTCACCTCAGATGCTAGTTCTAGAATTGTATCTGTGATGATTAGATCCTCGGATAGAGAGAACAGTCCTTCCGCGGCTTCCATTTCAGCTTCGGGAGATTTAGGTTGTTCTTCCGAGGCTTTGACTTCAGCTTTGGAAGTTTGAGAAGGTGCAGATTATGTCCCAACTGTTTTAGTTGCTGGGCCATTAGTCCTTATTTCCCCTTTGAATTGAATCTCAGGTTTCATTCAGACCTTAGGTTGAACAACTTCTTCCATAATGGTAGAAGGTGCACTTAGCCTCTAAAGCTCCTCTGCTCCAAAGTACATCATGGCAGCATGAGGGCTTGGCTGATCAATAGAGGATCTCAACATAAACTTGGAAAATAGTCTGTAGAGATCTCTAAGCATCCTTAGGTCGATTTGAAGTACAAATTGGGATAGATCAGACAAAGTTGTAAAGGGAGCTGAAAGTGTTGAAATTAAAGTTTGGCTCTGTGGGTCCTCAGATGTTTGTCTCTGAACACTCTCCCCCTTTTTAGTAGCATCATCTTGAGAGCTAGATGAGCTGGAGGAAGAGGTCAAGGAGACCTGAATAGGTAATGCCTAATAGATCAATCTGTTTCTCATCTAGTTGACCCTTGAGATTGTCAATCTTAAGTTGCTGAGTGGCAGACCTTTCTTCTAAAGTCCTAACCATGGATTCAAGGTTTGAGACATTAGATAGTAGGTCTTGTACGAGGAGTTGCATGCTTCCCTCATCTTCTTTTGAAGAATCACGGGGAGAGGAGGTAACATACCTAGTATCTTCAGCCTCACCACCAGATGTGGTTTCTTGGCTCCCTGGTTTCCTCTTCTTAATAATGTCTCTTTTAGAGTCATCAAGAGGCATGGTTGCTGCAGATTCAGTCTCAGAAATGTTACCACTATCCATAAGGTCCATTGAGGCACCTTTTAAAATGGTAGCTAAATCTGCATGAGTCCCCTCCACATCAGTGGGACTCACCTCAGTTATGGGTTGCTGATGGGGGCTAGAGATAAGAGGTCTCTCTAGGCTCTGTTGATCTTGGAGAGGGTGTTGTAGATCAACTTCATTACCATGGAGGGATGTTATCTCTTCATTAGTTTTGAAGAGAAGGTCAGTGAAAGATAAGGAGGTTAAGCCTACTGACCCAGGACCTTGGTCAATGTCTACAGGCATTGAGCCTCTGGTGGGGCTGTCCATTGTTGGCTGCTCAAAAGAGTATAAATACTCATCCTGAGGGCTGTTGGCTTTGGTTTCGAGCTCATGGGTTTGGGACTGAGAAGACTCAAAACCCAAATTGAGGTCAAATGAGAAGGATGGTGAGATCTCAAACTGAGTCGGAGCCCATTGTTCCACTCTAGTCTTTTTGGATTGAATAGGAGGAGCTTGTTCAATCAGAGTAGATTGAACAAGGATTTGCTTGGGGCGTCTTTGGTATGTGATGGTGATGGGATGAGAAGGTAAAATTGGCATTGTGGGGGTAGTTGTTGGTGTGGGTTCATCACCTGTGGGGTGAACAGGGATGTCACCAGGAGCTATATGCTCAGTCATACCTGGAAGTAGAAAAGAGTACCTTCCAATGAAGTTGGTGGATACCTTCTTCAAAGTCTTGAAGATGGTAGGCCTCATTTGAGGGATAGTCAGAGCAGCTGCACAGACAAGCTGACTCTGGTCTAGCTCACAATTGATGATGTGCTAAAGAAATCTAGGATACATGAAGAATGTTTCCCTCTGAAGATTCCTAATAAGATTGGCCAGCATAATCTTGAGTAGTTGAAGTGGAGGCCTCTCACTAGTCCATGAACCAAACACCGTAGTTCATATGGAATTTGATCCCATCCTCCAGATTTAGTTGACAGACAGTGAAGGATGACATGCAGGAGGTACTTCAATTGTAGGAGAAGTTGAATTTGTAGATAGTCGACCTGCTCACATCTCCACCATATCCCATGAGGATGTAGGTGCTGTCTAAATCTACTTTTGGGAACTCTATGGGTGCTCCCTCATCATGAAGCTCGAGATGCTCCCCGATAAGCTGTTCAGTAATGACAAACTCTTGGCCACAAATATGGGATCGTATCACACAAACCCCATTAGGGTTTCAACCTGACTATTTTCCTAAAATTCAGCCATTTGATTGGAGTAAACAATGGGATTAACAGCTAAGCTGTGTAATAGGATGATTGGGTTAGAAAGGAGATGATTTCAGAGAAGTCAGCATCTCTTAGAGAACCAAGAAGTGTGACTTGGTTGTGTTGTGGGTTGAGTGCCATTTGAGAAAGGTGAATGAGGATGAATTTGAGCTTGGGTAAAGTTAGAGTGAAGGAAACTTTTAGGGCAGTAAAATTGAAGTAAGAAGATGAAAGTGAATAGTGGAATGGCGGTAATGGGGGTTAGGATAAGGTGATGTGATGTTTTAGTGGATGAAATGATAGTACCGGTAAGATTTAATTCAGTTAAATAATCCGACATCATTTACAAAATCCTTGCTTTACAGTGTGGGGCCCAAGAGATTTCTGTTACATAGTAAAATCTCTTTTCCGAATATAAAACATTTCCGAAGGTAATTTGTCTTCCAAAGGCAATTCTTACTTCCTAAGAAAAAACTTTGCTTCCGAAGGTAAAGATTGCTTTCGGAATGGAGAGGTTATGTAAGCTTCAGAAGTAGATCTGATATGAAATCAATCGCTTCTTCCGAGACTAAAAACTCTTCCGAGAGGAAAAATTATCCTTGGAGAATTTTGCTTTAGAAGATATGAAATAACTTCCCAGGGTTATTTCTCTTCGGAAGAAATTTATACTTCGAAAATTTCAGAGAGATCTTTTGTAACAGGGCTTAGATTGTATTGACATTAGACATTACACATTAAAATCTTTTTCAAAAGAGGTAGTCTAACCAATGTTTATCATCCCAATAGCTATTATGAGATACTTAAATCTTTGTTCATGAAAAGCTTTAGTGAACAAATCAGCATATTATTCATTTGAGTCAACTTTGATTAGTTAGATTAGATTTTTCTCATGAATATCTCTAATGAAATGGTACCTGATATCAATATGCTTTGTCTTGGAGTGCTTCACCAGATTTTCAGTGATGGAGATAGCACTATTGTTGTCGATATGGATAGGAGTACTCATAAAGTTGAATCCATAGTCTGTCATCTGATTCTGAATCCATAGCAGCTGAGCACATCAACTTGTAGCAACAATGTATTCAGCTTTAGCAGTTGATGTAGATACACAGGATTGCTTCTTGCATTGCCATGAGATGATCCTTCCACCAAGAAATTGACATCCTCCTAATGTGATTTCTTGTCAATGTTGCAGCCACCATAGTCACTGTCAGAGTATCCATAGAGATTGAAATCACTACTTCTTGGATACTAGAGATCTAGTTTAGGTGCTCCTTTGAGGTATTTGAGGATTCTCTTGGCAGCAGCTAGGTGAGACACCTTTGGAGAAACCTGATATCTTGCACAAATGCAAGTGGCAAACATGATACTAGGTCTACTGGCTGTGAGATACATCAGAAAACCAATAATTGCCCCATACTGATGTTGATCAGTATCCTCCCCCTCAAGGTCAGGACAAAGATTATGGTTTCTGGGTATGGGTGTCTTGGCTGGCTTATAATCTTTCATCTCAAATCTCTCTAAGATGTCATTGACATACTTGGATTGATGATGAAGAACCCTTCCTTCAATTGCTTCACCTGAATTCCAAGGAAAAAGTCCAATTTTCCCATGGAACTTATCTCAAACTTCTTCTTCATAATGCTTTCAAAGTCCTTACACATTTGGTCATTTGAGGAACCAAATATGATGTCATCAACATAGACTTGAACATGCAAAATGTCCTTTCCAGACTTTCTAATGAAGAGAGTCTTGTCAATGGTACCTCTAGTGTAACCATTCTTCAAAAGAAACTGAGACAGAGTCTCATACCACAGCCTAGGTGCTTGGTGCAGCCCATATAGAGCTTTATCCAATTTGCACACATAGTTAGGGTGTTGTGGGTCTTCAAATCCTGGAGGTTGACACACGTAGACTTACCCTATCTATATCCCCATATAGAAAGGCACACTTGACATCAAGTTGGTAGACAATAAAATTCTTGGATGCAGCATAAGAAAGGAAGATCCTAACTACCTTAAGTCTTGCAACAGGTGCAAAGACATTAGTATAATCGATTCCTTCCTCTTAGGTGTATCCTTGAACCACCAGTCTTGCCTTGTTCTTGATGATCAAGCCTCTATCATCTCTCTTGTTTCTAAAAACCCATTTAGTGCCTATAGGTACTTGACCAGATGGTAGAGGACGTAGGTTCCAAACCTTCTGTCTTTTGAATTGAAGCAACTTCTCTTGCATCTATTCAACCCAACTACTATCTTTCAAGGCATCTTCCACCTTCTTGAATTCCATCTAGGATAAAAAGCATGAGTACAAGCAGACATTCCTATGATGAGTCTGCCCTCTTGTTCTCACACATTCAAAGACATCCCCTATGATGTTCTCAGTTGATGATTGTTATGAATCCTAAGACGAGGAATCACTTCCAGTTACAGAGATAGATCCAGATTGGACATATTTTTCTCAGGAACTTGTGTTGGTTTGTTGGACCATATCAAAGTAGTTTAACATTTTAAACTATGAAAACGCAACGGAATGTCACCTTAACTTAATCAGGCCTTAGACATTTTGCTCTTAACGAATAAGGGAACAAATTCCATCTTGACTACATACGTTTTCACAATCACCTCGTGTCACACCTGAACATAGCCTTATGCACTGCACATTATTTCAGAGCAGTGAAGAACTAGCTCAAGGTATAACATTTGGTGAATATCAAAACCCAATATGTATCTCAGGTCGGAGGATACCAAATGATATTCGCCTTTACTCAAGTTTACTTATGATCAATCTCGAAGATTCCATGTAGTAAAATTGAGATGTGGGTCAGTCCAATATTTGTATCCCACACATATCTATGAACCTTGGCAGCAACCAATTGCTCTATATTCATTCCTTATGAATATCCAACAATCCATGTTCATAATAGTCTTACGTTCATATTTGTTCCCACAAACATGACCGACTACGGACATTTAGAACAATAAACATATTCATGGATGTATACATGCTAAAATGAATATAACTCAAAATATCACAAGTATATAAAGAGTTAAATATTACATTGTTTCAAAATTTTAATACTAAACAAATCAATTCCAGTCACTAGAATATCGAAGTCCTAAGGCACAAGTATGACTTTCATGCTTTGCCCTTTCAAGGAGCTTCGTGAGAGGATCCACAATGTATTGATCGGTGTGAACTTTACGAATACATATTTTTCCCTTTTCAACCTCATCCCTTATGTAGTTGAATTTCCGCTCAATGGGCCTAGCCTTTTGAAGAGGACAGGGTACCTTGATTTATGCAATCGTACCCTCATGATCACAAAAGGATTTCTAGTGGTCTTGAATGGTAGAGACCACCCAGGCGATAAATTTCTTTATCCATGCAGCTTCCTGAGCTGTTGATGATGCAGCTATGTATTCGGACTTCGTAGTGGACAATGCTACTCCATTCATAATGAAGACATACCCCGATCATGATTGAGAACCATCTCGAACGGTTTGGAACTCGCATCCGTGTAACCCTTTACAACGAGTTCCTCTTCATCAGATCCATATATTAGAAACATTTTCTTAGTCCTCCTAAGTTATTTCAATATACTTTTAATAACCATCCAATGGCTATTACCTGGATTTTGCTGATATATGCTCGTCATGATTAACGCGCATGACACGTCTGATCTAGTGCATATCATCGCATGATGGATCCTATAGCTGATGCATATGGGATGTCCTTCATTCGATCTTGCTCATCCTTTGAGCTTGGACATTGAAATGTACTCAACAGTGTCCCTCTTTGAATAGGTACCATACCTTTCTCAGAGTTTTCCATCTTGAACCTTTTCAAGACTTTATAAATATATGCACTTTGATTTAAACCTATCAACCGCCTCGATCTATCCCTATGGATCTTTATTCCCAAAATATAGGCAGCTTCACTGAGATTTTATGGAAAAACAACTTCCAAGCTAGGTTTTAACACCTTCCAGGTTGGAATATCATTTCCAAAAGGTAGTATGTCATCAACATACAATACTAAGAATGTTATTATGCTCCCACTAGCCTTCGTATATACACAAGCCTCGTTAGCGTTCTTGATGAAACCAAATTTCTTGATCTCTTCATCAAAACGTTGATTCCAACTCTTGATGCTTGATTCAATCCATAGATTGACTCTTTAACTTGCATACTTTTAGGATGTTGTGGATCGACAAAACCATCTGGCTAAACCATATGGACAGTCTCTTCGAGATGTCCATTAAGACAAGCGGTTTTGACATCCATTTGCCAAATCTCATAGTCATAATATGCAGCTATGGCAAATAATATCCTAATTGACTTTAGCATTGCCATATGCGAGAAGGTTTCATCATAATCAACCCTTTGAGTTTGAGTGAAACCTTTCGCTATAAGTCTTGCTTTGTAAGTATCCAAGTTTCCATGTATATCCATTTTCTTCTTGAAACCCATTTTCATCCAACCGGTTTGGAGTTAAGTGGAGGGTCAACCAATTCCCAAACTTGATTGTGATACATGGATTGCATCTTAACGTTCATGGCATCCAGCCATTTTTCAAAATCCGAATTGGACACTGCTTCATGGTATGTGGTTGGCTCATAGGAGTCAACCACATAGCATCCGTTCATGAAAGATCCATATCTTTCAGGTGGAATGCTAACTCTACCAGATCTGCGAATGTTTTGTGTGTATTGATCAACCTCATGATCATCATCAACAACCTCTTGTTGATTGCTTGTGTCAACTAAACGTGTATCGGCTTGTGGATCTTGATCCTCATCAAATTCCACTATTCTATACGTTATTCCTCCATAAGGAACTTAGTTTCTTAGAACTCAGCCTTTCGAGCAATAATTACTCTTGCTCTATTGGATCAAAGAAGTAGTATCATATAGAATCTTTGGGATATCCAACAAATATACACTTAGTGAATCGACTATCTTGGTCATGGCCATATTAATAATACGAGCCATGGAGAGCATTACAAAACCCTGAAATGATAGAGGTATTGAGCTTATAGCCATCATAGATTGAATCATATCCAATAGGGTTCGATTTCTCCTTTCAGACACATCATTATTTTGTGGTGTTCCAGGTGGAGTAAGTTGTGAGACGATCCCACAACCTTTTAGATGGTACTGAAAAGCATCACTGAGGTATTCACCTTCTCTATCTGAACGAAGAACTTTGATAGTTTTATAGAGTTGATTTTCTACTTCATTTTTGAAGGTTCTAAACATTTCAAAAGCTTCATGTTTGTGTGTCATCATGTACACATAACCATAGCGACTATAATCGTCGGTAAAGGTAATGAAGTATCTATCACCATTTCTAGTCATTGTCTTTAAAGGGCCACATACATCCGAATGTATGATACCCAATAAGTCTTTTGCCTTCTCATTAGTGTCATAAAGGGCGACTTGGTCATCTAGCTTGTAAACAAGATTCACACTTGTAAAATGAAACATTTTTATTTGATTTTCAAAAGACAATTCTTTTGAGGTGTTTGAATCCGATTCTTGTTTATGTGACCAAGACGACAATGACGGCATTAAGAATCACTTAAACCCATTTTAAGTTTCCTGGTGCTTGTTTGGTATAATCAACTATTATAGGATGAATCATTATGAACCAATTCATAGATTCCATTAAAAGGCATAGCCTTGAAATAAAATACATCATCCGTACAAACATAAATACCATTGTTAACAAATTTTAATTCATAACCATATTGTTTTAAAAGGGAAATCATAATTATGTTCCTAGTCAAACTAGGAGCATACAAAATGTTCTTAATGACAACTTCCAAACTATTTGAAAATTTCAAAATATTGTCTCTTTGGGCTTCGACATCAACTTTTGTTCCGTTGCCCATGTAGAGACTTGTGTCTCCCTTCTTGAAGTGCTTATTTCCTATGAACCCCTGCAACAAATTGCAAAAAAGAGTTCCACATCCGGTATCCAATACCCATGTGTTTAAAGAAATAACATTTCAACCAATGTGAATTATGAAAGTTGTACATGAGGTTTGCCGAGCACCCCTCTTGTTTCTCAACTCTTTGAGATAGGTTGGACAATTCCCTTTCCAATGTCCTATCTCACCACACTCAAAGCATGGATAATTCTTCGTTACCTTAGGCTTCTTAAGCTTAGGCTTTGGAGGTTCCGCTTTAGCGTTTCCTTTCCCCTTTCCTTTGATGTGCCCCTTTCCTTTGGCAACATTTGCCTTGGGATCAGGGAATGGCCTTTTCTTATTGCCTCCCTCATTGATCGAGAGAACAGGTAGAACCTTTCTACCCATCCCTGCCTCGGCTGTTTTGAGCATTGCGTGAAGCTCACCAATACTCTTGTCCCACCCATTCATATTGTAATTCATTAGGAATGTCTCAAACCTTTTGGTTAGGCCATTAAGGATCAAATCTGTGGCTACCTCTTTTGAGACGGGACAATTAAGCCTCTCGAGGCGATCAACGTGGCATTTCATCTTATGAACATAAGATGATACCGATTAGGTTTCTTTCATATGATACACATGAAGCGCTCGAACCGTTTCAAAGCGCTCTACCCTAGCTTGTTGAAGGAACATTTCCTTCAACCAGGTAATTATGTCATATGCCCTAAGTTGCTCCAAGTCCTTTTGAAGTCTAGGAATCATAGTTCCCAACATGAGGCAGGAACCTGCATGGAATCCTCAGTGTATTGAAGCCAATCGTCATAGGCCTCAACATCCTCAGGGTCGGGTTGGTAGGAATAGGATCATCAAGGACATAGGCCCTTTTCTCTTACTTGAGAACAATTCTCAAGTTTTGATACTAGTCCATAAAGTTTTTATGGTTAAGACGATCCCATTCTAAGATTGTTCTCAGTGATAGGGTAGGGACGGACGGGGTGGTAGCATTATGTTTGCGGCCATTACTACAAAATTACAAAGTTCATTTTAGTTTTTATGAAAAATTGCATTTTAATTATTAATACCCTTTACACGTCTCATAGACAATTAATAATTAAAATCTAGAATCCAACGTACATTTAAATAGTGGTCAGGTGACCTTTATCCCATTATTTAAATTAACAAGGTAGTCAACATTTGACAATTGCAACCTATTGCAACTTCTAGCTTGATGGGATCGGTTAAACATCTTATGTTTAGTCGGCATGTAAAATCCCATCAACACCATTGTACGCCATGCTTCGATGACCCTATGCACATGGTTTCCATTTCAAGTCTTCTACTTACACACACGTGTGAGTTTACACATACAAGTGGTTAGGTGACCTTTATCCCACAAGTATGTTAAGCTCACCTCAAAATCACAAGTTCCCTAAAAGTGGTTAGGTGACCTTTGTCCCACAAATAGTTCTCAAGTGATTCGAGTGTCGTGTAAAAGGATGGTGTTTAACTTGTTTCCAAAGGGATTTAAGTTTCCATTAATTCTAATTATGAAAACTCTATGTACCTTGTATTCGCATGCTTTCAAATACATGGTACCCTATGGTTCTATTTTAATAAAACCTCTTTTATTTTGAAATCATTAATCTTTTAATAACCTTTTATTAGTCACTTAATGATTAGGAACCCAAAATCAGCTTGTTGTGATAATTTATTTAGATTGCTAAGAATATCCATATATCAAACAATCAACATAAAATGAATAATCAAACAAGCATATATCAAACAAGCATAAAATGAATATCCATAGCCACTATGTTGACAACACTTGTTTGCCATCACAAGTGTTGTTATTTGGTCTTTCTTAAGGGTTGAACACAACAGAATATGAGATCTCCAAAGACCCCCACTTGAACTTGCATCCAATGCTTCAAGTCCTTCTCTTGTGTCTTCCTTTTGTGCTTCCATCTTATGCATCTTCTTTTACAAAATTTATATCCTAATACAAATTTTCTAATAAAGGAAAACATACTTAATCTATCTATTACATCACAAATGAATGAATAAATAAATTACATCCAAATACAAGCACAAAGGAATAGTTATTACAACCCATAAGAATGAAATCAACCAAAACAAACATCCATATAAAACCAAATCAACACAAGGTCAAGGCTAGGTTATGCACCAATATGAATCATCATATACAACATTCAAGAACCAAATAAACCCCCATATGACCCTAATTTTTCAGCCAACATAAACCAAGAATTTAGGGTCTTTGTCCAAACAAAAGCATAATCAACCACTTGATATCTTTCTTTCAAGGTTTAATCACAAGCATGCTAGATATAACCTTGAAAGGTTGGGGATTTATAACATCACCACAAAACAGACCCTTTTGGTTGTTAAAGCCCCATAAAACCAAATTTACAAGAACAAAAGAAACTAGTCATCCACATATCCGGCTCTAGATGCCAATGTTGGGTTTGTTGGACCATATCAAAGTAGTTTAACCTTTTAAACTATGAAAACGCAGCGGAATGTCATCTTAAAATTATCATTAGTAATCTGAAAATTAAGGCTAATAACAAAACATCAACAAACCCAAGAACATAGGATCATTTATATGTGTTTGAACTAGCTATCATCAAGAGAGAACAACCAAAACAAACCATACATGCTACCTTTAGTAAAGCTGCAGAAAACGATTTGGGGTGAAGAAGATGATGTTGTTGAACAGCCAAAACATCAAGGAAAGATGTCCTCAAGCATCCATACCCACAAGCATCAAGCAAGCACCTTGTTGCTAGGATTTGAGCACCAAAATCGGATCAAGAAGGCTGTTGGAGTCTTGTTCCAGCCGTCAACTATCAAGGAGGCTTCTGGAGCCTTGTTCCAGCCATGAACCCTTCTTCCAAAAGAAGAGTTTGTGTACTTGTGACCCTTTGCATGAGAGAGAGAGAGAGAGAGCAAGATGGAGTGTGTGTTCTAAGGGTTTCAAGGTTCCAAAACCTCAAAAGGAAACCAAAAGGAATCCCCACTCTAGGGCGGTCGAACCACTCTTAGAATTTGGGGTTTTCCCCCCAATTTATTCTACCAAATGTTTTAACTAGTATTTAGAGTAAGTTATGTAATTACCCCTCTAATTATATAACTTATACACACACTCCTATTATTGTTTAATGTTATTTAACTAACATAAATAACATTACAAACATTATCTCTGAACAAAATATCCCTATAAATTGTTCAATCTCATATGCGTCTTATTTAGAAAACCCATTTTCTAAATTGGTGTATTTATTTAATTGCATGATCATATCACCAATTAAATATATTATTTGGTGTTTGCTAAGCTTGTTATTGGGTATGACCCGACTTGGATCATAACGTACTAACCACATTAATGTTCTATGTATCTTGGCATAAAGAATCCAACAACTGAACACATTGTCCAACTGTTCTTTCAAGTCATTCAATAAGGACTGATTGGATGAATGAGAAACATCATGAATTGTTGGTTGTGAAGCAGTATTATCAGTTGCCTGTTCCTTCAGAATGCTACTTCCTTCAGGCTGGTGTTATGTGGATCACTTGATGAGTTTTGAGGATCAGCATGTGATTCATTGGTTGAAACTTCATTATTCCTTGATATAGTTACACTATCAGATCTGTAAATAGTAGAAGCTTGATTTGTTGCAGCTCTTGGAGAACTTAGAAAAGGTCTGGGTAGGTCAAACAGTTGATCAACATCAACAGCAACATTAGCATCATTTTGAGCACCTGTTCCAACTGAAACATTCTCACAAGAAGGTTTAGATTAGTTTGGAAACAATTCTGAATTAAAGATATGATCAGGGCCATTCCCCTTAACACAAGGAGTGTGCTCATTAACAACTATATTGGATGACTCCTCAAATTGTTGATTCTTGATGTTGTATACTCTATAAGCTTTAGAGCAAGAAGAGTATCCAACAATGATAGTATCATCTGACTTTTCAGTAAACTTTGCCAAATTATCTTTTGTGTTAAGTATGGTACACCTGCTACCAAAGGACCTTAGAAAGCCAATAAACAGTGGCCTCTTGTTCCATAGCTCATAAGGGGTTTTTCCATATGGCTTAACTACAAGAACTCTGTTCTGCACATAGCGTGTAGTGATGACTGCCTCTGCCCAGAATGTTAGAGGTAGTTTTGAATCAACTAACATTGTTCGAGCAGCCTCAATAAGTGTCCTGTTCCTCCTCTTAGCAACACCATTTTGTTGAGGAGTTCTGGGAGCACTATATTGTCTGGTAATCCCTTTTGACTTACAGAATGAGTCAAGAACAAAGTTCTTAAACTCAGTCCCTTGATCACTTCTAATTATCTTAACCTTGTGATTAATTTAATTTTCTATTTTAAGGACAAAAGATTTTAATGTTCAGCAGTTTCATCTTTACTTCTTAAAATGAATACCCATGTAAATCATGTAATATCATCAACTATCACAAGGCCGTATGATTTCCTTCCAATGCTCATTATACTTGTGGGACCAAAAAGATCCATGTGCAATAAGTGTAAATGAGTAGAGATGGAGTTAACACTCTTGGATTTGTGAGATGCCCTGTATTGCTTCCCTTTCAGGCATGCAACACAGTTATCTTTGCAGAAAAATTTCTTTTTAGGCAAACCATGTACTAAGTTATTTTTAGCCAATTTATTCATTGGTTTGAAATTTACATGACACATACGTTTATGCCAAAGTGTTGACTCATCACTATTAGCTTTGGAAATAAAGCATGACACTTCACCAATTAGGGAAACATTGTTCATATCAAGCTTGTACATATCCTCTTTCCTAGGAGATCTAAGAAGCACCAATTCCAAAGGAATTATCATCCCTTGTTTGAGGATAATGTGCAGGATCGTTGAAGGGTGTAGAGTTACAACACAACAACACAAAGAGGAGATAAACTAAACTTAGATCAAACAGTAAACTGGATTAACCAAGTGGTGATACTAAGAACACAAGTAATATATGAGACAGAACACAAAGAACACAAATGTTTGGTTTTCAAGAATGCAGTATATTGCTTTCTCTATGTTCTATTACAAGTGTTACAAAAGCATATTCGAAAGATACAAGAACATGAGATACTTATACAACATCCTACAACCGGCTATACTTTGAGAGCCAGCTGGATACAATTGACTAGACACACACAAAATCAATTGTAGAGTCAAAAGGCAAATTGCCTTTTGACTTGTGACTATGACATGCCATAGCTCACATCCTTATCTATTACAAAAAGGATAAAGTACATAAAGTAGAAAGTTACAGACTCAAGACCTCAATGTATAGTTACCAAAAGCATGGACCTGTTCACCAAACCATGTTAGTTGGTGACTTGCAGAGTTGCAGCAAAAAGGTGTCCAGCTTTATGGAACAGTATATCAGATAAAGCATGTTACTAAAAGTCTTCGGAAGAAATCTGTCTTCATGAACTTGAAGCTTTGGAAGAATTTGTCTCTGAGGCTTCGAAAGACTTCTTCTATGGCTTCGGAAGATATTGGTCTTGGCTTCAGAAGATTTCACACGTAGAGTATTTCTGTTGCACATGTGAAACTTCCGAAGCATTCCACTTTAATGCACTTGTGCAGCATGCAGGAAAGACTAAAGATGTTTAGGTTGCATCAGCCTCTTCATTAATCTCTACATAATGCATTCATGTTCTGTGAAAAGCATTGGTGCTTTTGATCACAAAATTAAGAAACACTTAACATATTGTGTTCAAGCTGTTTGACAAAGTGAACTTTGTCAACTTTTAACTTCATGTTGGATATACTCCCTCTGCCGAAATATATCCTCCGATCTCACCTCCAAATTGGACATATCATGGTGTTCAAACTATTGAAGGAGAGATCTGTTCCCTGTCATGTGTCTGGAGCATCCACTGTCTACAATCCAAACATTGTTTTTCTTGTCATATGGATGTCCCTACACATAAGATGAGATTGTTAGTTTTGATTAGAGACCCAAGCCTTGTTGGTCTTGGGTTCTTCCAATGATAGAGACATAATTGAACCAAAAGTTAAGCATGGGGGTTCAATGGATGTCTTTGAAGAAGAGGTTTGGGCTGCAACATCTTGCTTGATCTTCCAATCCATCCTTTGGTTGATCATTGAGGATGAGCTTGTTGAAGCTTTTGCAACATTGCATTCTTCCGAAGCTTCTTTCTTTTTGGAAGAAGCCTTGAGCACCTTTTCTTTCGAAGCAGTCTTCTTCTAGGATGGTTTCAAGGGAACTTTCTTGTTCTTCTGAACTTTAACAACTTTTTCTTTCGAAGCCATTTTCCCTTCCGAAGAAGAGTTTTCTTCTGAAAGCAACCTTGCTTCGAAACCAGCTTTCCCTTTTTCATCATTTGAACCATCTGATAAGGTCCAAATGTGAAACCTTCCCTGACTCCTTTTCTAACATTATTTGCATAATATTTGTTAACAGGATTGTAGTAATAATCTTTAGCCATGTGGTTTTGCAGACCACACATTGTGCATGCAATGTTACTCTTTTGGGAATGTGAGGATTGCTGTTTCTTAGGATTTTTCTCTTCATGAGCAACCTTTCCCTTCAACTTCTGATCCTTTGGTAGGACAAGAGCGCTCGTACTACACTCATTTCCTGAATCAGAAGTACCTACCACCTGGAATCCAATTGAGATAAAGACACCCTTTTGTTTTGGGTCAATCTTTAGCTTAGACTCAGCCACTTTCTTAGCAGTTCTTCAGGCAGCTTTAGCTCTGCTTCTTCTGGCTTTGGTGGTTAGGGTTTGATTTTCACAAGGAGAGGTGGGTAGCTTTACTTGTGCCTTCCCTGTGGTGACCACTATTATTGCATCATTCTTCAACTCATGTGAAGATGGGTCAGCAGTTGGGACCTCTTGCTATTCAGTACCACATCTTGGTTGTCTAATAGACTCATAAGAGTGTGGTGGAGCAATTTCATTGGTCCCCAACCCTCCTTTGTTCTGATAACAAATTT
The DNA here is from genome assembly GCA_025506515.1 of Flaveria trinervia. Lineage (NCBI taxonomy): Eukaryota > Viridiplantae > Streptophyta > Magnoliopsida > Asterales > Asteraceae > Flaveria > Flaveria trinervia. Next base: position 77,259,124 of record CM046451.1, on the reverse strand, counting down.
TGGAGTAGGAGGACGATGCAATAATAGCTTGGATGTTCTGCTCAGAAATAGCATACTTCCTGGCTTGAGCCTCAGTAGTGACAAGCTGGGCTTGAGCCTCAGACAATTTGGATATTAAATCCTTTATTTGATTCTTGTAGTTGGTGTGTTCATATTTTATTAAGGACACAATTTTCTCTAACTCTTCAATTTTCTTTAAGTAGTCAGATTCAGCCCTTTTAAAATCAGATTTCAAGATATTTAAAGACTCAATATCAAATCTAATTTTCATATTGTAGTCCCGATATAATTTAACTGATAGGATCAAATGAATCAATCTGTGATGATTTGTAAACACAATTCAATGAAATTCACACAAAGAAATCAAATCAAAACAAGATATCAATAAAATTCGAGTTTTCATTAATATCAAGCTAAGACAATTACAAGTATGAAAGTAGATTCGAATATCTTTCGTATTCGTTACTATCTACCTGCAAATCTAAGCTATTTATACTGAAAACAAAAAGTAAAGAAACTAACAAATTACACAAATAGTCCCTATACTATTACAAACTATCAAAAGACAAATAAAGACAACATGTTAATCTTTCTTAGAGCACTTAACAATACTCCCCCTAAGATTGACATGGTCTTCAGTCTTCAAACTCTTCAAGCTTTGACTGCTGACTTTATCTTCAATTCTATCTTCAGCCTTGACTTCATCATTCAAAGTAATCTGCTGGTTCTTCTTTGACTTTGAACATTGGCTTCTGTTTGTACATATCTAATTCTTTCAAAGCTTTTGATATTGCAGACTTGAATTTACTTGCAAGAATGCCTTGTTCGGGTTTAGCTTCATTTGTTTTAATCTCTATCTTGTTCATTCTCTCCAATGTGTCTTTTGAAAGACATGAAATATTAAGATTAGCATATAACTCAATAGGCTTGTTACTTTCCTTTGAGTACACTTCTAATACCCCTTTCCTTGATATTCTCATGAATTCAATATCTTTAATATCTTTCTTGACAATGTTGGCATACGCAAGAGCTTTTCTCAAAGATATTCTTTCCATGGCAGCATTCATCACATTAATAATAGAAAGAAATATTTCTTATCTTGCTTAGCCACTTCAGGAGATACTTTCTCAAATTTTTGTACTGACAAAAATGAAATATAACTGGATGTAACAGTTTTAGTTCAAAAACTCCAAATAAAGTAATCATGTCCTCATCCATCTTTCTAGATTTCGGACTAACTTTAGCTCAAATGTCTCAGTGTTATAAAACCATGTGAGAATTGGCTTTGAGTTTTGATTACCGTCAATCACTTTCAGTCCTGGAGTTGTAACTTTTTCTAAATATTTATCACAAAATTATATCAAAGAATGTTCTTCTTCTGAATGGACTCCCTTAAGCTTCTAGTTTTTCTTCATAGTAGCAAAGTACTCTTTGTCCTCTTGATCACATCTTGTGTTAAGAAAATTACTTGATCTATCCTATCCTCTTCTTAATAATTCTACAAACATCTTCCCACGTTTTGAATGAGAAGGATTGATCAGAGGTAATCTATTCAGCTCTTTTAAATCTTGCACAGGAAGTTTTATGATACTGGAGTAAAAATGATAAACATCACATACAACATTTACTCTCTTTATCAAAAATGCATCAAACACTTCATCATTCTTCCATGCAATGATCTTTACTTGGTTGGTAAAATCTGGAGCAATCATAGCATTCAACAGTTCAGCAACTGATTGTCCTTTTTGCAATATGTTTCTTACCAAGTCTCCGGTTGTTCTTGAACTATCAAGAATATACCTTTGTTCAGTTGATGCTTTATAAGTCTGTCTTTCTGGATCAGCAAACATTTTTATCAATTCTTTTCTATGAACATGAGCATCATCAAATCTTGACATTTGTTTTATCTCCTAAGGCTTTAACATTCTTGTTCTTTTTATTATTTCAAGATACTGAGGGTTATCTGTATCAAGCACTATCATTTTCTTCATTTGTTTCTCAGTTTCTTGAAAGCTTCTGACAAGATTTCTCAGAGATATAGATTGTAATCTCTTCAGCTTCCTCCAAGGGTAATTTCTAGCTTGCAACCATGATCTAAGAGCGGGAATACTCATATCATCTGGATCAGGATGGTGCAACTCAGAACTAGACAATTCTTCTACATTTATTACTTCTTTTGCTCTTAACCATTCACCATGTTCAACAACAATCTCATTTGGATCTATTAAGCAACTGACTCTGCATAGATACATTTCTCGTATTCATCATTAATCTGAGAAACAGTCAGTCCATCCAAATATACTCGATTGTATTTCATGTTCACAAGATAATTATATTTTTCTTCAAAGTCTTATGGTACTTCATCTTGTTCTTGAATATGTTCTTGTGAAGAGAAATGTGACACAATTCAGCTTCATCAATATCTTCATTATCTAGAACTTCATCATACCAATCATCATTGTATATTTCTTCAATATCATCTAAAGCATCATCTGTTCTTGAACATTTTGCTCTTCAATGGATTCTTCAGTTCTTTGAAGCTTAGAAGAGGATTCAGTTTGACCAATATCTTCTAATTCATTCACTTTCCTTTTGCCTTTTCTTTGCTCAAGATTTTCTTCAACCTGCATCTCAATACTGATCACATGTACTCGTGATATAAATTTCTGAGCTTCTCTTCCTTAGCAATTTAGCTTTGAGATTTTCATTTTCTTCAGATAATTTCTTGAATTTCTCCTCAAGACTATCATAATCTTTAATCATTACTTCAAAGTTCTTTATCACGTCTTCTTTATCTTTGGCAAAACTAACAATCTTTTCATATTTTATGCATTTTCTTCAGACAACTTCAAATTTTCATCTTGAGCTTTTGAATTTCTTTTTCACAAGATCTGATTATCTCTTTCATTTTTCATTTTCCACTTTCAACTCTTCAATCTCTTTTTCTTTGCTTAAATTTTCTTCTTTCAATTTTTAATCTCATCAATGTCAATTATTTCCTCTGTTTGTATAGACACATTGTGTGACATACTAACAGGGATTCTTCTGCTTCATTTGTATCAATTTCAAATACTGGATTGAATAAAATATCATTTATAAGTCAGACTCAAATGTTTGATTTTAAGAATTTCTTTCTTGTACATCTTCCTCAACATTTTCTTCAATCATAGGTTGTGTCTCATTTACAGTATCTTCTGCATTTCTTTCTTCATTTCCTTCTTGTTTTGCTCAGTGGCATCATCATTTCCATCATCATCATCATCACTCTTTCACTTGATGAAATTTCAGACACATCATCATCACTTTCTTCATCAATTTCTACATCTTCAATTAGATCATTTGGATCTATTAGTATTCTTCAGTTAGATGGAAGTGTGACTGAGTAATATCAACTTCATCCATTGATACATTCCTGATATAATCAAAAACTGGAATGTTTTAAGCACCAGTGATCATTGCCAGTCTTTTGTAAACAATCTCTGACATATGCTCTAACTGAATCTTTTCACCAATAACTTCTTCAGCATACAGATCTGGATTTGCATCATTAATAAGAAGTTGAAGAAATATTGGGTACATCAAATACTTATTTCTTATCCTCTTTCCAGATTAAAAATGAATCCATTCATTATCCACTTAGCCATATTAATATTTTCTTTGTGGATAAGGCTATAATTGGAGATGCAATGTCTACAGGGAATGAATCCCAAACCGCACTTCTTTTTGACATGCAATGTTGAAGATATAGCATAAAAGCTTCCAATGCTTAATACACGAGCTTTGAAAAATTGCTTCTTAGGGAAATGATCTGGATGACCCATCTGTATAAAAACTTCTCTACATTCATTAAATGTATATTCTGATAAATCTTGAGGATCATTATCACCTAGTCTTAGAGCTTGTCTAATTGCTTCTTTAGAAACTTCAAGCATTCTTTCTGATGTGATGAAGGCTCTTAACACTTTGTTTCCTTGATCATCTCTTTCAACTTGAGCAGTTCTCTAGATTTTTTTAATCATTCTTCCATTTATCATGGGCCTTGCACACATAGCATACACATATTTTGTTCTGAGTAGAAATCTGATAATATCTTCATATCCAGTAGCTTCTCTATTTTCATCATCTAAAAATGCAGCTATATTATGCTTTGGCTCAAATTTTAGATCTGCCATCTGCAAAACACAACAAAAGTATTATGAGAACATTGAATGTTGATGAATGAAATTATTTCCAATATGATTTTGATTTTGACTTTTGATTTGACACATTTTATTTTTACTTTTGAATTGAGATTTCAAGTTGTAAAACATTAACCTTATTCATTTTGAATTTATTATCTAACAGATCAAATTTTTTTTTTAATTAATTTTTTTTTAATTTTTAAATTTGTTCAAAATATGACTGCCTGTTCATCTTCTCTTCTTCGACTATGAAAATCGTCTGAGTTCATCATCAACAAATCTTTTTCACTTTTAGATTAAAAATAATACATCAACAGACTCGCAAATCAGTTCTTATCAATAATCCAGCGTCAATTTTTGATATGATACTCATTTGATCAGATAAACTTGGATTATATTGGTTCGAACGCCCAAATAGCATTCAAACGTCTATAACAAAGCACTGATTTAACCCAAAATTTATACATTTGAATCACAAACTTATGTTTATATATTCAAATACAATGTATACTCAAAGGATTTGATTCGATTTTAGATGAAATACGGATGTGATGATGCTCGACAGTCGCAGTTCGAGGGTTTTGTTCTGATATTTTGAAGTGTAAATGAGAAATACGCATAAGTGTTCAATTTATATAAGTGAATTTGGCGAATGAGCCCTGTTCGGACGTATGGTCCCTGTTTGGGCGTATGAAAACCTAGAATTCACTTATTTTGTTAGATGCATGAGCACTGTTATGCGTTTTAAGTCAGAGGCATGGGAACTGTTCAGACGCACAAGCACTGTTTAGGCGCTTTTGCACTGTTCAGTCGCATGGACTTTGTGAAACGTCTAACACTTGAAATTTTGAAACTATTTAGACGCATGAGACATGACAAACGTCTAACACAGAAACACTATTTAGACACATGGGATTATCACAAACGCCCAACACTTGTAATTTTCATAGATGTATTACAACTGTTTAGACACATAGGAATGAATCAAACTTCCAACACTTTGTATAATCCTGAAAATTTCATCATGCTCCTATTGAGGCGCATGTGCACTGTTTAGGTGCATGAGTTGAATTTCATGATTTAAATACTTGTGATTTCCAATTTCTTCACTTGCACACTTTTTACCATTTAGATCCCCAAATTTTGAACTTTTTGCATATTGCACTTTCAATTTAATAAATTTTTTATTTTCTATTTCTTTTTAAATTTCTTTTGTCCCTTCATTTTAGTCTCAACATAAAATCAAATATCATCTAATTTTCAACTTAAAAATCATTTATTTACAAAGATTATGTAGATTCATATTGTAGTTTTCAAACACATTCTATTTTCAGTTTACACAAATACTTTGAACATAAAGCATCATCCTTTCAATTCAGCATTTCGAATTTTGATTATGATTATTGAATATTTTTTGAGAACAACGCTTTCCGTTATTACTCCCCCTAAACTTTTAAGTTTGAAAAACTTATAAGTTTCTTATGAAAGAGAATAAGATCACACAACACATTGATACATTGCCTTCACACACAAATACATGCATAAAAGAAAAATGAAAATAGAATCAAAATGTAATATAAGCACAGAATAAATGTCTGCAGAGAGATCATATTATTGAAGATCAGCACATTAAAAATAAAATAAATGTGGAGAGCCATAGACAATGAATAAATCCTGATCAAGTGTGTTCCAGGTCAGTGATATCACAACAAAGGAGACACAAGATCTAAGGACAGACAATGAGTGTTTTTGACATAAGTATCAACTCACTTACTTTTCAATTCTTGGATTGATTAGTGTTGATTTAGATATGACATGATGCAAAGCATATAGAGACTAAGAGAATTCAACTATCATCATGATATGTAAGAAAGAATATATGCTCAACTTATTACCTGAAACATAGATATCACCAGAGTTTATGTTACTTAGTTTATAGAGGATGATCATGGATAACCATTTGATCAGCTCTAACTATTCATTTGAATAGGTTGTGCACATTGGCATCTTTTTGCATCAAAAAGAGAATCCAGGTTTGTAATGACTTACAACAGAGGATATCTCAGTACTTCAGGTCTATGATGACTCATAACAGAGAAGTGAAATGATGCTTTGTAACAGATCTCATGATTTCACATAGTTTCAATAGGTGTGAGAGATATATCTTAACAAACATTCATTCTGATAAGCTAAAACAACTCAAAAGTACTCAGATGAATACACACAAGCATGTATGTTTAGTGTAATCACAAGAATTTACTTTTTCAGCATAATAGTCAGATATTGTCTACACATCATATCTGATCATGTCTAGACTTTATTAATGAGTGAAGTATGCAACTGATCTCACTAATGTACTATCATTTCTCACATGTTGCAAAACATAATCCTTTCTAAAAAAAAACTCTATTTTTGTATTTTTAATATATATTTTTGTATATGATTTTTCTATGAAAAACATAAAATCACACACACACAAAAATATAAACAGGCAATTAACAATGAGAGTATCACTTATTATGATCTTTTGATTTAGGGAGATCACATATGATTTATAAGACCAATTAATTCTACTAAGTACTCAAACCGTCCTGGTAGGAAGACTTTAGTAAATAGATCTGCCAATTGTTTTTTTGTTGCAATTTGAATCAATATGATTAATCCTTTTTCAGAGTTATCTCTAAGAAAATGATATCGAATTTCGATATGTTTTGTTTTTGAATGTTGAACAGGATTAGTTGTTATGAACATAGCAGCTGTGTTATCAATGTAAATTGGTGTTTTAAGAAAGTTGAATCCATAATTCAGTAATTGATTTTGCAACCAAAGGATTTGAGAACATCCTGCTGATGCAGCAATGTACTCAGCTTCTGCAGTTGAAACAGAGACATTGTTTGTTTCTTACATTTCCATGAGACTAATCTGGGACCAAGAAATTGACACCCACCCGAAGTAGATTTTCTATCTTGACAGCATCCACCATAATCACTATCTGTATATCCATATAGTTCAAAGTTACCCTCGTAAGGATACCAAAGCCCTAAGGTTGGTTTACCTTTGAGATACCTTAATATCCTTTTGACAACAATTAAGTGAGATTCTTTCGGGTCTGACTGATACCTGGCATATACACAAACAGCATACATAATGTCTGGTCTAGATGCAGTAAAATACATCAAAGATCCAATCATTGATCTGTATAACGTTTGGTCAATAGATTTTCCTTTTGGATCAGGTTCAATCTTGGTGTTAACATCTGTTGGAGTTCGTATGGACTGACAGTCTTGTAACTTAAATTTCTTTAAGAACTTGTCAACAAACTTTTCTTGATTGATGAAGATTCCATCTGTAGTATGCTTGACTTGAAGTCCAAGAAAGAAGTTAATCTCTCCCATAGAACTCATTTGGAATCAAGATTTCACGATTTCTTCAAATTCATTGCATAATTTTGGACAGGTAGAACCAAATATGATGTCATCAACATACACTTGTACACATAAAAGATCATTATTATCCTTCTTTATGAATAAAGTTGGATCAATTTTCCCTCGTGTGTATCCATGTTGGATTAAGTGTTATGATAACGTCTCATATCAAATTCTAGGGGCTTGATGAAGTCCATATAAAGCTTTACTCAGTTTATATACTTGATGTGGAAATTGTGCATCCTCAAAGCCTGGAGGTTGCTTCACAAACACATCGTCAGTGATTGGACCATATAGAAATGCACCCTTTACATCCATTTGATACACCTTGAATTTCATGAATGAAGCATAAGCTAGGAAAACTTGAATTTATTCAAGTCTTGCAACTGGTACAAACACTTCATCATAATCTATTCCTTCTTCCTGTGTGTATCCCTGTGCAACAAGTCTCGCTTTATTCCTTATTACAACACCACGATCATCAGTCTTATTTCTAAATAACCATTTCATGCCAATTGCATTTTCTCCTTCAGGTAGATCCACCAAATTCCACACTTCTTGTTTACGGAATTGAAGTAATTCTTCTTGCATGGCTTCTATCCAACCATTGTCCTTTAATGCTTCGGTAACATTTTTAGGAACAATTTGAGAAAGAAAACAAGAGTATAAGCATACATTTGCTTGTTCTAATTTACTCCTTGTTGTTCTCTCATTCAATGAACCAATAATCTGAGAAATTGGATGATTCTTATGAATGCGAGATGTAGTAATCTCATCACATTGAACATTAACATCCAGATTTGTTTGATTCAAGTTGGAAAACTCATGTATCAAAGTAGAAGAATGTGGATTGAAGTTTGGAACTTGAGTAGTGAATTGAAGAAGTAATTAAAGTTACCTGTATCAACTACATCACCTGAAATGGATGATGTTCCAGACTCAGGTATCATAAACTCATTACCATCATTAGGAATATTTTATGATTCTTCCTAACTAATTGACTCTGAATGATCTGAAACTGTAGTTTCATGGTTTTGTATTATTGAATTCTTGACAAATGACAAAAATGGGTAGTTTGAGCTTGAATCATCTGGGTCGTCAGAATCGAATCTTCACTGGAAGGTTTCAAGCGCCTAAACAGTTGTCAAACGCCTGAATAGTTGTCAAACGCCTGAATAGTTTCAAACGCCTAAACAGTTGTCAAGCGTCTAAATAGTTATCAACTCAACAAAGGTGATACATCTGAGATTCTTCTCTTTAATAGTACTCAAACGACTAACTAAGAACGTCTACACAGTGTTAATGCGTCTAACACTTAGACAAATTCAGTCAATCTCAGCTCATGCGACACATTCATCATCTTCAAATGAATGTAACAACTCAAATCTTCTGAATTCTTCAAATGTTGATGAATTCGATTGAAACTTTTCAATTAGACGAGTTTTATTCCGATAACATTCTTCTTAATATCAATTTCTTCATTTCAACAACAAATTCCTCAATTTTGAGAATTTCAGTTCGAAACTTCAAACCTTTTTCTAACAACAAATTCAACAAATTGACTTGAATTTGATGAATTGATCTACTAATTATGATTCAAATCATGTTTCTGATGATGAAACACAACTGAAATTCACAAATTTTCAATTGAATTGTATCTCAATCACAGATTCAGTGAGATTTTTAGGTTTTCAAGTTCGATGAACTTAAAAAGAAAATCAATCACTAATAGCTTACCAACAGCTCTGATACCATTTGATAGGATCAAATGAATCAATTTGTGATGATTTGTAAACACAATTCAATGAAATTCACACAAAGTAATCAAATCAAAACAAGATATCAATAAAATTCAAGTTTTCATTAATATCAAGCTAAGACAATTACAAGTATGAAAGCAGATTCGAATATCTTTTGTATTCGTTACTATCTACCTGCAAATCTAAGCTATTTATACTGAAAACAAAAAGTAAAGGAACTAACAAATTACACAAATAGTCCCTATACTATTACAAACTATCAAAAGACAAATAAAGACAACATGTTAATCTTTCTTAGAGCACTTAACATTAACCTTAGCTATACAGGCAGGAGTACAGAGATGTTCATATACATGGTTATCATCTGTTCCAGCCATGAAAGCTTAAGCATGAGTCACATCCTGTTCCATAAAGCTCTAGTCAACTTCTTGAGCCATTGTAGCTATTTCAGTTGACTTTCCAGTGGGCTTTGATGTAGAGGGATATGTGGAGGCCTATGGGGTTCCCGGATTTGTCTTGGGATCCTTGCATTCCCTTGCAAAGTGACCAAGTTGCTTACAGTTGTAACATTTGGCCTTGGCTTTTTCAAACCCATACTTCCTGGTAGTTGGGTTTTGAGCGAAATGCCTTGTAGTTCTCTTAAACAACTTCTTCACTCTGTAGGTTAAGAGAGCCATCTGTTGGACATAGTGGACTATGTCCACATACTCTACATCGTCTGGATTGAAACACTCTAGATCATCAAAACAACATTGAAAATCACCAGAGTGTCAACTTCTTGAGACAAAGGCACAGCTGTCTTGAAAGGAATTGTGCTGAGCCTGTTCAGACCTTGGAATCTCAGCGAAAGTGATGTATGGTTTAGAAGAGCAGGATGGCTGCTGGTTGTATGTCAGGTAGTGCTGAGGCTGTGGTGGTACTGAGCCTTCAGCAACCATTAAAGCGTTGCTAGCAGGAAGACCGTGAGGTCTGCTTGTTTGGTGGCCCTTCTTACTCTCCATCTCTAAACGGCATTCATCAAGGATGCCATAGAGTTCAGTCATAGTAAGAGTATTCAAGTTCTCTGTCCTCTTGATAGAGACACAATAGAATGTCCACTCATTTGGAAGAGCACTCATGAACTTTCTTGTGAGATCTATAAGTTCAGGAGTGATCTTCATAGACTGAAGAGAAGAAATAAGATCCATGCACCTGAAATACTGCTGGCTGAGGGTCTCTCCATCAATATAAGTGAAGTTCTCAAACTGCTGCTTTAGTGAGTCCTTTTTGGAGTCGTTGGAGCTTGAATACATCTGAGCAAGTGCATCAACAATTCTTGGTAGACTTACAATGCTCAAACCCCACCATGATCGAGTTGGGTATTGCAGTCATAAGAATGGTCATTGCATTACTGTCGATGTCCATCTTCTTTCAGTCCTTGTCAGAATAATCTTCAACAGCTTTTTCTATCATGGCATCGTTTCCACCAGGTGCTGCCACCTTGGGTTTATATGGGCCGTTGACAATGGAGTACCACATTCTGTTATCTTGGTATCTGATTAAGCCTTCCATTCTTCTGCTCCAAGACCTGAAGTTTTTAGGAGTAATGATGGGAGCGTTGGTCATAGTTCCCATTTCTACTTTAGATTTGTTAAGGGCCATTTTTGAGTGAGTTGTAGGGATGAGTGAAAATCAGGTTGATTTGGATGGTATGATCTCACAATCAAGAGCCTAAAAAGCTCTTACCAATTGCAGGATCAGTTTTTGTCACTAACCACTTTGTTTTTCTCTCAAACTCACTTGAACTACACTCAGATGAAGCAGAGTCTCTAAGAGTTGATAACAATATAATAAGTAATAAACAACACAAGAAGTAATTTTCAAGTTACTTGCATATATTGCTTCTCAACTTAAAATGTTACAAGACTCTTACAAGCATATGTTATGAGTTACAATGAGAAACTATATATAATACTACCTACAGCCGGATATACTTTGATACCAGCTGGATCCTATAACTAAAGCTAATACTACAAAGCTATAGTTTAGGTATCTCAGATAAAGTCTTATATGGGATATGGTAGTCAGGAATGTCCCTAACTTACCTTTTGTCACCAACTAAAGTTGGTAGCTTGTACTATCATAAAAGGTGAATAGTGGAATAAAGTATGGTCAACTACATGGCTCTTTGAGAAAGCGCCATGCAATATCAGAGGTTTGCAGTGGAGTGTCAGAGACCATACTTGTGTCCACTGGTTCATAGCAGTGTCTTCAGAAAGTTAAATGGCTTCGGAAGAACAAGTACTTCCGAAGCCACTTATACTTCAGAAGAGGCTACTTCTTCCGAGGCTTGAGGACTTCTTCTTTCTTCATACTTTAGAAGCAGTCTTTTGATTTCTTCTTCTTAGACTTGATCTTTCAAAGTAAGTTCTTTGTATTCAGAAGTAGAGTTTGCCTTTGGAAGTTGATCTTTCACTCTGTCTTCGAAAGAACTCTACTTCCTTTGGAAGCTCCACATTTGGCTTCGGAAGCCTTTGTAAGTAGTACCAATTTTGACTAAGTGATTTGGTTTTGGTTGCACCAGCCTTCTTCTTGATCTAACAATAGGGTTTTCTATTCAATTAATAGGCTAACAAAAGGCTTTTACAAAAAGACTAAACTACCCTTGTAGTATACATAAGGAAACTAGTCTAAGTACAAAAGTCTTCATCAACATTTTCTTCTCTTCATCTGCATAACTAATGCGGATGTGTTAATCTTCATCAATATTTCTTTTGCTTCTATCGCATTGGTGTTTGGTCATCGACATTCAGAAATGAGGATGAACAAACACTTAGGCGCATTTGCTGCTGAACATCCGCATTTGTTAATGCGGATGTACAAATACTTGGCAACATTTGTTTGGTTGTCCGTATTTGTTAATGCGGAAGATCAAATACTTGTCAGCATTTGTTCCGTGGTCATTCGCAAGAACAAATGTGAATAGCCGACACTTGTCTTCTTCTGATGTGCAAATTCTTCATTCGCATTGATTCTTAGACTTAGGGAGAATTCTAGTAGAGCAACCATTAACCACCACATGAATTGGCATGTATGATCCTTTCAGGGTCCAACAATACTCCCCCTAAGGATTATAAAGCCTGGGTACTTCAAGGGTTTGATGGTGGATGATTTTGTGAAGATTCTGTTAGGTCTTGAGTAGCAGGAGGAGGAATCGTTGGTTCTGCAAGAGAAGGATCCAGAATTGCTTTGATCATGTTGAAAAAAACATTGGCTTCAAACATCTTTTCTCTGTTCAGCACATGGATCTTCTCCTGACTCATTGCGTAGATGACTTCAATGGGCAACTTTTACAAAGAAATAGGTTCCCATATGCATACAGTGGACAACCCATCTCTATGAATCAAGAGAGCTCCTTCCACATCAACTTCCAATTTAACAATGTTATCCAACTACAAGGGAGTCTTATTCTTCAATCATTGCTCCCTTTTGCCTATTATTTTGTCATTGGCCATCCTCAGGATTTTGATTCACTTCAGGAAGAAGTGCATAGCCACATAACGTTGACGGCGGAAACATCGAGATGTGAGGGTTAAGATTGTTCACAGCCACATAACGCTATTATTAAAACCCAAATATGATAATCATAAGCTTCAAATGTAAATTACAAACATAAGTCTCAAATAGGAATTACTAAAGTTCAACTAACCACAACAAAGAAGGTGAATTGCCCAAGTGTTTACAAGATTCAAACGAGTTTACAAGTGCAATAATCATAAGGTAATATGTTTCACCCCAAAGTATAAAATAAGCAAAAGGCGTATGGAAAAACTCACTTGGCAAATAATTATAAGAATGACGATTAATAAGAATAATAATTCGCATCGTTCCAACGTAAATCGTCACAAGGCACCGAAATATGTTCAGGTTGTGTAACACCCGGAATGGAAATGGGAGCACATCACCATGGATTTCATTATGAAGCTGCCACGTACTCCGAAAGGGTACGATGCCATATGGGTGATTGTGGACCGTCTGGCGAAGAGTGCTCACTTCCTACCGATCCGCGAGACATATTCCTCTAAGAGGCTGGCTGACCTGTTCATCAAGGAGATTATAACCCGTCATGGTGTGCCGGTGTCCATTATGTCTGATCGTGACACCCGGTTTACATCTATATTCTTGAAGAAATTCCACGACGCCATAGGGACGAGGTTACATATTAGTACGACTTATCATCCCCAAACTGATGGTCAGTCAGAGAGGACCATTCAGACGTTGGAAGACATGCTTCGGGCATGTGTTATTGATTTTGGGGGAAGTTGGGATGACCACCTACCGTTAGCAGATTTCTCATACAACAATAGCTATCATGCCAGCATTGGCATGCCACCATACGAGATGCTATACGGTAGGAGATGCAGAACACCCGTTTGTTGGGGTGACATTGGTCAGAAAGAGTTGGGAAGCGTCGAGGTAATGGAGGCTACGACTGAGAAGCTTGAGAAGATCAAAGCCTTCATGAAGGCTTCCAGGTGGGTGACCGGGTTATGTTGAAGGTCTCACCTTGGAAAGGTATTATTCACTTCCAAAAGCGGGGCAGGTTGAGCCCAAGATACATAGGCCCTTTCCGAATCATTGCTCAGGTAGGAGATGTAGCCTATAGATTAGAGTTGCCCGATGAGTTAAGTGGAATACATCCGACGTTCCGTGTATCTCATCTAAGAAAGTGCTTAGCAGATGAAGGCATGATGTTCCACTGGAGAATATCGAGGTAGATGAAGTTCTCAATTATGTGGAGCAACCAGTGGCAATCATTGATCGAAAGGAAAAGAGCCTGAGGAATAAAGTGGTTCCCCTTGTGGGTGTACAGTGGAAGCACCGGAAGGGATCTGAGTCTACGTGGGAGACTGAAGAAGAGATGAGGCAGCATTACCCACAATTCTTTGAGGATTAACATTTTTCGGGGACGAAACCTATATAAGGGGGGTGGACTTGTAACACCCGGTTATTTTAAAGTCTAGGAAGAGAAGAATAAAGTGAAAGAAAAGAAGGAAAATAAATGAAACACAAGTCTAGGGGTAAAAAGTTTCCAAAAGGACAAAATGTTTGAAAAGTTTGTGTAAAAGGTGGTATGGCCGCCCATATGTCACATACACCTCTGATTTTCGTGTTTTAGAAAGAGAAAGAGCAGCAAATTCTCGGTTTTGAAGGAAGAACAAGAAAGAGTTCGAATTCAAGGTAAGAATTCATGCTTTTATGGTGTTCTTGGCTGGTCTTATCCTCGGGTTTATGCTTATGTGTGTTTGTATGTGTTCGGGTATGTTTTTAGTGCGTTTCTAGTGGTTTAAATTCAATTTGCAAACGAGTTTGGAGGAAGCCATACTCAAGAGCTGCAAAGGTGAGTTCTAGGACCCCTCTTTTACTAGTTTTTAACTGATTTTGGGGCTGGAAATGCATAAGTGTATGTTTTATATAGTTGGGTTTCGGACCCGTATGCTTGAATGTGTGTATGATGATGTTATGATGTGATGTGTGACTATGTTCATTCTTGATGATGTATGATTGTGTTTCTAAGGCTTAGAGGGTAAGAATTAAGCTTAGAACATGATGAATGGTGTATGGAAATTGAAAATGATGTTTTAGATCCACTTGATAAGTTTCTAAATTTGTCTAAGTGTGTGGAAGTCAATGCGGATGAGCATTTGACTATGTATGGAAATGCGGATGAGCATTGGCTAAGTGCAGGAAATGCGGATGAGCAAGTAAGTCAATGCGGATGAGCATTTGACTAAGTATGGAAATGCGGATGAGCAAGTAAGTTAATGCGGATGAAGTGAGTCAATGCAGATGAGCATTTGACTAAGTATGGAAATGCGGATGAGCAAGTGAGTCAATTTGGATGAAGTGAGTCAATGCGATGAGCATTTGACTATGTATGGAAATGCGGATGAGCAAGTAAGTCAATGCGGATGAAGTGAGTCAATGCGGATGAGCATTTGACTAAGTATGGAAATGCGGATGAGCAAGTAAGTCAATGCTGACGAAGTGAGTCAATGCGGATGAGCATTTGACTAAGTATGGAAATGCGGAAGAAGTAAATCAAATGCGGATGAACGCAAATGCGGATGACTATAGGAAATGCGGATGAACACTTAGAAAAATTCTGACTTTTTGGGGAAAAGGAGGTAATGTAGGCTTTGACCTAGGAGATTCCCGGGAGTTATGAAAGTTGACCTTTGGGGTCATAGATTGTGTATAGGGCATGTAATGATGTGTGCTTATGCATGATGATGATGATGTTGCATTGTTATGCATGATGTATGTTATGTATGTATGATGCCCTGCATGATGATGTATGAATGATATGTTTATGTTCCTTGTGATGATGTATGATTATCTTTCCTATGGCTTTACGCATTATGTTAATGAATGAATGAAGTATTATGTAACGTAAAGTGAAAGATAATGAAAGAGAAACATGATGAATGAATGCATGCATTAATGAATGAATGTAAGAAAGCCTTGCAAGCAAATGTATGGAGGTTCACACCCAATGAAGGGTGTTAGCTCAACTGTGTGCGGGTTAGCTACCCCAGAAGGATGCACACTGGGGTCTAATCTTTGTGATTGGCTATACGAATGGGATCCTTGCCGCTTGCCCTAGGTACTGGAGTTAGCTTCGTGCATAATGTTCGGGGTCTATAAGAGACATCAGGCCCAGTTACCCGCTTCATGCATAATGTTCGGGGTATAGCATATGGCATTGATCCAGAATGAGAGAGAAAAGATGAATGGTGAATGTACTTTCCCTAGCTACTGGAGTCAGCTTCGTGCATAATGTTCGAGGTCTATGAGAGACCTCAGGCCCAGTTACCCGCTTCGTGCACAATGTTCGGGGTAATATACATGTCACTAGAAGTAATGATGAATGAATGAAAGTATGAACGAAAGAATGACGAAGATAATAATGATCTTATCTGTATGTACGTACGATGTATGATCATGAACGAATGTAAAGTATAACATGATTTTAATGAAATAATGGTTTTATGAAAGAAAAATATGTTTTGCCATAAAACTAGAACTCACTCAGCAACGCTGACTTTTATGCATTTTCCAGTTGGCAGGTAAGCATTGCTGTGGATGGCACGAGGCGGGTGCTCAGCTCTTTTGGATGGCATCCATTTATTTAAAGGTTTTGTAATGTAATACAACAATGTAATTTGTAATCGACAAACGATGCATTATTTTGCAAAGGTTTTTATGATGAAATGAAATGCCATTGGTTTTATGTTTCCGCTGCAATGTTTTGATGATTAAATGCAAAGTATGTGTTTATAAGCGATGAATTACCAGCTGTAAGCGTCCCAGAAACGGGGCCTTACAGGTTGCTATAGTTGTAGTAGGCTCGATTGGCAAGCATCACAACATTGTTTGGAGCACGAAGGCAAGTAGCCACTAGATGCTCACATTTCCCGCACAATGAGCAAACTTGGCAGGGAGTGTTACTCGCGTGATGGTACTTGCAAGTATTGCACATCGGGTGCGACCCAGTATCAGCACTCGCCATGGGGGCTTGATTTGCAATGACAGCTTGCCTTTGAGGGACATTTGGTGTTGTCACCGTGCAATTACGAGTTTGTATGAAGTTACGCTTCTTGTTTGGGAAAGAGGACTCGGCCTTCATCTCCTTTGTAGCCTCGTTGTCACCTTTGCAGCGGTTTTGGCACCTTTCACCGACAAAGTGCCAGCCCTAATATGGTTTTTAGTGAGCTGGGCGGTGATAGTAATCGCCTCCCCCAAGGTTTTCGTCCTACTACCCACCACAACATCTTGAATTTGAGGTGGTATCCCCTTAATAAACTTCTCGATGTTGCAGGGCACGATATCCAGCATGTGGGGTAGGAGCATGCTCAGTTCATGATGTCAGGTGGAATAAGCCAAATGATTGCCACTGTCTTGCTTGAGGTTCCAAAACTCTTCCTCTAGCTTCTGCAATTCATTCTTCGGGCAGAACATTTGGATTATTATGTCCTTAAATTATTCCTAAGGTAATGCCAAGGCAACTTCAGTCCCTTGATTCCTTTTCTCACTATTCCACCACGTGAGCGCCCGTTGTTGAAAGACACTTGCAGCATAGCGGACCTTGAATTCATCGGGACACTCACTGACAATAAACGTATTCTCCATACTGTCGAACTACTCGAGAAGTCCGATGGCTCCTTCCTTTCCACTAAAGCTAGTGGGCTTAAATGAGTTGAAATGCTTGAATGTGCAGGTGCAATTATTCCAGCCTTGGTTGTTGCTATTTTCCCCTTGAACATTATTGTCACCACCACCATTATTTCCATTGGTGTTGTTTTTGTTATTGGCCACTAAGGTGCTGCTAAGTTCAGCAACCATTGACGGGAGTACCATAGCCATTTACCGGGCGATCATTTCAGTGAGTTTACGATAAGAGGTTCCTCGCTTTCCATAGTGACGAGACATGCTGGATACAAAATGAGTTAGTCACAGGGATGTGGATATAAAAGGATAGTAATTTAAACAAGGATAAATCAAGAGTTGTAAGGCACATGGAATAGTTCCATTTGGTAACGCATTACCATTTGGAAACATTGACACGTCAAGGTGAATTAACCCATTTGCCTTAGAAACTTGTTAATGTTGACCATTGTTTATCACTCATCCCAGAAGTCCCCAGGTAAGCATAACTAGTCCCGTAGGATTTATGCGAAATGCTTACCTTAGCCCTAAGGTTTTTTGTTAGGAAATCCATAATACATGTGTCTATGTGTCACACAATATTTCTTAGGTTCATGGAATCAAAACCTTGATGAGATTTGTATAGATTAGACATAAAGTCTAAAGATTTAAACCATAGATATAAAGCGTACAAACCCACGTGTCGTCGAGAATAAGTTTAAGATGGTTCATTCGTCAGGGAGAATTAAAGAGTCAAGAATAAGTTTAGGGGAGACAAGCAACAAAGTTTAACCAATTACAAAGCAATCCTATTCTAAGGCATCAAGTTGCACATAAGAAGGCATACCGTTATGTAGCATGTAAACATATATATTTACAAGAATATAAGTATTATTCTATAAGGTTCATCCATAAACTATAGCCTAGGTCACCATATCTAATAACCTAAATCCCTATAGTTATGGGCTTTGATACTAATCTGTCACACCCCAACCTTGACGGCGGAATCATCGAGATATGAGGGTTAAGATTGTTCACAATCACATGACTATCATTTAATCCAATATTATTATCATAAGTTTTAAATGTAAATTACAAACATAAGTCTCAAATAGGAAAACAAACATAACATAAGATGAAATAATCCAAGACAATTCATTTATTAATCTAGGTCCAATCCTAGATGTGAGTTAACTTCAAAGATGTCATCAAACTTGAGCATTATCAAGCAAGGTGTACTTGGATAACCAAACAAGCTTATCAGGCCCATAGATCTATGATATCAACAGGCTAGCAATACTTAATGATTGTACATATAATAGTCATCACATGGTAATTACTAAAGTTCAACTAACCACAACAAACAAGGTGAAGTGCCCATGTGTTTACAAGATTCAAACGAGTTTACAAGTGCAATAATCATAAGGTAGCATATTTCACCCCAAAGTGTAAAAATAAGCAAAAGGGGTATGGAAAAACTCACTCGACAAATAAGTATAAGAATGGCGATTTATAAGAATAATAATAGGTGCCGTTCCAATGTAAATCGTCACAAGGCATCTAAACATATATATTTACAAGATTTAAGTTTAATAATAAGCTTAATGAATTAACAAGGACAAGAGTTCAATTTGGGTATTTGGGCATTTTTATAAGTACTTTAAATACATAATATATTCTTCATATGTTTTAATATAGAGAAGATGATATTGAATCGTTTATAATAATAATAAAGTTTATATAATATTTGAGTAGTTATTTGAATAATCATAATTTTAACAATATTGAGTGAAAAGAAATGTTTAGACAATTACTAATTTATTAATTATTATTTACAATCCATTTTGTAAGAAATTATTCAAAAATATTTGTTAAAATGTTTTATTAAAAGATTTACAATCCATTTTATAAGAAATTACAATCCATTATTATTTACAATCCATTTTATTGAACAATATTGAAGTATATAAAAATATTTTTATATTTATTAAATAAATTTTTGTTGGGGTTTGTTAGAACAAGATTCATAGTTTAACCATTTAAACTTTGTGTAAACGCGGCGGAAACAAGCTTTATAACTTTGTTAATGAACTGAAAATTCGGGTTTCATCTTGATATTACAAAGTTATAAACAAACCCAAGAACAAAGGACCTTTTTATGTGAATAAGACTAGCTATGTAAACACAAACATACATTTTGGACAACCATAAAGAGGCTGTCATAAACTACCTTTCAGCAGCAATAAATGAAATGGATGAGGATGATTTGGACAAGAAAGAACGACCAAGGCACCAAAAGAAGGTCCACTCAAGCTTGCATACCCCAAGCTCTATGACAAACACCTTTTTGCTAGGATTGAGCACCAAAAAACCCGAAAGATAAGGCTGCTGGAACCTTTCAGCCGAGAATCACTTCAACAAAACAAGAAAACCCTTTCTCTTTGTTATGGTTTTGCATGTGAGAGAGAGAAGAAGATGGAGTGAATGTGTCTACTAATGTGTGTTTCCAAGACCACACAAAGAAAACCAAGAAGATGCTCTCCAAAAGGGGCGGCCGAAACTTCTTTTTACTTTGGGTTTTCCCCCAAAAGTTAAAACACCAATTGAAAACATTAACAAGTCATTAATATATATAATTAACCTTTTAAGTGAATAACTCATACACACTCACTTATTATTTGATGTTATTTAAGTAACTTAAATAACATTACATACAATATCTATAAACAAAATATCCATATAAATTTTTCAATCTCATATGCAACTTATTTAGAAAACCCATTTTCTAAATTGGTGATTTTATTTAATTCTATGATCATATCATCAATTAAATATTATTTGGTGTTTGCTAAGCTTGTTATTGGGTATGACCCGACTTGGATCATAACGTACTAACCACATCAATGTTCTATGTGTCTTGGGCATAAAGAATTCAACAATTTTGTGATTTATTTAAGGCTAAAAAGCCTCTAATAAAATACATGAGGGTGCCTGGGTTCGAACCCGGGATCTCATGTTGAGTGTGCAAGAGTCTTAACCAGTGAACCAGGGTCGTGGTCTTGGTTATAGAATGGGTTTTAAATTTTAAAAATAGAACTTCAAAGAATCCCCAAATTCACAAGAACCCTAGATCCAATATAACCCAAATTGACCATGAATTTGCTTACGATTATTGTAACATTGATAGGGCTTTTGATTAGTGGGTGAAACCGAGTGAGTAGGTGTGTTTAGTTATCCAATTGAAGACTGGGTTGACGAGGTCGAGTGTAGAAGAACCCATGACTGAACTCGAATCGAATTGAGATGCAAATGTTGATAGAAACCAAATTAAATTCGAGTGTAGCTTCAAAGGAGGGTCTTGATTTAAAATTCCCAATCAATTGCAGGTGAAAGTGTGGAGAGTAAAAGGTTCGGTAGTGTGTGAGAAGTTGTGAGTGTGGTTAGTTGTTTGTGTTGATTTCAGGTGTTTAGACTGAAATTGTACTTAGAAATTGATTAGAAACAGTTAAACGATTGTGTGGGTTCAATTAATTTGATAATTATCAAGTTTAAATGGTCGTACATTGCGGTTTTGATGATCGGCCGTTACCCGACCTGGTACCCACTCGCATCTGATGTTAAAGGCCAATTAATGTCCTTAATGGGTTTGAATCGACTCCACAAACCGATTGGAACGATTTGAGGTTGGAATTTGACGAGAAAATAAACGTTTGGAGGTCGCTGGAGCTCGGACTTAAGGTGGCTGGAGCTCGACTGCCGGAAATACGGGATCAAGGGCGGGGGGATTTGAGTTTTTTTATAAATTTACAGCTTTGGCCCCTATGGTTTAATAGCTGACATTTTCAGTTTAAAATTTCTATTTTAAGTTTCCAAATAACAAATAAGCCCCCTTTATGAACTTTAAGTTTAACATTAAACTAACTTGTTAACTTTTATAACTTGTCTTTTATATAACTATTATATTACTGTTATTATTATTATTATTATTATGATTATTATTATTATTATTATTATTATATTATTATTATTATTATTATTATTATTATTATTATTATATACAATTAAATAAACTATTAACTTTCTAACTAATAAATGAACATAAGCAACCCATAAGTTTCATATTTGGTAATAATGCTCCTTACAAAAATAAACGACACAAACTTTTAATTAGCTAAAAATACAGGATGTTATAGTAATAACATAAACAACGCTGGTGGTAGAGATGAATTTGATTATATCTCTAAGTCCTTCAGCCTCGGGTACATTAGGGTCAAGATAACTATTAAAAATGTGGAGCTTCCTCCACGTGAGATTAGCCATTGTACCATGCATTAGATGCCTATGAATTACAACATTGAATAATAATTATCATATTGTAAATCATAAATCAAGTGGAATTTTCTCATTTTGACTTTTGTTGGTAAAAATTGAGTGTTCATAGGCATTGTTCCATAGGAATTAGACATAACTTGATTTTGTGATGAATGACCACTTTTATTGTGTTTTTCATGTTTGTAGAGATGATCTTTTCTAATCTTAACATCTTTTAACATGTAGAATAAAATGTTGGATTTCAACATTTTCGGTTCTTGTTGTACCCTGTTCATACGATGAACTAGGTTTTGACTTGTTTGTTGTTATATTCATAATCATGAAGTTCATTGTACTCGAAAATGTTTATCATTCCTTAATTTTATATTAATTTTGATGATTCTGTAAGGCCCCAATGCCGAAACACTTACAGTTGGTCAATCATCGCACATAGAACATAAAACATTCATTTACATTTGCTAAAACATCACAACATAATTAATTTAAACAAACCATTTCTTATGTTATAAATTACTTTTGCAAAATAATACAACATTTTTAACTATTACAAAATATCATTTGTTTGCATTACAATGCAAAAACATCATCGTTATACAAAATGGATGCCATCCAAAATAAGCCAAGTAGTTGCCCCGTGCCATCCTCAACAACCATTACCTGTTGACTAGAAAATACATAAAAAGTCAGCATTGCTGAGTGGGTTCTAGTTTTATAAAATATAATAATTTACTTTAGTTTAAAACACTCTTTACTTTCATTCGTGGTCATACATCACACGTACAAATATATAATCTTATTATTATCTTTCATCATCATTCATTAACATTCATTCATCATCATTGTCATCCTTACCGTACATTTCGTACATTCATCATTATCTTCCTTTCTTACATTCTGGACCAACGCCATGTGCTATACCCCAAACATTGTGCACGAAGCTGGTTACTAGACCTGGGGTTTATTCATAGACCCCAAACATTATGCACGAAGATAACACTAGTACCTAGGGCAAGTAACAAGGGTCCCCTACATATGGTCAATCATGAAGATTAGACCCCTATGTGCATCCTTTTGGAGTAGCTAACCCGCACACAATTGAGCCAACACCCTTCTTTAGGTGTGAACTGCCTTACATTGACTTGCAAGACTTTTCCTTCCATCTTTCATTCATTTATGCATGCATTTATTCATTCTTTATGTTCTTCTTTTCATTATCATTAACTTCCACTTTCCATTACTTAATACTTTACGACATCATACATCATCATATATCATCATATACATATCATACATCACCCTAGGAACATCCCAAGTCAAAACCTAAAACTTCATTTTTCCCATTAATTCAAAAATAATTCTAAGGCATAAGGCGAATGGACACTATGTAGGCGAATGGACACTATGTAGGCGAATGGACACTATGTAGGCGAATGGCCACTATACAGGCGCATGACCTTCTAGGCGCATGTGAACACTTAGGCGCATGGGGAACTTCTAGGCGCATGGGCGCTATGCAAGCGCATGGGCCTGACTTAGGCGCATGGGCCTGACTTAGGCATATGGGCTTGACTTAGGCGCATGGGCACTTAGGCATATGGGTAGTTGGGCGCATGGGAATACTTAGTCAATTTAGGCATAATCCTAGGCACATGGAAACCATTTAGGCGTATAAACTTCAGGCGCATGGGCAACTAACTTTAACTAATAACATCATTTTAGTCCCCAAATTCACATCCAAACATGTTCTAAGCTTAGTACTAACATTCTAAGCATTATAAACACATTCATAACGTATTCATACCAAAAATCAAATCCAAACATTCACCCACCCATACTCACATACACATAAACTTACGAGTACACACACCCACTTAATGAAAATGTTTAAACATGCATTTCTAGCCCCAAATCAGTTAAAACATGTAAAGGGGGGGTGTGTTCTAGAACTCACCTTTTGCAACTTTCGGGCAAGACTTCTTCACACCCGTATGCACTTAGAGTTCAAATTCCTTAAAAACCCACCAAAACCACACAACCGAACATACAAACACAATTAAGCATATAATCGAGGCCAGAACCAACCAGAAACACTTAAAAACATTGAATTCTTACCTTGAATTTGAATTCTTCTTGTGCTTCTTCAAAATCTGAGAGCTTTCTCTGCTTTCTCTCTCTAAAATCGAATGCCAAAAGTGAAAAGAAACATGGCATGGGTGGCCATGAAGCAGGAACAAGTGAGGTTTTGGTAGCATTAGCCTAGGGGGAGTTTGTTGGATCAAGAAGAAGGCTGGTGCAACCAAAACCAAATCACTTATACTATTTTGGTGCATATAATAAAAGACTTCCGAAGCCAAGTATGGAACTTTTGAAGGAAATAGAGTTCTTCTGAAGACAAAGTACAAGATCAACTTTCGACGACAAACTCTACTTCCGAAGACAAATTGTTCTCTTCCAAGATCAAGTCTTAGAAGAAAAGAACATAAGAGAACTTCCAAAGTATGAAGAACAGAAGAAGTCCATCAAGCCACATAAAAAGTAGCCTCTTCCAAAGTATAAGTGGCTTCGGAAGAACTTGTTCTTCCGAAGCCATCTAACCTTCGTAAGACACTACTATGAACCAGTGGACATAAGTATGCTCTCTGACACTCTATTGCACACTTCTAAGATATTGCATGGGGTTTTCTCAAAAGCCATGTAGTTGACCATACTTTATTCCACTATTCACCTTTATTAGTTAGTACAGTTGCCAACTTTAGTTGGTAACAAAAGGTAACTCATGGACATGTCATGACTACCATATCTTAGATAAGACATGATCTAAGATACCTTAAACTATAGCTTTGTAGTATTTGCTTTAGTTAAAGGATTCCAGCTAGTATCAAAGTATATCCGACTGTAGGTAGTATTATATATAGTTTCTCATTGTATCTTATGTAACATGCTTGTAAGAGTCTTGTAATACTTTGAGTTGAGAAGCAATATATCCAAGTACCTTGAAAAGTATCTCTTCTGTTCTTTGCTACTTATTATATTATTATCAATTCTTAGAGGAGAATCTGCTTCATCTGATCCTAGTGTAGTATAAGTGAGTTTGAGAGAAAAACCAAGTGTTAAGTGACAAAACGATCGTGCAATTGGTATCAGAGCTTCTTAAGCTTTTGATTGTGAGATCTTACCATCCTAATCAACATGTTTTTCACTCTTCCTTATACCACACTCAAAATGGCCCACAACAAGTCTGAAGTAGAGATGGGAATGATGACTAAGGTTCCCATCATTACCCATGAAAACTTCAGGTCATGGAGCAGATGCGTGGAAGGCTTCATCAGGTATCAAGATAGTAAGATGTGGTATTCTATTGTCAATAGCCTGTATAACCCAAGGTGGCAGCACCTAGTGGAAACGATACTATGATAGAGAAGGCCATTAAAGATTAGTTTGATGAGGACCTAAAGAAGATGGACATTGACAACAATGCAATGACTATTCTTATTACTGCAATACCAACTCCATCATGGTGGGGTTTGAGCATTGCAAGTCAGCCAAAGAACTGGTTGATGCACTTGCTCAAATGTACTCTAGTTCCAATGACTCCAAGAAGGACTCACTAAAGCATGAGTTTGAGAACTTCACCTACATTGTTGGAGAGACTCTCAGTCAACAATATTTCACGTACATGGACCTTATTTCTTCCCTTCAGTCTGTGGGAATTACTCTGAATTAAAGACCTCACAAGAAAGTTCATGAGTACACTCCCTAATGAGTGGACGTTCTACTATGACTCTATCAAGAGAACAGAAAATCTAAACACCCTCACCATGACCAAACTCTATGGGATCATTGATGGATACTGTTTAGAGATGGAAAGCAAGAGAGACCATCAGACAATCAGACCTTTGAATCTTCCTGCCAGCAACGCTTTGATGGTTGCTAAAGGTTCAAGTTCTTCACAGCCTCAACAGTACCTGACTTACACCCAGCAGCCATCCTGCTCATTTGGACCATACATTACAGTTCTTAAGACTCCAAGGTCTTAACATGCTCACCATAGTTCCTTTCAGGACAGTTGTGCTTTTGTTTCAGGAAGTGGACACTCCAGTGATTTTTAGTAGTGCTTTAATGATCTAGAGTGCTTCAGTCTAGATGATGTGGAGTATGTGGACATAGTCCAACAAATGGCTCTTTTAACCTATATAGCAAAGAAGTTCTTCAAGAGAACTAGAAGGCAATTTCCTTAGAACCCAATCAACAGCAAATTTGGGTTTGACAAAACTAAGGCCAATTGTTACAACTGTAACCAACTTGGTCATTTTGCCAGGGAATGCAAGGCTCCTAAGTCAAATTCAGGAACCCCACAGGCCTCCACACATCCTCTATATCAAAGCCCACTGGATAGTCAACAGAAACAACTGCAATGGCTCAAGAAGTTAACTGGAGCTTTATGGTACCTAATGTGACTCCTGCTCAAGCACTCATGGCAAGAACAGATGACAATAATGTATATGAACATCTCTATACTCTGGCATGTATTGCTAAGGTTAAACTATATCAGGACAACAATATGGAGATTAAATCCGATATTGAGTCTCTAAATGTTTTAAAATCTGATTTTAAAAGGGCTGAATCTGACTATCAAAGAAATATTGAAGAGTTGGAGAAACTTGTGTCCTTGTTAAAACACAAACACACAAACTATAAGACTCCAATAAATGATTTAATATCCAAATTGTCTGAGGTTCAAGCCCAGCTTGTCACTACTGAGGCTCAAGCCAGGAAGTATGCCATTTCTAAGCAAAACTTCCAAGCTATTATTGCATCATCCTCCCACACCAAAATTTGTTATCAAAACAAAAGAGGGTTGGGGACCAATGAAATTGCTCCACCACACTCTTATGAGTCCATAAGACAACCAAGGTGTGGTACTAAAGAGCAAGAGGTCCCATAGCTCCTGGTGACATCCCTGTTCACCCCACAGGTGATGAACCCACACCAGCAACCACCACCACAATGCCAAAAATGCCTTCTCCACCCATCACCAATACATATCAAAGATGCCCCAAACAAATCCTTTTCAATCTACTTTGATTGAACAAGCCCCTCCTATTCAATCCAAAAAGACTAGAGTCGAAACATGGGCTCCCACTCAGTCTGAGGTCTTTCCATCATTCTTTTTTGACCTCAATATGGGTTTTGAGTCTCCTCAGTCTCAAACCAGGAGCCCGACACCCAACCAACAGCCCTCAAGATGAGTATCTACACTCTTCTGAGCAGCAAACTAGGGATAGCCCAACCAAAGGCTCAATGGCTGTAGACATTGATCAAGGTCCCGGGTTAGTAGACTTAACCTCCCTATCTTTTACTGACCTTCTCTTCAAAACTGATGAAGAGATAACATCTCTCCTTGGCAATGAAGTTGATCTACGACACCCTCTTCAAGATCAATAGAGCCTGGAGAAATCCCTTATCTCTAGCCCCTATCAGCAACCTATAACTGAGGTGAGTCCCACTAATATGGAGGGGACTCATGCAGATTTAGCTGCCACTACAGAAGGTGCCTTAATGGACCTTGTGGATAGTGATAACATATCTCAGACTGAATCTGTGGCAATCGAGCCCTTTGATGACTCTGAAAGAGACATCATTGAGCACAAGAAACAAGGGTGCCAAGAAACCACATCTGGTGGTGAGGCTGAACATACCAGGTATGTTACCTCATCTCCCTGTGATTCTTCAAAAGAAGATGAGGGAAGCATGCAACTCCTCATTCAAGACCTTCTATCTAAAGTCTCAAACCTTGAATCTTTGGTTAGGACTTTAGAAGCAAGGTCCGCCACTCAGCAACTTGAGATTGACAATCTCAAGGCCAAACTAGCTGAGAAACAGACAGAGAGGTCTGTTAGGCATGTACCTGTTCAGGTCTCATTGACTTCTTCCTCTAGCTCATCTAGCTCTCAAGATGATGCTACCAAAAAGGGGGAAAATGTTCAGAGACAAACACTTGAGGACCCATAACAGAGCCATACTTCAACTTCAACTTCCTCTACTCCTATAATTACTGTGTCTGAGCCATCTCAAGTTATTCTTCAGAAGGCCATACTTTGAAGGCCAGCTGGATACAATTGACTAGACACAAAACAAAATCAATTGTAGAGTCAAAAGGCAGATTGCCTTTTGACTAGTGACTATGACATGCCAAAACTCATATCCTTATTTATTACAAAAGGATAAAGTACATGAAGTAGAAAGTTACAGACTCAAGACCTCAATGTACACTTACCAAAAGCATGGACCTTTTCACCTACTCATGCAAGTTGGTGACTTTATAGAGTTGCAGCGGAAAGGAGTCCAGCTTTATGGAAAAGTACATCAGATAAAGCATATTGTTAAAAGTCTTCGGAAGAAATCTATCTTCAAGTGTTGAGCTTTGGAAGACTGTCTCTGAAGCTTCGGAAGACTTCATCTTTGGCTTCAGAAGATACTAGTCTTGGCTTCGAAAGATTTCACACTTAGAATATTTTTGTTGCATGTGTGAAACTTCCAAAGCAATCTTCTTCAGTGTACTTGTGCAGTATGCAGGAGAGACTTTGGGTGTTTGGGTTGTATCAACCTTTTCATATAATCTCTACAAACTCCCCCTAGGCTGATGCTACCAAAACACTAGTAGACTTCAAATATCAATAGTCCTCATTAGAATAATGACCATTCCTTTCTTCATGAGTTGATCAGGATCCCTTAGACTATCAAAGTGTCTTCTCATATCAAAGAGATCAAGCAAGGGCAACTAAAACATGTCTTGCCAAGTGTAGATGTCTTCAATGCCTTGATCTCTAATGACAAGCCATCTTTCTGGATTTGTGGTGTATGTCCAGGACAAGATGGGTCTTCCTGATGCTAGACGAGCTGTTTGAATGGGAGTTGATGTAGCATCCTCTGGCTACACATCCTCAGGATGTTCTGATTCATCCTGAGGTTCAGAAAAGGATGCAACCTTCTTCTTCTTTGACTTTGGCTTTGAATCAATCCTTTTCTTTCTCTTTGTTCCTTTTAACTGAGAAGACTGGCCTACAACACCTGATTGATCTTCATTGTCTTTCTCAGTTGGGACTTCCTCTCTCACAGGTTCAGAAGGAGAGGGAGGTTGACCTTGCTGTGGATCAAAATATGAAGCTTGCTGAGATTTAGTAGGAGGTCTGGGTTTTGTTGTCTCTGGTTGTTCAACCATAACCTCCACTTCAAGTGGAGCTTGACTTGGAGGGGAGTGTAAGTCAATCAGCTCTCCACTCTTTAACTTCTGCTTGATCACCTTGATATGCTCATCCATAGTGGATAGAGACATGGGGCCAAGTCTCCTTCTCGAGAATTCAAGCAGCTTTAAGAAGCTCATCATCCTCTGCCTGTCTGCAGACTTCTTCATGTTCTTTTGGATGATGGCTCTTGATTTAGCACCTTCTTCCCATACCTTTCTTTTGGTTGTCTTTCTTTCCTTGACTATCTCAAGTTCAAGTTGTTTGAGATACTCAATCTCAACATAGTCATAGGATAAGGGAAGAAGTGCTTCTGCCTGATAGAGGCCTGCGGCACTCAGGCAGTTGATCATCTTGATCCTGTCTTCTTCTATATCTACCTGAGGTTCTTGTTGAACCACATCCTCATGTGCAGGACTTTCTTGAACTGGGGAGAGAGTAGGCTCATGCTTATATAGTATTTTCTTTCTTATGTCTTCTTTCATTTGAACCAATAACTCTGCATCTTCTGCCTCTTTCTTCTCCTTTGACCTTTCCATGTCAACCAATTCATTTAGTTCATCCATGGGGAGAGAAATGACATTTTCAATGTCATAGTTTCTAGTCTGCAAGTAGTTTATCATGACTGCCCTCAACTCATCATCCTGAGTGTTTGGTCGGGAGGCAACCCCGATTGTAGTCTCCATGAGTCTTGTAGACCCAGAAGAGGAACTTTCTCCCCTTAGCTTTTTTTTCTCTCTCTCTCCTCCTCCTCCTCCTCAATCTCCTCAGATGTCATCTTTCTTTTCCCTTTGTCACTCATAGACCTTTGTGACTTAGGGTGGAGAGAGCTTTGGCCTTCATTGCTTGATGTAGCTCCTAAGCTTTGGCTAGAGAGAGGTTGAGAAGATATTGATGGGACAAGGCTCTTAGGTTCTGCCACTAGGCCTTTAGTCAAGGTTTCCCCTATGAAACTAATCTTAAGGTCTGCCTCAACATCCAGTTGACCGATGGCATAGCCTGATTGCCTCAGACTTCTTCTGAAGCTGAACTTTGAAATGATCTTGTCTTGGATTCTTTGAGCCATTCTGTCAGCTTGTCTTGATTGGCTTGGATTGACAAGTGGCATTGTGACTAGATCCATACTTTTATAGAAGTTCAAGGTGTGAAAGTTGAAGATCTGTTGTTACCCTTGAAGTCTAAGAGTGATGAGGGCTTTTATGTTGCTATCATATCTCCACCCAATGATGTGATTTAAAGATGGTGGAGTTGACATAGCCCTTGGTATCCCTTCCTCAAACAGACTTTGTATTAAGGAGTCTATGGATTCCATATCAATATGAACTTGAGGAAGTTGTTATGTAGGCATAATTGCAAGTGAGGATGGTGAGTCCTCAATATCCACACTCTCTGAAGAACTCCGAGGTTGTGTGATAGTGATGACTTTCTCCCCCTTTATGGTAGCATCACTCACCTGCATAGGTGAGCTAGGAGTTAGGTCAATCACCTCTACAGGTTCTTGTGTTTCTGGTTGAGCTCCTCTTAAAGTTCTCCTAGCTAGTTTGTCCTTAAGATATGAAATCTCAAGTTGTTGATCATTAACCCTGTTTTGCAAGGTAGTCACTTGAGATTCAAGGTGACTAACCTTGGAGACTAAATAGGTGCATGTTTTAGACAGTTGTTGTACCTTTAGTCTTAGATTCCCCTCATCTTCATCAGAAGAATCATTGGGGGATGAGATGATTATAGCAGAGTCCTCTTTCTCATCACCAGCTTCAAGTTCTTGGTTGTTGGTTTTCCTCTGCTCACTGACAACCTCAGTTAAGAAGTCAGTGGGTTGAGTTGCCATGGTTGAGGTCTTAATGATGTAATCACTTTCAAAAGTGAGAGTCTCTTCCATATGGACATCCTGAACAGGTTCAAAAGTGTCCACCTCAGTAGTAGGTGACTGATGTGGGATAGAAATTGGAGACTCAGGAGCGTTCATATCTCCTTGTGTAGGGGAAAATAAGAGTGAATCATGATACACACGTAAGCATAAACCCGAGGATATAACCAGTCAAGAACATCATAAAACCATGAATTCTTACCTTGAATCAGAATTTTTTCTTGTTCTTCCCTCAAAATCGAGAGTTTTCTGCTCTGTTTCCTTCCCTCTCTAAAATGTCCGAGCATTTGTGATGTGTGTGACATATGGGCGGCCATACTACCTTTTACACCCACTTTTCAAAGATTTTGTCCTTTTTGTCACTTTTAACCCCTAGACTTGGGTTTTATTTCTTTTCCTTCTTTTTCTTCACTTATTCTTCTTTCTTGACTTAAAAAAAATAACCGGGTGTTACAAGTCCATCCCCTTTATATAGGTTTCATCCCCAATACCTGTTATTCCTCAAAGAATTGTGTGTAATGCTATCTCATTTCTTCTTCAGTCTCCCACGTAGACTTGGATCCCTTCCTATGCTTCCACATAATTGATCTGTTCGTCCATTTTGATATCCTCTAGTGGAACAATCAGATCTTCATCCGCTAAACAATTCCTCAGATGAGATATATGGAATGTCGAGTAATTTCCACTTAGCTCATCTGGTAATTCCAGTCTATAGGCCACCTCTCCTACTCGAGCAACAATTCGGAAAGGCCCTATATACCTTAGGCTCAACTTGCCCCACTTTCTGAATCGAATGATACCCTTCCAAGGTGAGACCTTCAACATAACCCGGTCACCCACCTTAAAATCAATCGGTCTGCATCGTTTATCAGCATACGACTTTTGTCTATCTTTGGCTGCCTTCATGAAGGCTTTGATCTTTTCAAGCTTCTTAGTCGTATCCTCGATCACCTCCACGCTCCCTAACTCTTTCTAACCAATGTAGCCCCAACACACGGGTGTTCGGAATCTCCTACCGTATAGCATCTCATAAGGGGGCATACCAATGCTGGCATGATAGCTATTGTTATAAGAGAACTCAGCTAATAGTAGATGGTCATCCCAACTTACTTCAAATTGATAACACATGCCCAAAGCATGTCCTCCAATTTCTCAATGGTCCTCTCTGACTGACCATCCTTCTGGGGATAATAAGCCATGCTGATGTGTAACCTCGTCCCCATAGCATCATGGAATTTCTTCCAAAATTTGGATGTAAACCGGGTGTCACGATATGACACAATAGACATCAATACACCATGACAAGTTACTGTAGAAATTAATGAAGAGGCTAATGCAACCTAAACATCTTTAGTCTTTCCTGCATGCTGCACAAGTGCATTGAAGAAGAATGCTTTGGAAGTTTCACATGTGCAAGTGAAATACTCTAAGAGAACTTAGAGAAGGCAATATACTGCATGCTTGAAAACCAAACACTTGTGTTCTTTGTGTTCTGTCTCTTATATTAGTTGTGTTCTTAGTGTCACAACTTGGTTAATCCAGTTTACTGTTTGATCAAAGTTTAGTTTATCTCCTCTTTGTGTTGTTGTGTTGTAACTTATACCCTTCAACGATCATGTATTTGGGATCAGAGCGTTCCAGGCTCTTGATATAAGATCTCACCATCTTAAGATCCCTCACACACATAAATACTAAACTTTTCAAATGGAAGCCATTTCCAAAACTGATATGGAAACTGGAACCATGAACAAGTCCTTACTGATCACTCTTGATGAGTTTGATACCTGGTGTTTAAGAATGGAAGGTTTCATCAGGTCTCTTGATTCAAGAATGTAGGAGTCTATTATAGGAAGAGAGTAGAGATAGACAAAAAAGCCATGACAGCTCTTCAAACTGCCCTTCCAAACTCTGTATACAGAGGTTTCAAGAAGTGCAAAACAGCCAAGCAGCTGTGGGATGCACTGAAACTGATGTATGAGGGTTCTTCTGAAGCCAAGGAGAACAAGAAGGATCTCTTGAAGCAGCAGTTTGAAAACTTCACCTTCAAAACAGGTGAGACCATGACTCAGTAGTACTTGAGGTATGTTGAGATTGTGGATACCCTAGTGGATGGAGGAGTTTCTCTTGAAAACAGAGACATTGTAAGGAAGTTCATGTCCTCACTTCCTAGGTAATGGAGACATTACTGTGTGGTGATCAAGAGAACTGAAAATCTCAAAACTCTTACTCTGACAGAATTATATGGGATTCTCAGTGGCTACCAGATGGAGATGAACATGCAAGGTTCATCTGGAAACTCCAACAATCAAAAGGGTTCAACCCTACATGTGGTTGAAAGGGATAGCATAGAACCCAAACATCATCTCATATGCTACCCTGACAACTCAGCCAAGGGTCCTTTCATCACCTTCCCAGAGACACCAAAGGAGAACTACACTCAAGGAAGCCCATTCCAAGAGACAAGCTCTTCTCAAGCTTTTGTGTCTTCTGATGAAAGCTGTGGCAACTCTCTTTTCACTCTTGAAGACCTGGATTGTATCCATCCAGATGATCTGAAATATATGGAAATAGTCCAGCAGATGGCTCTTCTCACTCGCAGAGCCAAGAAGTTCTACAAGAGGACTCGAAGGAAGTTTCCAAGCAATGCAACCAGTGGACAGTTTGGACTGAAAGTTGGCTATTCACCACTGGACAAAGTCAAGTGTTACAACTGTAACTTGATGGGCCACTTTGCCAGAGAGTGTAAGGCGTCTAGAACAAAAGGTGGCCAAACACAATCCAGACCAAACTACACTGACAAAGCTCTCCATAATGGAAGGGGCAAGGTCATAAATGGTAAGCTCAGCATCGAAAAGGTAAACTTTGTTAAAGAGCTTGGATACAATCTTCTGAGTGTATCTCAAATTTGTGATCAGAGTCATTACATGCTCTTAAGCCTGGTGTGGTCATTCCTCATGAGCATATCCTGCTTAGAGCCCCCAGGAAAGGAAACATGTACAAGATGGATTTGCAAGAAACCTCTCCCTCTGGAGAAGTTTCATGCTTTCTATCTAAAGCCAATAGTGATGAGTCTTTCCTATGGCATAAAAGAATGTGCCATGTAAACTTTAATAACATAAATAAATTAATTAAGCATGATTTGGTAACTGGAATGCCAAAGAAACAGTTTACAAGTGATGACCATTGTGTTGCATGCCTGAAAGGGAAGCAACATAAGGTATCTCACAAGCCTAAGGAAAAGAACTCCATCACTACACCCCTACACTTGTTACATATGGATCTCTTTGGCCCCACCAGTGTAATGAGTTTAGTAAGGACCTCATACTGTCTAGTGATCACACATGACTTTACAAGATTCACTTGGGTTTTCTTCCTTAGAACTAAGGATGAGACTCTTGAGATTCTAAAGAATTTCATCTTAAAGATTGAGAATCAATCTGATCACAAGGTCAAGATCATAAGATGTGATCAAGGAACCGAATTTAAGAACCATATACTTGATACATTCTGTGATGAAAAGGGTATTACAAGACAATTTAGTGCTCCCATGACTCCTCAGCAAAATGGTGTTGCTGAAAGGATAAACAGGACACTGATTGAAGCTGCAAGGACCATGTTGTCTGACTCTAAACTACCCATCACCTTCTGGGTAGAGGCAGTCAACACTGCCTTCTATGTGCAGAATCGAGTTTTAGTAGTTAACACTCATGGCAAGACTCCTTATGAACTTTGGCACATGAGGAGACCTTTCATTGGTTTTCTCAGGTCATTTGGATGTCCTCGCACCATCTTGAATACCAAAGATCAAATTGCCAAGTTTGCTGAGAAACCAGATCATGGACACTTTATTGGATACTCTTCCCAAGCTAAGGCTTATAGAGTATACAATCTTAGAACTAGAATTGTTGAGGAGTCAGCCAATGTGACTTTCAGTGAACACACACCATGTGTTGCTAGTTCTGGTCTGGATTGGTTGTTTGATCTTGATTTGGGTACCAACTGTTTTAACAAATCTTGTGAGAATGTTTCAGGATCTGCATAAAATTTAAATACAGGTGATCATGATCCAAGATTTGAGCTAGGAAGACCTTCAAGACATATATCTTTAGCTACAGTTGGAACCACTTCTGCAAATGAGGTTTTTGTCAACCCAACAATGACAAATTTAGCTGATACATCTGGTATGCCTTCAAATTCTAGCTCAGAGGCTGTACAACCAGATAAGAACACCTCAACTGTGGAAGACAACAATGGTGGTGGTGATAGTGACCAAGAATTTCTTGATGCCACTAACCACACTAGAGATGAGAACATCAATGATGTCACACACTGTTTGGATCAAGTTTCACTTGAAAAGTGTGCTGATGTGGTGGGAGAAACATCTTTGCCAGATCTAAATTTTGCTAATTTAGATCTTTCTCAACAACTTGTTGTGATCCCTCAGCTTAGGATCCACAAGTCTCACCCTACCACAAACATCATTGGAGATGTTGTCTCAAGGGTAAAGATAAGAGGACAAACCCATCAAGCAAATGTTTGTCTTCACTCTTGTTTTCTATCCCAGATAGAGCCAAAGAAAGTTGATGAAGCTCTAAAGGATGGAAGTTGGGTTGAAGCTATGCAACAAGAGCTGCTTCAGTTCAAAAGGCAGAAAGTTTGGAACCTTTGTCCTTTTCCTTCAGGAAGACTACCATTGGAACCAAATGGGTGTTTAGGAACAAGAAAGATGATAGAGGCATCATCATCAAGAACAAAGCTAGACTGGTTGTTCAAGGATACACATAAGAAGAAGGGATTGACTACACTGATGTCTTTGCTCTAGTGGCAAGATTAGAAGCTGTTAGCATATTCCTGGAATTTGCTGCATCCAAGAACTTCAAGGTCTTTCAACTTGATGTGATGTGTGCCTTTTTGTATCGAGTGATAGATGAAGAGGTTTATGTCAAATAGCCACCTGGTTTTGTAGATCCTGATCATCTTGATTATGTCTACAAGCTTGACAAAGCTCTCTATAGGCTGCATTAGGCACCCAGGAAGTGGTATGAGACACTATCTGAGTATCTTTGTAAACATGGATACAGGAGGGGTACTATAGATGGATCTCTCTTCATCAAAGGACAAGGAAAAGACATATTTCTAGTTCAAGTATATGTGGATGACATCATCTTTGGTTCAACTAATCCAAAGCTCTACAAACACTTTGAGAAGCTGATGAAAGACAGATTTGAAATGAGTGCCATGGGGGAACTCAATTTCTTTATGGGAATTCAAGCGAAGCAAGTTGAAGATGGCATCTTCATAAGTCAGTCAAAGTATGTTCAGGCTATACTGAAGAGGTTAATATGACTGACTGTAAGATTGCTAAGACACCCATAGCCAGAAACCACTCTCTTGGTTATGATCTTGAGGGGGAGTGTGTAGATGAGCATTTATATAGGGCTATGATTGGGTCTCTTATGTATGTTACTGCTAGCAGGCCTAATATCATGTTTGCTACATGTATTTGTGCAAGATATCAAGCCAACCCTAAGATGTCTCACCTTATCACTGTCAAGAGGATTCTGAGATACCTCAAAGGTGCATCAACACTTGGACTATGGTATCCTAAGAATTCTAACTTCCATCTGTACGCCTATACGGATAGTGATTATGGTGGTTGCAACATGACTGCAAAGTCAACATCTGGGGGATGTCAATATCTTGGTTGAAGGGTTGTCTCATGGCAATGTAAGAAACAATCCTGTGTCTCTGCATCAACTACTAAAGATGAATACATTGCTGCTGCAAGCTGCTGTACTCAAGTGCTTTGCATTCAAAATCAGATGCTGGATTATGGGTTAAACTTCAAGGAGACTCCCATTCACATAGACAACAATAGTGCTATCTCAATCACAAAGAACCCTGTGCAGCACTCAAGGACAAAGCATATCAATATCAGGTATCATTTAATAAGAGATAACCATGAAAATGGATTAATTAAACTAGTCAAAGTTCACGCAGATGAACAATATGCTCATCTTTTTACAAAGGCTTTTGATGAACAGAGATTTAAATATCTTATATCAGCTATTGGGATGATTCACTTTGAATAGGTTTTTCTTAAAACTAATTCTTATTATTTCTTAAAATATGTGTGTCCTAAGTTGTCTAGTTCATTACTTTCATAAGCTCATGTTTTCTTTGGATGAAAATTTCTTTTTGAAGACTTTCCTTAGATTTTTGAAAATTTCTGATACTTCAGAAGTTATGCTTTTAACTTCGGAAGTAAATCATGCCTTCAAAATAAATAACTGTCTGAGAAATTTACCTTCGGAAGAGTTTCAAATTTATCCTCCGAAGCTTAAATACTTGTCTCAGACTGTTAGGATCAGTGATCTACGTTTGATTGATTAGAGAGTATAGCAGCGGAAATCAAACAATGAATTAGCCAATTCACAAGAACACAAAAGATATTCAAGGTAAGAATAAATGGTTATAGACAGAGAGAATTCTGCAAAGGATATTTCATTCAATATTCGCTTTCGTGGTAACAGAATGTCACAAATACAATTAGGTCAACACCTCTTATATAGGAGATGTAACGTCCACTGATGTCACTTGATAGTGACATCTAACAGAATTTATTCAAACTACTGATAGTTAACACAACTACTGAAGATGTCAAACAGCTGACATCTTCTTAGAAAAATGCTAAGTGTTAACTATCACTACAACTACTGAAAAGAAACTACTGAAACTACAACGACTGAAAAAACTGAAACAAAAGAAAACTACTGAAAGGAAACCATCACAACAACTGAAGAATGCTACTTCAGCTGTTGTAACAAACTCTGAAAGGCTTCAGTACTTGTACTTGAACTTCAGCTGTTGTCATCAGCTGATGTCTTCAGTCTTTGTACTTCAACTGTTGAACTTCAGTACTTTGTTCTTCAGCTGTTGATCTTCAGACTTTGGTCTTCAGCTGTTGAAGTCTTCAGTACTTTAGTCTTCAGCTGTTGAAGTCTTCAGTACTTTAGTCTTCAGCTGTTGATCTTCAGCTGTTGAAGTCTTCAGTACTTTAGTCTTCAGCTGTTGAAGTCTTCAGACTTTGTCAAACAGCTGATCAAGTCTTCAGCAGTTGTTGTGATGTCTGTGGGACTTAGAGGTTTTTCTGATCAGGCTCATTGGTTCTTTTGGTCCAACAACTCCCCCTGAACCAATGCAGCCAAAACCTCTAAACTTATTGAAGATGTCCCACTATTATGGCAAAAGGATTGGTCTTTTTGTCTTCTAGATCAGCTCAGAAGTGACCCTTGTAAGCACAGGCCTGGAAGAAGTCTCAATGATCTGTTTGGCAAAGTATGAATGGGAACTCTGTCTTGGGGAACTAGACACAGAGCTGTTACCCCATCCATGAGATCTACTTCTCCACTATGAGTCTGTATGACTCTCTTGTGTAGGCCTCAAGGAAGGTAATTTGTTCCTCCATGGTCAGCTCTTCAGCACCTCCTTCAAATAATGATTCAAGCCCATAGTACTTAGATAGGTATTTGACCTGTTTCCCATTCTTTAGCTCCACAAATGTTATTATTCTATAAGAAAATTCATCAGGGTGATTACCCTCTAGGAACAACTGGAGCTCATTCTTTCTGACTTCTTCAAGCCTCTTATATACTAACCCCTTTTTCACCATTTTATTTTCCAGCATCTTCTTTGGGGTTTGGTTAGCTTTATAAGCTTTCTTGAAGTCCTCTAGGATTTCCCAGGGTGATACTACAAAGACCATAGAGATCACTTCATCTACAATCTTCTTCACCTGGCCAATGTATCTCTATGGAATGTTTTTCTTGTGAATCCTATGAGACACCCTGGGATCAGGCCAAATCCTCACTCTCTCCTTTTGATATTGAAATGTATGCTTAAGAGTGTATATTCTGAGAGCATGCTTCTTCATGTTGATGATAGAAGATATAGCTGCATATGCTTTGTCAACCCTCCTCAACAATTCCTCATCGTGTTGTTTGTGAAGCTCTTCTTCTTCTAGCTTCACTTTCACAATTTGTCTTTGAGTTTCAGGAGTAAGTTAGAGAGTGACTTGTGGCCTTCGGTAACTGTATAACAGCTGAGAGTGGCAGCCTATCTTCATCATCATCATCATCTCTCTTCATCTCTTCTTCATCCTCTAGCCTCAATACCCTTATTTCTTCTTCTGGGGTACATCATCGGCTATTGGTTTTGAGGGTAAGGGAGTTGGTTTGGTGGGTTGTGTTTTTGGTGGTTTTGGTGTGGGAATGTTGACAGGCTTTTCTAGCATTTTGGAGGTGAGTGTGGCTTTAGATTGCTTGGCTAGTTCAGTCCTGCTCCCAGCACCAGCTTCATTTAAAGCTTCAATAACTAATCCTTTAGTGTATACTTCAGACGAACAGATCTTGGTGGTTATTGCTAAGATGTTGTCCCTGGACCAAGCCTTGATTTCGATCATAGATCTTCCAAGATTTTTGCTATAAACCTGATCATGATCTCCAGCCTTTCTCTTTCTAACACATCATAACTTGCCCATCTATTTTGGATTTCTTCAATCTCTAATCTTCTAATCTCAGAGTCAAGTTTATCAGTGTCATGGCCTTGCCTAAACAACTGATCAATGATGTTATCCATTGATCTGCTATGTTCGGCATCAGCCTCTTTCACCATCAGCTCTAAGGCAGTCTCCTTTTCATTCTTTCTTTTCTTTGATTTCTCCATGTCAGCTTCCTTCTCATTCTCTTTTTCAGTCTCCACAACCAACTCCTTCTCCTTTACCACTTCTGTCACTTCTGTTTCTTTCTCTTTCTCTTTCCTCTCTGCACTCCTCTTTCTTTTTGCTTTCACTGATTGAATCTCCCCCTTTTTGGTTGCATTGGGTGCAAGGGTTTGATTGTCAGAAAGCTTTTGGCCCACAACTTCCTCGATCAAGGGTTGTATTACTGAGGAAAGCCTCTCATCAATGGTTTTGAGCACTATATCAGTGATTATAGGTGTGATGAGAGGCAGGGAATTTTGAAGGATAGCAGCTATTTGCTCAGGGGGGTTCTGTTCCTGAGAAATAGTGCCAGAAGCAAAGGCAGGTGGCTGAGTATTTAGGAGTGGCTCTGTGTGTGGGAGACCTTCAGATGAAGGTGCCCTGTGGGGTTTGAGAGGCAGATGGTCTTTGATCCGCAGAAGTTTTGGGAAGCAGCTCTTTGAGTCTGCTCACCTCCTCTTCCAGGATGGTGTTTTGGGCTAACACATCGTAAAAGAAGCCCGGGTCATCATCAGTATTTACCGAATCACCTGGCCTCCTGATAGAATCAGGATGAACATGCACTGAGTGTAGATCAGTTGTAGCATGTGTCCCTTTGTCTTGGAACTGGGGACTTCCTGCCTGAGGACTATGTCCGTCATCAACAGTTGCCTCTGGTAAGGTCTTAGTGATGGTACCAACTACATCCTGATCATATGCTGAAGCAGGATAAGTGGCAGCCTCACCAGAAGTTCCAATCTCCTTTTCTACACTAGGAGATGGAACATTGTAACCCCTATGTTGTGGGTTATCAAATGCACTTTGTTCCTCCCCCTCAATGATAGAGGTATGCCCAGTTGTAATTGGTATCTGGGGAGGGGGTGAGGAGTGCAACTCACTCAGCACTTGTGCAACAATTAATGTAGGACTTTGGGGGGCGGTTGCATGTGATGATTGGGTAGAAGAAGATTGCACCGGGGTGAATGGTGCGCTTCAATGGTAACCCTCTCAAGTGAGAGAGGTTCCAGCAGTGTGGGTTCCCCAATAGTGGTTGCAACAGGATCCTGTTGAGAGGATACCTGTGCGGCTTTGGCAGGTTGAGTCTTTGACACAACTGAGGGGTTAATACCAGTATGTGGTTCCTGTGTTTGTGGTACAGGGGCATCCTCAGGGGACTCATCTCCCTGAGTAGCCTTTTTGGCTTTTTGGATTTGGGTTTGGTAGGGACTCTGGATCTGGAGGTGGTGGCTGTGGGTTCCAACGTGTGGGTTTTCGCAGTTTGGCAGCCTGTTTCAGTGTTTGGTCAGAGTTGTGCCTGGAGTATACTTCAGGCAATACAGCCATTGCAGGGACTCCAAGGCCAACAACTCCCTCAGCTTTCAGCTGATTCTCTATGATAGCCATAATGAACCGAGGATATAATATCCATCGATTAGAAAGAGGTTTTGAGGCCATATCCTTAAGTTCAAGAAAAATAATTTCAGAAAAGTTTAAGTCTTGTTGCTCAAGGATAGCGAATAATACCTGCTGCCACCTGGTAGACATTTGATCCCAAGAGGATGTCTTAGGAGCTAAGCAAACATTAACCATGTGAAAGATAAGACGTTCTGCATCATGGAAATGCTTCTTCAGGAGGATAGAGGCACTGAGGTTTCCCTGATATCCATGGTGGGCAAAGGATAAATCAGTTCTGCCCTTTGGATACCCAGCCGGGAAAGTGGCATCATTCAAGTTTAGGGTTTGGCGAATGATTTCTGGAGTGATGACCA
Source organism: Flaveria trinervia (assembly GCA_025506515.1). NCBI lineage: Eukaryota > Viridiplantae > Streptophyta > Magnoliopsida > Asterales > Asteraceae > Flaveria > Flaveria trinervia. Next base: position 77,217,619 of record CM046451.1, on the reverse strand, counting down.
CTTGATGGTTGTTGACAAATGACTGGAGAGACTCGGTGTTGTTCTCCCCAGTTATAAGGGTGACGTTCGTCCAAAACTGGTGTAAGGATTCAGCATGAATGGTGGGATTTAGAAGGAAAGCCATTTGGTAGGGAGATTGGACCATTAGATCAATGGCGTTATCGAACTTAGTCCAGAAAGGTGATTTTGTGAGGTAGGCAACACAGTTATGTCGTGGTTTGAGCTACATGGTCGACATTAATGAGAGAGAAGGTTTGGAGATTTGAATGTTAGTTTGAAGAAGATGAAGCTCTGAAGGATTAGGTATTGGGTATTTATAAGGTAAGGGTTAGAAAACGACTGAAGGGTTTGGTGTTATTCATCAGTAGTTTTAAACGACTGTACCCTTTCAGAAGTTAAAACAACTGAAGTCTTGGTTTTATGCACCAGTAGTTATAAAACTACTGAAAACCATGGTTTTGACTTCAGATGTTTGAAAACAACTGAAGACCTGGTTTTAGTCATCAGTAGTTGTAAAACTACTGAAAACCTTGGTTTGGCCTTCAGTTGTTGTAAACAGCTGATGACTTGGTGTTAGTCATCAGTAGTTGTGAAACTACTGAAGACATGGTTTTGTCATCAGTTGTTTAGGATGAAACAGCAGTTGTAGAAACAACTGAAGAGAAAGTTCTCATCAATAGTTTTTGTAAATTCATAGCCTTTCAGCTGTTTCATACTGTCCTTAACAATTACTCATCAGCCTTTTTGCTGTTTTCAATTGTTTCATAGGACATCAGTACTTATCTGTTTTTACTGACATCAGTAGTTATAACTACATCAGTAGTTGTAACTTTATCAGTCGGTTTAAAAGAATCAGTACTATATGTGATATGGTCACTATGATCATCAGTACTTATATACTGAGACCATCAGTAGTTATCACTTATTCTAGCTGCAGCATACCAAGCCGTAACACTAGGTTTTGGAAAGTCGAACTCTCCAAAGGCTTAGTAAAAATGTCTGCAAGCTAATCAGCACTAGGCACAAACTTTGGATCAATCAGACCTTTTTCAAAACAGTCCCTAATAAAATGATGTCTGATCTCTATATGTTTGGTTCTAGAGTACTGGACAGGATTCTTGACAATGCACAGAGCTGAAGCACTGTCCATTAATAATGGAGTCTTAGTCTCTGTAATGCCATAATCCAAAAGTTGGTTCTGAAGCCAGAGTACCTGAGAAGTACATTTGCAGCAGCAATGTACTATGCTTCAGCAGTGGATGTAGCAACAGATGTTTGTTTCTTACTCTGCCAAGAAATCAAACAGTCGCCTAGGAATTGACATCCACCAGAAGTTGACTTTCTAGTTGACTTGCACCCTGCATAGTCACTATCTGAAAAAGCAACCAATTTGCAAGAGTGTCCAGTGGAATACCATAAACCTAGAGATTGTGTACCTTGCAAATATCTAAAGATTCTCTTGACTGCAATCAAATGAGACTCTTTAGGAGCAGCCTGAAATCTAGCACAGACACAAGTAGCAAACATGATATCTGGTCTAGAAGCTGTTAAATACATCAAGGACCCAATCATACATCTGTAAAGTGTTTCATCAACAACTTTACCTTTTGATCTGCATCCAGTTGTGTGGTGTTGCACATGGGAGTAGAACAGGGCTTACATTTTTGTAAATCAAACTTATTCAATTGAAGGTGCCATCTGTGGGTTGGTGAGGCAGATGGTCTTTGTTCCTTAGAAGTTTTGGCAAGCAGCTCTTTGAGTCTGCTCACCTCCTCCTCCAGGATGGTGTTTTGGGCGATTACATCGTAAAAGAAGCCCAGGTCATCATCAGTAGATATTGAATCACCTGACCTCCTGATAGGATCAGGATGAACATGCACTGAGTGTAGCTCAGTTGTAGCATGTGCCCCTTTGTCTTGGAACTAGGGACTTCCTGCCTCAGGACTGTGTCCGGCATCAGGAGTTGCCTCTGGTAAGGTCTTAGTAATGGTACCAACTACAACCTGATCATATGCTGACGCAGGAGAAGTGGCAGCCTCACCAGAAGTTCCAATCTCCATTGCTACACTAGGAGAAGGAACATTGTAACCCTTATGCTGTGGGTTCTTAGCTGCACTTTGGTCCTCCCCCTCAATGGTAGAGGTGTTCCCAGTAGTAATTGGTATCTGGGGAGGGGGTGAGGAGTGCAACTGAGTCAGCACTTGTGCAACAAGCAATGTAGGACTTTGGGGGGCGGTTGCATGGGGTGATGGGGTAGAAGCAGTGTGCACCTGGGGAGGATGGTGCTTTCAATGGCAATCTCCTCAAGTGAGGAAGATCCCAGATGTGTGGGTACCCCTTGTGTGGTTGCTGCAGGCTCCTTTTGAGAGGAATCCTGAGCGGCTATAGCTGGAGGAGTCCTTATATCCACTAGGGGGTTATAACCCGTGGATATAGCCTGCTTTGTGTGGCAGGGGCATCCTCAGGGACTCATTTCCCTGAGTAGCCTTTTTGGGTTTCTTTTAGTGGTTTGGTGGGGACTTTTGATTTGGAGGTGGTGGCTGTGGGTTCCAGCTGCGGGTTTGCGCAGCTTGGCAGCCAGTTTGAGTGATTGGTCAGAGTTGTGCCGGAGTATACTTCAGGCAAAATAGCCATAGCAGGGACTCCCAGGCCAACAAGTCCCTCAGCTTGAAGCTGGTTTGTAATATGGCCATTATGAACCGCGGATATAATATCCAACGGTTAGCAGTTTGTTTTTGAGCCATATCCTTGAGCTCTGAAAATATTATTTCTGAAAAATTTAAAGGCTGTTGCTCAAGAATGGAATACATTACCTGCTGCCACTTTGTAGACATTTGATCCCAAGACGAAGTCTTAGGAGCCAAACAGACATTTACCATGTGAAAGATTAGACGTTCAGCGTCATGGAAATGTTTCTTCAGTATGGTAGGCACTAAGGTTTCCCTGATATCCATGGTGGGCAAAGGATAAATCAGTTGTGCCCTTTGGATATCCAGCAGGAGAAGTGGCATCATCCAGGTGTAGAGTTTGACGAAGTATATCGGAGTGATGACCACTTCGTGGTTGTTGACGACCGACTGGAGAGACGCTGTGTTGTTCTCCCCAGTGGTGAGGGTGACGTTCATCCAAAACTGGTTAAGGGATTCGGCATGAAGGATTGGATTGAGAAGAAAGGCCGTTTTGTATTGTGACTGGATCATAAGATAAATAGCATTATCGAACTTAGCCTAGAATGGCGATTTGGTGAGGTAAGCTACACAGTTGTGTCGCGGTTTGAGTTGCATGGACGCCATTTAGGAGAGAGAAGTTTTGGAGAGAAACGTTAGGTTTGAAGAAGATGAAGCTCTGAAGGATTAGGTCAGGGATATTTATAGGGTACGGGTTAGAAACGACTGAAGGATTTGGTGTTAGTCATCAGTAGTTTTAAACGACTGTTGACATGGTATTACCCTTTCAGACGTTGAAACAGCTGAAGTCGTGGTTTTAGGCATCAGTAGTTAGAAACAACTGAAAGCCATGGTTTTGACTTCAGATGATGAAACAACTGAGGACTTGGTGTTTGTCATCAGTAGTTGTGAAACTACTGAAGACAGTGGTTTTGTCATCAGTTGTTGTAAACAGCTGAAGACTTGGTATTAGTCATCAGTAGTTATAAACTACTGAAGACATGGTTTTGCTTCAGTTGTTTAGAATGAAACAGTAGTTGTAGAAACAACTGAAGAGAAAGTTCTCTTCAGTTTTTCGTCAATTCATAGCCTTTCAGCTGTTCATACTGTCCTCAACACTTACTCATCAGACTTTGCATCTGCTTTTCAGGTGTTTCATAGGACGTCAGTACTTATCTGTTTGTACTGATTTCAGTAGTTGTAACTACATCAGTAGTTGGAACAGATAAAGTACTTCAGTACTTGTGAGGCATTTAGCCGTCAGTAGTTATAAAAACTACTGAAGGTGAAAGGACTCATCAGTACTTATATGTGACATGGTACCAATGATCACCAGTAATTATTACTGAAATCATCAGTAGTTGTCACTTATTCTAGCTGCAGCATACCAAGCCTTAACACAAGGTTTTGGAAAGTAGAACTATCCAAAGGCTTAGTAAAAATATCTGCAAGCTCATCAGCACTAGGCACAAACTTAGGATCAATCAGACCTTTTTCAAAACAATCCCGAATAAAGTGATGTCTGATCTCTATATTTTTGGTCCTAGAGTGCTGGACTGGATTTTTGACAATACACAGAGCTGAAGCACTATCCATTAATAATGGAGTCTTAGTCTCTGTAATGCCATAATCCAGAAGTTGGTTCTGAAGCCAAAGTACCAACTTGCAACAGCAATGTACTCGCCTCAGCAGTTGATGTAGCAACAGATGTTTGTTTCTTACTCTGCCAAGAAATCAAACAGTTGCCTAGGAATTGACAACCACCAGAAGTTGACTTTCTAGTTAACTTGCACCCTGCATAGTCACTATCTGAAAAAGCAACTAATTTGCAAGAGTGTCCAGTGGAATACCATAAACCCAGAGATTGTGTACCTTGCAAATATCTAAAGATTCTCTTGACTGCAATCAAATGAGACTCTTTAGGAGCAGCCTGAAATCTAGCACAAACACATGTAGCAAACATAATATCTGGTCTAGAAGCTGTTAAATACATCAAGGACCCAATCATACATCTGTAAAGTGTTTCATCAACAGCTTTACCTTTCTGATCAGCATCCAGTTGTGTGGTGTTGCACATGGAGTAGAACAGGCTTACAGTTTTGTAAATCAAACTTATTCAAAAGATCTTTTGTATATTTTGACTGATGAATAAAGGTTCCATCAGCCTTTTGTTTAATTTGCAAGCCTAGAAAGAACTGTAATTCTCCCATTGCACTCATTTCAAACCTCTTTTTCATTAATGTTGTAAAATCATCACACAACTGGGGATCAGAGGATGCAAAAATGATATCATCAACATAAATCTGAACAAGTAGCTTATGCTGATCCACCTTCTTAATAAACAAAGTTTTATCAATGGAGCCTCTAGTGAAATTATTCTTAAGAAGAAAAGTAGAAAGTGTCTCATACCAGGCTCTAGGAGCTTGTTTCAACCCATAAAGAGCCTTATCAAGTTTATACACCCATTCAGGATGTTTATTATCCTCAAAGCCTGGTGGTTGACACACATAAACTTCTTCCTTTATTTTACCATATAAAAATGCACTTTTGACATCCATTTGAAAAACTTTAAGATTGTGGAATGCAGCATAGGCTAAAAACAATCTGATTGCCTCTAGTCTGGCTACAGGGGCAAAGGTTTCATCATAGTCAATACCTTCTTCTTGTGAAAACCCCTGTACAACCAGTCTAGCCTTGTTCTTAACAATAAGCCCATTTTCATCAGTTTTATTCCTAAACACCCATTTAGTGCCTATTGCACACTTACCTGGGGGAAGAGGAACCAGTTCCCACACTTGCTGTTTCTTGAACTGAAGTAGCTCAAGCTGCATAGCTTCAACCCATCCATTGTCTCTCAAAGCAACATGGTAGTTCTTTGGCTCTAGCTGACTGATGAAGAGAGCATAGAAGCAGAAGTTAGACAATTGACTTCTTGTTGAAACACCAGCATTGATATCACCAATAATCTGAGACATGGGGTGATTCTTCAGTTCTTGATAAACAATGAGATCTGTGCAAGTGTTTGTAGAACCTTCAGCAGCAGCAGATGTTGATGCAGACTCTTGAAACCAAGAATTAGATGGTAACTCAAAAGATGTAGAGGAAACAGAGATCTCATCAGCATTTGTTGTGGATGGAACTGCTGAAGCTACAGGAACATCAAATTTAGCAGACACAGGCAGTTGGTCACTAAACTTGAATAGGTGAGTATTGATATTATCATCATCATCATCAATACCACCAGGTGGAAGACATGCTGCAGAAGATGATTTATCCACAGGATCTGCAACAGCTGGAGGTTGATAAGGAACATATTGCAGTATGTCCAAATCAAACAACTCCACAGGGTTTTGTGGAATCTTGTCCAAGGAGATTCATTAAACTTCACATGCAAAGTCTCTTCAACTATCTTTGTTCTGCAGTTGAAGACTCTGTATGCCTTGCAAGTAGATGAATAACCAACAAAATACCCTGCATCCACCTTAGGATCAAATTTATGGAGTTGATCCTTTGTGTTGAGAAAAACAGGGACACCCAAATGCTTTGAAAAATGAAATTAGAGGAGCCAAGTGATGGAGAACTTCATATGGAGTCTTCATCAACCTCTGATTTACTAAGACTCTATTCTGCACATAGCAAGCTGTGTTAACAGCTTCAGCCCAAAAGGTCAGTGGCAAACCAGAGTCAGCCAGCATGGACCTTGCAGCTTCAATTAGGGTCCTGTTCTTTCTCTCCACTACTCCATTTTGTTCTGGAGTCCTTGGGATGCTAAACTGCCTTTTGATTCCCTTTGAAAGATAGAAGTCATCAAGTGTATGGTTTCTGAATTCAGTTCCATGTCACTCCTAATACACTTGACTGGAAGGGAATACTGCTTCTCAATATACAACACAAAGTGAATAATCTTCTGAGCAACCTCATCCTTTGAATGTAGAAAGAAAGTCCATACAAATCTGGAGTAATCATCCACAATTACCAGACAGTATTTCTTCTTTGCCATGCTCATTACTCTCACAGGACCAAATAGATCCATATGCAGTAATTGCAAGCAGGCAGTGGACTTAGGCTCTTCAATAGGAGGGAATGAGACTTTGTGCTGTTTTCCTTTTAAACAAGCAGTGCAGGTTCATCATCACAGTGGAACTCCTTTATTGGTAAGCCTCTAACTAAACTATTGTGGATAAGCTGATTCATGTTTTTGAAATTAACATGACCCAGCCTTCTGTGCCACAGTTTAGATTCTTGAGAAGAGGCTTTGGAAAATAGGCAAGGATTGCCTCTGAGATCTATTTTCTTGGAAAGATCTAAGGCATACACTCTTCCTGTCCTGTTGGCTCTCAGGAGAGTGTGATCATCCAACACCTTATCAATCAAATGCAGAACTTTGGATGACAGAATCCTACAGTTCTGACTGGTGAAAAGAGCAACATGGCCTTTATCACACATTTGACTGACACTCAAGAGATTGTACTTGAGATTTTCCACATGATTAACATCATCAAACTTGATTTCTCCATTGGAGACAAAGCCTTTCCAATGATGTAACCCCTAGCATCATTGCCAAAAGAAACAAACCCCTTCTTTCCTTGAGAGTAGTCATGAAGAAGAGAGCTGTTCCCAGTCATGTGCATAGATCCCCCACTGTCTACATACCAGATGCTACTTTGGCATGTTGGAGAACCCTACAATAATAAACAATCAGTTAGTTTTGGAGACCCAAACCTTTTTGGTTTTGGGCCTGGTCTCATCAACAGATGGTAAACTAACAGGTTTATTGAAAAAACAGCCTGAGAGGAAGAAGATGGTGAAGAAGAGGAATCCTTTGGCTTGGACCTCCTTTTCTGTGGTTTCAACATAGGAGCATCTAATTGGTTAACTCTTCCAAATAGATGTTGAACCATCATAACCAGCTGTGTCTGATTTTGTGATAAAGCTTTCAGCTCATCAGACACATTGCCAGTGGAGTTTGATAAGTTCCTATGTTGCACCTTCTTCTTCTGCACTCTCAGCTGTCACCTGTTTAACCCCTTCCTTTTTGGATTTCTTTGAGGACTTAAGGGTTACAGGATTTGATGTTGCTGATACAAATGTGGTCTCAAACTCAGTTTTCATTTTTACCATTTTCTCTTTATTTTCTTCTTTTTTTTGAGTTTGGAACCTCTTTTGTACCAGCAATCATCTGTAAGATGATTGAACAAACCACATACTTCACATGTTTCTTCTTCATCTTAGGTTGATCATCAACTAAAGGGGTGAAGCAACTGAAGACTTGCTCTTCAGTGCTTTGGAAGCATTGTTTGCTTTCTTGACTACCTCTTTAGTAGTCTTCAAACTCTTTCTACTGACAGTTTTCTTCTTTTCAGTACTGGCAGTAGTTGGAGTTTGAACTTCAGGTGTTAAATCCTGCTCTCTAGTCCTTTCAGGACTTTCAGAATTAACTCCTGAGTTGATCAACTCATTGATCATGTGAGTGTCAGCAGTGGAACCATCAACATCAGCTGATAGGTTCTGAGAGGGCTTGATGCTGACTTCTACTTCTGATTGTGCTGTATCAGAAAGTAGATCACATGATGAGATGGATTGGTTATTACTCTCACCATCAGATTCTACCTCTGCTCTGGGAGTAAAATCTGTAGGTGGAGCAGTGTGATTGTAACCAATGCCAAACTTCACATTGGAAGCAGATTGCTTACTAAGAAGCATTTCAAAACCTTTGCATGATTGTACCCATCTATCACACTCTACCTGGGTAACTGCAAGGGTTTCTTTGAGATCTTTATACTTCTCTAGAAGTATCTCTTCCCTAGCCTTATCATCAGTTATTTGGCATTTAAGTTTGTAAATCTCATCATTCTTATCATTAAGCACAGACTCAAATTCAGCTTTGCTTTTGGAAATTATTTGTTCTAGCTCAATGTTCTTGTTGATTAAAGCTACATTTGCTTCTCTAATAGATGCAAATGCTGCTATGCATGTTTCAGAACATAATTTGGCTTTTGCCTCAGAGGATACCTGTGATACCTTTGGTGTAGAGGCATTAGTGGATGAAGTATCAGCAGAATCCAAAGCCATAAGAGCTAGATTTCCAAAGGGACTTTCACCACCATGTTGACCAGCACCTGAGAACAGTTGTTCATGACCAGACAAGTCATCTGGTAAACTGCTCCAGTCAACAACTCCTGGGGTGAAGAAGCTGTGTTGTTGAGGTTGAGTTTGTTGATGAGATTGGGAAGGTTGGTTCAGGCAATGCTTGTGGTTGTTGTGCAATTGGAGCTTGAACAGGATTTGGTTGAGGCATATAATAGCAGGGATAAGGATATGACATTTGACCCTGGGGAACAAAGTATGCAGGAGATCTAGGATGTGAATGATGACCAGAACCAGCAGGATGTTGCCCTCTGTTTTGTGGACTAGTACTAGGAAAAGTCACAAAGGTGCAGAAGAGTTAGATCCTTGATCTACACTCTCTTGCAAAGTGTCCCAGCCTTTGGCATTTGTGACACCTCAACTTACTCTTGTCAAAACCACTTTGGTTTTGCCAGAGAGTCCAGGAAATTTCCTGCCAGTTCTCTTATAGAACTTCTGAGATCTGATATTAATCAATGCCATTTGGCTCAGAATATCCATCTCTTCTAGATCATCAGCTATTCCTTTCAGATCATCCATATGAAGCATAATTGTCACTATTACTGCCAGAATGACTCTCAATACCAACAAATGCATGATCAGAACTATTTGAAGAGAAATCAATATGCTCATCATAATTGCTTTCAGATGCAGCATATTCTGACTCATGACCAACCAAGGCAGTATTCCCTGGTACAAAGTCATCAGTGAGCTTTCCTGATGAGGACAGTTTCCTCTTCTGCTCTATCTCTCTTTCAAATGTAAGCAGTTTCCCATGAAGTTGGGTGAGAGATAGGCTATTCAGATTTGCACTGGAGCGTAGGACAATAGTGTATGTGTCCCATCTCTCAGGCAGTGATCTGAGGAACCTGTTGTTCATCTGGCTATTGGTGTATTCCTGTTTCACCATTTTCAGCTCAGAGATCAAGCAGGAAAACGCTCAAACTGTTGAGTCAGTGTCTCACCCTTTCTATGAGAGAATGTCTCATATTGTTGGGCAAGGATTTCTCTGTTGTTTGCTAAGACCTCATCTGTGCCACCGAATTGTTCCTTCAGGGCATTCCAGAGATCATGAGCAGTTTCATGATGCATAAGCCCTGAATAGATTTCATTAGGCAGTGCCATGGCCAGAATTCCATGGGCTTTAGCATCAATCTCAAAAGTTTCCGATCTTCATCAGAGTATTGTTCCTTCTTCTTCGGAACCATTTGATTGGTTTCCGGATTGTTCACCATAGGCTTATGTGGTCCATGTACCACAGATGTCCAACAACCTGAACTGTTAACAGACAGGTGATGAAGCATTCTTCGTTGCCATATGTTATACTCGGTCCTAACCAGCATCGGAGGCTTGGTTGAGGAACCGGTATTGTGAGGATCATTAGAAGGAGTAGTCATCTCAGATTCAATCAAATTCATTAAGCTAAAACAGATTTAGAACAAAACACAACAACCAATTGAACCAAAGAGATCTCAAAATAAATGAACGAAAGCGACAGAAATTCAATAATCTATAACCAGTTCTTGCGAATATGCTAATTCAATCAAACACAGATATCAATTAGCAGTTTCAATGATCAATTGTTAGATCGATCAATGATTAACTAGCTCTGATACCACTTGTTAGGATCAGTGATCTATGTTGATTGATTAGAGAGTATAGCAGCGGAATTCTAACAATGAATTAGCCAATTCACAAGAACAAACGATATTCAATGAAGAACAAACGGTTATATAGAGAGAGAATTCTGCAAATATATTTCATTCAATATTCGCTTTCGTGGTAACGAAATGTCACATTACAATTAGGTCGACACCTCTTATAAGAGATGTGACGTCTGCTGATGTCACTTGATAGTGACATCTAACAGATTTATTACAACTGAAACACAACTACTGAAGATGTCAAAACAGCTGACATCTCCTTACAAAAATACTAAGTGTTATCAGTTATATAACTACTGAAAAACATAAAACTACTGAAACTACAACGACTGAAGAACAAGCTCTTCAGTCGTTTTACAAAACTACTGAAAGTAAAAACATAAAACTACTGATATCACAACTACTGAAGAAGTACTCTTCTGTTGTGACAAACTACTGAAACTTCAGTACTTGATCTTCAGACTTGAACTTCAGACGTTTCATCAGCTGATGACTTCAGTAGATATCATCAGCTGATGTCTTCAGTCTTTGTCTTCAGACTTTGTACATCAGTTGTTGATCTTCAGCACTTGTAAACTCTTCAGCTGTTGTACTTCAGTACTTTGGTCTTCAGCTTCAGCACTTGTGTTCTTCAGCTGTTGAACTTCAGCACTTTAGTTCTTCAGCTGTTGAAGTCTTCAGCACTTGATCTTCAGCTGTTGGAGTTTTCAGCACTTGTCAAACTGCTGATGAAGCTTTCAGCAGTGTTGTGATATCATGTGGGACTTAGAGGTTTTCTGATCTTGGCTCATTGGTTCTTTTGGTCCAACAGGTTCCATCAGCGGCTTTTGTTGTTTGCAAAGCCTAGAAAGAACTGTAATCTCCCATTGCACACACTTCAACCTCCTTTTTCATTATTTGGTAAAATCATCACCCACTGGGGTAGAGAGGATGCAAAATAAGTATCATCACATAATTTGAACAAGTACTTATGCTGATCCACCTTCGAATAAAAAACAAGTTTTATCTATGGAGCCTCTAGTGAAATTATTCTTAAGAGAAAAGGGAAAGTGTCTCTCACCGGTCTCTAGGAGCTTGTTTCAACCCATAATGAGCCTTATCAATTTGTACACCCATTCAGGATGTTTCTTATCCTCGAAACCTGGTGGTTGACACACATAAACTTCTTCCTTTATTTTACCATATAAAAATGCACTTTTGACATCCATTTGAAAAACTTTAAGATTGTGGAATGCAGCATAGGCTAAAAACAATCTGATTGCCTCTAGTCTGGCTACAGGGGCAAAGGTTTCATCATAGTCAATACCTTCTTCTTGTGAAAACCCCTGTACAACCAGTCTAGCCTTGTTCTTAACAATAAGCCCATTTTCATCAGTTTTATTCCTAAACACCCATTTAGTGCCTATTGCACACTTACCTGGGGGAGAGGAACCAGTTCCCACACTTGCTGTTTCTTGAACTGAAGTAGCTCAAGCTGCATAGCTTCAACCCATCCATTGTCTCTCAAAGCAACATGGTAGTTCTTTGGCTCTAGCTGACTGATGAAGAGAGCATAGAAGCAGAAGTTAGACAATTGACTTCTTGTTGAAACACCAGCATTGATATCACCAATAATCTGAGACATGGGGATTCTTCAGTTCTTGATAAACAATGAGATCTGTGCAAGTGTTTGTAGAACCTTCAGCAGCAGCAGATGTTGATGCAGACTCTTGAAACCAAGAATTAGATGGTAACTCAAAAGATGTAGAGGAAACAGAGATCTCATCAGCATTTGTTGTGGATGGAACTGCTGAAGCTACAGGAACATCAAATTTAGCAGACACAGGCAGTTGGTCACTAAACTGAATAGGTGAGTATTGATATTATCATCATCATCATCAATACCACCAGGTGGAAGACATGCTGCAGAAGATGATTTATCCACAGATCTGCAACAGCTGGAGGTTGATAAGGAACATATTGCAGTATGTCCAAATCAAACAACTCCACAGGGTTTTGTGGAATCTTGTCCAAAGGAGATTCATTAAACTTCACATGCAAAGTCTCTTCAACTATCTTTGTTCTGCAGTTGAAGACTCTGTATGCCTTGCAAGTAGATGAATAACCAACAAAATACCCTGCATCCACCTTAGGATCAATTTTTAGTTGATCCTTTGTGTTGAGAATAAAACAGGGACACCCAAATGCTTTGAAAAATGAAATTAGAGGAGCCAAGTGATGGAGAACTTCATATGGAGTCTTCATCAACCTCTGATTTACTAAGACTCTATTCTGCACATAGCAAGCTGTGTTAACAGCTTCAGCCCAAAAGGTCAGTGGCAAACCAGAGTCAGCCAGCATGGACCTTGCAGCTTCAATTAGGGTCCTGTTCTTTCTCTCCACTACTCCATTTTGTTCTGGAGTCCTTGGGATGCTAAACTGCCTTTTGATTCCCTTTGAAAGATAGAAGTCATCAAGTGTATGGTTTCTGAATTCAGTTCCATTGTCACTCCTAATACACTTGACTGGAAGGGAATACTGCTTCTCAATATACAACACAAAGTGAATAATCTTCTGAGCAACCTCATCCTTTGAATGTAGAAAGAAAGTCCATACAAATCTGGAGTAATCATCCACAATTACCAGACAGTATTTCTTCTTTGCCATGCTCATTACTCTCACAGGACCAATAGATCCATATGCAGTAATTGCAAGCAGGCAGTGGACTTAGGCTCTTCAATAGGAGGGAATGAGACTTTGTGTGTTTTCCTTTTAAACAAGCAGTGCAGGTTTCATCACAGTGGAACTCCTTTATTGGTAAGCCTCTAACTAAACTATTGTGGATAAGCTGATTCATGTTTTTGAAATTAACATGACCCAGCCTTCTGGCCACAGTTTAGATTCTTGAGAAGAGGCTTTGGAAAATAGCAAGGATTGCCTCTGAGATCTATTTTCTTGGAAAGATCTAAGGCATACACTCTTCCTGTCCTGTTGGCTCTCAGGAGAGTGTGATCATCCAACACCTTATCAATCAAATGCAGAACTTTGGATGACAGAATCCTACAGTTCTGACTGGTGAAAAGAGCAACATGGCCTTTATCACACATTTGACTGACACTCAAGAGATTGTACTTGAGATTTTCCACATGATTAACATCATCAAACTTGATTTCTCCATTGGAGACAAAGCCATTTCCAATGATGTAACCCCTAGCATCATTGCCAAAAGAAACAAACCCCTTCTTTCCTTGAGAGTAGTCATGAAGAAGAGAGCTGTTCCCAGTCATGTGCATAGATCCCCCACTGTCTACATACCAGATGCTACTTTGGCATGTTGGAGAACCCTGCAATAATAACAATCAGTTAGTTTTGGAGACCCAAACCTTTTTGGTTTTGGGCCTGGTCTCATCAACAGATGGTAAACTAACAGGTTTATTGGAAAACAACAGCCTGAGAGGAAGAAGATGGTGAAGAAGAGGAATCCTTTGGCTTGGACCTCCTTTTCTGTGGTTTCAACATAGGAGCATCTAATTGGTTAACTCTTCCAAATAGATGTTGAACCATCATAACCAGCTGTGTCTGATTTTGTGATAAAGCTTTCAGCTCATCAGACACATTGCCAGTGGAGTTTGATAAGTTCCTATGTTGCACCTTCTTCTTCTGAGCACTCTCAGCTGTCACCTGTTTGACCCCTTCCTTTTTGGATTTCTTTGAGGACTTAAGGGTTACAGGATTTGATGTTGCTGATACAAATGTGGTCTCAAACTCAGTTTTCATTTTTACCATTTTCTCTTTAATTTCTTCTTTATGTTTGAGTTTGGAACCTCTTTTGTACCAGCAATCATCTGTAAGATGATTGAACAAACCACATACTTCACATGGTTTCTTCTTCATCTTAGGTTGATCATCAACTAAAGAGGGTGAAGCAACTGAAGACTTGCTCTTCAGTGCTTTGGAAGCATTTTTGCTTTCTTGACTTCCTCTTTAGTAGTCTTCAAACTCTTTCTACTGACAGTTTTCTTCTTTTCAGTACTGGCAGTAGTTGGTTTGAACTTCAGGTGTTAAATCCTGCTCTCTAGTCCTTTCAGGACTTTCAGAATTAACTCCTGAGTTGATCAACTCATTGATCATGTGAGTGTCAGCAGTGGAACCATCAACATCAGCTGATAGGTTCTGAGGGCTTGATGCTGACTTCTACTTCTGATTGTGCTGTATCAGAAAGTAGATCACATGATGAGATGGATTGGTTATTACTCTCACCATCAGATTCTACCTCTGCTCTGGGAGTAAAATCTGTAGGTGGAGCAGTGTGATTGTAACCAATGCCAAACTTCACATTGGAAGCAGATTGCTTACTAAGAAGCATTTCAAAACCTTTGCATGATTGTACCCATCTATCACACTCTACCTGGGTGACTGCAAGGGTTTCTTTGAGATCTTTATACTTCTCTAGAAGTATCTCTTCCCTAGCCTTATCATCAGTTATTTGGCATTTAAGTTTGTAAATCTCATCATTCTTATCATTAAGCACAGACTCAAATTCAGCTTTGCTTTTGGAAATTATTTGTTCTAGCTCAATGTTCTTGTTGATTAAAGCTACATTTGCTTCTCTAATAGATGCAAATGCTGCTATGCATGTTTCAGAACATAATTTGGCTTTTGCCTCAGAGGATACCTGTGATACCTTTGGTGTAGAGGCATTAGTGGATGAAGTATCAGCAGAATCCAAAGCCATAAGAGCTAGATTTCCAAAGGGACTTTCACCACCATGTTGACCAGCACCTGAGAACAGTTGTTCATGACCAGACAAGTCATCTGGTAAACTGCTCCAGTCAACAACTCCTGGGGTGAAGAAGCTGTGTTGTTGAGGTTGAGTTTGTTGATGAGATTGGGAAGGTTGTGGTTCAGGCAATGCTTGTGGTTGTTGTGCAATTGGAGCTTGAACAGGATTTGGTTGAGGCATATAATAGCAGGGATAAGGATATGACATTTGACCCTGGGGAACAAAGTATGCAGGAGATCTAGGATGTGAATGATGACCAGAACCAGCAGGATGTTGCCCTCTGTTTTGTGGACTAGTACTAGGAAAAGTCACAAAGGGTGCAGAAGAGTTAGATCCAGTTGATCTACACTCTCTTGCAAAGTGTCCCAGCCTTTGGCATTTGTGACACCTCAACTTACTCTTGTCAAAACCAACTTTGGTTTTGCCAGAGAGTCCAGGAAATTTCCTGCCAGTTCTCTTATAGAACTTCTGAGATCTGATATTAATCAATGCCATTTGGCTCAGAATATCCATCTCTTCTAGATCATCATCAGCTATTCCTTTCAGATCATCCATGATGAAGCATAGATTGTCACTATTACTGCCAGAATGACTCTCAATACCAACAAATGCATGATCAGAACTATTTGAAGAGAAATCAATATGCTCATCATAATTGCTTTCAGATGCAGCATATTCTGACTCATGACCAACCAAGGCAGTATTCCCTGGTACAAAGTCATCAGTGAGCTTTCCTGATGAGGACAGTTTCCTCTTCTGCTCTATCTCTCTTTCAAATGTAAGCAGTTTCCCATGAAGTTGGGTGAGAGATAGGCTATCCAGATTTGCACTGGAGCGTAGGACAATAGTGTATGTGTCCCATCTCTCAGGCAGTGATCTGAGGACCTGTTGTTCATCTGGCTATTGGTGTATTCCTGTTTCACCATTTTCAGCTCAGAGATCAAGCAGGAAAAACGCTCAAACTGTTGAGTCAGTGTCTCACCCTTTCTATGAGAGAATGTCTCATATTGTTGGGCAAGGATTTCTCTGTTGTTTGCTAAGACCTCATCTGTGCCACCGAATTGTTCCTTCAGGGCATTCCAGAGATCATGAGCAGTTTCATGATGCATAAGCCCTGAATAGATTTCATTAGGCAGTGCCATGGCCAGAATTCCATGGGCTTTAGCATCAATCTCAAATAGTTTCCGATCTTCATCAGAGTATTGTTCCTTCTTCTTCGAACCATTTGATTGGTTTCCGGATTGTTCACCATAGGCTTATGTGGTCCATGTACCACAGATGTCCAACAACCTGAACTGTTAACAGACAGGTGATGAAGCATTCTTCGTTGCCATATGTTATACTCGGTCCTAACCAGCATCGGAGGCTTGGTTGAGGAACCGGTATTGTGAGGATCATTAGAAGGAGTAGTCATCTCAGATTCAATCAAATTCAATTAAGCTAAAACAGATTTAGAACAAAACACAACAACCAATTGAACCAAAGAGATCTCAAAATAAATGAACGAAAGCGACAGAAATTCAATAATCTATAACCAGTTCTTGCGAATATGCTAATTCAATCAACACAGATATCAATTAGCAGTTTCAATGATCAATTGTTAGATCGATCAATGATTAACAGCTCTGATACCACTTGTTAGGATCAGTGATCTATGTTTGATTGATTAGAGAGTATAGCCGGAATTCTAACAATGAATTAGCCAATTCACAAGAACGAAACGATATTCAATGAAGAACAAACGGTTAGATAGAGAGAGAATTCTGCAATATATTTCATTCAATATTCGCTTTCGTGGTAACGAAATGTCACCATTACAATTAGGTCGACACCTCTTATATAAGAGATGTGACGTCTGCTGATGTCACTTGATAGTGACATCTAACAATTTATTACAACTGAAACACAACTACTGAAGATGTCAAAACAGCTGACATCTCCTTACAAAATACTAAGTGTTATCAGTTATTATAACTACTGAAAACATAAAACTACTGAAACTACAACGACTGAAGAACAAGCTCTTCAGTCGTTTTACAAAACTACTGAAAGTAAAAACATAAAACTACTGATATCACAACTACTGAAGAAGTACTCTTCAGCTGTTGTGACAAACTACTGAAACTTCAGTACTTGATCTTCAGACTTGAACTTCAGACTTTTCATCAGCTGATGACTTCAGTAGATATCATCAGCTGATGTCTTCAGTCTTTGTCTTCAGACTTTGTACATCAGTTGTTGATCTTCAGCACTTGTAAACTCTTCAGCTGTTGTACTTCAGTACTTTGGTCTTCAGCTTCAGCACTTGTGTTCTTCAGCTGTTGAACTTCAGCACTTTAGTTCTTCCTTGTTGAAGTCTTCAGCACTTGATCTTCAGCTGTTGGAGTTTTCAGCACTTGTCGAACTGCTGATGAACCTTCAGCAGTTGTTGTGATATCATGTGGGACTTAGAGGTTTTCTGATCTTGGCTCATTGGTTCTTTTGGTCCAACAGGTTCCATCAGCCTTTTGTTTGATTTGCAAGCCTAGAAAGAACTAATTCTCCCATTGCACACACTTCAAACCTCTTTTTCATTAATTTGGTAAAATCATCACACAACTGGGATAAGAGGATGCAAAAATAATATCATCAACATAAATTTGAACAAGTAGCTTATGCTGATCCACCTTCTTAATAAACAAAGTTTTATCTATGGAGCCTAGTGAAATTATTCTTAAGAAGAAAAGTGGAAAGTGTCTCATACCGGCTCTAGGAGCTTGTTTCAACCCATAAAGCCTTATCAAGTTTGTACACCCATTCAGGATGTTTATTATCCTCGAAACCTGGTGGTTGACACACATAACTTCTTCTTTTATTTTACCATATAAAAATGCACTTTGGACATCTATTTGAAAAACTTTAAGTTGGTGGAATGCAGCATAGGCTAAGAACATCTAATTGCCTCTAGTCTGGCTACAGGGGCAAAGGTTTCATCATAATCAATACCTTCTTCTTGTGAAAACCCTGTACAACCAGTCTAGCCTTGTTCTTAACAATAAGCCCATTTTCATCATTTTTTATTCCTAAACACCCATTTCGTGCCTATTGCACACTTACCTGGGGGTAGAGGAACCAGTTTCCACACTTGCTGTTTCTTGAACTGAAGTAGCTCAAGCTGCATGGCTTTCACCATCCATTGTCTCTCAAGCAACATGATAGTTCTTTGGCTCTAGCTGACTATGAAGAGAGCATAGAAGAAAGTTAGACAATTGACTTCTTGTTGAAACTCCAGCATTGATATCACCAAGGATTTGACACATTGGGTGATTCTTCAGCTCTTGATAAACAATGATATCTGTTCAAGTGTTTGTAGAACCTTCAGCGCAGCAGATGTTGATGCAGACTCTTGAAACCAAGAATTTGATAGTAACTCAAAAGATGTAGAGGAATCAGAAATCTCATCAGCATTTGTTGTGGATGGAACTGTGGAAGCACATGAAAATCAAGTTTAGCAGACTTAGGTAGTTGGTCACTAAGCTTGAATAGGTGAGTATTGATATTATTATCATCATCATCAATACCACCAGGTGGAAGACATGCTGCAGAAGATGATTTATCCATATGATCTGCAACAGCTGGAGGTTGATAAGGAACATATTGCAGTATGTCCAAATCAAACAACTCCACAGGGTTTTGTGGAATCTTGTCCATTGGAGATTCGTTAAACTTCACATGCAAAGTCTGTTCAACTATCTTTGTTCTGTAGTTGAAGACTGTGTATGCCTTGCAAGTAGATGAATAACCAACAAAATACCCTGCATCCACCTTAGGATCAAATTTATGGAGTTGATCCTTTGTGTTGAGAATAAAACAGGACACCCAAATGCTTTGAAGAATGAAATTAGAGGAGCCAAGTGATGGAGAACCTCATATGGAGTCTTCATCAACCTCTGATTTACTAAACTCTATTCTGCACATAGCAAGCTGTGTTAACAGCTTCAGCCAAAAGGTCAGTGGCAAACCAGAGTCAGCCACATGGACCTTGCAGCTTCAATTAGGGTCCTGTTCTTTCTCTCCACTACTCCATTTTGTTCTAGAGTCGTTGGGATGCTAAACTGCCTTTTGATTCCCTTTGAAAGATAAAAGTCATCAAGTGTATGGTTTCTGAATTAAGTTCCATTGTCACTCCTTATACACTTGACTGGAAGGGATACTGCTTCTCAATATACAACACAAAGTGAATAATCTTCTGAGCAACCTCATCCTTTGAATGTAGAAAGAAAGTCCATTCAAATCGGGAGTAGTCATCCACAATTACCAGACAGTATTTCTTCTTTTCCATGCTCATCACTCTCATAGGACCAAATAGATCCATATGCAGTAATTGCAAGCAGGCAGTGGACTTAGGCTCTTCAATAGGAGGGAATGAGACTTTGTGATATTTTCCTTTTAAACAAGCAGTGCAGGTTTCATCATAGTGGAACTCCTTTATTGGTAAACCTCTCACTAAACTATTGTGGATCAGCTGATTCATGTTTTTGAATTAACATGACCCAGCCTTCTGTGCCACAGTTTAGATTCCTGAGGAGAGGCTTTGGAAAATAGGCAAGGATGGCCTCTGAGATCTATTTTCTTGAAAAGATCTAAGGTATACACTCTTCCTGTCTTGTTGGCCCTCAGGAGAGTGTGATCATCCAACACCTTATCAATCAATTCAGAACTTTGGATGACAGAATCCTGCAGTTCTGACTGGTGAAAAGAGCAACATGGCCTTTATCACACATTTGACTAACACTCAAGAGATTGTACTTGAGATTTTCCACATGATTAACATCATCAAACTTTATTCTCCATTGGAGACAAAGCCTTTCCAATGATGTAACCCTTAGCATCATTGCCAAAAGAAACAAACCCCTTCTTTCCTTGAGAGTAGTCATGAAGAAGAGAGTTGTTCCCTGTCATATGCATAGATCCCCCACTGTCGACATACCAGATGCTACTTTGGCATGTTGAAGAACCCTGCAATCATAAACAATCAGTTAGTTTTTGAGACCCAAACCTTTTTGGTTTTGGGTCTGTTCATATCTCAGATGGTAACTAACAGACTTGCTATGAATAACAGCCTAAGGGATGGAGATGGTGAAGAAGAAGAATCCTTTGGCATGGATTTTCTTCTCTGTGGTTTCAACACAGGAGCATCTAATTAGTTGACTCTTCCCAATAGATGTTGAACCATCATAACAAGTTGTGTCTGATTTTGTGATAAAGCCTTAGCTCATCAGACACATTAGTGCTTGAGTTTGATGGGTTCCTGTGTTGTACCATCTCTCTTTGAGCAACCTCAGCTGTTGCCTGTTTAACCCCTTTCTTGTTGGATTTCTTTTTGATTTTGGGGTCACAGGTTTTGATGTTGCTGGGAAAAATTTGATTTCAAACTCAGTTTTCATTTTATCCATTTTCTCTTTAATGTTTTCATTATGTTTGAGTTTGGAGCCCTTCTTATACCAGCAATCATCAATAAGATGATTGAATAAGCCACATATTTCACATGGCTTTTTCTTCATCTTAAGTTGATCATCTGCTGAAGAAGATGAAACTACTGAAGACTTGTTCTTCAGCAGTTTGTTATCAGTACTAGCAGTTTTCTTCCCTTTAGTACCTGCTTTCTTGATATCTTCTTCAGTAGTTTTCCCACCCTCTCTACTTGCACTTTTCTTTCCTTTAGTACATGTAGTAGTTTGGGCTTGTTCTCCAGGTGTTATGACATTCTTTTTAGTACGTTCAGTACTTTGTGAAATATCACCTGGAGTGATCAAATTTGTGATCATGTGAGTGTCAGCATTTGAACCATCAACATCAGCTGATAGGTTCTGAGAGGAATTAATGCTGACTTCTACTTCTGATGGTGCTGTATCAGATAGTAGATCACATGATGAAAAGATTGGCTATTGCTTTCACCATCAATTCTACCTCTGCTCTGGGAGTATAATCTGTAGGAGAGCAGTGATTATAACCAATCCCAAACTTCACATTAGCAGCAGATTGCTTACTAAGAAGCATTTCAAACCCTTGCAAGAATTTACTCATCGATCACACTCTACCTGGGTGGTTGCAAGTGTTTCTTTGAGGTCTTTGTACTTCTCTAGAAGTATCTCTTCCTTAGCCTTATCATCAGTGATTTGGCATTTAAGTTTGTAAATCTCATCATTCTTATCATTAATCACAGACTCAAATTCAGCTTTGCTTTTGGAAATTGTTTGTTCTAGATCAATGTTCTTGTTATTAAGCTACATTTTCTTCTCTAATAGATGCAAATGCGGCTATGCATGTTTCAGAACATAGTTTGGCTTTTGACTCAGAGGATACCTGTGATACCTGTGGTGTAGAGGCATTAGAGGATGAAGTATCAGCAGACTCCAAAGCCATAAGAGCTAGATTTCCAAAAGGACTGTCACCACCATGTTGACCAGCACCAGAGAAAAATTGTTCATGACCAGACAATCATCTGGTAAACTGCTCCAGTCACAACTCCTGGGGTGAAAAAGCTGTGTTATTGAGGTTGAGTTTGTTGATGAGATTGGGAAGGTTGAGGTTCAGGTAATGCTTGTGGTTGTTGTACAATAGAGCTTGAACCGGATTTGGCTGAGCCATTAATAGCAGGGAAAAGGATTGGTATTGGACCCTGGGGGACAAGTATGCAGGAGATACATGGTGTGAATGATGACTAGAACCAGCAGGATGTTGCCCTCTGTTTTGTGGACTAGTGCTAGGAAAAGTCACAAAGGGTGCAGAAGAGTTAGATCCAGTTGATCTACACTCTCTTGCAAAGTGTCCAAGCCTTTGGCATTTGTGACACCTCAACTTACTCTTGTCAAAACCAACTTTGGTTTTGCCAGAGAGTCCAGGAAATTTCCTGCCAGTTCTCTTGTAGAACTTCTAAAATCTGATATTAACTAAGGCCATTTGGCTTAAAATATCCATCTCTTCTAAATCATCGTCAGTAATTCACTTCAGATCATCCATGATGAAGCATAGATTGTCACTATTACTGCCAGAATGACTATCAATACCAACAAATGCATGATCAGAACTGTTTGAAGAGAAATCAATATGCTCATCATAATTGCTTTCAGATGCAGCATATTCTGACTCATGACCAACCAAAGCAGTGTTCCCTGGTACAAAGTCATCAGTGAGCTTTCCTGATAATGACAGTTTCCTTTTCTGCTCTATCTTTCTTTCGAATGTAAGCAGTTTCTCATGAAGTTGGGTGAGAGATAGGTTATCCAGATTTGCACTGGAGCGTAGGACAATAGTGTATGTGTCCCATCTCTCAGGAAGTGATCTGAGGAATCTGTTATTCGTCTGGCTGTTGGTGTATTCCTGTTTCACCATTTTCAGCTCAGAGATCAAACTGGAAAAACGCTCAAACTGTTGAGTCTGTGTCTCACCCTTTCTATGAGAGAATGTCTCATATTGTTGGGCGCGGATTTCTCTGTTGTTTGCTAAGACCTCATCAGTTCCACTGAATTGTTCCTTCAGTGCATTCCAGAGGTCATGAGCAGTTTCATGATGCATAAGCCCTGAATAGATTTCATTCGGCAGTGCCATGGCCAGAATTCCATGGGCTTTAGCATCAATCTCAAACAGTTTCCGATCTTCATCTGAGTATTGTTCCTTCTTCTTCGAACCATTTGATTGGTTTCCGGATTGTTCACCATAGGCTTATGTGGTCCATGTACCACAGATGTCCAACAACCTAACTGTTAACAGACAGGTGATGAAGCATCCTTCGTGCCATATGTTATACTCAGTCCTAACCAGCATCGGAGGCTTGGTTGAGGAACCTGTATTGTGAGGGTCATTAGAAGGAGTAGTCATCTCAGATTCAACCAAATTCAATTAAGCTATAGCAGATTTAGAACAAAACACAACAAACCAAATTGAACCAAGAGAGATCTCAAAATGAATAAACGAAAGCGGCAGAAATTCAATAATCTATAACCAGTTCTTGCAAATGTGCTAATTCAATCAAACATAGATATCAAATAGCAGTTTCAATGATCAACTGTTAGATCGATCAATGATTAACCTGCTCTGATACCATTGTTAGGATCAGTGCTCTACGTTTGATTGATTGAGAGTATAGCAGCGGAAATCAAACAATGAATTAGCCAATTCACAAGAACACAAAAGATATTCAAGGTAAGAACAAATGGTTATAGACAGAGAGAATTCTGCAAAGGATATTTCATTCAATATTCGCTTTCGTGGTAACAGAATGTCACAATACAATTGGTCAACACCTCTTATATAGGAGATGTGACGTCTGCTGATGTCACTTGATAGTGACATCTAACAGAATTTATTCAAACTACTGATAGTTAACACAACTACTGAAGATGTCAAACAGCTGACATCTTCTTACAAAAGTGCTAAGTGTTAACTATCACTACAACTACTGAAAAGAACTACTGAAACTACAACGACTGAAGAACACGCTCTTCAATCGTTTTACAAAAACTGAAACAAAAGAAAACTACTGAAAGGAAACCATCACAACAACTAAAGAATGCTTCTTCAGCTGTTGTAACAAACTCTAAAAGGCTTCAGTACTTGTACTTGAACTTCAGCTGTTGTCATCAGCTGATGTCTTCAGTCTTTGTACTTCAGTTGTTGAACTTCAGTACTTTGTTCTTCAGCTGTTGATCTTCAGACTTTGGTCTTCAGCTATTGAAATCTTCAGTACTTTAGTCTTCAGCTGTTGAAGTCTTCAGCTGTTGATCTTCGGACTTTGGTCTTCAGCTGTTGATCTTCAGTACTTTAGTCTTCAGCTGTTAAGTCTTCAGACTTTGTCAAACAGCTGATCAAGTCTTCACAGTTGTTGTGATGTTTGTGGGACTTAGAGGTTTTTCTGATCAGGCTCATTGGTTCTTTTGGTCCAACACAGACATTTACTCATTCTCAAGGACCATTTATTTCCGAAGCAAAATTAACTCTCGGAAGCTTTGTTAGTTTACACACAAAGCACTCAAGTTTTAATTTTTCTTCCGAAGCAAAATTCTCAAACCTCTTAGGAAATGCTTCCGAAGTCATTGTAGCTTCGGAAGCTTTTTAATTAAAACTCCGAAGATAATTAACCTTTGGAAGCTTTTTGTTTTCCAAGAAAACTACTTTTTGAGCAAAAGTAAACTACTTTTTCAGAGGTGGGACCGACATCCGGATTTCAAAGTTTAACCTCTTTCATTAAACTTTATCTGAAATCCTTCTCACATATAAACCCAACGGTTTCCCCCCTCTTTCTATCATCAGTTCTTCCTCCAAACCTAAAATCCCAATTTCTCTCTAAAATTTCTTTCTTTCTTCTTTCTTCATCCTTAAGCTAATTCAAAATGCCTAACCTTGCTCACAGAAATGATTCGAACTTTACCATGCAGTTCACAGACAACACAATCAGGTTGCTCTGTTATGCTTTGAGAAAGATCCTCATTTCTCAGAGGTTTTCTATTTCTTATCTCTGTCCAACTACTTCACCTCCCTAACCATTGATCCTACACTCTATGAGGATCAGTTGCTTGAATTCCGAAAGACCTGCCAAGAGGTCATTATGGATGGGGAGAAGGCACTGTCTGCCATAGTGAAGGGGAGAACAATCTTCATCACTCCAGCCATCATCAACCGACATCTTTAGCTGGATGATGAAGAAGGTGAGGTGTTTTTACCAAAGGAAGTTGTCAATCATTCCTTTGAGCAGATGGGATATGAGGGAGATTTCTCTGTAAAGACCTTTAGAAAAGGGAAGGTCTCACCCCAATGGAGATTCCTGCTCCATGTGGTCATCCACAGCTTATCAAACAAGCATGGTGGATGGGACCAGATTCCTGAGGATCTCTCCTTCATAATCCATGGAATGGTTCAAGGGGTCAAATTCAGGTATTCTAATTTTTTATACAAATTTACTTGCTAATTTAGACTCCTTAGAGTATTACATGTTTCCTAGATATGTCCAGTACATTCTTAACTGTGAACTGGGCTCACAGTTAAGGGAAACAGGTAACATTCTTAAATTGGGACAGATGAAGCCCGACATCTTTAAAATACTGAGAAAGTCCACTGTTGGATTCTCTAGGGTAGAAACAGCCCTAGTCCCAAAAATGTTAGAGCTCATTTCTTAAGGTGACAACCTAGCAGCATAAGCTAGTGTTGAACCCACACCTGCTACTTCCCAACCACCCACACAGCCTCAAATCTCCATCACCTACCAAAGAAAATCCTAACGAACCCCTACTCAGACTATTCAGTCTGTGGAGGCCCCCATATACTCACCCATACAGGAAGAAATGGACACTGGGGCTCCCACTTCTCCTAAGGAGCAAACCACTCCCATCTCTTCAAGAATCAGTGCTGAGGTTCCTCATGCTCAGCCTGATGAGCTCATCAGCCGTACTGCCTTAAGCCATCACTCTGAGTCTCAACACTCAAGTGACAAACCTTGAGGGGACAGTTACCATCCCCAGCCTATAGATCTCAACCAACCAATTCCCAACCTTGATTTCTACACTGATGAAGATATAGGTTTCGGTGAGTATAATGAATCTCTCTTCTTTCCATATACACAAAGAGAGATGAGTACTCATGAGTCTCCTACATCTATCCCACATCAGTCACCTACAACTGAGGTGGACACTCCTGAACCTGTTCAGGATGTTCATATGGAAGAGGCTCTCACTTCTGAAAGTGATTATATCATTAAGACCTCAACCATGGCAACTCAGCCCATTGACATCTCAACTGAGACTGCCAGTGAGCAGAGGAAATCCCGTAGCCAAGAACTTAGAACTGGTCATGAGAGAAAGGACTCTGGTCTAATCTTCTCCACCCCAAGTGATTCTTCTGATGAAGATGAGGGGGATCTGAGATTAAAGGTGCAAAAACTATCCAAAACATGCACCTATTTAGTCTCAAAGGTTAGTCACCTTGAATCTCAGGTGACTACCTTACACAACAGGATCAATGATTAGCAACTTGAGATTTCATATCTTAAGAAAAAACTAGCTGGGAGGCCCTTAAGGAGAGCTCAACTAGGAACACAAGAACCTATGGATGTGATTGACCTATCTTCCAGCTCACCTATGCAAGTGGGTGATGCTACGAAAAAGGGCGAGAAAGTCATTACAGCCACAAAACCTGGGAGTTCTTAAGAGAGAGAATGGACATTGAGAACTCACCATCCTCACTTGCAACTGTGCATTCTCAGCAACCTCCTCTATTTCACATTGATGTGGACTACACAGACTCCTTCATATAGAGTCTGTTTGAGGATGGGATACCAAGGGCTTTGTCACCTTCACCATCCTTCAATCACATCATTGGGTGGAGGTATGACAACAACAGGAAGGCTCTCATCATCATAAGAGTTCAAGGATAGTAAGAAGTCTTCAATTTTCAGACCTTGGACTACTATAAAGGTCTGGATCTAGTCAACATGTCACTTGTCAACCCAAGCCAATCAAGACAAGCTGACAGACTGGCTAAAAGAATACAAGATAGGATCACTGCAGAGTTCAGCCTAAGAAGGAGACTAAGGCAATCAGGCAATGTCATCGGTCAACTGGATGTTGAGGCAGACCCTAAGATTAGTTTCATAGGGAAACCATGACTAAAGGCCCAGTGACAGAACCTAAGAGCCCTGTCTCATCATCTCTAACTGTTGCAGAGATCCATATTCCTTCTAAAGACCTGTTAGTGAAGGTGTTTCTCAACCTCTCTCTAGTCTGAGCTCAGATGCTACAACGAGCAATAAGGCCAAAGCTCTCTCCACCCTGAGTCACAAAGGTCTGTCAGGCATATGCACTCCTTCCATTACCTTATGACTATATTGAGTTTGAGTACTTAATGATGGGGTTTGTTAGAACACAAAATAAACAAGTTTAACCTTTTAAACTTTTTGAAAAACACAGCGGAAGTAAAGCATTATAACATGTTTATAATCTGAAAATTTCATGTTCTTAATGATGTTTTAAGATGGAAAAACAAACCAAATCAAAAGGATCTTTAATATGTGAATGAACAAGCTATGAACATATGTAAGTGACATAAAATCACAGCTACATAGAGCTGTGATGAACTACCTTCTCCAGCCAAAATGTTGACCAAGGAAGGGTTGAAAGATGCTTGTGAATCGTCCAAGACTCCAAGGAAGGATCCCTCAAGCTTGTATACCCCAAGATAATATGCAAAGCACTCTTCTTGTTAGGGAGATTAACACCAAAGTTCTTCAAAAACCCCTCTATCTAGCTGAAAACCCGAGATCTTTAGAGAGAGAGAGAGCTGCTGAGAATAATGTTTGCATGTGTATAATGAACGAGAGTGTGAAGAGTGTGGGACTAGCTTTGGATTAAGAAAGTAAACCCTCTAATTAGAGAGGGTGGGCAGTCGAAACTCTTTATCTAGAGCAAGTTCCCCCCAAAACTTTTAATCCAATTTTTATAAAATAGTCCCTTGTAAGTTTATGCAATTAACATTTAATTGTATAACTTATACACTCTTTTAATTAGTTAATGTTATCTAACTAACTTAAATAACAATAAGTAATATTCTTGAACAAAATATCCTAATAAGTTGTTCCATCTCACATGCAACTTATTTAGAAAACCCATTTTCTAAATTTGGTGTTATTATTTAATTACATGATCATATCATCAATTGAATAATTGTCAGTGATTGCAAAGCTTGTTATTGGGTATAACCCGACTTGGATCATGACATACTAACCGCATCAATGTTCTATGTGTCTTGGGCATATAGAATCTAACAATCTCCCACTTGCACAAGATTCATAGAAGATTGATGCAAGTAGCAATACACCGCCTAAGAACGGTTTACTACCCTTAATACGCATGACTTATAGCCATTCAATAACATCATCCCATTCAAGTATCCTACTTGAAATGATTTAGGTGAATTAATCCTATCCTTTTGTTACAGATGTCATGTTAAATCCAAGGACACAGAATGATCATTCCTTGTTGATTTAACTTAATCAGGCCTTAGACATCTAACTCTCAACGAATAAGAGGAACAAATTCCATCTTGACCACATACGTTTCTCACAAACACCTCGTGTCATACCTGAACATACCTTTATGTTTCCACTATTTCAGGACAATGAAGAACAAGCTCAAGGTATAACACTTGGTGAATATCAAAACCCAATATGTATCTTAGGTCTGAGGATACCAAATGATATTCGCCTTTACTCAAATTTACTTATGATCAATCAATAAGATTCCATGTAGTAAAATTTGAGATGCGGGTTAGTCCAATATTTGTATCCCACAAATATCTATGAACCTTGGTAGCAACCTATTGCTTTGTATTCATCCTTATGAATATCAACCAATCCAAGTTCATAATAGTCTTATCCTCAATACTTGTTCCCATAAGTCTGAATGACTACGGACATTTAGAGTAAACAATTTACTCATGGATTAAACATGCTAAATTGGAACATTAATTGAAACATTATAACCAAATAATTTTATTCAAATAATAAAGAGTTCCACATATCCAAATACAAAATTTACAGATCAAATCCAATTACTAGAATATTGAAGTCCCATGGCACAAGTATGACCTTCATGCTTTGCCTTTTCAAGGAGCTTCGTGAGAGGATCCGCAATGTTCTGATCCGTGTGAACTTTGCGAATACATATCTTTCCTTTTTCAACTTCATCTCGTATGTAGTTGAATCTCCGCTCAATGTGCCTAGTCTTGTGATGAGCACGAGGTTCCTTGATTTGAGCAATCGCACCCTCGTTATCACAAAAGATCTCTAGGGGGTCCTGAGTGGAAGGGACAACCCCCAGATCGGCAATGAATTTCTTTAACCATGCAGCTTCTTGAGCTGCCAATGAGGCGGTGACGTATTCTGATTCTGTAGTTGATAGAGCCACCACATCCTGTTTGGAGCTTTTCCAAGAGACCGGTCCTCCATTCAAAATGAAAATATATCCCGATTGTGACCGAGAATCATCACGATCGGTTTGGAAACTGCATCCGTGTAACCTTTTACAACGAGTTCCTCATCACCAATCCATAGATTAGGAACATATCTCTTGTCCTCCTTAGGTACTTAAGTATGTTCTTAACAGCCATCCAATGACTGTTTCCAGGATTTTACTGGT
This sequence comes from Flaveria trinervia, assembly GCA_025506515.1. Taxonomy (NCBI): domain Eukaryota; kingdom Viridiplantae; phylum Streptophyta; class Magnoliopsida; order Asterales; family Asteraceae; genus Flaveria; species Flaveria trinervia. The sequence goes on along the minus strand of CM046451.1, from coordinate 77,188,236 downwards.
AACGACTTGTCATGCTTAAGGCGCATGACACGTCCGGTCGAGTGCATATCATTGCATACATGATGGATCCAATAGCAGATGCGTATGGGATTGCCGTCATTTTATCTTGCTCATCCTTTGAGCTGGGACATTGAGTCGTACTCAATATCGTTCCTCTTTGAATAGGTACGGTACCTTTCTTAGAGTTCTCCATCTTGAACCATTTCAAGATTTTATCAATATACACACTTTGATTTAAACTAATCAACCACCTTGATCTATCCCTATAGATCTTTATTCCTAGAATATTGGCTGCTTCTCCAAGATCCTTAATGGAAAAACAACTTCCAAGCCAGGTTTTCACACCTTCCAAGGTTGGAATGTCATTTCCAAATAGTAGTATGTCATCAACATACAATACTAGGAAAGTTATTGTGCTCCCACTAGCTTTCTTATACACACAAGCCTCATCAGCATTTTTGATGAAGCCAAATTTATTTACCTCCTCATCAAAATGATGATTCCAGCTTCTCGACGCTTGTTTCAATCCATATATTGATTTCTTTAACTTGCATACTTTATTAGGATGTTTTGGATCAACAAAACCTTCAGGCTGAACCATATAGACATCTTCCTCAAGCCATTTAGGAAAGCAGTTTTGACATCCATTTGCCAAATCTCATAATCATAATGAGCAGCTATGGCAAACAATATCCTTATAGACTTTAGCATCGCAACAGGTGAGAAGGTTTCATCATAATCAACCCCTTAAGTTTGAGTGAAACCCTTTGCTACAAGTCTAGCTTTATAAGTATCCAAGTTTCCATGCCTATCGGTTTTCTTCTTGAAAACCCACTTACTTCCAACTACCTTGGAAGTAAGAGGTGGTACAACAAGTTCCCAAACTTGATTGTCATACATGGATTGCATCTCAACATTCATGGCCTCAAGCCATTTGTCACAATCCAAATTGGACACTACATCAGGGTATGTGGTTGGTTCATCTGAATCTACCACATAGCATCCATCCATGAAAAATCCGTATCTTTCAGGTGGATTACTAGTTCTACAACTTCTACAAATGTTTTGTGTGTATTGATCAACCACTTGATCAACCTCAACATCCTCATGTTGAGTGCGAGTTTCAACCAAACGTGCATCGGGTTGTGGTTCTTGATCTTCCTCAAGATCCACTGTTCTACTGCTAGTTCCTTCCATAAGGAACTTTGCTTCTAAGAACTCACCCTTTCTGGCAACAAACACCTTTTGTTCCAGCGGATCATAGAAATAATATCCCATAGAATCTCTAGGATATCTAATAAAGATACACTTGGTGGATCGGACTTCCAATTTTTTTGGGGTGGGAGTCTTAACATAAGCCTCACAACCCCAGACCCTTAAGTATGATAGGGATGGAACTCTTCCATGCCATATCTCAAAAGGTGTCCTTTCCACCTTTTTGGTTGGGGCCATATTTAAAATACGGGCCGCGGAGAGCAAAGCGAAACCCCAAAATGATAGAGGTAATGTGCTTCTAGCCATCATAGATCGGACCATATCCAATAAGGTTCGATTCCTCCTCTCAGACACACCATTGTGTTGTGGTGTTCCAGGTGGAGTGAGTTGTGAGACAATCCCACAACTCCTAAGATGATCTTGGAAAGCATCGCTTAGGTATTCACCTCCTCTATCGGTACGGAGAACTTTATTGACTTGTTGAGTTGATTTTCCACCTCATTCTTGAAGATTTTGAACATTTCAAAAGCTTCATCTTTGTGCCTTAATAAGTATACATACCCATAGCGACTATAATCGTCGGTAAAGGTAATGAAGTATCTTTCACCATTCCTAGTCATTGGCTTAAAAGGACCACATACATCCGAATGTATGATTCCTAATAAATCTTTTGCCCTTTCGTTAGTTCCACTAAAAGGTGCCTTAGTCATTTTTCCTTGTAAACAAGATTCACACACATCAAATGAATCACATCATTTTTTTTGAAAGACCATTCTTTTGAAGTGTTTGTATACGTTTCTTGTTTATATGACCAAGACGACAATGCCAAAGATAGGTATCACTTAAATCCAACTTGAGTTTCTTGGTGCTAGTTGGTACAATGAACTATTTAAAGTATTTTCATGAACCAATCCATAAATACCATTAATGGGTATAGCTTTAAAATAGAACATATCATTTAAAGAAACATGAATATCATTTTCAACAAAAGATAATACATAATCATAAAGTCTTAATTGGGATACAGAAATAATATTCCTAGTCAAACTAGGAGCATACAAAACATTCTTCAAAATAACATCCAAGCCATTTGGAAGTTTCAAGATGTAGTCCCCACGAGCTTCAACTTGGACTTTGGTTCAATTGCCCATGAAGAGGCTAACATCCCCTTGATTGAAGTCCCTACTTCTTTTGAACCCCTGCAACAAGTTGCAAATATGAGTTCCACATCCGGTATCTAATACCCATGTGTTTGAAGATGTAACATTAAGATCAATATGAATCATGTATATTGTACCTGAGGTCTGCCCGGCATCCCTCTTGGCTTTCAACTCTTAGAGATGGACAGGACAATTTCTTGCCCAATATCCAATCTCCCCACACTTGAAGCATGGGTCATTGGTAGTAACCTTTTGCTTCTTCTCTTGTGGTTTGGGTGGCACCCTTGCCACCCCTTTCCCCTTTCCCCAAACGGGTCCCTTACCCTTGGCAACCTTTGCCTTAGGTGCGGGATGAGGCCTTTTCTTGTTCCCACCTTCATTGATGGTGAGAACAGGTAAAACCCTTTTACCCATGGCCGCCTCGGTCGTTTTTAGCATTGAGTGAAACTCACCAATGCTTTTGTCCCAAGCATTGATGTTGTAGTTCAACACGAATGTCTCGAACTTCTTGGTAAGGCCATTAAGGATCAAATCTGTGGCCAATTCCTTCGAGATAGGACAATTAAGCCTCTTGAGGTAGTCAATATGACTTTTCATCTTATGTACATAAGATGAAACAGATTGGTTGTCGTCCATACGACATGCATGGAGTGCTCGAACCGTTTCGAAGCGCTCAACCCTTGGTTGCATTTGGAACGTTTCTTTTAGCTGGGTTATCATGTTGTAAGCTCCGTGATGTTCGTACTCCTTTTGGAGATCCGGAGTCATGCTCGCTAGCATGAGACAAGACACTTGGACAGAGTCCTCAGTGTACTTGAGCCAATCGTTGTAGGCCTCCTCATCATCCTCAGTAGGTTGATCGGGGATAAGGTCGTCTAAAACATATGATCTTCTCTCTTGCTTGAGAACGATTCTCAAGTTTCGATACCAATCAATAAAGTTGTTATGATTTAGATGTTCCTTTTGGAGGATCGCTCGTAATGATTGGTTGGACGCGGATGAGTTATCGTGATTTTCATTGTTGGTGGCCATCTACCAAATTTAACAAAGATCTATTTTAGTATTTTTGATATTGCTATTTTTTAATAATTAATGCCTTGTAAGGTTATTTTTATATTAAAATCTAGAACCCAACATTACATTTAAATTGTGGTTAGGTGACCTTTATCCCACGATTTAAATTAATAAGGTGGTCAACAATTGACGGTTGCAACCATTTGCAACTTCTAGAAGTATGGGATCGATTTTAAACAACATATGTAAAGTCGGCATGTTAATCCCATCAACACCATTTGGAAACCACACTGTAGGTGATCTATTTGACATGGTTTGCAAATCAAGATACCCTACTTACACCTACGTGTGAGTTTGCCAAAATAAGTGGTTAGGTGACCTTTATCCCACAAATAAGGCATTCTCACCTCAAGTCGCAAGTTCCCTCAAAATGGTTAGGTGACCTTTATCCCACTAAGAGTTCCCAAGTGACTCAAGTGTTGTGTAAAAGGACGGTGTTGATCTTGTTTAAAATTTTAGAGATTTCATAATACAAGTTTTAGAAAACTCTATGTACTTGTATTTGCATGCTTTCATATACAAGGTACCCTATGGTCTTTTGATTAAAACCTATTTTAATCTTTAAAATCATTAAATCATTTTAATAACCTTTTATTACATTTTAATGATTAAGAACCATCATTTTTATAACTTGTTAAGTTTGTTAATTAGTTTGTAATGCATGTCAAAATTTCAACCATACAATCAAATAACAAACATTGAAACAAGCATAAACATACAATCATGAGTGCATAACCATAGCCACTAAGTTGACAACACTTGTTTGCCATCACAAGTGTCATCATAAGGTCTTTCCTAAGGGTTGAAATCAACACATAATTGAGGTCATCATAGACCCCCACTTGAACTTGCATCCATATGCTTCAAGTTCCATGTTTTTGATGTCCATCTTTGGGTCTTGATCTTGTGCATCTTCCTTTTACAAAATTGTATCCTAATACATTTTTCTAATAAAAGAAATGCACCTAATCTATTAATTACATAACCAAATGAACAAATAATTACAACACAAATAATAAACATAAATATTACAACCCAATTGAATGAATAAAACCAACCATCCCAATCATCCAAATCAAAAGGCCAAAGGCTAGGTTATGCACATTAACATCCAATGATCATATCATCCAAACATATAATGAAACCCCACTTAAAACCACCAAATTTCAGCCAACATAAACTAAAATTTTGGGTTTAAAACACTGTCCAAACAATCAACATTTCATAATATATATCTTTCAAGGTCTAATCACTAGCATGTGTGATATGACCTTGAAAGTTTGGGGAATCATTCATACAAAATATAGCAGCCCAAAATCAGTCTATAATAAGTGATAATACTTCTTTAAAACCGATTTTAAAGACTAAGAACAAGCAAGTTATCCACATAACCGGCTCTTGATGCCATTGATGGGGTTTGTTAGAACACAAAATAAACAAGTTTAACCTTTTAAACATTCTGAAAAACGCAGCAGAAGTAAAGCATTATAACATGTTTATAATCTGAAAATTTCATGTTCTTAATGATGTTTTAAGATGGAAAAACAAACCCAAATCAAAAGGATCTTTAATATGTGAATGAACAAGCTATGAACATATGTAAGTGACATAAAATCACAGCTACATAGAGCTGTGATGAACTACCTTTCTCCAGCCAAAAATGTCGACCAAGGAAGGGTTGAAAGATGCTTGTGAATCGGCCAAGACTCCAAGGAAGGATCCCTCAAGCTTGTATACCCCAAGCTAATATGCAAAGCACTCTTCTTGTTAGGGAGATCAACACCAAAGTTCTTCAAAAACCCTCTATCCTGCTGAAAACCCGAGATCTTTAAAGAGAGAGAGAGCTGCTGAGAAATAATGTTTGCATGTGTATAATGAATGAGAGTGTGAAAAGTGTGGGACTAGCTTTGGATTTAAGAAAGTAAACCCTCTAATTGGAGAGGGTGGGCGGCCAAAACTCCTTGTCTAGAGCAAGTTCCCCCCAAAACTTTTTAATCCATTTTTATAAAATAGTCCTTGTAAGTTTATGCAATTAACATTTAATTGTATAACTTATACACTCTTTTAATTAGTTAATGTTATCTAACTAACTTAAATAACAATAAGTAATATTCTTGAACAAAATATCCTAATAAGTTGTTCCATCTCACATGCAACTTATTTAGAAAACCCATTTTCTAAATTTGGTGTTATTATTTAATTACATGATCATATCATCAATTGAATAATTGTCAGTGATTGCAAAGCTTGTTATTGGGTATAACCCGACTTGGATCATGACATACTAACCGCATCAATGTTCTATGTGTCTTGGGCATATAGAATCCAACACTTAAAACAACTTGAGCTTGAGTTAGTCAAGGAAAGAAAGACAAGAAAGAAGAAGCTAAGGGAAGAAGCTGCAAAATCAAGAGCCGTCATCCAAAAGAGCATGAAGAAGTTTGCTGATAGGCAGAGGATTATGAGCTTCTTGAAGCTATATGGATTCTCTGGAAGGAGACTTGGACCCGTGTCTCTATCCACTATGGATGAGCATATCAGGGTAATCAAGCAGAAGATTAAGAGTGGAGAGCTCACTAACTTACACTCCACTCCAAGTCAGGCCCCACCTGAAGTGGAGGTTAAGGTGAACAACCAGACACAACACAACCCGGACCTCCTGCTAATGCTCAGCAAGCTTCATCCTTTGATCCACAACAGGGTCAACCTCCCTCTCCTTCTGAGCCTGAGAGAGAGGAAGTCCCAACTGAGAGAGACAGTGAAGATCAATCTGGTGCTGCAGGCCATTCTTCTCAGTTAAAATTTGAAAGAGAAAGAAGAGGATGGCTTCTAAACCAAAGTCTAAGAAGAAGAAGAAGCCTGCATCCCCTTTTGAACCTCATGATGAATCAGAACAGCCTGAGGATGTGCAACCAGAGGATGGTCAATCAACTCCAACTTCAGTAGCTCCTCTAGCATCAGGAAGACCCATCTTGTCTTGGACATACACCACAAATCCAGAAAGTGGCATGTTATTAGAGATCAAGGCATTGAAGACTTTTATACATGGCAAGATATGTTTCAGTTGCCTCTGGATGACCTCTTTGACATGAGAAGACACTTTGACAGCCTGAAGGATCCTAATCATTTTATGAAGAAAGGAATGGTGATCATCCTAATGAGGACTGTTAATATCTAAAGTTTTCAAAGTGTTTTGGTAGCATCAGCCTAGGGGGAGTTTGTAGAGATAGAGGTTGATGCAACCTAAACATCTTTAGTCTTTCCAGCATGCTGCATAAGTGCATTGAAGAAGAATGCTTCGGAAGTTTCACATGTGCAACAGAAATACTCTAAGTGTGAAATCTTCCGAAGCAAAGGTCAATATCTTCCGAAGCCAAAGATGAAGTCTTCCGAAGCCTTAGAGACAAAGTCTTCCGAAGCTTCAAGTTCATGAAGACAGATTTCTTCCGAAGACTTTTAGTAACATGCTTTATCTGATGTCTGTTCCATAATGCTGGACACCTTTCCGCTGCAACTCTGCAAGTCACCAACTTACATGGTTTGGTGAAAAGGTCCATGCATTTGGTAACTGTACATTGAGGTCTTGAGTCTATAACTTTCTACTTTATGTACTTTATCCTTTTGTAATAGATAAAGATGTGAGCTATGGCATGTCATAGTCACAAGTCAAAAGGCAATCTGCCTTTTGACTCTACAATTGATTTTGTTTGTGTCTAGTCAATTGTATCCAGCTGGCTTTCAAAGTATAGCCAGCTGTAGGATGTAGTATAAGTATCTCATGTTCTTGTATATTTCGAATATGCTTTGTAACACTTGTAATAGAACATAGAGAAGGCAATATACTGCATTCTTGAAAATCAAACTCTTGTGTTCTTTGTGTTCTGTCTCTTATATTACTTGTGTTCTTAGTGTCACAACTTGGTTAATCCAGTTTACTGTTTGATCAAAGTTTAGTTTATCTCCTCTTTGTGTTGTTGTGTTGTTACTTATACCCATCAATGATCCTGCAGTTACAATCTCCTTAATGAAAAGATCCATCAACCTCTTAGATGAATATGTCTCATGGATCGGTTGGAAGTGAGCATTTTTCGTCAAACGGTCAACTATCACCCATATGGCATCATACGCTTTTGGGGTACGTGGTAGCTTCATAATAAAATCCATGGTGATGTGCTCTCACTTCCATTCTGGTAATACAAAGGTTGAATTTTCCCATACGGCTTTTGATGCTTGGCCTTTACCTATAGACAAGTAAGGCATTTACTCACATACTCCACCACGTCGCGTTTCATACCCGGCCACCAATAATCTTTCTTCATGTCTTGATACATCTTTGTGGCACCAGGATGAATGGAGTATCAAGTCTTGTGATCTTCATCCATGATATTCATGCGTAGATCCCCATGGCAAGGAATCCACATTCATCCGAATCGGGTTCTAACACCAAGTGTGTTTTCACCCAATTTCGCAACCAGACCTCTCATTCTTTCCGAGATAAGATGATCTTCTTTCAATGTCTCATCTTGAAACTCTTTAACTTGCTTCATCATATTAGAGGTCATGATTACAAGTACGCTTTCACCCAAATCGGCTCGGGTCTCTCTCTCCGGCTAAGGGCGTCTGCCATCACGTTGGCTTTGCCCGGATGGTAATGAATCTCTCAATCATAGTCCTTTATGAGCTCCAACCATCATCTCTTTCTCATATTTAGGTCCTTCTACTCAAAGAAGTACTTCAAGCTCTTGTGGTCAGTGAATATGGTGCACTTCGTCCCATACAGATAGTGCCTCCAAATCTTTAGCGCAAAGACCACGACTGCTAGCTCCAAGTCATGAGTAGGATAGTTGACCTCATGAACCTTCAACTGTCAATATGCATAGGCTATAACTTTTTCCCTCTGCATTAACACATACCCCAACCCTGAGTAGGTAGCATCAGAATAAACCACCAGATCTTCACTTCCATCGGGTAATGACAGAACAGGAGCTTGAGTCAATCTCACCTTCAATTCTTCGAACGCCTTCTCTTGAGCTTGACCCCATACAAACTTCACATCTTTCTGGGTTACTTAGTTAGTGAAGAAGCGATCTTAGAGAAGTCTTGGATAAATCTTCTATAGTAGCCCGCCAAACCCAAGAAGCTACAAATCTCGGATGGCGTCTTTGGAGACTTCCATTGCGTCACGGCCTCCACCTTCGCCGGGTTCACCATAATCCCGTCAGGATTCACCACATGACCCAAAAATTGTATCTCGCGTAACTAGAATGCACACTTGGAGAATTTAGCATACAACTTCTCCTTTCTCAACGTCTCCAAAACATCCCTTATGTGACCGACATGCTCAATCTCGCTTCTTCGAATAAATAAGAATATCATCAATAAACACAATCACCGATTTATCCAACATTGGCCGACACACTCGGTTCATCAAATCCATGAAAGCAGCCGGCGTGTTGGTCAAACCAAATGACATAACAAGGAACTCGTAGTGACCATAATACGTGCGAAAAGCTGTTTTAGGAACATCCTGTTCTTTCACCTTCAGCTGGTGGTAGCCCGATCGAAGATCTATTCTTGAGAACCAATTGACACCTTGGAGCTGATCAAACAAATCATCAATCCTCGGTAAGGGGTATCAGTTCTTTATCGTCAACTTGTTTAACTCACGGTAGTCTATACACATCCTCATACAACAGTCTTTCTTTTACATGAATAGGACTGGGGCACCGCAAGGAGAGATACTTGGTCTAATGAACCCCTTATCAAGCAGCTCTTGCAATTATTCCATCAACTCTTTCATCTCAGTCAGAGCCAATCGGTATGGTGCCTTGGCAACAGGTTGAGCACCTGGTATCAAATCAATCTGAAACTCAATCTATCGGTGAAGTGGCACTCCTGGTAAGTCTTTGGGAAACACATCTAGAAAGTCACACACAGCCGGGACATCGAATAGTTGTGGTGTTAGCATTTCCACATCCTTCACAAAAGCCAAGTAGGCGCTTCATCCATGCCTCATATACTTTCCTGCCACCACCATTGACATTACTTTTGGGATTGCCGTGACCCAATCCCCATAAACCGTCACCAAACTCCGTCAGACGCTGTTAAACGAATCATCTTCTTGCGACACATAATGTTCGCCCCGTAGTCCGCTAGCCAATCAACCCCAAGAACCACATCGAACCCACCTAAGGTCATCACGAATGGTCTAACCAGGAATTTATGACCTTCTAATGCCACATCACATCCCTCTATCACCTCATTCTTCCAATTGCCCGACTACCCTTGGCTTGGACTATATTGTCCCACCAACCCAGAGCCGAGTCCACAAATGAATGGGCAGCAAACTTCACCTTCTAGTCCTCTAGACACTCGTTGATATTCAGAACAACTTCTATTTCTCTCACCTATCGGTGAGCAGCAATAGCAGTACCATTACCATCAAAAGTAGGGGTCTTGCACTGTTGAAATACCCCGTAGTTACAGCCTCGTGCTACCTCCAGCCTAGGCTCTTCTTCTTCCTCTTCTTCTTCGTCATCAGACAAAACCATCTCAGTCTTGGGCTGTCTTCTTTCGCCCATAGGTCTACTCCTTTCCCTTCTTTCCCTATCTCTAATAGCCTTTATCACTTCGGTCACCACAGATGGTAGGATTGTCTACATGACCTCATGCACTTCCTCCACGACTACCTCCTTCACTGAGGCTCTTAGATTAGCACTCTCATCTCTGCCCTCCGGATGAGGGGTCTCGGGTTCTTCATGAATCACCTTTTAGGGTATAGGCCTTCCTCTCGTGACCCGTGGTTCAGCACCACGTCCACCACCACCACGCGAAGCTTTTGATGATCTACCACCGGCCATCCTCCAACTCACACCAAAAGATTTAAACACCAACACGCTCATTCAAGGGAACAGCTCAATTCATGTCAAGTATAGTAAGTCCTAATTACAGTGGCCAGTTTTTATTAGACACTTACTTTACTCTTCATACCCCAAACATTACCTATCCTGACTACACCAGTATCCAAATCTACAACCAACACACAAACCACATAACATGCGCATGTCATACCGATTAACATTACGAAAATACCTAATGGCACGCAGCCACTCGGACTGGCATCCCTTCCCTTTCCATCCCATTCTCAGTTTAAGGTTAGGTTTATTTTGAAAATTTACCTGTTTCACTTAAACTTTGGCTCTGATACCAACTTGTAAGGCCCCGTACCCGGGACACTTACTACTAGCCAATCATCGCTCATAAATCATATAATTACATTTAACTTTCATAAAACAACGCAATGAAACATTAAAATAACTTTTTCATTATAAATACTTTTACAAAATAATATAACATTCGTTACACAATTTCATTTGTTCGCATTACAATGCAAAAACATTAACAAAACAATGCCATCCAAATGCCAAGTATCTGCCCCGTGCCATCCTCAGCAATGCTCACCTGCCAACTTAAAAATGTATAAAAGTAAACATTGCTGAGTGAGTTCTAGTTTTAACATAAAACATACTTTACATTCATTAAAACCGTTCTTTACTTTTGCATGTGATCACACATCATACATACACATAGATAATATCATTATTATCTTCATCATTCGATAACTTTCATTCATTCATCGTACATCATATAACTTTCATACTTTCATTTGTACGTTCATTACATTCGATGACATGTACAATACCCCTAACATTATGCACGAAGCTGGTTACTGGGCCGGAGGCTTTTCATAGACCTTGAACATTATGCACGAAGTTGACTCCAGTACCTAGGGCAAGTACATTCATCATTTATTTTTCTCTTTCATTCCAGATCAATGCCATATGCTACACCTCGTACATTGTGCACGAACCTGGTTACTGGGCCTTAGGTCTTTCATAGACCTCGAACATTGTGCACGAAGCTGACTCCAGTACCTAGGGCAAGCGGCAAGCACCCCATACATATGGTCAATCACAAAGATAGGACCCTAGTGTGCATCCTTCTAGGGTAACTAACCCGCACACAGTTGAGCTAACACCCTTCATTGGGTGTGAACCTCTATACATTTGCTTGTAAGCCTTACTTACATTCATTCATTCGTTAATGCAAGCATTCATTCATCATGTTCCTTTTTTCATTATCTTCCACTTTACGTTACATAATACTTTCATTTCATTCAATAACATTCAATGTAAAGTCATGGGAAAATAAACATACATAAGAGGAACATTAACATGCACATACAACATCATTATACAGGGCCTCATACATACATAACATACATCATACATACCATCATGCATAAGCATCAATCATACCTCATAACATGCCCATCATAGCATCTATGACATCAAAAGTCAACTTGCACAACTCCCAGGAATCTCCCAAGTCAAAGCCTACACTTCACTTTTTCTCAAGAAGTTAGAAAATATTCTAAGTGTTCATCCGCATTGCCCTTTTTGTTCATCCGCATTGCCCTTTTTTTCATCCGCGTTGCCCTTTTTGTTCATCCTCATTGTGTTTGTTCATCCGCATTTCCCATACTTCATCCGTATTTCCCATCCGCATTTGTTCACTTTCTCATCCGCATTGGTCTTCTCATCCGCATTTGTCAATGCTCATCCGCATGGGTCATCCGCATTTCCCATACTTAGTTGATGCTCATCTGCATTTGTCATCCGCATTTCCCATACTTAGTCAATGCTCATCCACATTTCCTTATCCGCATTTGTCATCCTCATTTCCCATACTTAGTCAATGCTCATCCGCATTTCCCATACTTAGTCAATGCGCATCCGCATTTCCCATACTTAGTCAATTCTCATCCGCATAATCTTTCCATCCGCATTGACTTCATCCGCATTGACTACACTTAGGCAATTATTCTAAACCCATTCACACCGAAACATGAGGTTCAGTTCCCAAGTACCATCTAACATGTTCTAAGCTTAAATCTCACATTCTAAGCCTTAGAAACAAAACCATAACATCAACTAGCATGAACATTGTCCAACATCACATTGCAATCATAGCATACATACATTCATACATACGGGTTCAAAACCCAGTTTAATAAAAACATACATTCATTCATTTCCAGCCACAAAATCAGTTAAAACGTGTAAAAAAAGGGGTTCTAGAACTCACCTTTGCAGCTTTTAAGTATGGCTTCTTCCAAACTCATTTGCAATTGAGTTCAACCACCTAGAAACCCACTAAAAACATACCCGAACACGTACAAACATACATAAGCATAAACTCGAGGATATAACCAGTCAAGAACATCATAAAACCATGAATTCTTACCTTGAATCTGAATTCTTTATTGTCTTCCTTCAAAACCGAGAGTTTTTTACTCTCTTTCCTTCTCTCTCTAAAATGTCCGAGAATTTGTGATGTGGTGTGACATATGGGCGGCCATACCACCTTTTAAACCCACTTTTCAAAGATTTTTTCCTTTTTGTCAATTTTAACCCCTAGACTTGGGTTTTATTTCTTTTCTTCTTTTTCGTCACTTTATTCTTCTTTCTTGACTTTTAAAAAAATAACGGGTGTTACACTCATGGAGCAGGAATTTCCATTGGGATGAAACCTTCGCTTTCCTGAAGGTCTTGACAGAATAGTCTCCCACATAGCCCATCTGCGCGAAGGACTGGTTAATAGCTTCCTTGGGAAAGAACACCTCACCTTCTTCATCATCCAGCTGAAGATCCATGTCGATGATGGATGGAGAAGATTGTTCTCCCCTGCACTATGACACACAGTGCTTTCTCCCCGTCCATTATAACCTCTTGGAAGATCTTCTAGAATTCTAGCAGTTGGTCCTCATAAAGAGGAGGATCAATGCTTAGGGAGGTGAAATAGTTAGATAGAGCTAAGAAACGGCAAACCTTTGAGAAATGTGGATCTTTCTTAGAGCTTAACAGAGCGACCTGATTATCTTGTTGGAGCATATATAGTCATATATGTTGTGTCCGTCGCTTGTCGAATAGTCTAGGCTTAATGTTATACACCTGATATGTTGTAAACACATGAAATTGGGTCCTTCGCAGGAGCATATGTGAATGAGACTTAGTCGTACGACTGAGCCATGCTAATGGACCAGTCGTGCGACTGAGAGATGCGATTGGGACATTCGTAAGACTGAACCATAAGTATGGTCCAGTCGTACGATTGAACTATACGCATGGTCCAGTCGTACGATTGAACCATACGCATGGTCCAATCGCACGAATGGGCCCAATCGCATCTAATATGGCCGAGGCCTATATATACTAGTTTCAATATGTAGAGAGATGAAAGATTTCCAGAGGATTTTGAGAGGAAGTCTGCCCGGAGCCTAGGGCTGCCTGATGAGAGGGGAGATCATGCTCGATCTTCCCCTTGCCAATAGTCTTGATTCTTATGTTGTAACGAGCTTGTAATCGTTAGGTTTTATCAATGAAACCATTCAATTATAGTTCGTATTATTATTTGACTTTTTGGTTTGTGCTGTTGTTCATCCTTCCGTCAAGAACATGCTCGGATGTTTATCGATCCAGAAAAATTGACTTCACAATTGGTATCAGAGCCGGTTCCTGCTAGAATGATCTAACAATCATTCTAGCAACCCGAGCTCTTGATTTCTGGATCAAAGTTCAGATCTTGACGTTAAACCCACTTCGTGTTCTTCGTGTTTTGCTCAGATCTTGTTACGTGTGTTGTTTCAATGTTAAAATCGAATTCGAGACCATGTTCCTATCACCTTTCGAATCTGATGATGTCTACTTTGTTTTGATTCATGTTGAATTCGTCAGATTAGGGTTTTGGACAGCCTGGCGGCTACAGATCTAAAAATCTACGTGCATACCCCTTCATGCGATTGGGCCATGCGAATGGACCATTTGTACGACTGGACCATGCGAATGGACCATTCGTACGACTGGACCAGTCGTATGTTCAGTCGTGTGACTAAACCAGTCGTATGTTCAGTCGTGCGACTGAACCAGTCGTATGTTCAATTGCACGAATAAGCCATCCGCATTGACTCATCCGCATTTGTTCCAGACCAAAAAAAAGAGTCTGGAACAGCTTCTTGCACAGATTTGAAGATGAGCAAAGCATATTCACCCTGAGGTTCTTTTGTCAAATAAGTTTGATGTGTACCCCATTATTCGTTGGACTTCCAGAATAGGTGAATGTATTTGGAACACTAAAGAGAGAAGAGAAGATGTCAGCAGTTGGTGCTGATTTTGTGGGGTAGTCAGGAGCATCTGACTACTTATGGGCCAATCAAGTTATATTTATCCACACAAAGAGGATTCTCATTCTTAGGGGGAATCCATGTATAGAGAAATTGAAGACACAATCAGAAAGTGATGATGTGAATCGGTTTCCGATGATGAATCTTCATGCATGCTGATTTGGTTGATATTGTCAGCTGTGGATTGGAACCTTCAACCTTTTGCCCAATACACCGTGTGAAGACGCAAGGAGAGCACAATGTCTATATATTGGGATATGCTGAATGTGAGGGGGAATTTCTGCAGGTGGTGATGTTAATCAGGTTAGCCTGTGTGAAGATTGAAGCAATGGAAAACTGTTCGTTTCGTTATCTGGAAAAATCAGTCATATGGGGAATCTTGCTACTATGATGGTGTTCTGCAAAGTAAACGAAAACTATTGTGCCTAAATTCATTTTCAGGGATATGGTAGTAACCTGATGGATCGGCAACGTTGGCTAATATGGTTTTCGTTTGATTCTATTAGAAACCTAACCAAAGATTTACTGAAGATTGTAAGAGGTGTTATCTACTATTCGCAAGCAACGTCCAAGGGGGAATTTGTTGGAGCATATATAGTCATATATAGTGTGTTCATCGCTTGTTGAATAGTCTAGGCATAATGCTATACACCTGATATGTTGTAAACACATGAAACTAGGTCATTCGCAGGAGCATATGCGAATGAGACTCAGTCATACGACTGAGCCATGCTAATGGACCAGTCATGCGACTGAGAGATGTCATTGGGACATTCGTAAGACTGAACCATAAGTATGGTCCAGTCGTACGATTGAACCATACGCATGGTCCAGTCGTACGATTAAACCATACGCATGGTCCAATCGCACGAATGGGCCCATCTAATATGGGTCGAGGCCTATATATACCAGTTTCAATGTGTAGAGAGATGAAATATTTCCAGAGGATTTTGAGAGGAAGTCTACCCGGAGCCTAGGGCTGCCGAATGAGAGGGGAGATCATGCTCGATCTTCCCCTTGCCAAGAGTCTTGATTCTTATGTTGTAACGAGCTTGTAGTTGTTAGGTTTTATCAATGAAAACATTCAATTATAGTTCGTATTATTATTTGACTTTTTGGTTTGTGCTGTTGTTCATCCTTCCGTCAAGAACATGCTCGGATGTTTATCGATCCGGAAAAACCGACTTCACATATGTTGTTTGTGTAACTGCATGGTAAAGTTCGGATCATTTCTGTGATGAGGGTTGGCCATTTTGAGATAGCCTAAGAATGAAAAAAGAAAGAAGAAAGAAATTTCCGAGAGAAATTTGGGGTTTTAGGTCAGGAGGAAGAAGGAGATGATAGAAAGAGGGGGAAATCGTTGGGTTTATATGTGAAAAAGGATTTCAGATAAAGTTTAATGAAAGAGGATAAACTTTGAAATCTGGATGTTGGTTCCACCTTTGAAAAAGTAGTTTACTTTTGCTCAAAAGTAGTTTACTTTTGCTCAAAAGTAGGTTTCTTGGAAGTCAAAAACCTTCCGAAGTTAAAATGACTTCAGAAGATTTTCATGAGAGTTGTGAAAATTTTGCTTCGGAAGAAAATTTAAGACTTGAATGCTTTGTTCCAGAAGAACAAAGCTTCCGAGAGTTAATTTGCTTCGGAAGAGAATGGTCCTTGAAAACATATAAGCGTCTGAGACAAGCATTTAAGCATCGGAAGATATTTTAGAAATTTCTTCTAAACGTAACTTTCTTAGAGAGCTATTTGTTTTGAAGGCATGATTTTCTTTCCGAAGATAAAAACATATCTTCCGAAGGATCAAAAATTTTAAAAATCTAAGGAAAGTCTTCGAAAAGATTTTCATCCAAAGAAAACAAGAGCTTATGAAAGTGATGAACTAGACAACTTAGGACACACAGGTTTTAAGAAATAATAAGAATTAGTTTTAAGAAAAACCTACTCAAAGTTTATCATCCCAATAGCTGATATTAGATATTTAAATCTCTGTTCATCAAAAGCTTTTGTAAACAGATTAGCATATTGTTCATTTGTGTGAACTTTGACTAGTTTAATTAATCTATTTTCATAATTATCTCTTATTAAATGATACTTGATGTTGATGTGTTTAGTCCTTGAGTGCTGCACAGGATTCTCTATGATAGAAATAACACTGTTGTTGTCTATGTGAATGGGAGTCTCCTTCAAGTTTAACCCATAGTACAACATATGATTCTGAATCCAAAGTACTTGAGCATAACAGCTTGCAGTAGCAATGTATTCAGCTTCCGCAGTTGATGCAGAGACACATGATTGTTCTTGCATTGCCATGAGACAACCCTTCCACCAAGAAACTGACATCCCCCAGATGTAGACTTTTGCAGTTATGTTGCAACAACCATAATCACTATATGTATATGCATACATATTGAAGTCAGAATTCTTAGGATACCACAGACCAAGTGTTGAAGCACCTTTGATGTATCTTAGAATCCTCTTGACAATGATAAGGTGAGACATTTTAGTGTTGGCTTGATATCTTGCACAAATACATGTAGCACACATGATATTAGGCCTGCTAGCTGTAAGATACATAAGAGACCCAATCATAGCCATGTACAGGTGTTCATCCACACACTCCCTCTCAATATTAGGTCCAAGGAAGTGGTTTCTTGCTATGGGTGTCTTAGCAATCTTACAATCAGTCATGTTGAACCTCTTAAGTATGTCTTGAACATACTTTGATCGACTAATGAAGATGCCATCTTCAACATGCTTCACTTGAATTCCCAGAAAGAAATTAAGTTCCCACATGGCACTTATTTCAAATATATCCTTCATCAGCTTCTCAAAGTCTTTGCAGAGCCTTGGATTAGTTGAACCAAAGATGATGTCATCTACATATACTTGAACTAGCATCAAGTCGTTTCCCTATCCTTTGATGAAGAGAGTTCCATCTATAGTACCCCTCTTGTACCCATGTTTGCAGAGATATTGAGATAGAGTCTCATACCACTTCTTGGGTGCCTGATGCAGCCCATAAAGAGCTTTGTCAAGCTTGTAAACATAATCAGGATGATCAGGATCTGCAAAACCAGGTGGCTATTTGACATACACCTCTTCATCAATCACTACATACAAAAAAGTACACTTTACATCAAGTTGATAGACCTTGAAGTTCTTGGATGCAGCAAATGCTAAGAATATCCTAACAACTTCCAGTCTTGCTCAGGAGCAAATACATCAGTGTAGTCAATCCCTTCTTCTTGTGTGTACCCTTAAACAACTAGTCTAGCTTTGTTCTTGATGATAATGCCTCTATCATCCTTCTTGTTCCTAAACACCCATTTGGTTCCAATGGTAGTCTTCCCATAAGGAAGAGGATATATGTTCCAAACTTTCTACCTTTTGAATTAAAGTAGCTCCTGTTGCATAGCTTCAACCCAACTTCCATCCTTTAGAGCCTCATCAATTTTCTTTGGCTCTATTTGGGACAAGAAACAAGAGTGTAGACAAACATTTGCTTCATGAGTTTGTCCTCTTGTTCTTACCCGTATGACAACATCTCCAATGAAATTTGTGGTGTGGTGAGACTTGTGGATCCTTAGTTGAGGGATCATAACAAGTTGTTGAGAGAGATCTAAATTAGAGAAATTTAGATCTGGCATAGATGTTTCACCCACTACATCCACACAGTTATCGAGAGAAACTTGATCCAATGAGTGTGTGACAGCATTGATTTTGTCATCTATGAAGTGGTTATCAACATCAAGAAATTCCTGATCATTGTCACCACTTCCATTGTTTTCTTCTACATTTGAGGATCTTTATCTGGTTGTGGAGCCTCTGAGCTAGAATTTGAAGGCATCCTAGATGTATCAGCTGAGTTTGTCATTGTAGTGTTGATAGAAACCTCATTTGCAGGATTAGTTACAACTAGAGCTGAAGTAGTTCCAACTGGAGCTAAAGAGGTATTACGTGAAGGTCTTCTTCGCTCAAATCTTGGATGAGGATCACTCGTATTTAAGTTTTCTGCAGAAACTAAAACTGTCTCACAAGATTTGTTAAAACAGTTGGTAATAAAATCAAGATCAAACAGCCAATCAGGACCAGAATCAACTACACAGGGTGTGTGTTCATTAAAAGCCATATTGGTTGACTCCTTAACATCTATTGTTCTAAGATTGGGTACTCTATAAGCTTTAGCTTGGGAAGAGTATCCAATAAAGTGTCCATCATCTAATTTCTTAGCAATTTGGCAATTTGATCTTTGGTATTCAAGATAGTGCAAGGACATCCAAATGACCTGAGAAAACCAATAAAATGTTTCCTCTTGTACCAAAGTTCATAAGGAGTCTTTCCATGAGTCTTAACCACTAAAAATCTGTTCTGCACATAGCAAGCAGTGTTGACTGCCTCTGCCCAGAAGGTGATGGGCAGCTTAGAGTCAGACAGCATGGTTGTTGTAGCTTCAATAAGTATCCTGTTTCTCCTCTCAGCAACACCATTTTGCTGAGGAGTCCTGAGAGCACTATATTGTCTTGTAATATCTTTTTCATTATAAAATGTATCAAGGATTTGGTTCTTGAATTCAATTCCTTGATCACATCTTATGATTTTGACCTTGTGATAAGATTGATTCTTAATCTTTAGGATGAAATTCTTCAGAATCTCAGGAGTCTAATCCTTAGTTCTAAGGAAGAAGACCCAAGTGAATCTTGTAAAGTCATTTATGGTCACTAAACATAAAGAGTTCCTTCCTAGACTCATCACACTGGTGGGGCCAAAAAGATCCATGTATAACAAGTGTAGGGGTGTAGTGATGGAGTTTCTTTCTTTAGGCTTGTGAGATACCTTATGTTGCTCCCTTTCAGGCATGCAACACAATGATCATCAATTGTAAACTCTTTCTCTGGCATTCCAATTATAAAATCATTCTTAATAAGTTTATTCATGTATTTAAAGTTTACATGACACATTCTTTTATGCCATAGGAAAGACTCATCACTATTGGCTTTAGACAGAAAACATGAAACTTCTCCAGAGGGAGATGTTTCTTGCAAGTCCATCTTGTACATGTTCCCTTTTCTGGGTGCTCTGAGCAGAATATGCTCATGAGGAATGATCACCCCGGGCTTAAGAACAATGCACTCATGCTCAGTATAGAGCATGTTATGACTCTGATCACAAAATCGAGATACACTCAGAAGATTGTACCCAAGCTCCTTGACCAAGTTTACCTTTTCAATGTTGAGGTAACCATTTGTGACCTTGCCCCTTCCAGAAGTGTAACCACCTTCATCTCCTCCAAAAGGAATTGGTCCTTTATTAGGACCATTTTCATATGGAGTACTAACTGATTCTGCGTGTATACAAACTCAAATAGTGCGGAATCCTATTTGATTGGCGATCCAATCAGGGAGAACACAGTTTAGATCAATCTAACGATTAATGAAATGTTAAGAATGATTAGAACACGATCAACTGTGATCTATGAACTTGGAACAAACTTTCTTGAGTCTCTAGATGGCTAGGGTACAATTATGTGCGTAGGTATTCGAATTGTTTTGTTTTTCCACGAATTAGGTGGTATTTATAGGTTAGGGTCTCCCAATCATACGACTGAACCATTAGCATGGTTCAGTCGTGCGACTAAATCATGCGATTGATCCATCCACACGACTGAAGGTTCAGTCGTGCGACTAAGCCAATCTTATGTCTCAATCGTGCGATTGATCCAGTCTTCTGGTTCAGTCGTGCGACCGGTCCATTAGCATGAAGTATTCATGCGTATGGTCAATTAGCATGGTCCATTCACATGAGAACTTCACACAATTAAGTTTGAACATGTTTATCAATTATTATTGACTAAGAATTATGTAAAACAACCACAAACCTATATATTTAGTTCATTATAAGTAATCACACAATAAACAATGAAATATTAAGCATTTTAAACATCAACCACCCTTTGTATTTCATTCATACCCATTCAATTACATATATGTAAGACATGATAGACTTTTTACATTAAGCTCCTAAACTAGGTACACATGTATCAACAAACTCCCCCTTGGACCTAGTTTACATCATTGTCTAACATTCTTCATCAACTCTTAGAATTTCTTGTGCTTTTCCTCTCTTGTAACTCTGCCATTTATCTCAAATGCGAAACAAAGTCTTATCACGTTCTGAAACTGGAGGGCTTGTACGATATCGTGGGATCATAGAATAGTGGCCACTTGTATAAGGTATATACATTGCCAGCAGACAAGTTAGTCAGCCACATAGGGTTAAATACCTGAATAGTATCCATTTGGCTCTCCTTTTGTAAGACTATGATTGCTTCACCTTTTCTCCAATCGTAATACCACCACTTGAAGTATGGTGTGAAGTCCTGTGGCATTTCCCTTAGAGGGATTTTGGACATTGTAGAGTCCACTTTAGTACTACCTTAAGCTTTCCAGTAATGGGAGCAACTTCAGACCTTCTCATGTACCTCTTCGGTTGTTAAGGTCTGAAGTTAACCCACCTGGTGTGGTATTCTTTCTTCAGTGTAGCCTTAAACCAGCCTTACATTTTTCTAGATCAACATATAACAACTTTAGGCGTGCCAGTTGGTTGAGCTCAAAACCAGGGAGGGTCTTTATATCATGTGGGAATCTAAAGTACTCTATGCCCTTTTCTCTCTTAACTGCATACACATTCAGATCCTCAAAATATGCCCATGCAATGATCTTGCCTGACACCTTTAGGTGTTTCTTGACTTTGTATAGCTTGGTATAGACATCGAGCTTTTGTGCAGTGTGCATGGCTCGGATCTGAGCAAAACAAGTCACCCATTCAGCCTTTTTGATGTCAACATCAGCGTTTGAGGCTTGGGCTTGACTCTCATTCTTCTCAGACTCTTTCTCCATCTGATCCAGCTTGACAAATGTATCACTACCAAGAGTATCACCCAAGTTGGGGACTACATTTCCCTCTCAGTCAGTGTACTCTAAATAGTGGTCAGCAGTGACCTCCTCTATCTCGATTTCATCTATTTCGTTGAGCTCATCATCACTTGTAACCTCAAAAGTAGGAGCATTCTTGACAATCCCTTGTTTGGGAGTATAGCTCACATACCATCTGGCAATCCCTTGTTCCGGTTTAGCCTGAAGATCTCAGTAAGTTGCTCGCCATTCAGGTGATGAATGATTTCTCCTTCTTCGGGAGTATAACTCACAAACCGTCTGGCAATCCCTTGCAAATTAAGAATCATCGTGAGTTGAGACTTGATTTGCTGAAGGGGAGCAACATCGTATTCATCTTGATGAGATGTTTGATCTGCTTGATTTAAACATGTAACACATCAATTCTTAGTAATTAATCAAGACATTCAACCATTTGATAAAGATAGATAAACATTAATTACAAAATTTTAATACAATATTCAAGACAAAGTTTCAAAATACATAAACTTCTAAGCATTACATTTGTCTTGAATAGCTGGCTTCTCAGTAGGTGGGGAAGAAGATGATGCTCCTTGGTTTTGATTTCTCTTTGTCCTTCTCTCTTGACCTTGAGCTGAGGCAGATGCAGCTGCCTCTCTATCTTCATCATTATCATCATCCTACCTTCCCTTTTGTCCCTTCATCTTCACTCATCTCATCATCATCACTATCATCATTATCTTCATCATCTTCATCATCACCCTCTCTTATCTTAAGTGGCTCATCTTTCGATCCCTTGAGTTTGAGCATGATAGTCTTGTTAGAGGCCTCCAACTCCTCTATTCTCTTTGCTGATTGGTCGTTTTGCTCTTGGATTTAGGAGATCTGTTGTGCTTGTTGTGAAATCCGTTGTGCTTGGGTAGCATTTAGCTCCACAAGCTTACGTAGTGGAGCAACTTTCTTTTGATCAGCAGCTAACAGCTTCAGCACCATCCGGTTAAGTGCTACCTGCTGTTCCTCTACCCTAATGGAGAGTAGAGAGGGTCCTGTGGTGAATATGGTGTGGGATGAAGGACCGACTTAGTGGCTAGTGGTGGTAGTGGTGGTTGTGGTGGCTGTGGTGAATATGGGTGGTGGTATATGAGTTATTGGTGAAGGATAGGCTATAGTGGTAGTGGATGGGAGTGTGGTAGAGATAGGTGGTGTGGTAGTGGTGGTGGTGGTTGTTGTAGATGTGGTAGTAGTGGTTGTGGTGGTGGCTATAGTGGTAGCAGTGGGAGTGGGAGTGGATGTGGTCAGTGTAAAGCTTGGCCTCTTCCTCTTTTTGCCATAGGGTTGAGCCATTCTCTTTCTCCTTGAGCCCTTAGACACAATGGCACCCCTTGGCTGCTGGGCAAGTTCGGGGTATTTGATGGATCTGTATCAGCAATAGCAGCATCCCCGGACTCCCCGTAGCGTCCACCAACCTCCCTAAAACCTCTCTCCGTGGCTACGATCCGGCTCCCCAACGTTTGCACCAGAGTGAATAGGAGAAGGCTCGGGTCCACCCTGACCGTCACCTCCCTGATCAGCATCGTGGTCATCACCATCGGAGTCATCAGAGGGTAGAGCAATCTGCTCAACATGCGAGTCACTATCGTCATGGCGCAACTTCCTCCTAGTTGGCCCCACGTAGTCATCCCGGGCCAGATGCCCAAACAACCTCCTTACTGGGGGCTTCACCTGCTTGCCCTGGTAAACCTTCATCCTCCTAAGTGTAGTGTCGTCCATGACCTCGAGTGCCACTGCATCATCACTCTCTTTGGGCAGCAAGGGTTGCTTTTGGTCAATGCATCTGGAGGAACCAAGGGTACATACAGAATCCTCCTTGCCCTTGGCCTTTAGGTTCTCGACCTAGTAGATGAATATCATCCTTGAGAAGATGAAAGGATGAGTCAGTATTAGAGCCACATAGGCATTCTAGATCTGATCAGACAGCTCATCAAAACCTCCCTTCTTCGAGGCATACACTTTAGCAATGCATGGGCTATGTACATGAATTGGGGGCACAGGTTGCTCTTGTTGAGCACACCTGCATTTATGTCCCCCGAGTACTTAACCAGAAGAAAGCAACCTCGGACAATCAATGGATGTTGTCTGATAGGATGGTCACTGTCATCTCCCAACTCTAGCACCCGCCTTAGGTCTTCCTCACTGATCTCTATAGCTTCTCGAAATATGGTACTCCTTATACGATGTGGTTTAGCAGACCTGTCGACAATGGCGCTTTCCCAGAACACCTGCTGAATCGACCTATAGGGTGTGCACGAAGTAGATATCATCTTGAAGATCCTCTATCTCCGTAGGAAGACGATGATCCTAGCAAAATCAGTGGTATTTCATGAGGTGACGTCCAAATAAGCACACAGGTTATGTTTTGTGCTCATAGTCCATCGACTCATCATGTTTTTATTATACAAGATAAATAAACGTTAAAGTTTGTTTAAGTGAACTACACTTGAATTGTAATGGACTTGAATCATTCTGTTTTGTCGTGCAAGGGACAATCCGATGAGTCTTAGTCGTGCGAATGAGCTCAGTCGTGCGAATGAACCTGTGACTCAACTAAGTTGTATGTTGTTCAATGTGGTTGAATCAGACCTGCGACAGAGTTCATACGCATGGCTCATTCGTGCGATTGAGTCATTTGCCCAATTCAATCGTGCGATTGAAGTTCATCGGTGTGTCCATTCGCATAATGTCTCTGTTTCGTACTGTAGAATCGATTTTTGATCAATACTTGATGTTAAACATTTAGGTTAGTCTCATTCGACTCACAATCCATCAACATAGCAGTTAGTACTAAATAATTTGACATTTAAGTACATATTAGTGGTTATTTAAAGTTTATGTATTGGTATTTGTTTTGAACCGATTTGACCATTTAGGGCTTGCTTAATCTGTACATTTTGATTAAGTCTAGTCCCGCATTACTTGTAGAAATGCTGCAGAATCAGTAAGTATCACAAATAGGGTGCTAAATCAATGATATGAAATTTGGGCAGAGTGGTATTACTTTTGTGCGATTTAGCGGCAATTTGGGGTGATGAATATCTGTGACCGACATCCCCTCTATTTATACTAGGGTTTCCTTCAGTCGTGCGACTTAACCTATTCGTACTTTTGATTCGTGCGATCGGGCTCAGTTGTGCGACTTGCTAAGCCGGTCATAGTCAGTCGTGCGACTAGGTTTCAGTGGTGTGACTAACTCATTTGGTCAGCTTCATTCGTCCGACTGGGGTTCAGTCGGATGACTGACTCAATCGGTCACCACCATTCATGCGATTGGCTCATACTCAATATCCAATCGTGCGAATGGTTCAATCTTATTGCTTCATTCGTGGACTGGACCATACTTATGGTCTAGTCGTGCGAATGACTCAGACTTGTTTGTTTGACCTTATTCACTTTCAAAACTTATCCTTTTAATAATAGATAAAACATTTTCAGTGATGATCATCTCAGACATGACCCTTTTTACTTTGAAAACATTGTTGATCACTGCAGACGTGGTCCTTTTACTTAAAACGAATTTGTCACCTTAAACGTGACTCATTTTTCATTTTGAATGTTTTGGTCACCTCAAACGTGACCCTTTTAAGCGAGTGATTCATAGATTATGATGAGTTGTAGAGTCCGACTCTTACATTACACTTTACTAAAATTAAATAGAAAAACTTTGAAATTAAGAACAATAACAAGACATATATTTGTATTTTTGATTAGAATTGAAATACAACCTATTAAAAGAGTTCTAGTTGATTTAACTTCCTGGACAACACAACTTCAATTCTAGTTTATCATTTCTAGTATGATTCATTTTGGAATCATATAGGTATATCAGACTCACTTGATGCTTGATCCTTGTTTTCGCCGATAGGCAATAGCAATTTTAGGAAATCATACTAGAGCTACAAGATGCACACAATGAGTTTGACTTTCAAGAGTTGTAGCTCACAATGATTGTCAGTATACTTGTCCTCTTAAATCCATACACAGATTTTTGACACAGATAGGTGATTACTAAGGTTTGATTATTTCTATAAGCATTTCTGGATCCCACACTTATATGGTAATAAACGTTCCTCAGGAGATTTTTGAGCGGTCTACGGGTATATTACAAGAAGAAACTATTCTGAGAGCTTTCAAAGAGATGCTAAGCCTCAGGTCAGTGCCACCACACAGCAGAGATGCGCAAACAACAATGAATTCTAGAATATCTAAGTTATGCTTATCCTCAGGTCAGTGCCACCACACAATAGAGAAGCACACAACCTATCTTATTGTTTGAGCAATTAATTTCTTTTTGCACATTTCGCACCAACAACATAGGTTATTAGCTTGATTGCTTTGTGCATTTGTTCATGTGCTTTTCTCATTTTTATGGTCATCCGCACACATTTATGGCATTTATTTTGCTCGTCACCCCTTATTGGAACTTCATTGATTGTGTTAACCAGGGATATGATAGAAACCCACAGCTTGTTGAACAACTTAGTTGAGCTTGAAATCACCACTGAGGTCTACTTATCTATTTCGTTGAAACTACCGACACATCATCTAATGACCTAACAACCTCTAGGTATACTTTCTTTTTGTTTCCATAGTAGCATACTAGTTTACCTATCATCTTTCCTTTTATTTTGCTTTGACTATTCAGACTTAACTTTGAATTTTGCATCATGAGTAGTTAAACCTTTTAAAGTTCCAACTTAATATGTTCCCTCTGTACTATCGTTTTCCAAATTCGTTGAATTAGTATCATGGATTTGATTTCTTTCCTTTTAGCTAAGCTGTCCTCCTCCCTCGGTTATTTAATAAAATGACAAATTCAATACTAATCTAACCTATTCTCCCCCTAAAATTCTAAAACCGAAAGGGTTTTTGCGTTTAGAATATTAATAGGCGAAGAAATAAAATAAAGTAAAATAAAATAAAATAAAAATGATAAAATAAAAAGATAACTCTACGTGTCAGACTGTGTACTATCATCTTCTGGAATCACTTCACTTTTCTTTTTCACCCCGTTGACCTCTAATAGATATAAAAATCTTTGTTTATCAAAAGCTTTTGTGTAGAGGTCAGGGCGTTGAAAGTCCGTATTAATTTTAAGAACATTGATTAAATTCTTTTCAAAACAATCACGTATAAAGTGATATTTAATTCTGATGTGTTTGGTCTTAAGATGTTGGACCGGATTTTAGTTACAGCTATAGCAGTAGAATTATCAACAAATATCGGCTGTGTTAGAGAATTTCAAACCGTATTCCCGCATTTGCTGTTGAATCCAAATGATTTGTGAACTGCAGCTTGTAGCAGCAACGTATCCAGCTTCACAAGTTGACAGAGCAACCGATGTCTGCTTCTTACACTTCCACGTGACTAATCTTCTCCCAATGAATTGACATCCAACTGAAGTTGACTTGTAGCTCATTTTGCATCCTCCATAATCCGAGTCACTATATGCTGTAAGCTCAAAGTCATCGTCTTGAGGATACCACAACCCAAGTGTTAGAGTACCCTTGAGATACGAAATATCCTTTTGACGCCTATGAGATGGTTGACTTTTGGTTTCGCCTGATATCTGGAGCAGAGACACGTCATGTAATTGATATCAGGTCAAGAGGCAGTGAGGTACATGAGTGATCTGATCATTCCTCGGTACATGGTGGCATCCACCAGATCACCATTTTCATCGGGTGCCACATCGTGGTTTGTAGCAAGTGGAGTTCCAGCTGTCGAAGCATTCTCCATATCAAATCGACTGAGAATATTGCCTACATACTTAGTCTGATGTAGAAATATCCCCTTTGGTGTCTTATCCACCTGTAACCCGAGAAAGAACTTCATCTCTCCCATGGCACTCATTTCAAATTCAACATTCATTACTGCTTCAAATTCTTTGCATAATGCTTTGTTTTTGGAACCGAAGATTATGTCATCAACATAGATTTGAACAAGTAGTAAGTCACCATCCTTTTCTTTGATGAACAATGTACAATCAATCACTTCTTTGCAAAATCAGCGGCATTCCGTGAGGTGACCTCCAAATAAGCACACAAGTTATGCTTTGTGCTCATAGTCCATCAAGTCGCTATGTTTCAGTTACACAAGACACATAAACATAAGATTAATTTATAATAGAAACAATTGATACTTAACTATTTTGAAACTAGTCTGGTTCAATCGTGCAATTGAACCATGCGACTGAGTTCAGTCAGTTGATTGAGTATGCGGCTGACTTCAATCGGGTGACTAAGCATGCAGTTGAGTTTAATCGAGCGACTAAGCATACGGCTGAGTTCAATCGTGTGACTGACCATGCGGCTGAGTTCAATTGTGTGATTGTGCTCATACGGCTAGTTCATTTGGCCGATTGAGTCATTCGCCCAGTTCAATCGTGCGATTGAAGTTCATTCGGAGTGACCAGTCGCA
The DNA here is from genome assembly GCA_025506515.1 of Flaveria trinervia. Classification (NCBI taxonomy): domain Eukaryota; kingdom Viridiplantae; phylum Streptophyta; class Magnoliopsida; order Asterales; family Asteraceae; genus Flaveria; species Flaveria trinervia. The sequence continues at coordinate 77,160,160 of CM046451.1, read as the reverse complement.
TACCTCTCTGTTCAGAACTTTAATCCTGAATCTAGGTCAAAACTAAAAATTAAACATTGTGTTTAGACTCTTTAGACTCGCAGGAACCCTAATTGTCACTTTATATCTTTCATTTTAACCAAATTGCACATTTATATGGTCAATTTGTTGGTTATGACTTATATCTTGATTTTAACCAATTCGGGTCTCTTAGGGTTTGTTTTCGCCATGCATTTTGTGTGATTTGGGTCGTTAATTACATGCAGATGATGTAAGAACCCGTCAATAAGACAATGGTGAAGAGAAATCGATTTAATCAAATTTTGGTAGAGTGTCGCTACTTTCGGCTGATTTTAGGGCGATTGAGGAGTGATGAAAATATGCGACCGACTTTAGCCCTATTTATACTGATTTGGTCTACAATTGGGTGACTGTATCCATTCGCACTATTCATTTTTTGAAGTTGGAGCTTAGTCATGCGATTGGCTCAGTCGGTCACCTTCAGTCGTGCGACTAGGTCTCAGTCGTGCGACTGACTCATTCGGTCAGTTTCATTCGTCCGACTGGGGTTCAGTTAGATGACTGACTCAGTCAGTCACCACCATTCATGCCATTGGCTCATACTCATGATCTAATCGTGCGAATGGTTCAATCTCGTTGGTTCATTCATGCGACTGGACCATACTTATGGTCCAGTCGTGCGAATGACTTAGACTTGTTCATTTGACCTTATGCACTTTAAAAACTTATCATTTTTATATACCAGATAGAACATTATCAGTGATGATCATCTCAGACATGACCCTTTTAATTAAAAAAACTATTGATCACCTTAGACGTGATCCTTTTACTTAAACAAATTTATCACCTCAGACGTGACTCATTTTATTTTGAATGTTATGGTCACCTCAGACATGACCCTTTTGAGTGAGTGATTCACAGATTACGACAAGTTGTAGAGTCCGACTCTTACATTACAATTTACTAAAACTAAACAGAATAACTTTGAAATTAAGAACAATAACAAGACATATTTTTGTAATTTTGATTAGAGATGAAATACGACCTATTAGAATAATTCTAATTTATTTTACTTCATGGACATCTTAGCTTCAATTTCAGTTAATCATTTCTGGCATGATTTATTTTGGAATCATATAGGTATATCAGACTCACTTTGGACACTTTAATAAAAAAATTTGGTGCTTGATCCTTGTTTTCATTGATAAACAACAACAATTTTAGGAAATCATACTAGAGCTACAAGATGCACACAATGAGTTTGACTTTCAAGAGTTGCAGCTCACGATGATTGTCAGTATACTTGTCCTCTTAAATCCATACACAGATTTTTGGCACAGATTGGTGATTATTAAGGTTTGATTATTTGTATAAGCATTTTTGGATCCCACGCTTATATGGTAATAAACGTTCCTCAGGAGATTTTTGAGCGGTCTACGGGTATATTACAAGAAGAAATTATTCTAGGAGCTTTCAAAGAGATGCTAATCCTCAGGTCAGTGCCACCGCACAGCGGAGAGGCACAAACAACAATGAATTCTAGAATATCTAAGTTATGCTTATCCTCAGGTTAGTGCCACCGCACAATAGAGAAGCACACAATCTATCTTCTTGTTTGAGCAATTAATTTCTTTTTGCACATTTCGCACCAACAACATAGGTTATTAGCTTGATTGCTTTGTGCATATTTTTTCATGTGCTTTTCTCATTTTTATGGTCATCCTCACACATTTGTGGCATTTATTTTGCTCGTCAACCTTATTGGAACTTCGTTGATTGTGTTAACCAAGGATATGATGGAAACCCACAGCTTGTTCAACAACTTAGTTTGAGCTTAAAATCACCATTGAGGATCTACTTATCTATTGTGTTGAATCTACTGACACATCATATAATGAGCTAACAAATTCTAGGTCTACTTTCTGTATGTTACCATAGTAGCATACTAGTCTACGTATTATCTTTACTTTTATTTTGCTTTGACTTTTCAGACTTAACTTTGAATTTTGCATCATGAGTAGTAAACCTTTTACAGTCCCAAATTAATCTGTTTCTTGTGTACTATCATATTCCAAATTCGTTGAATTAGTATCACAAATTTGATTACATTCCTTTTAGCAAAGTTGTCCCCTCCTCCCTTGTTTTTTAATAAAATGACAAATTCAATACTAATCTAACCTATTCTCCCTCTAAAATTCTAAAATCAAAAGTGTTTTTGCGTTTATAATTTTAATAGGCGAAGAAAGAAAATAAAGTAAAATAAAATAAATAAAATTGATAAAATAAAAAGGTAACTCTACACGTCAGACTATGTACTGCCATCTTCTGGAATCACTTCATTTTTCGTTTTCACCCCATCGGGAACACCTAGGCCCCGAGCACTCTCTCAAAACCCTTAATCTCTCAACACAATGAAAATGGTATTTATAGGCCTCAGCCCATATCAGATACGACTGGGCCCATTCGTACGATTAGGCCATGTGTATGGTTCAATCGTACAACTAGACCATACTTATGGTTTAGTTTTACAAATGGCCTAATCGCATCTCTCAGTCGTACGACTAGTCCATTAGCATGGCTCAGTCGTACGACTGAGTCTCATTCGCATATGCTCCTGCTAATGACCCAGTTTCATGTGTTTACAACATATCAGGTGTATTACATTAAGCCTAGACATGTGACAAGCGACAGACACACTATATATGACAATATATGCTCCAACAAATTCCCCCTTGGACGTTGCTTGCGAATAGTAGACAACAACTCTTACAATCTTCAGTCAATCTTTACTCTGCTTTTCAATAGAATCAAATGAAAAACCAGATTAGCCAATGTTGCCGATCTATCAGGTTGCTATAGTATCCTTGAAAATGAATTTAGGCACAATAGCTTTTGTTTACTTTGCAGAATACCATCATAGTAGTAAGATTCCCCATATGTGATTTTTCCAGATAATGAAGTGAACAGTTTTCCATTGCTTCAATCTTCACATAGGCTACTCCGATTAATATTAACACTTGCATAAATTCCCCCTCAAGTTCAACATATCCCAATATATAAACGTTGTGCTCTCCTGGCATCTTCATACGGTGTATTGGGCAAAAAGTAGAAGGTTCCAATCCACATGTGACAATCTCAAACAAATCAGCATGCACTCAGATTCATCATTAGAAACCAGATCACATCATCACTTTCTGATTGCGTCTTCAATTTCTCTAAACATGGATTCCTCCTAAGAATAAGAATCCTCTCTATGCGGATAAATAAAAATTGATTGGCCCATAAATAGTCAGATGCTCCTGACTACCCCACAAAATCAGCACTGACTGCTCACATCTTCTCTTCTCTCTTTTGTGTTCTAACTACATTCATCTATTCCAGAAGTCCAACGAATAATGGGGTATCCATCGAACTTATTTGACAAAAGAACCTCAAGGTGAATGTGCTTCGCTCATCCTTAAATCTATGCAAAAGTTAGTTCCAGAATTTCTTTTTTTGGTCTGGAACACCATTCATTTGTATGACATGGAGTACAAGTATCACATTCGTGTGAGTGGAGAATACGCATGATATCTTCGGGAGACTGGTCGTAAGACTAGTCCAGTAGCAATTACTAGTCCAGTAGCATGACTGCTCCAGTAGCATGACTGGAGATAAGACTTGTCCAGTACAATGACTGGACATAAGACTGGTCTAGTAGCATGACTGGTCATAACACTAGTCCAGTCGCATTCTAGTTGTACGAATGGTCCAGTCGCATGGTCCAGTCGTACGAATGGTCCATTAGCATGGTCCAGTCGTACGAATGGTCCATTAGCATGGTCTAGTCGTACCAATGGTCCATTAGCATGGTCCAGTCATACGAATGGTCCATTAGAATGATCCAGTCGTACGAATGGTCCATTAGCATGGTCCAATCGTACGAATGGTCCATTCGCATGGTCCAGTCGCATGAGCAGATCTCCACGCAGATTTTTAGATCTGCAACGGCCATGGCCGCCAAAAACCCTAATCTGATGAATCTTACATGAACCGAAACAAAATAGACATCATCAGATTCGCAAGGGTGATAAGAATGTGTTTCCGAGTTCGATTTTAACCAAGAACCAACACACGTAACAAGATCTGAGCAAAACACGAAGAACATGAAGTGGGTTTAATGTCAAGGAACCTGAAATAGATCTAGAAATCAAGAGCTCGGGTTGCTAGAGTGATTGTTAGATCATTCTAGCAGTAAACTTGCTCTGTTACCAATTGTGAAGTCGCTGGACCGGTTGACATCTGAGTGTGTTCTTGACGGAAGCAAAAAGAAAACCAAGAGACAAACAAGATAACGAATAGTAATTCAATGGTTTCTTTGATAAAACCTAATGATTGCAAGCTCTTTTAAACATAAGAATCACGACTCTTGGCAAGGGGAGATCGAGCATGAACTCCCCTCTCATCCGACAGCACCTAGGCCCTGGGCACTCTCTCAAAACCTTAATCTCTCAACACAATGAAAATGGTATTTATAGGCCTCAGCCCATATCAGATACGACTGGGCCCATTCGTACGATTAGGCCATGTGTATGGTTCAATCGTACAACTAGACCATACTTATGGTTTAGTTTTACAAATGGCCTAATCGCATCTCTCAGTCGTACGACTAGTCCATTAGCATGGCTCAGTCGTACGACTGAGTCTCATTCGCATATGCTCCTGCTAATGACCCAGTTTCATGTGTTACAACATATCAGGTGTATTACATTAAGCCTAGACATGTGACAAGCGACAGACACACTATATATGACAATATATGCTCCAACAAATTCCCCCTTGGACGTTGCTTGCGAATAGTAGACAACAACTCTTACAATCTTCAGTCAATCTTTACTCTGCTTTTCAATAGAATCAAATGAAAAACCAGATTAGCCAATGTTGCCGATCTATCAGGTTGCTATAGTATCCTTGAAAATGAATTTAGGCACAATAGCTTTTGTTTACTTTGCAGAATACCATCATAGTAGTAAGATTCCCCATATGTGATTTTTCCAGATAATGAAGTGAACAGTTTTCCATTGCTTCAATCTTCACATAGGCTACTCCGATTAATATTAACACTTGCATAAATTCCCCCTCAAGTTCAACATATCCCAATATATAAACGTTGTGCTCTCCTGGCATCTTCATACGGTGTATTGGGCAAAAAGTAGAAGGTTCCAATCCACATGTGACAATCTCAAACAAATCAGCATGCACTCAGATTCATCATTAGAAACCAGATCACATCATCACTTTCTGATTGCGTCTTCAATTTCTCTAAACATGGATTCCTCCTAAGAATAAGAATCCTCTCTATGCGGATAAATAAAAATTGATTGGCCCATAAATAGTCAGATGCTCCTGACTACCCCACAAAATCAGCACTGACTGCTCACATCTTCTCTTCTCTCTTTTGTGTTCTAACTACATTCATCTATTCCAGAAGTCCAACGAATAATGGGGTATCCATCGAACTTATTTGACAAAAGAACCTCAAGGTGAATGTGCTTCGCTCATCCTTAAATCTATGCAAAAGTTAGTTCCAGAATTTCTTTTTTTGGTCTGGAACACCATTCATTTGTATGACATGGAGTACAAGTATCACATTCGTGTGAGTGGAGAATACGCATGATATCTTCGGGAGACTGGTCGTAAGACTAGTCCAGTAGCAATTACTAGTCCAGTAGCATGACTGCTCCAGTAGCATGACTGGAGATAAGACTTGTCCAGTACAATGACTGGACATAAGACTGGTCTAGTAGCATGACTGGTCATAACACTAGTCCAGTCGCATTCTAGTTGTACGAATGGTCCAGTCGCATGGTCCAGTCGTACGAATGGTCCATTAGCATGGTCCAGTCGTACGAATGGTCCATTAGCATGGTCTAGTCGTACCAATGGTCCATTAGCATGGTCCAGTCATACGAATGGTCCATTAGAATGATCCAGTCGTACGAATGGTCCATTAGCATGGTCCAATCGTACGAATGGTCCATTCGCATGGTCCAGTCGCATGAGCAGATCTCCACGCAGATTTTTAGATCTGCAACGGCCATGGCCGCCAAAAACCCTAATCTGATGAATCTTACATGAACCGAAACAAAATAGACATCATCAGATTCGCAAGGGTGATAAGAATGTGTTTCCGAGTTCGATTTTACCAAGAACCAACACACGTAACAAGATCTGAGCAAAACACGAAGAACATGAAGTGGGTTTAATGTCAAGGAACCTGAAATAGATCTAGAAATCAAGAGCTCGGGTTGCTAGAGTGATTGTTAGATCATTCTAGCAGTAAACTTGCTCTGTTACCAATTGTGAAGTCGCTGGACCGGTTGACATCTGAGTGTGTTCTTGACGGAAGCAAAAAGAAAACCAAGAGACAAACAAGATAACGAATAGTAATTCAATGGTTTCTTTGATAAAACCTAATGATTGCAAGCTCTTTTAAACATAAGAATCACGACTCTTGGCAAGGGGAGATCGAGCATGAACTCCCCTCTCATCCGACAGCACCTAGGCCCTGGGCACTCTCTCAAAACCCTTAATCTCTCTACACAATGAAACTGGTATTTATAGGCCTCAGCCCATATCATATGCGACTGGGCCCATTCATAAAATTGGGCCATGCGTATGATTCAATCATATGACTGGACCATACTTATGGTTCAGTCTTATGAATGGCCCAATCGCATCTCTCAGTCGCACGACTGGTCCATTAGCATGACTCAGTCGTATGGCTGAGTCTCATTCGCATATGCTCGTGCGAATGACCTATTTTCATGTGTTTACAACATATCAGGTGTATTACATTAAGACTAGACTATTCAACAAGCGACGGACACACTATATATGACAATATATGATCCAACATCCTCCATCAATCCTTTCAAAGTTCTGGAGTAGTGACATGTTGCTTGTCATGTGCCTGGAACAGCTACTGTCAGTGATTTAGAGATTCTTGATTGTCTTGCGCTATCCCTGCACAAGAAAAATGATTAGTTACATTTAGAAACCCAAGCCTTGCTTGTCTTGGGCTCACTAAGAGAAACAGAAGGTAATGCAATAGTAATAGATCCTATGGTTGTGCTTGGATGATCTTGAGCTATTGTTGATGGAGAATTTTCAGTCACTTGGTCTTTCTTAGACTTCCACATCACCTTTGAAAGCTTGGACTTGACCTTCAATACATCGGAAGGTTTTGAGACTTCGTAAGTTTTGATGACTGGACCTTCGGAAGATTCTGCAGACACTGCAGCAGATTTCAGTGCTTCAGAAGTATTCCTTCCTTCCAAGACCTATTTATCTTCCGAAGGCAATTTTCCAATTGCCTTCTTCTTAGTTTTGGAGCTTCCGAAGGAAACAGGTTTTCCTTCCGCAGCTTGAATCTTCTTGGAACTCTTGGAAGCCCTTGTCTTGGTCATATGAAGAGTACCTATAGGATTGTATGGACAATCCTTAGCAAGATAAGTAGTACTTTCGCACATGACACACTCCATTTTCTTCTTCCCAAGAGCGACTTTGGTCAAGAGTGGGAACATGACTGACTTTGGTCACATCCCTTCTCCACCCTCATCTTTGCAGATGCCGAGTCCTTTTATGCTTAGGACTGTTCTTAGAGTTGGATGGTCCAGGCTGTGTAGCAGTGGTACACAACAAATCAACCTTCTTCTTGGTACTGAGATGATTTGAACATGAACCAGAACTCTTAGCAGAAGAGTTTAGGTTGATGTCTTTAGTCATTACTGCTTCAAACCCTGCAGAGATAAAAACTTGTTTCTACTTAGAGTCAAAAGTAGCCTTGATCTCTTGAGCCTTCCTAGCTTTTCTTTTGCTCTTTATGGATCAAGTTATTTCTCGTTGACTTGGTCATCACATTCTTCCTTTTCTCCTGAGAAGGATAGTAGCCCTTCTTAGATTCCTCTTCTTCACTCTTCTCAAAGAGATTCTTCAGTATCACTTCTTCATCCTCGTCACTCGAAGGATCTATGAGGGGAAGCTCATCTTCACAAGTTCCACACCTAGGTGATCTTACAGACAAGATTGTGTGTGGAGGAGCTATCATATTTGATCCTAGTCCCTAGTTGTTTTGATAGCACACTTTGTTGTGTAGGGATGAGGATATCATGTTCTTGAAGGTCTCTTCTTCAAGAAGACACTTTTCTGCCTTGGCTTTGCTGATCACAAGCTCAGCTTGGCACTCAGTGAACTTAGTTATGAGATCTTTGATTTGAGTCCTAAAATTTGTATGCTCATGTTTTAGAACTGAAATAGTTTTCTCTAAGTCCTCTATCTTCAGTTTATAATCATTTTCAGACTTTCTAAAATCAGCTTTTAAGATGTTTAAGGACTCAAGATCAGATCTTATTTCTAAGTTGTAGGACCTATATTTGTTAACTTTAGCAATGCATTCAGGAGTACAAAGATGTTCTAATACATTAGCTTCATCATGATATGCCATAAGTGCTTGGTTTGGAGAAGCATCTTCCACCTGAAAGCTCCAGTCAAAGCCTCCTTCTTCAACAACAACAGCAGCCAGCTGCTTTGGCTTCTGATTTTGGAAAGCTTTATCAGTGTAGTTTGGTTTGGATTGTGTTTCACCACCATTTGCTCTTGGCACCTTACACTCCCTGGCAAAGTGGCCTATCAAGTTACAATCATAACACTTGACTTTGATTTTATCCAGCCCAAACTTTCCACTGGTTGCATTGCTTGGAAACTTCCTTCCAGTCCGCTTATAGAACTTCTTGGCTCTATGAGTGAGAAGAGCTATCTACTAGACTATTTCCATGTACACTAGATCATCTGGATGGATACAGTCCAGGTCTTCAAGGGTGAAAAGAAAGCTCCCACAACTTTCATCAGAAGACTCGAAGGCTTGAGAAGAACTTGTCTCTTGGAATGGGCTTCCTTGAGTACAGTTCTCCCTTGGTGTCTTTGGGAAGGTGATGAAAGGACCTTTTGGTGAGTTGTCAGGGTAGCATATGAGATGATGTTGGGGTTCTATGCTATCCCTTTCAACCACATGAAGGGCTGAACACATTTGATTGTTAGAGTTGCTAGATGAACCTTGCATGTTCATCTGCATCTGGTAGCCACTGAGAATCCCATATAGCTCTGTCAGGGTAAGAGTTTTTAGGTTCTTAGTCCTCTTGATAACCACACAGTAGTGTGTCCATTGCCTTGGAAGTGAGGAAATGAACTTCCTTACAATGTCTCTCTTCTCAAGAGCAACTCCTTCATCCACTAGGGTATCCACAATCTCAACATACCTAAAGTATTGCGAGTCATGGTTTCACCTGCTTTGAAGGTGAAGTTTTCAAACTGCTGCTTCAGGAGATCCTTCTTGTTCTCCTTTGCTTTAGAGGAAACCTCATACATCAGTTTCAATGCATCCCACAACTGCTTAGCTGTTTTGTATTTCTTGAAACCTTTGTATACAGAGTTAGGAAGAGTAGTTTGAAGGGTTGTCATGGCCTTTCGGTCAATCTCTACTCTCTTTCTATCTTCATCTAAGTAGTTCGTTATAGCCTTAGGATCATACCACCACCGGTAGCAGAAGGGGTGTATGGTATGTAAGGTCCATTCTCAACAGGCCCCCACATTCTTGAGTCTAGAGACCTGATGAAACCTTCCATTCTTAGGCACCAGGTATCAAAGTCTTCAAGGGTGATCAGTGGGGACTTGTTCATGGTTCCAGTTTCCATATTAGTTTTGGAAAATGGCTGCTATTTGAAAAGTTTAGTATTTGTGTGTGTAATGGATCTAAAGATGATGAGATTTTATATCAAGAGCCTGGAATGCTCTGATACCAAATGCAAGACTGGTGAAGGGTGGTCACTTACAACACAACAACACAAAGAGGAGAACAAACTAAACTTAATCAAAAGTGAACTGAATTAACCACAATAGAAGATACTAAGAACACAAGTAAGTAAGAGACAGAACAAGAGATCAAGATACACAAGTATATTTTTTTCAATATTGCAGTATATTGCTTTCTCAAGTTCTATTAAAAGTGTTACAAAGCATAAAAGAAAGTTACAAGAACCTAAGATACTTATACTACATCCTACAGTTGTCCATACTTTGAAGGCCAATGATACAATTGACTAGACACAAAACAACATCAATTGGAGAGTCAAAAGGCAAATTGCCTTTTGACTAGTGACTATGACATGCGATAGCTCACATCTTTATCTCTTACAAAAAGAATAAAGTACATGAAGTAGAAAGTTATAGACTCAAGACCTTAATGTATAGTTTCCAAAAGCATGGATGTTTTGACCAATGCATGCAAGTTGGTGACTTTACAGAGTTGCAGCGGAAAGGGGTCTAACTTTATGGAAAAATACATAAGATAAAGCATGTTGTTAAAAGTATTAGGAAGAAATCTGTCTTCACGTGTTGAGCTTTGGAAGACTTTGTCTTTGAAGCTTCGAAAGACTTCATCTTTGGCTTCGGAAGATATTGGTCTTGGCTTCGGATGATTTCACACTTAGAATATTTCTATTGCATGTGTGAAACTTTCGAAGCATTCTTCTTCAGTGTACTTGTGCAACATGGTGGAGAGACTTTGGGTGTTTAGGTTGCATCAGCCTCTTCATATCATCTCTACAATTTCCAATACTTCCCAAATGTTACCGGCATGCTCCTTCTCACTCTTCAAATAAATCAAGATATCATCGATAAACACAATCACTGATTTATCCAACATTGGCTCACACACTCAAATCATGAAATTCATAAAAGTAGCTGGCGCATTAGTTAACCCAAAAGACATAACGAGAAATTCGTAGTGTCCATAACGCGTGGAAAAAGTTGTTTTACGAATATCTTGCTCCTTTACCTTCTATTGATGGTAACCAAATCGAAGGTCTATCCTCGAGAACCAACTGGCACCTTGGAGCTATCAAACAAATTGTCGATTCTGGGTAGGGGATATCGGTTCTTCACCATCAACTTATTCAACTCACGGTAGTCAATGCACATCCTCATGCTACCATCCTTCTTCTTCACAAATAAGACCAGAGCACCCATGGAGGGATACTCAGCCTAATGAATCCCTTATCAAGTAACCAGTGTAGTTTCTCCATCAATTCTGTTGCACCCTGAAAGGATCATACATGCCAACTTAATGGGTGAATTGATGATTGTTCAGCTGGAATCCCACAAGTCCAAAAAAGGAAATGCGGATGAAGATCTGCAAAGAAAATAACAAGTGTTATCTTCCGCATTAGTTAATGCGAAAGACATAACTCTGATGTGGACAAGTGTTTACTCTTCCGCATTGACTAATGCGGAAGACAAAATACTAATGTTGAATACTAAATCTATACTTACACAAATCAACATGGATTCTAACAGTTACTCTGAACTTGGTCATACACCTAAACCTCCCATGCTTGAACACAAATCTGAGTTTAAACAATGGATAATAAGGTTTAGAATTTATATCACATGTGTAGATCCTGATTTTTGGATCTCAATATGTAAGGGTCCACATATTCCTGTTACTCTATCAACTGCTCAAGCTGCACTTTACAAGACTGCTAGAATACCAATTGAAGACTTAACTCTGGATGAAGATGACTATAAGAAAATCAAAATTGATCTCAAAGCATACTTAATTTTGACTCAAGAACTCAAGATGGATGTGCTGAAAATATTGGAAAAGTATGGAACTGCTAAAGCTGTTTGGGATGCACTCAAAATTATGTGTGAAGGAAGTAATGAGGTTGCTGAAATTAACAAAGACAAGCTGGTCAATCAGTATGAAACCTTCAACCACACCAAAGGGGAATCCATATCAAAACAACTGCACAAATTTGTACAGTTGGTAAATGATTTGGAAATCATTGGACTTTCTTACAATATTAAAGAACTTAACAAGAAAATGCTTCATAGTCTACCTAAAAGTTGGAAGCAAAATGTCACAATGCTGAAAAATACTCTTGATCTTGAGTGTACCACTCTAGACATTATGATAGCCAAGATTGAAGCTTTGGAACTTGATGAACGAAGCAAAAACCTGAGTGGACCAAGAGTGATTGAGGCATACAAATTTCCTTCAGAATCTCATTCTATTGAAAATGCTTTCATCACAGAGGAAGATGATTTCATCTCCTCAAGAGATCAAATGAACAATACTGGGTTCATTGCAACTCCACCATTCAATCATCCTTCAACTTCATCACAAGCTCCCAAAGTCTCCACTGCTCCTAAAACCTCTCCAGAAGACTTAAAATCAGAAGAGCAAAAGGCAACTTACAATGCCTTTGTTGCAAGCTTTGAAGCATATCTCGGAGGAAGACTCACTTCTGCCCACCTAATTCAGGAAGATTTGGAAGAAATGGATCCTGATGATGTGGAGGAGATGGATCTACAGTGGCAAATGGCAATGATTGCCATGAGAGCAAAGAAATTCTTCAGAAAAGGAAGAAAGCTGAGCCCGAATGAGAACACAAAACTTGGATATGATAAATCCAAGGTGAAATGCTTCAACTGTGGCATGACTGGCCATTTCTCAAGAGAGTGCAATGCTCCCAAAAGAAATAACTATCCAAGGAACCCTCCAGGCCAATCATCATCACAGCCTAATTCAAGCTATCACTCCAACAATCAACAATAGCTGTATCATCATTCTCATCATGAACAAACATACCAGAATCAATCACAGCTGACAAATCACGCTCATGCAAGCAGTCAGCCTTCTGCCAGGGCCCTTGTGATTAAACAAGATGGGATATGTGACTGGAGTATGTATGCTGAGGAAGTCAAGCCTCATTCCTAAATCATGCTCTTATGGCTCATATCAATGATGGATCATCTTCAATGCCTACTAAGGTAAAAACTAACCTGTGTAGTAAAAAATGAATAAATGAATTACAAGAGTATAGAGAATACAACCATAAACTGGCAGATAAAATTAAAGAAGAAAAACTAAAGTAAGAAATGATGAAGAGAGAACTAAAAAGTTTTGAAATCAAAATCAAATCTCTTATTTCTGACATAGAAAAATTGCATGGTGAGAAATACAATCTTGCAGCTGAAAATAAGCTACTTACTGAAAAGTTAGCTCAAGCTAAAACTCAACAATCTATGACTGAAGTGAAACTTGAAAAGTTTCAAATGTCTTCAGTCAAGCTGCAAGAGATCTTGGATTCACAAAAGGATCCAAAGGACATGTCAGGGATTGGGTATAATTCATGTCCTCCATCATACAATGACAATTACACTGTCATGCCTAACTCTGTCTCACTCTCTGAATCAATTGAACCTAACACTATGGAACCTAAATCAGTAGTTAAACAAGTGACAATCCTCAAAACAATCCTGATGTTTATTTTGAAACCAATGAGGATAAAATCAAGTTAGGTCACCCAATCAAAATCAAAGAGTGTTCAGACAAGACAGTGAGTGTCATGAAACCATCAAGCCCTGTAAAAGCAATTGTACCTTTTATACAATTCATACCATCTGTTTTACAAGGCAAAAAGAAATATGTCAAGACAGTGAAACCCACTACTAAGAGTAGTTCTGATAATGAGATTATATCTCCACAAAATTCAAGCAAATCAGAAAAGGTTTCACTGAAAAAGAAACAAACTAAAAAACTGAGTTCAACACATAAAACTTCGTCAGACCCTCAGTCATCAAGGTTAAGGCAGGGAGTTGGTTTGATATCTGTAACAAAGAACATGTTGACTAGTTTGAGAAAGAAGTGAGAAATAGGTTGAAGAAATAGAACAACCCAGACAACTGAACAAAAGTAGTGTTGTGAAACAATCTACTAAAGGTTGATTCTGATTCATCACCTAAAGAAAAGAAAGTGACTCATCAAAAGAAAGTATCAGTTGAGTCACACAAGGAAAAATCTGATTCAAGAAACAAACAAATGTATCGTGATATTGTGACATGTTCAATCACAAGACAGATAAATGCTTCTTCAATCAATATTTTTCTATCTATGATATGAACAATCACTCAACCAAATATTGCTATTTCAACAAGTATTGTTCAATGTGTGACATGAACAATCATAATACATCTGATTGTTACATTAATCAGAAGGGGTTGAGAATTCCACAACACAAGCCCATCTCAAAAACATCTACTCTGATTCACTTTGTCAGACCTCATCTTCATAATACTCAATCTAGGACACGTAGATCAACAAATGATAGAAATAACTTGAAGGATTTAAGGAAGGGTCAAAGAAATCATTTCACAATGAAACACAAACTTGACCTTCCTAAGCAAAAACCAACCTTTGATAATGAAACTCGAGCTAAATTTTTACAAAGAAATAGAGACCAACGATTTCATTATTCATCTGAATCCTTAGTAGATGTTGATGAGATGCCTCGACTAATTCATCATAAAAAATCTCCCAGAACACCTCCATCCAAATCACAATTCAGAGGGAAATACCAGGAGGTGACTATCATGAATAGGAACGGGAAACCCAAGACCATCATGGCTTGGATTCCTTATTCTAATTAGTTCTTTTTGCTAGTAGGTTCATCCACACAGGTCTAATAGCCTATGGTACGTAGACAGGGGATGCTCCTGACACATGACTGAAGATCGTTCACTCCTTCATGATTTCAAGTACAAACAAGGAACTATTGTGGCATTCGGTGGAGATTCAGAAGGTGGTAGAATTAGAGGAGAAGGATCTGTGACAAATGGACGCTGAGTTTTGACAGAGTGAATTACTGTGAACAACTGAATTTCAATATGCTAAGCATGTCTCAAATCTACGACAAAAAATATTCCACTCACTTTAAAGACACACACTGCTACATTCTGAAACCTGGATTTCAGATTCCTGAAGAATAGGTTGTCTTAAAGACTTCGAGGAAGAATAATACAAATGTCTAAAACATGTGTTTTGCATCACCTAAGGAAGAAACATGTCTTTGGTCTAAAGCATCATTTGATGAGTCACAGCTTTGGTATAGACATTGGGGCACACTAACCTTAAAAATATGAACAAGATAGTCAAAGGAAACCATGTCATTGGTCTTCCTCAAAAAGAATTCGATTTTATTGATCAATGTTCAGCGTGCCTCAAAGGAAAACAACACAAATCGTCTCAAAAAACCAAGCTGGTGAACACTAACAATACTCCATTGAAGTTACTTCACATGGATCTTTTTGGACCAACTCATGTAATGAGTATGGAAAGAAACAGTATTGTTTAGTGATCATTGATGACTTTTCTCGATTCACATGGGTGTTCTTCCTACTTCATAAAAACGAAGCATCCCAAATCATTCAAGAATTTATCACTAAAATTGAAAATCAACTTGATCTTAAGGTTAAAATAATAAGAAGTGATAATGGTACATAGTTCAAAAATGAAAATATGAGTTCCTTTTGTGCAACCAAAGGCATGCTCATCAATTCAGTGCAGCTAGAACTCCTCAACAAATGGGGTAGCTAAAAGGCGAAATAGAACACTGATTGAAGCAGCAAGAAGGATGCTAGCCGATGCTAAACTGCCAATCACCTTCTGGGCAGAAGCAGTTAACACATCGTGCTTTGTGCAAAATAGAACTCTGATTGTTAAAGAAAGTAACATGACACCTTATGAACTGATCTTTTATATGAAACCATTTATTAGATTCCTTAAATCATTTGGTTGTCCAGTCTCAATATTAAACACCCGTGATCATTTGGGAAAATTTTCATTCAAGTTTGATGAATGATTCTTTGTAGGTTATTCTTCTGTCTCAAAGGCTTATAGAGTGTTCAATCCTAGACTGAACATTATTGATGAATCTACAAATGTTCAATTCAAAGAACATTCGTTTCCCAAATCTACAAATGGTCCTGATTGGTTGTTTGATATTGACACTTTTACAAAATCATTTGACCAATTTCACTTGTCTAATGCAAGAAATATACATTCAGGTGATACTTCATCAACTATAGAAAGAAGAGATAATTATCCACTGATTCCACCTACATCTGATGAACATATGAATGAAGATGTTCCTCTTCAAGCTGATCCCATCAAACAACTGTCTCAAAACCTTAGTGTTTCTTCTAAAGAAGGTCCTAGCCTGGTACCATCTCACTCAGATGACTTGTCAAATGAGATCAGAAATGAAAAACAGGCTTCTCATCTAGTAGAAACACAAGGTACATCAAATGATGCAAGCAACCTCAGTACTGCTAAGGAAGTAGCAGTTACTGAAACAGAAATTGACAATCTTCATAATTCAACAACAATACAAGATGAATGTGCCTCTGACCATAATGAACTGAATGTCTCCAATCTTGATGTAACTATTGCTGGTGACACCATTCCAACCATAAGAATACATAAGAATCATCCAGTTAAAACCATTATTGGTGATCTTAATGAGAGGGTGACAAGAAGCAAGTCCAGTATTGCAAACATTTGTTTGTTCTCCTACTTTCTATGTCAAACAGTACCCAAAAACATCAAAGAGGCACTTCGAGAAAATAGTTGGATTGAAGCAAGAAGTATGGCAGCTGGTAGACCTTCCCAAAGGACAATACCCTATTGGTACCAGATGGCTATACAGGAACAAGACTGATGATAGAGGGATAGTCATCACAAATAAAGCAAGACTAGTGGCACAGGGATACACTCAGGAAAAAGGAATCGACTACGATGAAGTGTTTGCTCCTGTTGCCAGACTAGAAGCAATGAGAATCTTTCTTGCATATTCTGCGTCCATGAAATTTACTGTTTATCAAATGGATGTAAAGTGTTCCTTCGTGTATCGAAAGATTGCTCAAGAAGTCTATGTGAGTCAACCACCTGGCTTTGAAGATCCAGATTTCCCTCACAGAGTTTACAAGCTTGACAAAGCTCTGTATGGTCTTCATCAAGCACCAAGAAAGTGGTACGAGACTCTATCATCCTTTCTTCTTGAACATGGGTATGAAAGAGGAAAGATTGATCATACTCTCTTAAGAAGAATAGGAGGGAAAGACATGCTATTAGTCTAGATCTACGTGGATGACATTATATTTGGCTCGACAAACAAGCAACTCTGCAAAGAATTTGAAGACCTTATGCATTCAAAGTTCCAAATGAGTGCTATGGGGGAACTCACCTTCTTTCTAGGAGTGCAAGTTCAACAAACAGCAAATGGAATCTTCATTAACCAATCAAAATATCTGGAATCCATGTTGAAGAAATTCCACTTTGCTGACTGTTAGTCTATCAGAACTCTTGTGGCTACTAAAGTGAAGATTGGACCTGACCCTGAAGGCAAATCAGTGGATAAGACTCACTATCGATCAATGATAGGTTCACTTATGTATCTAACAGCCAGTAGGCCTGACATTATGTTTGGTGTTTGTGTCTGTGCCAGATATCAAGCTGATCCAAAAGAATCACATGTGAACGCAGTCAAGAGGATATTCAAATATCTGAAGGGCAAGCCAGCTCTTGGGTATGGTATCCAAAGGAGGGATGATTTAAACTCTATGCCTACACAGATGGTGATTATGGAGGATGCAACTTCAACAGAAAATCCACTTTTGGCGGTTGTCAATTTCTTGGTCCCAGACTAGTATCATGGCAATGCAAGAAGCAGACAAATGTGTTTGTGTCCACAGTAGAAGCTGAGTATATTGTTGCATAAGCATGTTGATCTCAAGTACTCTGGATTCAAAACCAGATGCTTGATTATGGTTTTAACTTCTTGCACACACCAATTTCTATTGACAACACAGCTGTTGTCTTTATGACTAATAATCCAGTTCAGCACTCAAAAACAAAACATATTGAGATTAGATATCATTTTTTGAGAGACTGTGCTGAAAAGAGTTTAATCAAAGTGATTCAAGTACCAACTAAAAATCAATTAGCTGATTTATTTACCAAGGCATTTGAACCTAGTAGGTTTGAATTTCTGGTTCAGTCAATTGGCATGATTAACCTTGAGTAGAAACTATGAAAAACATCAAAAACAATTTAAAACATCAGAAAACCACAAAAAGAAATCAAGTTTCATGAAGAAAAGAATTCTTTAGGAAATGATATAATTACAGTCGTTATATCATTAGTTGTGCTTAATTTCAAAATATAAAAGACTAAAATGACTTACCAGATATGTTGGTAGGCTCAACTTTGAAGAAAAGATGCATGCAGTGATGAATTAAAGACATATTCAATTGTGAAACACTCATCACAAAGTACAGGTATGTATTGGCTTATCTGAATGCATGTGTATGTAGTAACCTAAACACACCAGGTAATGATACTTTATAAATCTCTTTTCACCACATCATGTTTCATCTTTGTTTTGTCGAGCAAAGACCTGATGAAACTTGTACATAGTGCAGATGTCAGGATCCAAAAGATTCCCAATGTGGAACACATCCAAAATTAGATGAATCAACAAAGTAATACATTCCAAGTGAATGCACAAAGGAATCCTATCATGGATCAACTTCCAAAGTGAAGTGAAAAGAATCCCAATGTGGATCAACATGAAAAAGGATCAAATTAAAAGAATCACAATGAGGATCAGTGAAAATAAGATTTCATGACTTAAGTAACTTGGTAAGAAAAGTTGTGAAAAAGTTCTACCATGCATTGTGTAAGGAGGGTTGATCATTCCATGCTTATGTGTGTGAGGTACACATTGAGTAATAAATTAACCAAAACATGATAAGAGTCATTTGCATCAAAATATCGACCAGCTATGGGTTTAAGAGGACAAACATACCTTCAATCTTCAAGTTCATAAACATGTCCATTTAATCATAAAGGATGCACAAGTGTAATGTAAGACTGATATGATCCCAACAAAGAGATTTTTCTCTTCATTATTGATATTAACCAAAATAATATTCATAAAGTTTTAAATCTTTAAAGTTTCTCTCCAAATTAGGATATAAACTTTAGGGGGTTAAAAATTTCTGAGTAAGTCCAAATTTTTATGTATTAACTTAATTTTGAAAAAACAAAACAAAAAGGATTTTAGTTGGTGTTGTTGCAAAAAGTCATACCATTATATCTCAGATTATGTAGATTCTTAGAAGCATGATAAGTCCAAGATCTGTCAAAATTAGGAAACTTGTATTAATTGTGACATACAAGTCAATCGAAGCAAGAATTGACAACTTCACAACCAACTTCATAAGAAAAATCAATCAAGGACACCTCTTCATAAGATGAATAATCAATTCAATCACATTAACTTTTGATTAAGTTCAAAAGCTAATGCAGGTAAGTGCATTAGTTAATACGGGTGAAGGTAACCCATGCATGTAACTAATTGGGGTAACAATATTTATTATCAAATGCAACTAATGCGGACAATGATTTTACTCTACCGCATTAGTGTGTGAAGTAGATGTGGAATTTACTCTACCGTATTTGCTACAGTTAACAAATGCGGATGAATAGGTCTACATCGCATTTACTACAGTGCAATGTTGACTTGTTAACCGTAGTTGATATAGTTGCACAAATGCTGATTGACTTTGTTCTATCACATTTGCTACTGTGTACAAATACAGATAGGATAAAACAAGCAACTCAACCGCATTTGTTACAGTGCTGAAGTGCAATGTTATTTCGCATTTATTACAACACAAATGCGGACAGCCAAAGATTTCAATTTTGACTTCTGCATTTGCAACAGTACACAAATGCGGATAGAATAAAAAATTAACAAAACTTCCGCATTTTCAACAGTAGTGGAATGCGGACAGTCAGTCAAAAATTTGTCCTCTGCATCTGCTATAGTAACAAATGCAGATGACCAAAAGTAGCCAAATGCAGTCTGTCAATAAATGCAAATGACCAAAAATGCTTTTGCTACAGTGGTGACTGTATCTGCTTTTAAACTTGTAAAATTTTCCAAATTTTATTATTTGACTATTTAAAGGAATTTAAACGGGTCATTTAATACTTTTCAAAATTGAGAGACTTTATAGTGAGACGAGCGCAAACAAGTAGCACACCATCTTCAATCATCATCATCATAAACATTCAAAGATTTTGTTGTGATTCTTCTCAAAACATTCTTGTCATTGATTCATAACTACAGTTATTTGAAAGATAAGGTATAAATTCAATAAAATTTTGAAACCAAGACCTGAGTTTCGGACTATTAATCTAAATCAAACAATGAACGAGATAATAATGAAGAACACCAAAGTCAAACTTATTAATATGATGTAATACACATTTTGGACTTCAATAAACATACAAATTGATAGGAATTCAACTGATATTGAAAACCTTGATAACCATGTTTACTGCAAAAAACAGAGCAAAATGAAAAAGAAAAATGTTTAACAAATCAAAGTCACATCATCTATTGAATGACAAATTGACCATTTGCCATGTAAGGCCTTGTTCCTCAGGCGCTTACAGCTGGTGATTCATCGCACGTAAAACATATACTTTACATTTATTCATCAAAAAATTGAAGCGAAAACATTAAACAAATGCCATTTCATTTTATTCTAAAAACTTTTGCAAAATAATGCATCGTTTTTTGGTTACAAAATTACATTTTTGTATTACATCACAAAAGCCTTAATTAAATGGATGTCATCCAAAAGAGCTGAGTAGCCGCCTCATGCCATCCTCAGCAACGTTTACCTGCCAACTGAAAACGTATAAAAGTCAGCGTCGCTGAGTGAGTTCTAGTTTTAAAATAAAACATACATAAAATCGTTATTTATTTCTTTACAGAGTCCATACTATACGTTTCATTCGCTTGTGATCATACATCATACGTACATACAAATAATATCATTATTATCTTCCATTACATTTGTTAACCTTCGTTTATTCATTACATCTAGTGACATGTACATTACCCCGAACATTGTGCACGAAGCTGGTTACTGGGCCTGAGGTCCTTCATAGACCCCGAACATTATGCACGAAGCTGACTCCAGTACCTGGGGCAAGTACATTCACCATTTATCTTTTCTTTTCATTCCGGATCAATGCCATATGCTGTACCCTGAACATTGTGCACGAAGCTGATTACTAGGCCTGAGGTCTATTATAGACACCGAACATTGTGCACGAAGCTGACTCCAGTACCTGGGGCAAGCGGCAAGGATCCCATACATATGGTCAATCAAAAGGATTGGACCCCAATGTGCATCGTTCTGGGGTAGCTAACCCGCACACAGTTGAGCTAACACCCTTCATTGGGTGTGGACCTCCATACATTTGCTTGCAAGACTTTTCACGTTCATTCATTCGTTAATGCATGCATTCATTCATCACGTTCCTCTTTCATTATCTTTCACTTTACGTTACATAATACTTTCGGTTCATTCATTAACATAACATGTAAAGCCATGGAAAGATAAACATTCATCATTATAGGAACATAACATTACATACCATTCATACCTCATCACAAGGCATCATACATACATAACATATATCATGCATAGTCATGCAACATCATCATCATCCATAACATGCCCATCATACAAGCTATGACCCCAAAAGTCAACTTATAGTCCCCCTGGGAATTTCCCAAGTGAAAGCCTACTTTACACATTTTCCCCAAAAATCAGAAAAATATTTTAAGTCCTAGGCGCATGGGCACTATGCAGGCGCATGGACACTATTCAGGCGCATGGGGAACACTTAGGCGCATGGGCCACTTTCAGGCGCATGGGTACTGTTCAGGCGCATGGGGACTCCTGGACGTCTGGACACTTAGTAAATTCTAGCCTAATCTAGGCGCATGGGTACTATTCATATGCATGAACACTTAAGTGCATGGGCCACTTGGGCGCATGGGCACTATTGGGGCGCATGGCCCTACACTTAGTCATCCGACTAACATTTCTAGGCGCATGGGCCACTGTTCAGGCGCATGGGCTGTACTTAAGCATTTCTAAGGCAAATGTTTGGGTGCATGAGCTACTATTTAGCGCATGACTTACACTTAACTCTTTCTAAGGCAATTTTCAGACGTATGAACACTTATCTAAGCGCATGAGCATTCTGTAAACATGTTTCTAGGATATTTTCAACCCTAATCATCAGACCCATCGGTTATAAGCATAATGTGTCTATTCTAAACATGCATAACCTATAAACATCCAAAAACGAGCATCCAACATACACAATACATACGAGTAATCACACGTGAACTTTGTAAAATCATTTAATACGTTTTCAGCCCCAAAGGTAGTTTAAAACATGTAAAAACCAGGGTCTAGAACTCACTTGGTGCAACTTGGGTGTTTTTCCTTTTAACCCGCTTACAAGGAGTTCAAAACACTAGAAACAACATCCAAACACATACACATGAGCACAAACACAACACATAAGCACATAATCACATAACCGGGATAAAACCCATCATAACACAATAAAACCGCGAATTCTTACCGTTAATTCAATTTCTTCTTCTTCTTCTTCTTCTTCTTCTTCTACAACATCGAGAGTTCCTCTGCTCTCTCTTTCTAAAACCGAAGAAGATGATGATGTGAAATGAGGGTGGGTGGCCATGCCCACCTTTACACCAACTTTTCAAATATTTTTGTCGTTTTACATTTTTAGTTCCTCCACTTGGACCTTATTGCCTTTCTTGCTTTTATTCTTCATATCTTGACTTTTAAAATAACTAGGTGTTACATGCCATTACAGAAAATCAATAGAACACTTACTAGGAGAATTAACAGTGAACACACACTGATCATCAGTGAAGAGTCAGTCAGAAGATGTCTAAGGTTTAGTGATGATGCAAATGCTCCTTTGGAACTGAGTGATGAAGACATAACTACTTTCTTTGCTGAAATTGGTTGTGAAGGAGGTTATGAAGCGAAGTAGATTGTTAAGGGATTGGTTGATTTGCCATGGAGATTTATTATTC
The DNA here is from genome assembly GCA_025506515.1 of Flaveria trinervia. NCBI lineage: Eukaryota > Viridiplantae > Streptophyta > Magnoliopsida > Asterales > Asteraceae > Flaveria > Flaveria trinervia. The sequence goes on along the minus strand of CM046451.1, from coordinate 77,137,274 downwards.
ATATGTTCCAGCACTGTTTGTCAAAGAGAAAGACAGGATGACATTCTTGTCCTCACATCATCAGCTATTTGTGCTCTATGTACCAATAGGCTATTCAATATGTCTACATATGTATTCAATGGCCTAGTTTCAAACATTAGAGAAGGATTAAGATACAAGTTTCTCATGTATCCCAAATTCATTCAATGTCTAATAAATGAATCATTTCCTAACATTGTAACTGAAGGACCAGTGCTTGACATTCCACATTATCATGCAAGATCATACAAGTATGTAAAGAAGAGGGACCCTAGAAACTTTTATAGTGGGGCTCACACTCCTCTTCTGCCTTGTATGTTGCAACAGTAAAATCAAGAAGTGCAACCATCTCCACAACAATCACCACAACCTGCTGCTCAACCATCACCAATATCATCACCAATACCATCACCAATACCATCACCAATACCATAACCAATGCCATCACCAATAACATCACCAATAACAATACCACAATCAACACCACCAATAACCACTTAACCTACACCTATATCACCTCATCATCACTCTCCAATATCACCACCATAACAATCACCTATATCCCCTTTTCAACCTGTGCCATCACAAGATTACCTTGCTGATGTAGGAGGATCAACCAGTGCTTCTAAAGCTTCCAAATCATCTTTTAATGAGGAGGATCATCACACTCACATGCCTGCAAAAACAACAACTTCTGAGCCTGCTCTATCAGAAAGTTTTGTTAATTCAAATGTTAACAGACCAGATGAGAAGGTTGAATTGATAACTGAATTGATGCAAAAGATTGAAAGAATGGAGAAAATTCGAAACCGAAGGGCAAGAATCATAGATGATATAATTCTCAAACTAGATGAGAAGGAACTAGAGCTGAAAGATCTTAAGATAAATAAAGGCTGAGTGACTGAGAAAGATAAGGAAATTGAAATTGTAAAGGCTGCCCTTAAGCACTCAAGAAAAGAAGTCAGTGGACATATAGACACTCTTGAACTTCAAACAATAGCAATGGAGGAACAAGAAAATATCATAGAAGAACAAGCTAATATCATCTCCAAACTTGAAAAGGAAATTGATAGCAAGAACAAAAGGATATCTGAGCTTGAAATGATGATTAAGATCCAAAGAAATGAAGTGGATGATGATGATGAGAAAGAATATCAAGAAAAGGTTGAGGTTGATGACAACCAGTCAGTTGATGACAACTAGTCAGTTGATGAAAATGAAGAACAAGAGGGTAATAAAAGTCGGACAGAGCATGAGGAACATAGTTTAGATATGGTGCTTTATTCTGGAGAAACCTCTGTTGATCACATTGAAAAAGTTGAGTTTGAAGAACTTTTTAGCACACTAGGAAGCTTTACTTTTGAAGAATTCAGTATTGATAGTGATTTCTAGGACTTTGTAAACAACCTAAAAGCTGATTCTGATCCAATTGTGCTCATTCCAAAATCTCCAGAACCTTTGGAGAAAGAGCTAAACATGCATATTGTTCCTGTGGTGTATCTAACTGAAGAGCAAAAAGAAAGGATAAGGGAAATGGTTGAACAAGAAAGAGAGAAAGACAAAGAATCAGAAAAAGAAAAGCAAGAAATGAATATGGATGAACAAGTACAAACAACACCCAAGAGAATGCCTGAAGTCATAGAAAAGGGTGAAGCTTCAAGACCTCCACTTCAAACTTACTCGCGAAAGAGGAAACACTTAGCTGAAAAAGCTAAAGGTAAGAAACCAATTGTTGAAGAAGAACCAGTCAAGAAACAAAAAGATGATCCCAGAAGTCTAGCAGCAATTGCTGAATTTTTGGAAGAACATGAGAAAGCAGAAGCTCAATTGAAGAAATTGGATGGTGCAATTGATTTGGAAGAAGGTGAGATTGCTGGTGGATATGAAGTTGAAGAGGATGTTCTTATGGACACTCCCATCAAAGTAGAACAGGTAGTGGAAGACATGGTATCCAAAGCACAAACTGATGACTTGATGATTAAAGCCATGTTTCTGATCAATCAAGGTTATGATCCTGATGAAGTGTTTGGAATGACTTATTAAGGCATGAAGGAGGAGGAAGAGAAAGTAAAAAGGATGCTTGATCCTACAATTGAAACTGAGTATGAAAAGGCAACCTTCAAAGATACTACTGTGCATAAAGGTTCTTCTGTGAAGAAATCATCTGGGTATGACAGACCATTGCCAAGACAAAATCCTCCATCCAAGCTATCATCAATGAAAAGGTCATCTCTAATTCATAAGCCACTATTTCATGATCCTTATAGTATGTCTGATAAGGAAATGAAGGATTACCTCACAAATCAAGGCTACACCAAAAGAAAGTTGGCTAACATGAAGACAAATTCTTTAAGAGCTGCTACTCTTATGATGATAAATGAGAAGAAGAAAAATTAAAGTAGTTGGAAGAAGAGGTACTTAACAAGAAGCCCAGAGGAAGAGTGCCTGCACATGACATGAGTCTTACTCATAAAGATCAAGATTATCTTGCACCCGTCATTCATAAATATCCAGAGTGGTTTGCTAAACCCTCTCAACTGAAGCTTCAAGAAGGGTTGACCACTGCTGAGATGATCAGAGGAATATCTACTCCAAAAGGCAAAACAGATCAAAAAGTTATTGCTTAGAAGTATGATAGTGCATGGAACATGTTTATGGTCAAAAGGATCTCTGGCTTACTGCAGTTCTTTACTGAGTACTCTGCTTTGGTAAATGCACTTGAGATTCATGACTTGAAAGAACTGGCCAACCTTGAGCTGATCAACCACAATGCCATGTACAGAGGATATCAATTTCAAGGAATACTCAAAATGTTCAAAAGAACAACAACTTCAACACTTTGAAAGCTACATGCATGATGAAACACAAAACATTCAAGAATCCAATGGAAAAGAAAAAAACACAACCAGCAGAAGAAGTTGTATTCCCTGAACTCAAAGTCAAACCTACTGAAGCCTTGAAAAGAAAAATGGTAGCTGGTACACATTACTCAATTCCAATTTCAAATGTATTTTATGATGAGAAAACATATGAGTTAGTGATTGAGAGGAAATGGGGAGGAAAAGAGGGTGCTAAGATTAGATTATTCAGTGGTTATGAAGTGAGATTATTGAACCAATCATACATTCAATACATCTATACAAGACACTATAGAGAGATATCAAACAAACTAGGAGAAGAAGATCTACATTTCATTCTAAAATGTATCAAACTACTAAAGATGGCCTATGATCAGATCAATGCAAAAAGAGAGAAAAGAAAGAAGAAGAAGACACCTCTCCAATTGGGCAACATTGTCAAGCTTGAAGTTTATGTAGATGGTTCCCTATTAATTCACAGAGATGGACTTTCAACAGTTTCTCTTTGGGAACCTATCTCTTTGAGAAGCTACCACTTGAAGCAATCCATAATATGAGCAAAATGAAGATTCATGTACTGAGCAAAGATAAAATGTCAGAGGGTCAAGACTTTGTCAACATGATCAAAGCAATTCTGGATCCAACACAAGATGCACCTTTTGTGTCATTAAAAGACCCAGCTGAATCATCAACATCAATCACCTCCCAAACATTGAGGAAAACTAGGCTGTACAATCCTTAGGGGGAGTATTGTTGCACCCTGAAAGGATCATACATGCCAACTTAATGGTGAATTGATGATTGTTCAGCTGGAATCCCACAAGTCCAAAAAGGAAATACAGATGAAGATCTGCAAGGAAAATAACAAGTGTTATCTTCCGCATTAGTTAATGCGGAAGACATAACTCTGATGTGGACAAGTGTTTACTCTTCCGCATTGACTAATGCGGAAGACAAAATACTAATGCTGAAGAACAAGTTACTCTTCCGCATTGACTAATGCGGAAGAACAAAAGAAGATATGGACAAGACTTTGCTCATCCGCATTGACAAATGCGGATGACCAACCAAATGCGCATATGTATTTGTTCATCCGCATTAACAAATGTGGATGACCAACTTACTAATGAGGATGATCAAGTGGAAATGCTAATCAAGCTTATCTCATCCGCATTTGTCAATACGGATGAACAAACAGAGATACGGATCAAGACTTAGACTAGTTTCTGATGTAATAGGTTAGGGGTAGTTTAGTCATTTTGTAAAGGCATCTTGTCTTCCTATAAATAGAATAGTTAACCTCGTACTGAGGTGATGGCTGATAGATAGAGAATTTTTGTTGTAATTATTCTCTGTAATTTATCAACTATCATATATCAATACAAACAACATTTTATGAGTAATTTTCTTGCTTTGAATGTTCATTGATTGTTTGTTTCCGCTACTCAATCATTGAGTTGATTATCATATTCGATTCACAGTAAGAATATCACTCTTACTCAACCCCAGTCAAATTTCTTCATATCGGAGGGGGCTAAATGATACGGTGCCTTAGCAACAGGTTGGGCACAAGGTTTTAGATCAATGTGAACTTGATCTCATGGTTTGGTGGCATGCCTCGTAAATCTTCTAGGAATACATTGGGAAAGTCACACACAACGGGTACATCATACAATTGTGGTGTTGGCGTATCCACATCCTTCACGTAGGCCAAGTAGGAACTACATCCACGCCTCATGCATTTTCTTGCCACCGCCATCGAAATGACATTCGGGACCGTCGTAACTCCATCACCGTAAATCATTACCGAACTCCCGTCGGGTGCTATCAGCCGAATCATCTTCTTGTGACACACAACATTCGCCTCATAGGCCGCTAACCAGTCCATTCCTAGGATTACATCAAACCCACATAAGTTCATCACAAACAGTCTAGTAGGAAACTTATGACCTTGTAGTTCTGTGTGTCCCCGATATGAACGGATCGTTGAGCATGGATCTTAGGATTCAAATTGATAGTAACAAAACTTGATGATTCGATGCTAAAATACAATAATGATGAACACAAAAGTGTTTATTGCTTGATGTTTATTGATTTGATGTTGAAATCTTCATCCATGAAGGATGATGATATGATGTTGTAAGTGATGGAACTAATTCCCACATATTTTATGGAGAACCATTCACCCTTTACAATGATGATATATGTTAATATTTATACTAATCTAGCATTTACAATAATTACAAAATAAACCCTAGACTAATATTTTTGTTGCTTTTGTTCTTCAAGTCTTCAACTTCAATAATATTGGAAATCTTTAGTTTCTTCAAAGGTAGAATACCCAATAATACTCCCCCTAAATTGTAGATTTCCGATATGAAATGAAGCTTGATCTTGTTTTGTTAAATAGTTATTCGAAGCCAAGAATTTTGTTGTTGATGCGGAAGCGAGGTCTTTCAAACTTTGGTACAACTATATTTTGTAACTCGATGTCACATTGTTTTTGTTTGATGAGAGCCCAAATACGAACCCTGTTTTGTTTTGTTGATCATAAGCCTAATCTTCAACACTTGAGCCCAAGTCCAACTGTTGTTTTTTTGTTTAATGATGAAGTCCAAGTAATAAACCTAATTGTGTTAATAAGCCCATACTCCATGAACTCCTTCGCAACCTGTTGGACCAAAAGAACCAATGAGCCAGATCAGAAAAACCTTTAAGTCCCACAGACATCAAAACAACTAAAGTGATCTACAACAGCTAAAGACAAAGTCTGAAGACAACTGCTGAAGTCAAAGTCTGAAGACAACTGCTGAAGACAAAGTCTGAAGACAACTGCTGAAGACAAAGACTGAAGACAAAGTCTGAAGACAATGCTGAAGACAAAGTCTGAAGATAAAGTCTGAAGATAAAGTCTGAAGATCAAGTTCTCAGAAGTGGTCACAACAGCTGAAGTAGTTCTCTTCAGTAGTTGTGATGGTTTACATTTCAGTATTTTGTAATCAGTAGTTTTATGTTATGTAAAACATCTGAAGTTCTTATACTTCAGATGTTATAACTTCAGTAGTTGTAATGTTAGTTTATACTTAGCTTTTAATGAAGGTGTCCTCAGTTGTTGTGGACATCTAGAGTAGTTTAGTTTACTTTCAGTTGTTTGTATAAATCAGTTAGATGTCACTATCAAGTGATGTCAGCTGATGTCATATTCCTTATAAAAGGAATGTTGACCTAATTTCCCCCTACGGGAAGTTTGTGCATGAATGAAAACATTCTTTCTATAGAAAACTCTCTCTCTATAACTGTTACTGTTTAATTGAATATTCATATTATTCTTGCAAGAATTTCGTCTAATTCGTGTGCTATTCCGCTGCAAATCCTAATCTAATTGATCAAACTAGATCTCGATCCTTCAAATGGTGTCAGAGCGGGTAATCATTGATCGATTTAACAATTGATCATTGAAACTATTCTTTGATATCTTAGTTTGATCGAATTAGCAAATTTGCAACAATTGGTTATAGAGTTTGTTTTTCTGTTGCTTCCTGTGAATCAATTTGAGATTCTTCTTGTTTCAAATTGTGTTGTTGAGTTTTTGAGTTAGATCTGTTATACTCTTAGTGAACCTGTGTTTGAATTGGTAAAAATGGCTGCATCAATCAATGATCCTCACAATACTGGACTCTCAACAAGCATCCGATGCTTGTTAGGAGTGAGTACAACGTATGGCAACGACGAATGCTCCATCACTGTCTGTTAATAGTTCAGGTTGTTGGAAATCTGTGGTTCATGAACCATATAAGCCTATGGTGAGTAATCCGGAAACCAATGAAATGATTCCGAAGAAGAAAGAGCAATATTCAGATGAAGATCTGAAAGTGTTTGAAATTTATGCTAAAGCCCATGGAATTCTGGCCATGGCACTGCCTAATGAAATCTATTCTGGACTTATGCATCATGAATCTGCTCATGACCTCTGGGTTGCTCTAAAAGAACAATTTGGAGGAACTGATGAGGTCTTAGCAAACAATAGAGAAATCCTTACCTAGCAATATGAGACATTCCCTCATAGAAAGGGTGAGTCACTGACTCAACAGTTTGAGCGATTCTCCTGTTTGATATCTAAGTTGAAAATGGTTAAACATGAATATACAAACAGTCAGAAGAACAACAGATTTCTAAGATCCGTGCCTGAGAGATGGGACACATATACCATTGTCCTACGCTCTAGTGCAAATCTAGATAATCTATCTCTCACCCAACTTCATGGGAAACTGCTAACATTTGAAAGAGAGATAGAATAGAAAAGAAAACTGACTTCATCTGGGAAGCTCACTGGTGATTTTGTACCAGGGAATACTGCTCTGGTTGGACATGAGTCAGAATATGCTACATCAGAAAATTCCTATGATGAGCATATTGATTTCTCTTCAAATAGTGGAGATCATGCTTTTCTGGTATTGATTGTAATTTAGGATGTAATAGTGACAATTTGTGCTTTTTGATGGATGATTTGAAAGGAATTGTTGATGATGATTAGAAGAGATGGATATTTTGAGCCAAATGGCATTAGTTAATATCAGATCTCAAAAATTTTACAAAAGGACAGGTAGAAAATTCCCTGATCTCTCTGGAAAAACCAAAGTTGGTTTTGACAAGAGCAAGTTGAGGTGTCACAAGTACCATAGACTTGGACATTTTACCAGAGAGTGTAGATCATCTAGATCTAACTCTTTTGCACCTTGTGACCTTTCCAAGCAATAATTCACAAAACAAGGGCAAATTCTACCAGTTCTGGTCATCATTCACAAAATCAATCATCTCCTGCATATTTTGTTCCTCAAGGTCAAATGCCATATCCTTATCCCTATTTTTACATGCCACAGTCCAATCAGGTTTCTGTACCCATATCTCAACAATCACATGCCCTACCTGAGCCTCCACCATCTCAATGAAGTCAACAATCACAATCTCAATCTCAATCACATCAAAGCTTTTTCACTCCTGGTGTTGTTGACTGGAGTAGTTTACCAGATGATCTTTCTGGTTATTTGAACAAATGTTTTCTAGTGCTGGTCAACATGGTGGTGAAAATCCTTTTGGAAATCTTGCTCTTATGGCCCTGGAGTCTACTAGTGGTTCAAGCTCAAATGCTTCATCATCACAGGTACCACAAGTATCTTATGAGGCTAAGGCCAAGTTGTGTTCTGAGTCATGCATAGTTGCTTTTGCCTCAATTAGAGAAGCAAATGTAGCTTTAATTAGTCAAAATCTAGACCTAGAGAAAGTGGTTTCCAAAAGTAAAGCTGAGTTTGAGTCTGTTTTAAAAGAAAAAGATGATGAGATATACAAATTAAAATGCCAAATCACTAATGAAAAGGCTAAGGTATAGGTCATTTTAGAAAATCACAAGAGTCTCAAAGAAACACTTGCAGCTACTCAAGTGGAGTGTGAACGCTGGGTAACATCTTGCAAGGGGTTTGAAATGCTTCTCTGTAAGCAAACTGCTTCAAATGTGAAGTTTGGGATTGGATATAATCACACTAAACCTCCTACAGATTTTACTCCCAAGACAGATTCTACATAACATTACAATGCTTCAAGTAAACATACAATAATTTTGAGAAACACAAGTCTAAATCAAACATAACAAAAAGATAGATTTGGTGTGTTTCTAGGTGCATACAAGTTTAAATACATAGCATAATACTAAATAAATCTCAATTCAACATGATTAAAGTATACTAAAGTTTATACATTGCTAGCATGCAAAGCCAAAAGCAAACCAAAGTGTCCACTAGCATAATCTTAGCATCAAAAGTAAGCAAGACCGTAAAGATTGATAACTTAACATAGAACCATCATAATAGGGTGGATGTGCTAGTCCTATAGTGCTACATGTTAAGGGAGGTTCAGATTCCTTGCAAGATAATTTATTCTAGAATGTATTCATAGATAGTATAACAAGTAAGCATGGTTGTAGAACTGAGTTTTAGAATGATTTTGATTGAATGATTAATTAAGTGTATTTGAGAATTGATATATGTTGCAACCCAAATAGTGTAAAACAAAAAGTGGGAGTATGACTCACGGTTTGGAGATTAGAATACACAAGAATAGATGTGAATTTAAATAATAGAGTCACTAAAGTTACCCTAAAAGGTAAATAAAAGTGTCTAAGTTTAGGATTCAAAGTTTGAGATTTTAGCAATTGAAAATGATATGAAAATTACAAATATGAGAGTACATGAAAGTATATACTACTTAGACAATTATTTGGACATGATGTATTATGTGTGTTCTTATGAGTATTGGTCACTCATTAGAAGTCTAAAATAAGGAATCATAAGATTAGTATATTTCTACCTTAACACATAACATTCAACCGTGGTTTGATTGATGTTATGGTTTGGTTTTGACCAAGTATTGTATAAGTCATGCATTAGAGGTAGGGTAATCCACAAACCTCAAGTGTATATTCATATAAGTCATGTATTAGAGGTGGGGATATCCATAAACCTCAAGATTGGCACCATTGCACAAAATCTCCACTTAGGGGTGATTGAGATGGTCATGAGTACATAAATGAAAGTAAACTAACTAGCTTGACAAAGTGTTCAAATGGGGTGTGGTGGCTATATTAGTTGTGCAAGCAAGTTCAACATCACCATTTCATACCATAACACAAGCCTTTCAACATAGGTTGGAGGCTCGGTTTGGTTCCATCCACTTTTTGATTTGTAGATAACTTAGTGTTTTGTAAAGATGAAAGAATGTGGTGTAAAAGCATTAAAATTTACGAAATAAAAACTTCAACACAAGCCTTCGAACATTGAAGTTGTTGGTGACTTGTTTTAGTATGTAAAAGGCTAAAAAACAAGACAATAGAACATGTATGAAAGAGTCAAGTATAATATTTCCAACTTGGACCTCCAAAATAGGGGTTTACCATACTTGTGTCACCTTGGTGACTAAGTGGTTGTATCCTAGAGGTTGTTCCAAGTAGTAAAGAATATGAAGAAGAAAGTAAGAAAGAAAGTATAAATAAATAAATTAATTAATTAAAACTCACAAGTTGTACTTGAATATTTCTTGCAAAAGGAATGAAGTTCTTGGATGGATTGAGAAATTTTAGGGAGAGTTTAGAGTGATGAGGTGATTAGAGGGGAATTTGGGTTAGTATTTATAGATGAAAATTATGGTTGGGCATTAATGTAAGTAGTTGGGGAGATGAGTGGAAGGAAAATACAAAGTTTCAATTTTAACCCTTTCACTTATTTTATTTATTAATTTGCAACATAAATTAATGATTAAGAATGATTATTTTAACATATAAATCAAAAAATAAAACTTATAAATAATAATTTTTTTAAAATATATATAAGTCCCAACAAGTTGCTCAGTTTTGTGTTAAAATGCGTATTCACAATTGTTTAAGCGTTGTAGGAACATATAATCAACAATATTAATATAAAAATGATATATTCTCTATGATCAAGTCTTGAGATTACAAGGATTTAATAAGGAGTGTTACAAGGATCGTCCGCATGACCCGGTGAACATCCTGTTGGATTCGATCTGCCCAAGATACATATTAAATTGATGTGACTAGTGTTATATGATCCAAGCCGGGTCATATCCAATAACAAGCCAAACAAACACCGATAAATATTTATTCGTTGATAAGATCACACAAATAAATATAAGCACCAATTTAGAAACCGGGTTTTCTAAATCATTATTTTTGTAAATAAACAAATTATATAGATAATTTGTTCATGAGGAATTATTTGTTTCATTACTTAAATTGGTTAAACAATGACAAATAATAGTGTGTGTTAGTGCTATAAAATTAAAATAGTTTAATTTTATAAAAACTAAAGTGCAAGAGTGTATATTTTATAAAATTTAAAATGAGAGGGAAACCAAAGGGGACCAAAAATCGGCCGCCCCTTTTGGTCTTGGGAGTCCCCTTGTTTTGTTCCAAGGACATGCAAGGCTCTTTATTTGATAACTAAAAACACACTCTTGCATTTTTGATCTTCACCCTAACAACACACAAAAAATAGAACTCTCTCCTCTCTCTCTAAAGATTCTCGTTTTTTTGAGTTGGATGAACAAGCTTTTTCTCAGCTTTCAAGAAGTGTTCTTGGCTGAAAGGTCTAACTTGAAGAGGGTTCTACAAGTTGGTGTTGAAAAACCTAGCAAGTGGGTGTTTGTACAAGCTTGGGGTATCATCTCTTGAGGTCTTCTGCTTGAAGATTCAGCCACAAACTCATCTTTTTCACCTCTACCATAGCGATTTCCAGCAGCTCCAAAGGTTGTATTTTCACTTGTTTTTGTATTATTTCGTATAATGATCCATGGTTTGGGGTTTGCTTATTAAATGGATTTAATAATCATCACATTAACATGTTTTAAAACTAATTATCCGCTGCGTTTTTCATATAAACAAGATTATATGAACTTTGATAAACTTGTTAAAACCCCACAATGGCATCAAGAGCCACTTATACGAATGCATACATGTTTATACATGCTTGTTCACGGTTTTGTGGTGTTTGACACCACATACCCGTGAGTAAGTGGGCTGAAATATGGCCCCCTTTGATTTCTTAAAGATATTACTTTATGCATGTAAGGATCTTTAAAAATCTAGGTCATTAGATGTTTGTTTGTATGGACAAAACCCATTTGTTCTTGGTTTATGTTGGCCAAGAACATGGGCTAAAAAGGGGCCGCCATAAATCGAACATGGGTGAATATTTGGATATGTTGTTTTGGTTATGCATAACAAAGCATTGACCTTGTGGATTGATTGATTGGTTGTCATGTTATTTTCGTTTGGCTATGTAATAATTTAATTTTTTATGTTTCAAGTCTTGTTTTGTAATCTATTCATTCATATGGTTTGTAATAAATAGATTAGGAGTTTTTCCTTTACTAGAAAAATTGTATTAGGATACATATTTTGTAAGGATGCCCTAGATCAAGATTTGAAGAAAATGGACAAAGAGGATGCTTGAAGATATGGATTCAAGTGGGAGTCCTTTTGTCAACCTTGTGTCATGTTCTTAACCCTTAGGACAAGACCTTTTGACACACTTGTTTTGGCTAAACAAGTGTGCTCAACTTAGTATGCTTTGTTATGCATATATGTATGTTTTGTTTATGTTTGGTTGAATGCACATGATGATGTTGTTTTGATATTTGGTTGTGATTAACAAACCGTCTATTAATACAAGCTATTAACAAGTAATTGGTTCTCAATCATTAAGCATAAATAGAATGGTTCTATAAAAGGAGTTAATGGTTTGCAAAATAAAATGGGTGTTATTTAAAAGAACCAATAGGGTACCATATGGTTGAATGCATACAATCATATGGTACATAGACTTTTCTAAAACATGGATGTGATATTGTAAATCCCTTTTGTAAACAAGTTAAACACCATCCTTTTACACAACACTTAGGTTACTTGCAAACTCTTAGTGGGATAAAGGTCACCTAACCACTTTGAGGGAACTTGTAACTTGAGGTGAGAATACCATGTTAGTGGGATAAAGGTCACCTAACCACTTATGAAGTAAACTCACACGTGTGTGTAAGTAGGACGACTTGATTTGTAAAATATATTGAATGGATCACCTAAAATATGTTTTACAAAATGTGTTGATGGGATAAACATGCAGTTATAAACATAAGATGTTCAAACGATCCCATACCACTAGAAGTTGCAATAGGTTGCAATTGTCATTCATGACTACCTTGTTTATTTAAATAATGGGATAAAGGTCACCTAACCAATATTTAAATATAACATTGGATTCTAAAATTTTATTTATTAACAGTCTATGAGACATAAAGGGTATTAATAAATGAAATATAATTATACCAACGATTACTAAAATGGAACTTTGTAAAATCTTGTAGATGGCCGACAACAACAACGCAAATAATGATGTACCAAACCAAAACAACCAATCCCTAAGGGCGATCCTTCAAAGGGATCGTCTAACACCTAACAACTTCATGGATTGGTATCGCAACTTGAGAATCGTTCTCAAGCAAGAAAAGCGAGCCTACATCCTTGATGATCCCATCCCCGATGAACCTAACGAGGAGGATGTAGAGGCCTATAATGATTGGGTTAAATATGTGGAAGACTCCATCCAAGTCTCTTGCCTAATGTTAGCAAGTATGACACCCGACCTCCAAAAGGAGTATGAGCTCCATGGAGCTTATGACATGATCGCTCAGTTGCGGGAAACGTTCCAGCAACAAGCTAGAGTGGAGCGCTTCGAAACGATTCGAGCGCTTCATGCATGTCGGATGGAGGAATCTCAATCAGTTTCATCTTATGTTCTTAAGATGAAAAGCCACATCGACCGCCTTCAAAGGCTAAACTGTCCTATCTCAAAGGAGTTGGCCACGGATTTGATCCTTAATGGCCTAACTAAAAGGTTTGAGGCGTTTGTCCTGAATTACAACATGAACGGATGGGACAAGAGGATAAATGAACTTCATTCAATGCTCAAATCAGCCGAGGCGGGAATGGGTAAAAGGGTTTTACCCGTTCTCACCATTAATGAAGGTGGGAGAAGAAGAAGGTCTCTACCCCCTCCCAAGGCAACAGTTGCCAAAAGAAAGGGGCACGTTGGGGGAAAGGGGAAGATGGTTGTTAGGGCAGAACCTTCGAAACCCAAGGAGAAGAAGCAAAAGGTTGCTGTAAACGACCCATGCTTCAAATGTGCTGAGATAGGGCATTGGATGAGAAATTGTCAAGTCTATCTCAAAGAGTTGAGAGAAAAGAGGGATGCAGGGCAAACATCAGGTATAATTTACATGATACATGTTGAGCTAAATGTTATTTCTTCTAACACATGGGTATTAGATACCGGATGTGGAACTCACATTTGCAATTTGTTGCAGGGGTTCAAAAGAAATGAGCATTATGCAAAAGGGGAAATAAGTCTCTTCATGGGCAATGGTGCAAAGGTTCACGTGGAAGCCCAAGGAGACTACATTTTGAAGCTTCCAAGTGGTTTGGAAGTCATTTTATATAATGTATTATATGCTCCTAGTTTGACTAGGAACATAATTTCTGTTTCCCGTTTAAGACAATATGATTATGATTTCAAGTTTGTTGGCAATGATATTCATGTTTCTTTAAATCATATGTTTTATTTTAAGGCAATACCTTGTAATGGTATTTATGAATTGGTTCATGAAAACACAACATATAATAGCTCAATATACCAAGCAACCACCAAAAGGCTCAAATTAGATTTGAGTGATACCTACCTTTGGCATTGTCGTCTTGGTCATATAAACAAGAAACGTATACAAACACTTCAAAAGAATGGTCTTTTAAAAACAAATGAATGTGATTCATATGATGTATGTGAATCTTGTTTACAAGGAAAAATGACTAAGGCACCCTTTAGTGGGACTAACGAAAGGGCAAAAGATTTATTAGGTATCATACATTCAGATGTATGTGGTCCTTTTAAGCCAATGACTAAGAATGGTGAAAGATACTTCATTACCTTTACTGACGATTATAGTCGCTATGGGTATGTGTACTTATTAAGGCACAAAGATGAAGCTTTTGAAATATTCAAAATCTTCAAGAATGAAGTAGAAAATCAGCTCAACAAATCAATTAAAGTTCTCCGCACCGATAGGGGTGCTGAATACCTAAGTGATGTTTTTCAAGATCATCTTAGGAGTTGTGGGATTGTCTCACAACTCACTCCACCTGGAACACCACAACATAATGGTGTGTGTGAGAGGAGGAATCGAACCTTATTGGATATGGTCCGATCTATGATGGCTAGAAGCACATTACCTCTATCATTTTGGGGTTTCGCTTTGCTCTCCGCAGCCCGTATTTTAAATATGGCCCCAACCAAAAAGGTGGAAAGGACACCTTTTGAGATATGGAATGGAAGAGTTCTATCCCTATCATACTTAAGGATTTGGGGTTGTGAGGCTTATGTTAAGACTCCCACCCCAAACAAATTGGAAGTCCAATCCATGAAGTGCTTTTTTGTAGGATACCCTAGAGATTCTATGGGATATTATTTCTATGATCCACTGGAACAAAAGGTGTTTGTTGCCCGAAAAGGGTGAGTTCTTAGAAACAAAGTTCCTTATGGAAGGAACTAGCAGTAGAACAGTGGATCTTGAGGAGGATCAAGAACCACAGCCCGATGCACATTTGGTTGAAACTGGCACTCAACATGAGGATGTTGAGGATGATCAAGCGGTTGATCAATACACACAAAACGTTCGCAGAAGTGGTAGAACTACTAATCCACCTGAAAGATACGGATTTTTCATGGATGGATGCTATGTGGTAGATCAGATGAACCAACCACATACCATGATGCAGTGTCCAATTCGGATTGTGACAAATGGCTTGAGGCCATGAACGTTGAGATGCAATCCATGTATGACAATCAAGTTTGGGAACTTGTTGTACCACCTCTCAACTCTAAGGTAGTTAGAAGTAAGTGGATTTTCAAGAAGAAAACTGACATGCGTGGAAACTTGGATACTTATAAGGCTAGACTTGTAGCAAAGGGTTTTACTCAAACTCAAGGAGTTGATTATGATGAAACGTTCTCACCTGTTGCGATGCTAAAGTCAATAAGGATATTGTTTGCCATAGCTGCTCATTATGATTATGAGATTTGGCAAATGGATGTCAAAACCGCTTTCCTGAATGGATATCTTGAGGAAGATGTCTATATGGTTCAGCCTGAAGGTTTTGTTAATCCAAAACATCTTAATAAAGTATGCAAGTTAAAGAAATCAATCTATGGATTGAAACAAGCGTTAAGAAGCTAGAATCACCGTTTTGATGAGGAAGTCAAGAAATTTGGCTTCATCAAAAACGCTGATGAGGCTTGTGTGTATAAGAAGGCTAGTGGGAGCATAATAACTTTCCTAGTATTATATGTCGATGACATTCTACTGTTTGGGAATGACGTTCCAACAATGGAAGGTGTAAAAGCCTGGCTTGGAAGCTGCTTTTCCATTAAGGATCTTGGTGAAGCCGCCTATATTCTGGGAATAAAGATCTATAGGGATAGATCGAGGCAGCTGATTGGTTTGAATCAAAGTGCATACATTGACAAAATCTTGAAAATGTTCAAAATGGAAAACTCTAAGAAAGGTACTATACCTATTTAAAGAGGGACAATATTGAGTACGACTCAATGTCCAAGCTCAAAGGAGGAGCAAAATAGAATGAAGGGAATCCCATATGCATCTGCTATAGGATCCATCATGTATGCAATGATATGCACTAGACCAGACGTATCATGCGCTTTAAGCATGACAAGTAGATACCAGTAAAATCCTGGTGATAGTCATTGGATGGCTGTCAAGAACATTCTAAAGTACCTAAGGAGGACTAAGGACATGTTCTTGATCTACGGGTCTGGTGAAGAGGAACTCGTTGTAAAGGGATACACGGATGCGAGTTTCCAAACCGATCGAGATGATTCACGATCTCAATCGGGGTACATCTTTATTCTGAATGGGGGAGCTGTTTCATGGAAAAGCTCAAAGCAAGAAGTCGTAGCGTTGTCCACTACAGAGTCAGAATACATCGCCGCTTCAATGGCAGCACAGGAAGCTGCATGGCTGAAGAAATTCATAGCCGATCTAGGGGTAATCCCTTCCATTCAGGATCCTCTGGAGATTCTTTGTGATAAGGAGGGTGCGATTGCACAAATCAAGGAACCCCGTGCACATCAGAAAACAAGGCACATTGAGCGGAGATTCAACTACATAAGGGATGAAGTTGAAAAGGAAAGATATGTATTCGCAAAGTTCACACTGATAAAAACATTGCGGATCCACTCACAAAACTCCTTGAAAAGGCAAAGCATGAAGGTCATGCTTGTGCCATGGGACTTCGATATTCTAGTGACTGGATTTGATTTTATATTTTGTATTTGGATATTGGAACTTATGTTTTTGGGCTTAATTATATGGCTATAACTTTCATTTGTTCTTCTATTTTAGCATGTTTTAAATCCGTGAATAAATAAGTTATTCTAAACGTCCGTAGTCGATCATGCTTGTGGGAACAACTGTGAATGTAAAACTATAATGAACTTGGATTGGTTGATATTCATAAGGTATGAATATAAAGCAAGAGGTTGCTACCAAAGTTCATTGATATCTATGGGATTTAGATATTGGACCGACCCGCTCTCAATTATTTCTGCATGGAATCTTTGTGATTAGTCATAAGAGATATTGAGTAAAGGCGAATATCATTTTATCCTCAGACCTGAGATACATATTAGGTCTTGATATTCACCAAGTATTGTACTTTGACTTAGTTCTTTGCTATTCTAAAATATTGGCAGTACATAAGGCTGAGTTCAGGTATGACATGAGGTGATTACAAAAGGATAGATGATTAATTCACCTAAATCATATTCAAGTAAGGTGCTTGAATGGGATGATGTTATTGAATGGTACTTAGTCATATACATTAGGGGTAGCAAACCGTTGCTAGGCGTCATTTGCTACTTGCATCAATCTCCTATGAATCTTGTGCAAGTGGGAGATTGTTGGATTCGATCTGCCCAAGATACATATTAAATTGATGTGGCTAGTGTGATATGATCCAAGCCGGGTCATACCCAATAACAAGCCAAACAAACACCGATAAATATTTATTCGTTGATAAGATCACACAAATAAATATAAGCGCCAATTTAGAAACCGGGTTTTCTAAATCATTACTTTTGTAAATAAACACATTATATAGATAATTTGTTCATGAGGAATTATTTGTTTCATTACTTAAATTGGTTAAACAATGACAAATAATAGTGTTTGTTAGTGCTATAAAATTAAAATGGTTTAATTTTATAAAAACTAAAGTGCAAGAGTGTATATTTTATAAAATTTAAAATGAGAGGGAAACCAAAGGGGACCAAAAATCGGCCGCCCCTTTTGGTCTTGGGAGTCCCCTTGTTTTGTTCCAAGGACATGCAAGGCTCTTTATTTGATAACTAAAAACACACTCTTGCATTTTTGATCTTCACTCTAACAACACACAAAAAAATAGAACTCTCTCTCTCTCTCTAAAGATTCTCGTTTTTTTGAGTTGGATGAACAAGCTTTTCAGCTTTCAAGAAGTGTTCTTGGCTGAAAGGTCTAACTTGAAGAGGGTTCTACAAGTTGGTGTTGAAAAACCTAGCAAGTGGGTGTTTGTACAAGCTTGGGGTATCATCGCTTGAGGTCTTCTTGCTTGAAGATTCAGCCACAAACTCATCTTTTTCACCTCTACCATAGCGATTTCTAGCAGCTCCAAAGGTTGTACTTTCACTTGTTTTTGTATTTATTTCGTATAATGATCCATGGTTTGGGGTTTGCTTATTAAATGGATTTAATAATCATCACATTAACATGTTTTAAAACTAATTATCCGCTGTGTTTTTCATATAAACAAGATTATATGAACTTTGATAAACTTGTTAAAACCCCACACATCCTCCACCACAGCCTCATTCACTGAGGCCCTCAGATTCGCACTCTCATCTCCACCCTCTAGATGAGGGGTCTTGGGCTCTTCATGAGTCATCTCTACAGCTCTAGCCTTCCCTCTTGTGGCTCGTGGTCCAACACCACGTCGACCACGACCTCCACCCTCAAGAAGCCTTCAAAGATCTACCTCCAGCCATCCCTTAACCACGCTATAAGATCTAAACACCAACAAGGTCATTCAAGGTAAGTCCCTAATTACAGTGACCAGTTGTGGTTAGCCGCTTACTGTACTCTTCATATTTCCTATCCTCACTACATCAGTATCTAAATCTACTTAAGGCACATAGATCACATAACATGCGCACATAATACCGGTTAACATTAAATAAAATACCTGATGGCACGTAGCTACTCGGACCGGCATCCTTCCATTTTGTCCTATTCTCAGTTTAAGTTTAGGTTTTTAAAAAATTTACTCATTTCCCTTAAACTTTGGCTCTAATACCAACTTGTAAGACCCCGATCCCGGAACACTCACATTTGGTCAATCATCGCACATAAAACATAAAAAAATCATTTACATTTGCTAAAACATCATAGTGGAATTAATTTAAACAAACCATTTCATATGTTAATAATTGCTTTTGCAAAATAATACAACATTTTTAATCATTACAAAATATCATTTGTTCGTATTACAATGCAAAAACATCATTGTCATACAAAATGGATGCCATCCAAAATAAGCCAAGTAGTTGCCCCATACCATCCTTAGCAACCATTACCTACCAACTGGAAAATACATAAAAAGTCAGTGTTGCTGAGTGAGTTCTAGTTTTATAAAATATAATACTTTTCTTTAGTTTAAAACCACTATTTGCTTTCATACGCGATCATACATGATACGTAGAAATGGATAATCTTATTATTATCTTTTTTCATCATTCATTAACATTCATTTGTCATCATTGTCTTCCTTACTATACATTTTGTGCATTCATCATTATCTTCCTTGTTTACATTCCAGACCAATGCCATATGCTATACCGCGAATATTGTGCTTGAAGCTGGTTAATGGGCCTGAGGTCTATTCATAGACCCTGAATATTATGCACAAAGCGGACTCCGGTACCTAGGGAAAGCGACAAGGGTTGCATACATATGGTCAATCACGAAGATTAAACACCCTGTGTGCATCCTTCTAAGGTAGCTAACTCGTACACAATTGAGCTAACACCCATCATTGGGTGTGAACCGCCTTACATTGACTTGCAAGACTTTTGATTCCATATTTCTTTCATTTATGCATGCATTTATTCATTCTTTACGTTTCTCTTTTCATTATCATTAACTTCCACTTTCCATTACTTAATACTTTATGGCATCATACATCATTTTATATCATCATATACCCATCATACATCGCCCCCAGGAACATCCCAAGTCAAATCCTAAAGCTTCATTTTTCCCAAAAATTCAGAAATAATTCTAAGACACAAGGCGCATGGACACTATGCAGGCGGATGGACACTATGCAGATGCATGACCACTATGTGGGCGCATGACCTTCCAGGCGCATGGGAACACTTAGGTGCATGGGGAACTTTTAGGCGCATGAGAACTATGCGGGCACATGGCTTATACTTAGCTATTTTAGGAAATATTCTAGGCGCATGGACACTATGCAGGCACATGGGCCTTACTTAGACGCATGGACACTTAGGCGTATGGGCAGTTGGGAAATATTCGAGGCGTATGGACACTATGCAGGCGCATGGGCCTGACTTTGAAGTTTGTTTAAATAGTTAAGTTAATAGCTTTTACAAACATTACAAGTTTCTAAACAAATCCGGTTAATTTTCATTTTCACTGTAGCAAATGCGGAAGGGATTTGTTCATCAGTGTTTGTGTACTATGACATATGTGGATGTTTTAATACATATCTAATATTTTTACACTATATCAAATGTGATAAAGCAAAGTTTATCAGTATTTGTTCACTTTAGCAAATGCAATAGAGCAAAGTTTATCAGCATTTTTCACTGTACCGAATGCGATAGAACAAAGTTGACCAACATTTGTTCACTGTCGCAAATGCAATAGAAAAAATTCCTTTGTCCACATTTACTTCAACAAATGCGGTTGCACTATGAGTTTGTCCGCATTTCTTAACTTTCAACCATCATCATGACAAAAGAGATTGAGCACATTTTATGTTCATGTTTGATACAGACACAAGTTTTAGTATTGTTGTCAACCATATTTAAGAAATGCAGCTCAATAAACATATATGTATAATGAAATGCGGTAGAACAAAAGTTAACCTCATAAAGAAATGATATTGAAAAACTTTGTCTGCATAAGTTTTCAACACATACAATTTCTATGTGCATTTGTTGTTAACACAAATACGGTAGAGTTATCTTGTTCGCATTAGTTTCACTTTGTTTTCAATGACTTAAAACAATTACCCGCATTGGTTATATGCCTGGGATACCTTCACCCACATTAACTAATACACTCACCCATATAAAATTTTGAACTTAATCAACATTTATATTTTTGCAGAGTGAAATCTTTTTTGTTTATCTGCTATTTCATTGACTATTATGTAGACCTGTCTTTGCTTTTGACTTGTTTCTTATGAAGTTTCACTGTTCTTGGGATTGTCAATTCTTGCTTGTATTGACTAGTATATCATATGTGACACAACTTTCCCAGTGTTTGAGTGATCTTGGACTTTTATGCTTCTAGATATCTGCATAAGCTGAGATACTATAGTATAACTTCTGCACCAACACAATCAATTAATTCAATTTTTAAAAAGGAAATACCTATACAAACTGATCAAAAGTTTAAATTACTCCCCCTAAAGTTTATATCTATAAAGGAACAGAAATTTTAAAGATTTAAAACTTTTGAAAATGAAATATTTTTTAATGATTTTGTTTTCTTATCTGTACATAAAGAGGAATTATACTTTTCTTTGGATCATATCAATCTTACATTACACAAGTGCAAGCTTTTGTTAGTAAAATAAACATGGTTATGAGCTTATTGATTGAAGGTATGTTTGTCCTCTTAAACTCATGCTAGGTTAATATTATAATTCATGTGATATTTATCATGTTTTGATTAATTTGGGTATTCAACACACTCAAAAGCATGACGTGAGCAACCATCCGCATGAAATGCCAGGTAGAACTTTTTCACAACTTACTTGACTAGGTCACATAAAGTATGAAATCTCATATTCACTAATCCTTATTGAGTTTCTTTTACTTTGATCCTTTTAAAGATTTGATCCACATTAAGATTCTTTTTCACTTCACTTTGGAAGGTGATCCATGATGGGATTCTTTTTGTTCAATCATAAGGAATGTAATATTTCGTTAATTTAGTCAAGATGGATGTGTTCCATATTAGGAATCTTTTGGATCATGACATCAACATTATGTGCTTGTTTCTCTAGATCTTTGCTCAGAAAAATAGAGAAGAAACTAAAGTAGGTGAAAGAAATTCATAAGACATCATTACTTGGTGTTTAGGTTGCAATACACACATACACATGGACAAGTGAATACATACCAGTACTCTGAGATGAGTGTTTCACAGTTGAATATGGATTTTAGTTCATCACAATATGTATCTTTTTTCCAAGTTGAGCCTACCCATATATTAGCTAAGTCATTTCAGTCTTTTGAAAATTCGAAATAAGCATAGTGAATGATCTAACGATTTTAATTATATCATTCCCAAGTGAAGTATATATCATATCCTTCAACAAAATGACCTTTTTGTGATTTTTGTAATTTTTGAATGTTTTTTATGTTTTTTTACTCAATGTTAATCATGCCAATTGACTGAACTAGGAATTCAAACCAACTAGGTTTAAATGCCTTGGTAAGTAATTATGATAAACATTGTTGATGTGTTGTCAATATGAATTAGAGTGTGCAAGAAGTTAAAACTATAGTCCAACGTCTGGTTTGAATCTAGAGGACTTGATAACAACAAGTTGATGCTGCTATATACTCAACTTCTGCTGTTGAAATAGACATGTTGGTCTACTTTTTGCACTGCCACAAGACTAGTCTAGGACCAAGAAATTGACAACCGCTAGAAGTGGATTTTCTATTGAAGTTGCATCTCTCGTAATCACTGATAGTATAGGCATAAAGACTAAAATATCCTTTCTTTGGATATGATAATCCATGAGCAGGATTGCCATTAAGATATCTGAATATCCTCTTGATAGCATTCACATGAGATTCCTTGGGATCTGCTTAATATGTGGCATACACACAAACACTAAACATAATGTCAAGCCGTAGTTGTTAGATACATAAGTGAACCTATCATAGATTGATAGTGAGTCTAATCCACTGATTTGCATTCTGGATGTGGACCAATCTGTAGTTTAGTATCAACAAGAGTTCCGATGCACTTACAATCAGCAAAAAGGAATTTCTTGAACATTGTTTGCATGTATTTTGATTGATTAATGAAGATTCTATATGCGCTTTGTTGGACTTGCACTCCTAGAAAGAATGTGAGTTCCCCCATAACACCCATTTGGAATTTTGAATGCATAAGTTCTTCAAAGTCTTTACAGAGGTACTTGTTTGTAGAGCCAAAGATGATATCATCCACACAAACTAAACTAGCAACATGTCTTTTCCTTTTCTTTTTCTAAAGAGAGTCTGATCAATCTTTCATCTTTTATACCCGTGTTTAAGAAGGAAAGATGATAGAGTCTCATACCACTTCCTTGGGGCTTGATGAAGACCATACAAGGCTTTGTGAAGCTTGTACACCCTGTGTGGGAAATCTGGGTCTTCAAAACCTGGTGGTTGACTCATGTTAACTTCTTGAGCAATCTTTCCATAGAGAAAAGTACACTTCACATCCATTTGATAAACAATGAATTTCATGGATTTCGAGTATGCAAGAAAGAGTCTTATGGCTTCTAATCAGGAAACTGAAGCATACACTTTATCATAATCAAATCCTTCTTCTTGGGTATATCCTTGTGCCCCCAATCTTGCTTTATTTATGTTGATAATCCCCCGGTCATCAGTTTTGTTCTTGTATAGCTACCTGGTACCGATAGGGTATTGTTATTCGGGAAGATCTACTAGTTGCCATACTTCTTATTTCTTCAATTGTAGCAATTCTTCTTGGATTGTTTCAATCCAACTGTTGTCTTGAAGAGCCTCTTTGATATTTTTGGGTACTATTTGACAAAGAAAGCATGAGAACACATAGATGTTTATAATGCTTGACTTGCTTCTTGTCACATGTTTATTAAGTTCACCAATGATGCTTTCCACTAATTGATTCTTGTGTATTCTGGTGGTTGGAATTAAGTCACTAGAATTGGATACATCAAGATTGGAGACATTTAGATCATCTTGGTAAGAGGCACTTTTATCTTGTGATGTGAGAGATTTGTGAAAGAGATCAAAGTTTTTTCCAGT
The DNA here is from genome assembly GCA_025506515.1 of Flaveria trinervia. Taxonomy (NCBI): domain Eukaryota; kingdom Viridiplantae; phylum Streptophyta; class Magnoliopsida; order Asterales; family Asteraceae; genus Flaveria; species Flaveria trinervia. The sequence goes on along the minus strand of CM046451.1, from coordinate 77,113,405 downwards.
TCATGCTATAGCATCAGCAGCACTTGGAAGACTTTCATCATTTGAAGTTCTCTCAGTTTCAATTGGTAGTGTAGTTTGATCTTGATTTCTGACTTTAGTTGACGGTTCTTCTAAAAGAGATGGAAGTGTACTTGGACCAGCATCAGTTGAAACACTCTCATTTTGAGCTGGTTGTCTAACATGATCAGCTTGTAGTGGGACATCTTCATTTAGTTGCTCAGTAGAAGTAGGAGGAATCATTGGAAAATCATTTCTTCTTTCTACTAGTGGAGAAAATTCAGCTGATTGTAGGTTTCCTATAGTAGACAAGTGAAATTGATCAATGACTTTATAAATAAATCAATATCAAACAACTAATCAGGACCATTTATTGATTTGGAAAAAGAATGCTCATTGAATTGAACATTAGTTGATTCATCAATGATGTTTAATCGAGGATTAAACACTCTATAAGCCTTTGCTTGATCGGATGAGGTCACTTAACACTTAGCTTTTCTCTCAAACTCACTTTGAACAACACTCGGATAAAGATAGAGTCAATAAGAGTTGATCATAATATATCAAGTAATAAGGAACAAAAGAAGTAATTTTCAAGGTACTTTTATATATTGCTTCTCAACTCACGTATTACAAGACTCTTACAAGTAGTGTGGAATGAGTTACAATGAGAACCTATATATAATATTACCTATAGCTGGATATACTTTGATACCAGCTGGGTTCCTATACCTAAAGCCCATACTACAAGACTATAGTTTAAGGTATCTCGGATAAAGTCTTATATGAGATATGGTAGTCAGGACATGTCCTTGACTTAGCTTTTGTCACAACTAAAGTTGGTAACTTGTACTATCATAAAAGGTGAACAATGGAATAAAGTATGGTCAACTACATGGCTCTTTAGGAAGAGGCCATGCAGTATCAGAGGTCTACAGCGGAGTGTCAGAGACCATACTTGTGTCCACTGGTTCATAGCAGTGTCTTCCGAAGGTTAAGTGGCTTCGGAAGAACAAGTACTTCCAAAGCCACTTATACTTCAGAAGAGACTGCTTCTTCTAAGGCTTGGGAACTTCTTCTTTTCTTCATACTTCAGAAGTAGTCTTCTGATTATTCTCTTATGACTTGATCTTCGGAAGCATGCTCTTTACTTCGGAAGTAGAGTTCTGTCTTCAGAAGTTGATCTTTCACTTTGTCTTCGGAAGAACTCTACAATCTTCGAAAGTTCCATGCTAAGCTTTGGAAGCCTTTGCATGTAGTACCAAAATTATCTAAGTAAATAGGTTTTGGTTGCACTAGCCTTCTTCTTGATCCAACAAACTCCCCCTAGTCTGATGCTACCAAAACCTCACTTATCTCTGCTTCTCAAAACTTTCAGCACCAAGGAGAGTAGATATTTATCTGTTTCGTTGTTCTTCCCTGATATGGTGTTGAGAAGTTTGTACAAATCCATGGTAGACAGGAAGTCCAGTCTATCACCTTGGATGATATGTACCCTCTGTTGTTGCCTTCTAAAAAGAGTTAGTTGATGGGAATTGTAATCATATTCCTATCTAACTATAGGTTCCAATTCTGGACCCTCCACCATCTGTAGAAAGGTAGTGCCCTTGGTGGGAGATCTTTCCTTGTCTTCCTGTCTTCTCAACTTCAACTCTTCTTTAATCTTGGCTTTTGTAGTTAGCTCGGCTAGATGAAGACTACTGAGATGATTTTTGATCAGTGCAGTAGTTTCAGAGTTTGAGGGGTTGGAGAATGGCTTCTCTGCTAACTCAACAATATCAAACCTACTGGAGTGTAGCAGAGAGGTTGCATTAAGTTTGTTGACTTCGCCATTCTCCCTTTCCACAACAAAGTTTTGAGAAGTTTCATCGAACCTCCACTGGATTATTTTCTTTCTAGGCATAAGAGACTGAGTGGGAATCTTGTCCCTTTCTTGGTATCCAACAGAGTCACCACTTTCCTTCTAAGTTTCTTCTCGTCATCATTTAATGAATTTGAGTTGAGGCCTAGACGTCTAGTCTAGTCCAATGTTCCTCTAGGAAAATCAAGGAATTTATCTCTTGTGAGGGAACATGAAGATCCATCAACATAAGTGATATTGACAGAGTCTTTTTCACATGACACTTTGCTCAAAGTTGTGCAGTTGGTGAGCTTGGTCTTGATTGTCTTGAACTCCTCAAGAGAGAGATGTTGAGAAGGCTGACGGGATAGTTTGGATAGTAGTTGGGTAGATTATGGTTCAGAGGTTCTGGGAAGTGTTTTTGTTGAAGGATGGGAAGTTTAGGTGGTAGGGGTGATGAAGTGGAAGTGGGTAAGATGTGGGTTCAGGGGTGAAGGGTTCGGTTTTGATGGTGAAAGGAAGGGTGAGGGTGAGGGTTGTGGTTGAGTGGTTACAGTGAAGGTCATCCCCTTTACCCTTCTATACATCTCTTTATCTTTCCCAATCGGATGTCAGTCTTGATTTCACTAACAATCCGTTGGAGTGTCTTCTCTAACATAGGACCCACCTGCCTTCTAGAGAAGCCATGGGCCCGAAGATAGTCTTCATCCAGGCCTTTTCATTGAGCTTCCTGGTTGTAGTGACCCTTGCTTCTTCTTCCTCCTCCTTCTTCTTCTTCTCCTTTGTCTTTTTTCTTGCAGCCTTTCTTCATTCTTTCTCCATTTGATCCTGCTCTTTGTTGTAGAGCAAGAGGATCGTCTCATCATTTTGTGGAGAGAGTACTTGAAGATTAAAGCCTTTGGAGATTAGGAATTTTATCCTGGCTCTCCTTAGCTGCAAGTCAGCTTCCTTCTATTCTTCTTTCTCTTTCTCTAAGGCCAACCTCGCTTCTTGTTCAAGTTTCAGCCAGGATGCCTTTTCCAGATTCACCAACTCCTCTAGTGATAGCAGGAGTGTTTCTTCATTTGTAGCTCCCAAATGGATAAGCTCATCAATTATATCTTCTCTCTTCTTGTTGTTAACAGCCTCCTGATTGGATGCACCTGCTTTTGTACTAGCAGCTAGCAACTTTTAAGTAAGAAGTCTTCCTTTCTTCTTTAGTTTCTCAATCTTCTCCTTTTCCTGAAGCACTTCCATAGTCATCTTTCTTTTCCCTTTATCTTTTGAAGAGCCTGACTATGGTGGTTCTTGGAGAGTGGATTCTAATTGTGAGAGAGGCAGAGAGGGTGTTTAGGATGGAGGTAGATCCATAAAGTCCTCGCTGTTCACCTCAGATGCCATTTCAAGGACTGCATCTGTGATGATCAGTTCCTCAAACATTTTGAACAGTCCTTCCGCAGCTTCCATTTCAGCTTCGGAAGATTCAGCTTGTTCTTTTCAGGCTTTAACTTTAGCTTTGGAAATTGGAGGAGATGCTGATTCTATCCCAACTGTTTCAGTTGCAGGGCCATCAGTCCCCATTTCCCCTTCAATTGAATCTTAGGTTCCATGTGGAGCTTAGGTTCAACAACTTCTTCCATAGTGATAGAAGGTGCAGTAAGCCTTTGAAGATCTTCAGCTCCGAAGTAAATCATTGCAGCATCAGGGCTAGCTTGATTAGTGGAGGATCTCGATAGAAACTTGGTGAAGAGTCTGTAGAGATCGCTGAGCATCTTTGAGTCAATTTGAAGAATAACCTGAGATGGTTCACACACAGTGATGATAGGAGTAGAAGATGTTGAAGTTGAAGTTGAAGGTTGGCTCTATGGTTCCTCAAATGTTTGTCTCTGAACATTCTCCCCTTTTTGGTAGCATCATACTGAGAGCTAGATGAACGGGAGGAAGAAGTCAATGAGACTTGAATAGGTACATGCCTAACAGATCTCTCGGTCTGTTTCTCAGCTAGTTTAGCCTTGAGATTGTCAATCTCAAGTTGCTGAGTGGCGGACCTTTCTTTTAAAGTCCTAACCAAGGATTCAAGGTTTGAGACTTTAGATAGAAGGTCTTTAATGAGGAGTTGCATGCTTCTCTCATCTTTTTTTGAAGAATCAGGGGAGATGAGGTAACATACCTAGTATGTTCAGCCTCACCACCAGATGTGGTTTCTTGGCACCCTGGTTTCCCGTGCTTAATGATGTCTCTTTCAGAGTCATCAAAAGGCTCGGTTGCTACAGATTCAGTCTCAGATATGTTACCACTGTCCATAAGGTCCATTGAGGCACCTTTTGTAGTGGAAGCTGAATCTGCATGAGTCCCCTCCACATTAGTGGGACTCACCTAGTTGTGGGTTGCTGATGGGGGATAGAGATAAGGGATTTCTCTGGGCTTTGTTGATTGTGAACAAGGTGTTGTAGATCAACTTCATTGCCATGGAGAGATCTTATCTTTTCATCATTTTTGAAGAGAAGGTCAGTAAAAGATAGGGAGGTTAAGCCTACTGACCCGGGACCTTGGTCAATGTCTATAGGCATTAAGCCTTTGGTGGGGCTGTCCCGTATTGGCTGCTCAGAAGATTGTCAATACTCATCCTGAGGGCTATTGGTTTGGGTGTCAAGCTCCAAGGTTTGAGACTAAGGAGACTCAAAACCCATATTAAGGTCAAAAGAGAAGGATGGAAAGACCTCAGACTGAGTGGGAGACCATGTTTCCACTCCAGTCTTTTTGGATTGAACAGGAGGAGCTTGCTCAATCAAAGTAGATTGAACAAGGGTTCGTTTGGGGCGTCTTTGGTATGTGATACTGATGGGTGGAGAAGGAAGTGTTAGCATTGTGGTGGAGATTGCTGGTGTGGGTTCATCACCTGTGGGGTGAACAAGGATGTCACCAGGAGCTATGTGCTCAATCATACCCGAAAGCAGAGTAGTGTACCTTCCAGTGAAGTTGGTGGACACCTTCTTCAAAGTCTTGAAGATGGTAGGCCTCATGTGAGGGATAGTTAGAGCAGCTGCACAGACAAGCATACTCTGATCCAACTCATAGTTGATTATGTGTTGAATGAATCAAGGATAGATAAAGAATGTCTCCCTTTGAAGATTCCTAATTAGATTGGTGACACAAATCTTGAGTAATTGAAGCGCATGCCTCTCACAAATCCATGAACTAAGCATCCTAGTTCATATGGGATTTGATCCCATCCCCCAGACTTCTTTGACATGTAGTGGAGGACAATGTGTAGGAGGAACTTCCAGCTGTAGGACAAGTTGAATTTGTAGACTGTCGACCTGCTTATGTCTCCACCATATCCCATTAGGATGTAAGTGCTGTCTAAATTTTCCTTGGGGAATTCAGTAGGAGCTCCTTCATCATGAAGCTCTAGATGCTCCCTGATGAGTTGTTCAGTAATAATCAACTCCTTTCCACAAAGGCTGGACCTCAATACACGAATCCCGTTTAGGGTTTCGGCTTGACCATTTCCACAAAATTCGGCCATTTGGTTGGAGTAAACAATGGGGTTAACGGTAAGGGCTGTGTAGTAGGATGATTGGGTGAGAAAGGAGATGATTTTGAGCTTGGGTAAAGTTGGAGTGGAGAAAAATTTCTAGGGCAGTAAAAATTGCAACTAAGAAGATGAAATTGAATAGTTGAGATTATTTAAAAGAGGGTGGAAAAGCGGTAATGGGGGTTAGGATAAGGTGATGTGATGTTTTAGTGGAAGAAATGACAGTGGCGGTAAGGTTAAAATCAATTAAATAATCCGACATCATTAACAAAATCCTTGCTTTTTACAGTGTGGCGCCCAAGAGATTTACATTACACAGTAGAATCTTCCTTCCGAATGTAAAACATTTCGAACGTAATTTGTCTTCCGAAGGCAATTCTTACTTCCGAAGTAAAACTTTGCTTCTGAAAGTAAGAATTATTTTCTGAATGGAGTGTTTGTACGCCTCAGAAGTAGATCTGATATGTAATCAATCGCTTCTTCGGAGACCAAAAACTCTTCCGAGAAGAAAATTATCCTTTGAGAAATTTTTCTTCGGAAGATATGGAAATAACTTCCGAGGGTTAATTTCTCTTCCGAAGGAATTTACACTTAGAAAATTTCAAAAAGACCTTTTTATAACAGGGCTTAAATTGTATTGACATAACACTTACATACTCAAAAAGGTTGTCAAAAGAGTTAGTCTAATCAATGTTTATCATCCCAATAGCTGTTATGAGATACTTAAATCTTTGTTTTTGGTGAACAAATCAACATATTGTTCATTTGAGTCGACTTTTATTAACTTAATTAGATTTTTCTCATGAATATCTCTAATTAAATGGTACCTGATGTCAATATGCTCTGTCTTGGAGTGCTTCATCGGATTTTCAGTAATGGAGATAGCACTATTGTTGTCAATGTGGATAGGAGTACTCATAAAGTTGAATGCATAGTCTAACATCTGATTCTGAATCCATAGCAGTTGAGCATAGCAGCTAGCAGTAGCAATGTATTCAGCTTCAGCAGTTGATGTAGAGACACAAGATTGTTTCTTGCATTGCCATGAGATGATCCTCATGTTGATTTCTTGTCAATGTTGCAGCCGCCATAGTCACTGTCCGAGTATCCATAGAGATTGAAATCCTTGTTTCTGGGATACCAGAGACCTAGTTTAGGTGCTCCTTTGAGGTGTCTAAGGATTCTCTTAACAGCAGCTAGATGAGACACCTTTGGAGCAGCCTGAAATCTTGCATAGATGCATGTAGCAATCATGATATCAGGTCTACCGGATGTGAGATACATCAGAGAACCAATAATTGCCCTATACAGATGTTGATCAGTATCCTCCCCCTCAATGTCAGGACAAAGATTGTGGTTTCTAGGTATGGGTGTTTTGGCAGGCTTACAATCTTTCATCTCAAATATTTCTAAGATGCCAGAGACATACTTAGATTGAATAATGAACAACCCTTCCTTCATTTGCTTTACCTGAATTCCAAGAAAAATGTCCATTTTTTCCATGGATCTCATCTCAAACTTTTTCTTCATAATGCTCTCAAAGTCCTTACATATTTGGTCATTTGAAAAACCAATATGATGTCATCAACGTAGACTTGAACAAGCAATATGTCCTTTCTAGACTTTCTGATGAAGAGAGTCTTATCAATGGTACCTCTAGTGTAGCTATTCTTCAGAGGAAACTGAGACAGAGTCTCATACTATAGCCTAGGTGCTTGGTGCAGCACATATAGAGCTTTATCCAATTTGCACACATAGTTAGGGTACTGTGGCTCCTCAAATCCTGGAGGTTGGCATACATAGACTTCCCTATCCATACCCCATATAGAAAGGCACACTTGACATCAAGTTGATACACAGTGAAGTCCTTGGATGCAACATAAGCAAGGAAGATCCTAACTACCTCAAGTCTTGCAACAGGTGCAAAGACATCAGTATAATAAATTCCTTCTTCTTGTGTGTATCCTTGAACTACAAGTTTTGCTTTATTCTTGATAATCAAGCCTCTATCATCTCTCTTGTTTCTGAAAACCCATTTAGTGCCTATTGGTACTTGACCAGATGGTAGCTGACATAGGTTCCATACCTTCTGTCTCCTGAATTGAAGCAGCTCCTCTTGCATCGATTCAAGCCAGTTACTATCTTTCAAGGCATCTTCTACCTTCTTGGGTTCCATCTGGGAAAGAAAGCATGAGTACAAGCAGACATTCCTATGATGAGTTTGTCCTCTTGTTCTCACACCTTCAGAGACATCTCCTATGATGTTCTCAGTTGGATGAGTGTTGTGAATCCTAAGACGAGGAATCACTTCCAGTTGCTGAGATAGATCCAGGTTGGACATATTCTGATTAGGAACCGGAACACTCTGTCTAGCTATTGTTTTAAAGTCATTCAATGAGGCCTGATTGAATGAATGAGAAACATCATCAATGGTTGGTTGTGAAGTAATATTAACAGTTGCATTTTCCTTCAAAATACTACTGCCTTCAGCCTGGTGTTGTGGTGGATCACCAGATGAGTTTTGAGGCTTAGCAAGTGATTGACTTGTTGAAGCTTCACTATTCCTTGATATGGTTAAGCTATCAGATCTGTGAATGGTGGATGCTTGGTGTATTTCAACACTTGGAGAATTTGGACAAGGTCTGGGTAGCTAAACAGTTGATCAGCAGCAGTATCAACATCATTTCGAGCACCTGTTCTAGTTGAAACATTCTTACAAGATGGTTTAGAATAGTTTGGAAACAATTCTAAATCAAAGATATGATCAGGGCCATTCCCCCTAACACAAGGAGTGTGCTCATTAACAACTATATTGGATGACTCCTCAAATTGTTGTTTCTTAATGTTGTATACTTTGTAAGCTTTGGAGCTAGAATTGTATCCAACAAAGATAGCATCATCCGACTTTTCAGCAAATTTTGCTAAATTGTCTTTTGTGTTAAGTATGGTACACCTACTGCCAAAGGACCTTAGAAAGCCAATGAATGGTGGCCTCTTGTTCCATAGTTCATAAGGGGTTTTTCCATGTCGCTTAACTACAAGAAATCTGTTCTGCACATAGCATGCAGTGCTAACTGCCTCTGCCCAGAATGTTAGAGGTAGTTTTGAATCAGCTAACATAGTCGAGCATCCACAATAAGTGTCCTATTCCTTCTCTCAGCAACACCGTTTTGTTAAGGACTTCTGGGAGCACTATATTTTCTGGCAATCCCTTTTAAGTTACAGAATAAGTTAAGAACGAAGTTCTTAAACTCAGTCCCTTGAACACTTCTAATTATTTTAACCTTGTGATCAATTTGATTTTCTAGTTTAAGAATAAAAGATTTTAATGTTTCAGCAGTTTAGAATACCCATGTGAATCTTGTAAAATCATCAACTATCACAAGGCAGTATGATTTCCTTCCAATGCTCATTATACTTATGGGACCAAAAAGATTCATGTGCAATAAGTGTAATGGAGTAGTGATAGAGTTAACACATTTGGATTTGTGAGATGTCTTGTGTTGTTTCCCTTTCAGGCATGCAACATAGCTGTCTTTGTAGAAAAACTCCTTTTTAGGCAAACCATGTACCAAATTATTTTTAGCCAATTTGTTCATTGTCATAAAATATACATGACACATACGTTTATGCCATACTGTTGACTCATCACTATCAGCTTTGGAAAGAAAGCATGATACTTCACCCATTGGGGAAGCATTGTTCATATCCAGCTTGTACATATCCCTTTTCCTGGGAGATCTAAGAAGCACCAATTCAGGAGGAATTGTCATCCCTAGTTTGAGGATAATGCACTCAGGTTCTGTGAAAAGCATTTGGTGCTTTTGATCACAGAATTGAGAAACACTTAACAGATTGTGTTCAAGATGTTTGACAAAGTGAACTTTGTCAACCTTTAATTTACCATTGGATATACTCCCTCTGCCAGAAATATATCCTCTGACCACACCTCCAAATTCATCATAGTTCTGAAACAGTTGAAGGACAGATATGTTCCCTATCATGTGCCTAGAGCATCCACTGTCTACAATCCAGACATTGTTGTTCTTATCATACGGATGTCCCTGCACATAGGATGAGATTGTTAGTTTTGTTTGGAAGCCTTATAGTTTTGTTTGAAGCCCAAGGCTTGCTGGTCTTGGGTTCTTCCAAATATAATGACATAATTGAACCAAAGGATATGCATGGGGGTTCAATAGAGGTCTTTAAAGAAGAGGTTTGGGCTGTAGCATCTTCCTTGATCTTCCAGTCCACCCTTTGGTTGATCTTGGAGGATGAGTTTGTTGAAGCTTTTGTAGCATGGCCTTCTTCCGAAGCTTCTTTCTTTTCAAGTGAAGCCTTCACCACCTTTTCTTCCGAAGTAGTCTTCTTCTGGGATGGTTTCAAGGGAGATTTCTTGTTCTTTCGAACCTTAGTTGCTTTTGCTTCCCAAGTCATTGTCCATTCAGAAGAAAGAGTTTCTTCTGAAAGCAACCTTGCTTCGGAAACTAGCTTTCCCTTCTTTATCACTTGAACCATTTGGAAAGGTCCAAATGTGAAACCTTCCCTGACTCCTTCTTTTCTAACATTATTTGAATAATGTGTGCTTGCAGGTTTGTAGTAACAATCTTTAGCCATGTGGTTTTGCAGACCACACATTATGCATGCAATGTTAGTCTTTTGGGAATGTGAGGGTTGTTGTTTCTTGGGCTTCTTCTCTTCATTAGCAACCTTTCCCTTCATCTTCTGATCCTTTGGTAGGACAGGTGTGTTGGTATTACACTCCTTTCCTGAATCAGAAGTACCAACACTTCGAATCCAGCTGAGATAAATACACCTTTCTACTTTGGTCAATCTTCAGCTTGGACTCAGCCACTTTGGGTAGTTCTTCTAGTAGCTTTAGCTCTGCTTCTTTTGACTTTAGTGGTTAGGATTTGGTCTTCATAGGAGGAGATGGGTACATCTACCTATTCCTTCTCTATGGTGGCCACTATTGTTGCTTCATCCTTCAACTCTAGTGAGGAAGGGTCAGCAGTTGGAACCTCTTGTTCCTCAGTACCATATCTAGGTTGTCTAATAGACTCATAGGAGTGTGGTTGAGCAATTTCATTGGTTCCCAACCCTCCTTTGTTCTGATAACAGAGCTTGGAATGGGAGGATGATGCAAGAATAGCTTGGAAGTTCTGCTAAAAAATAGCATGCTTCCGGGCCTGAGCCTTAGCAGTGACAAGCTAGGCTTGAGCCTTAGATAATTTGGATATCAGACCTTGATTTGAGTCTTGTACTTGGTGTGTTCATGTTTTAAAAGAGACAAAGCTTTCTCTAACTCCTCAATTTTCTTTTGGTAGTCAGATTCAGCTCTCTTAAAATTAGAATTTAAGATATTTAAAAACTCAATATCAGATCTGATTTCCATATTGTATCCTGATAAAGTTTAACTTTAGCTATACAGGCTGTAGTACAGAGATGTTCATATACCTAGGCATCGTATGTTCTTGCCATGAGAGCTTGAGTAGGAGTTACATCCTGTACCATGAAGCTCCAGTCAACTTCTTGAGCCATTGTAGCTGTTTCAGTTGACTTTTCAGTGGGCTTTGAGGTTGAGGGATGTGTGGAGGCCTGTGCGGTTCCCAGATTGGTCTTGGAGCCTTGCATTCCCTTGCAAAGTGATCGAGTTGGTTACAGTTGTAACACTTTACCTTGGTCTTGTCAAACCCAAACTTGCTGGTAGTTAGGTTTTGAGGGAATTGCCTTCTAGTTCTCTTAAACAAATTCTTCGCTCTATAAGTTAAAAGAGCATGTGTTGGACAATGTTACGTACTCTACATCATCTGGATTAAAACACTCAAGGTCATCAAAACAATATTCAAAATCACCAGAGTGTCCACTTCCTGAAACAAAGGCACAACTTTCCTAAAAGGAATTATGTTGAGCCTGTTGAGACCTTGGAGCCTCAGGGAAAGTGATGTATGGTCCAGAAGAGCAGGATGGCTATTGGTAGGTGAGGTAATGCTGATGTTGTGGGGGTAATGAGCCTTCAGCAACCATTAAAGCGTTGCTAGCAGGAAGACTCATGGGTCTGCTTGTTTGGTGGCCCTTCTTACTCTCCATCTCTAGGCGATATCCATCGAGGATGCCATAGAGTTCAGTCATGGTAAGAGTGTTCAAGTTTTCTGTTCTCTTGATAGAGACACGGTAGAATCTCCACTCGTTTGGAAGAGCACTCATGAACTATCAAGTAAGATCTCTAAGTTCGGGAGTGATCTTCACAAACAGAAGAGAAGAGATAAGATCCATGTACCTGAAGTACTACTGGCTGAGGGTCTCTCTAGCAATATGAGTGAAGTTCTCCAGCTGCTGCTTCAGTGAGTCCTTCTTTGAGTCGTTAAACAATTCTTTGGCAGTCTTACAATGCTCGAACCCCACAATAATGGAGTTTGGTATTGCAGTCATAAGAATGGTCATAGAATTGCTGTCGATGTCCATTGTAGAGACTAATGAAGAGGCTGATGCAACCTAAACATCTTTAGTCTTTCTTGCATGCTACACAAGGGCATTAATGAAGAAGCTTAGGAAGTTTCACACATGAAACAGAAAAATACTCAAAGTGTGAAATCTTCTGAAGCCAAGACCAATATCTTCCAATGCCAAACATGAAGTCTTCCAAAGCCTCAGAGACAAAGTCTTCCGAAGCTTCAAGTTCATGAAGACAAATTTCTTCCGAAGACTTTTAGTAACATGCTTTATCTGATGTATTGTTCCATGAAGCTAGACACCTTTCCCTGCAACTCTGCAAGTCACCAACTTACATGGTTTGGTGAAAAGGTCCATGCTTTTGGTAACTGTACAATGAGGTCTTGAGTCTGTAACTTTCTACTTTATGTACTTTATCCTTTTTTGTAATAGATAAGTATGTGAGCTATGGCATGTCATAGTCATAAGTCAAAAGGCAATCTACCTTTTGACTCTACAATTGATTTTGTTTGTGTCTAGTCAATTGTATCCAGCTAGCTTTCAAAGTATAGCCGGCTGTATGATGTAGTATAAGTGTCTCATGTTCTTGTATCTATCGAATATGCTTTTGTAACACTTGTAATAGAACATAAAGAAGGCAATATACTGCATTCTTGAAAACCAAACACTTGTGTTCTTTGTGTTCTTTGTCTCATGCATTACTTGTGTTCTTAGTATCTCAACACTTGGTTAATCCAGTTTACTGTTTGATTAAAGTTTAGTTAATCTCCTTTTCGTGTTGTTGTGTTGTAACTAACCCTTCAACGATCCTGCATTTGGTATCAGAGCTTTTCAGGCTCTTGATATAAGATCTCACCATCTTAAGATCCCTCACACACACAAATACTAAAACTTTCCAAATGGCAGCCATTTCCAAAACTGATATGGAAACTGGAACCATGAACAAGTCCCCACTGATCACTCTTGATGAGTTTGATATGTGGTGTTTAAGAATGGAAGGTTTCATCAGGTTTCTTGATTCAAGAATGTGGGAGTCTATTGAGAATGGACCTTTCATACCCAGCACCCGCACCCCTTGTACTACTAGTGCTGGTATGATTCCCAAGGATGTGACTAACTACTCTGATGAAGATAGGAAGAGAGTAGAGATAGACATAAAAGACATGACAGCTCTTCAAACTGCCCTTCCAAACTCTGTATACAGAGGTTTCAAGAAGTGCAAAACAGCCAAGCAACTATGGGATGCACTGAGACTGATGTATGAGGGTTCTTCTGAAGCCAAGGAGAACAAGAAGGATCTCCTGAAGCAGCAGTTTGAAAACTTCACCTTCAAAACAGGTGAAACCATGACTCAATAGTACTTCAGGTATGTTGAGATTGTGGATACCCTAGTGGATGGAGGAGTTTCTCTTGAAAAAAGAGACGTTGTAAGGAAGTTCATGTCCTCACTTCCTAGGCAATGGACACACTACTGTGTGGTGATCAAGAGAACTGAAAATCTCAAAACTCTTACTCTGATATAGTTATATGGGATTGTTAGTGTCTACCAGATGGAGATGAACATGCAAGGTTCATCTGGAAACACCAACAAACAGATGGGTTTAGCCCTGCATGTGATTGAAAAGGATAGCATAGAACCCAAACATCATCTCTTATACTACCCTGACAACTCACAAAAGGGTCCTTTCATCACCTTCCCAGAGACACCAAAGGAGAACTACACTCAAGGAAGCCCATTCCTAGAGACAAGCTCTTCTCAAGCTTTTGTGTCTTCTGATGAAGTTATGGCAACTCTCTTTTCACTCTTGAAGACCTGGATTGTATCCATCCAGATGATCTGGAATATTTAGAAATAGTACAGCAGATGGCTCTTCTCACTCACAGAGTCAAGAAGTTCAACAACAGGACTGGAAGGAAGTTTCCAAGCAATGCAACCAGTGGAAAGTTTGGACTAGAAAAAGGCAAAGTCAAGTGTTACCACTGTAACTTGATGGGCCACTTTGCCGGAGAGTGTAAGGCACCTAGAACAAATGGTGGCCAAACCCAATCCAAACCAAACTACACTAACAAAGCTCTCCATAATGAGAAGTCAAAGCAGCAAGCTGATGTTGCCGTTGAAGAAGGAGGCTTTGACTGGAGCTTTCAGGTGGAAGATGCTTCTCCAAACCAAGCACTGATGGCTGATCATGATGAAGCCAAGGTATTAGAACATCTCTGTACTTCTGAATGCATTGGAACTGAGGTCTGACCTTGAGTCCTTAAATATTTTAAATTCTGATTTTAGAAAGTCTGAAAATGATTACAAGCTAAAAATAGAGGACTTAGAGAAAACCATTTCAGTTCTAAAACATGAACACATAGATTTTAGGACTCTATCAAATATCTCATAACCAAGTTAACTGAGTGCCAGGCTGAGCTTGTGATTAGCAAAGCCAGGGCAGAAAAGAGTGTTCTTGAAGAGGAGACCTTGAACATGATATCCTCATCCCTGCACAACAAAGTGTGCTATCAAAACAGGTAGGGACTGAGATCTAATGAGATAGCTCCTCCACACACAATCTTGTCAGTAAGATCTCCTAGGTGTGGAACTTGTGAAGATGAGCTTCCTCTCATAGATCCTATGAGTGAAGAGGATGAAAAAGAGATAGTGAAGAATCCCTCTACAAAGAGTGAAGAGGAGGATTCCAAGAAGGGTCACTATCCTTCTGAGAGAAAGTGAAGACTGTGATGACCAAGTCCGTGAGAAAGAACTTGATCAGAAAGAGCAAAAGAAAGGCAAGGAAGGCTCAAGAGATCAAGGCTACTTTTGACTCTAAGCAGAAACAAGTTTTTATTTCTGTAAGGTTTAAGTGGTAGGGACTGAAGACAGCAACCAAAACTCTTCTGCTAAGAGTTATGGTTCTTGTTCAACTCATCTGAGCAGCAAGAAGAAGACTGATCTGCTGTGTACCACTGCTTCACAGCCTGGACCATCAAACTCCAAGCATAGTCCTCAACCCAAAAGGATTGTCTCATCATCTGCAAAGATGGGGTGGAGAAGGATGTGACCAAGATAGTCTTATTCTAAAGAAAAGGCTCTTGTGAAGAAGAAAATGAATTGTGGTCATGTGTGAAAGAACCACTCACATTGCCAGGATTGTCCCTTCGATCCTAAGGTACTATCCATATGATCAAAACAAAGGTTTCAAAGACTTCTAAGAAGATTCAAGCTTCGAAGGCAACCTATTTCCTTCGGAAGTTCCAAATCTAACAAGAAGGGAAGTGGAAAATTCTCTTCGGAAAATATTTGGTCTCGGAGAAAGAATTCTTCCGAAGCACTGAAGACTACTGCAGTGTCTGCAGAATCTTCTAAAGGTTCAGTCATCAAAATTTCCGAAGTTCCAAAAGCTTCTGAAGTTTTGAAGGTCAGTCCAAGACTCCAAGGGGGTGTGGATGTCTAAGAAAGACCAAGTGACTAAGATTTCTCCATCAACAACAGCTCAAGATCCCCTAGTACAACATAGATCTATACTGTTGAATTAACCTTATGCAAATGAGCCCAAGACAAGCAGGCTTGGTTTTCCAAATGTAACTAATCATTCTCTTTGTGCAGGGACAGCTGAAGACAGACATAATGTCTGGATCATAGGCATTGGCTGCTCTAGGCACATGACATGCAATAGGTCACTACTCAGAACTTTGAAGGATTGATAGAGGACCAGTTGCTTGGAGGAGATGAAGGCGTTTACTTTCTGGAAGGGGCAAGGTCACAAATGGTAAGTCCCGCATAAAACAGGTAAACTTTGTTAAGGAGCTTGGATACAAGATTCTGAGTGTATCTCATTTTGTGATCAGAGTCATAACTGCTCTTTACTGAGCATGAGTGCATAGTTCTTAAGCCCGTTATGGTCATCCTCATGAGCATATCCTGCTTAGAGCCCCCAGGAAAGGAAACATGTACAAGATGGTTTGCAAGAAACCTCTCCTCTGGAGAATTTCAATGCTTTCTTCTTCTAAGCCATAGTGACGATTCTTTGCCTATGCATAAAAGAATGTCCTGTAAACTTTAAGAACAAATGTTAGGATCAGTGATCTATGTTTGATTGATTGAAGAGTATAGCAGCGGATTCAAACAATAAATTAGTCAATTCACAAGAACAAAACGATATCAATGAAGAACAAAGACGGTTATAGAGAGAGAATTCTGCAAATATATTTCATTCAATATTCGCTTTCGTGTAACAGAATGTCACACTTACAATTAGGTCGACACCTCTTATATAAGAGATGTGACGTCTGCTGATGTCACTTGATAGTGACATCTAACAGATTTATTACAACTGAAACACAACTACTGAAGATGTCAAAACAGCTGACATCTCCTTACAAAAATGCTAAGTGTTATCAGTTGTTATAACTACTGAAAAACATAAAACTACTGAAACTACAACGACTGAAGAACAAGCTCTTCAGTCGTTTTACAAAACTACTGAAACTAAAATATAAAACTACTGATATCACAACTACTGAAGAAGTACTCTTCAGCTGTTGTGCAAACTACTGAAACTTCAGTAGTTGTCTTCAGACTTGAACTTCAGATGTTTCATCAGCTGATGACTTCAGTAGATATCATCAGCTGATGTCTTCAGTCTTTGTCTTCAGACTTTGTACATCAGTTGTTGATCTTCAGCACTTGTAAACTCTTCAGCTGTTGTACTTCAGTACTTGGTCTTTCGCTTCAGTACTTGTGTTCTTCAGCTGTTCAGCTTTAGTACTTGTGTTCTTCAGCTGTTGTACTTCAGCACTTTAGTTCTTCAGCTGTTGAAGTCTTCAGCACTTGATCTTCAGCTGTTGAAGTCTTCAGCACTTGTCAAACTGCTGATGAAGCTTTCAGCAGTTTTTGTGATACCATGTGGGACTTAGAGGTTTTCTGATCTTGGCTCATTGGTTCTTTTGGTCCAACAAACTCCCCCTGAACCAATGCAGTCAAAACCTCTAATTTATTTATTATCCCACTTATTGTTGGCAAAAGGTTGGTCTTTTTCCTTCTTGATCAGTAGAGAAGATGACCCATATAGCTCCGGCCTGGGAAGAAGTCTCTATATTTGTTTGGCAAGATATGAATGGGAACTCTGTTTTGGGGAACTGGACACAGAGTTTTTATCCCATTCATGAGATCTACTTCCCGTGTATGAGCCTGTAGGATTCTCTGGTGTAGGCTCTGAGAAACATGATTTGTTCTTCCATGGTCAGTTCTCGGCTTCACCATCAAACAATCTTCTCGCCCATACAGCTCTGAGATGTACTTGGCCTGTTTGCCGTTTTTGAGCTCAACTGTTGTAATTTGTCTATATGCAAACTCATCAGGATGATTCCCTTCGAGTAGCAGACTGAGCTCATTTTGTTTGAAGTTCTCAAGCCTCTTGTAGACTAACCCCTTTTTAATAATTCTGTTCTCTAGCATCTTCTGGGGTGGTTGTTTAGTCTCGTAGGCCTTCTTGAAATCTTCGACAATCTCCCAGGGTGATACTACAAGGGCCACTGTGATCTCTTCATCTACGATCCTCTTGACTTGACCCTTGTATCTCGAAGGAATGTCTTTCTTTACAATCCTGTGAGCCACCCTCATCAGGCCATACTCTCACCCTTTCCTTCTGATATTGAAATGTGTTGGCGAGAGTGTACAATCTCAGAGCTTCTTTCTTCATGCTGATAATTGATGAGGAGGCACAAGGTTTTGTCAATGCTTTTCAGCATTTCATCATCATGAAGCTTTTGCTGCTGCTCTCTTCTTCAATTTTTACTCTCACAACATCCATCTGTGAGGTGGGAGTGATGGCATAGGTTTGGCTTTCGCCAGTGTTAGGACTGCAGACAAAGGCATCCTATCTTCTTCACATCATCCTCTTCTTCTTCTTCTTCTAGCCTCAACACCCTTCTCTTCTTCTTCTTAGGTGCATCATCGGCTGTTGGTTTAGATGGTGAGGGAGTTGGTTTTGTGGGTTGTGATTGTGGTTGTTTGGGATTGGGCTTTGAGATTGGTTTGGAGATTTGAGGGGTAGGCTGTTTTTGAGTGGGTGGAAGGGAAGGTTGTTCCAGCATCTTTTGTTGTGAGTTTAGCCTTTGTAAGTCTTGCCATTTCAAACCTTTTACCAGCCCCAGCCTCATCAAGGGCTTCAATGATAATCCCCTTGTGGAATTGCTCAGACAGACAGATTCTGGTGGCTATAGCCAGAATACTGTCTCTGGTCCACGCCGAATCTCCATCAAAGATCTTCCTAAGTATTTGGCAATAAAACGGATCATGATCTCCAATCTCTCCTTTTCAAGTGCATCATACCCACCCCATCGGGTTTGAATCTCTTGCACTTCCAACCTCCTGATTCACTATCTAATGTGGCTGTATCAAAACCTTGCCTGAAGAGTTGCTCAATGATTTTATCCATGGATCGGCTGTGTGTATCATCAGCATCTTTTACCAGCTCTTCCAAGGATTTTTCTTCAGCAGTAGGTTATCATCAGCACTTTTCTTTCGTTTATAGGATCAGTTGTTTTCTTTTTTTTCCACCCTTAGGCTTGCTCTTGGGCCTTCTCATCCTCTGTTCTTTTCCTCTTCTTTTCTTCACTGCAATACTCTCCCCCCCTTTTTGGATGCATTGGTGGTAGGGGTTTGTACCGCAGAAAGTGTCTTTTGCACAGCAGCATCAATCATGGTTGTAAGTTGAGAAAGCCTCTCATCAATGGCTTTAGTCACAATGTCAGTGATTATGGGTGTGATGAGGGAGGGAATTTTGAAGAACAGCAACTATTTGCTCAGGAGGGTTCTGGTCCTGAGAAATAGTGCCAGAAGCAGAGGCAGGTGGCTGAGTTGTTGGGAGTGGCTCAGTGTTTGGGAAACCTTCAACTGAAGGTGCCATCTGTGGGTTGGTGGAGGCAGATGGTCTTTCTTCTCTTGAGAGAGTTGGTCAAGTAGGTTTTGCAGCCTACTGACTTCCTCCTCAAGGATTGTGTTCTGGGCAAGAACATCGTAGAAAAAGCCCAGGTCATCATCAGCAGAAGCTGAATCACCTGACCTCCTGCTTGGAGCAGGATGTACATGCACTGGGTGTAGACCAGTTGTAGCATGTGCCCCTTTGTCTTGGTACTGGGGACTTCCAGCCTCAGGACTATGTCCATCATCAGCTGTTGCCTCTAGTGAGGTCTTAGCAATGTTACCAGCCTCATTCTGATCATGTGCTGATGCAGAAGAGGTGGCAGCCTCACTAGATATTCTAATCTCCCTATCCACCTAGGAGATAGAAGTTGTAAACCCCTATGCTGTGGTTGTCAGAAACATGTTGATCCTCTTCCTCAATGTCTGTGGTTCTCCCCTTTTTGTGGTTGTTGGAGGAGGAGAGGCATGCAACTGAGTCAGCACGTTTGCAATAATTATGGTGGACTTTGGGGGCGGTTGCATGGGGTGAAGGGATAGAAGCAGTGTGCACCTGGGGAGGAAGGTGCTCTTCAATGGCAATCCCCTCAAGTGAGGAAGATCCCAGATGTGTGGGTACCCCTTGTGTGGTTGCTTCAGGCTCCTGTTGAGAGGAATCCTGAGCAGCTATGGCTGGAAGAGTCCTGATATCCACTAGGGGGTTATAACCAGTGGATATATCCTGCGTTTGTGTTGCAGGGGCATCCTCAGGGGACTCATTTCCCTGAGTAGCCGTTTGGGTTTCTTTTTGGTGGGTTTGGTGGGGACTTTGGTTCGGAGTGAGGAAGCTGTGGGTTCCTATGCTGGGCTTTAGCATTCGGGCAGCTTCTTTGAGTGTAAGGTCGGAGTTGTGCTGGAGTATACCTCAGCCAAAACAGCTGGTGCAGGGACTCCAGGCCAACAAGCCATCAGATTTTAGTTCATCCAAAATAATGGCCATTAGAAACCTGGGATATAATGACCATCGGTTTGCCACAGTTTTGAGCCAAGTTCTTTATTTCTAGAACACAATTTCAGAAAAATTTAACGGTTGGTGTTCTAGAATAGAATACAATACCTGTGCCAGTGGATGACATTTGATCCCAAGAAGATGTCTTGGAGCTAAGCAGACATTTACCATGTGAAAATAAGGTTCTCACGTCATGGAAATGTTTCATTAGAACGATTGTAGCTCGAAGATCACCTCATACCCATGATTGATAAAGGACATATCGGTTATGCCCTTTGGTATGCAGTCACAGCGGTGGAATCGTGTAGATGTAATGCTCGACGAATAATGTCGGCTGTAACGACCACTGGTTTCTGTTGATAGGGACCGAACAGAGATCTGACCGGTAGACTCTCGGTAGAACAGTGAGCATTTGACCAGAATTGACTGAGGGATTCATGTAATGGTTGGATTCAGAGAAATGCTGTGCGTATGGGGAATCCACCTTAAGTCAATGGCATTATCATATTTGTTCCAGAAAGCCGACTTTGTAAGGTAAGCAACGCAGTTGTGTCGTTGTTTCAGACTCATGGTCGCCATTTTGAGAGAGAAGTTTCAGAAAATACCGGCTAATGAAACATCAGAGAAGAGGACAGTATTTATAGGGTAGGGTGAGAAAAGACTGAAGGGTGTGGTGTTAGTCATCAGTAGTTTTAAACCGACTGTTGACATGGTATTACCCTATCAGACGTTGAAACAGCTGAAGTCGTGTGTTAGGCATCAGTAGTTAGAAAACTACTGAAGACGTGGTTTTGACTTCAGATGATGAAACAACTGAGGACTTGGTGTTTGTCATCAGTAGTTGTGAAACTACTGAAGACAGTGGTTTTGTCATCAGTTGTTGTAAACAGCTGAAGACTTGGTATTAGTCATCAGTAGTTTAAAACTACTGAAGACATGGTTTTGCTTCAGTTGTTTAGAATGAAACAGCAGTTGTTGAAACAACTGAAGAGAAAGTTCTCTTCAGTAGTTTTCGTCATTCATAGCCTTTCAGCTGTTTCATACTGTCCTCAACACTTACTCATCAGACTTTGCATCTGCTTTTCAGGTGTTTCATAGGACGTCAGTACTTATCTGTTTGTACTGATTTCAGTAGTTGTAACTACATCAGTAGTTTGGAACAGATAAAGTACTTCAGTACTTGTGAGGCATTTAGCCATCAATAGTTATAAAAACTACTGAAGGTGAAAGGACTCATCAGTACTTATATATGACATGGTTACCAATGATCACCAGTTACTACTAAATCATCAGTAGTTGTCACTTATTCTAGCTGCAGCATACCAAGCCTTAACACAAGGTTTGGAAAGTAGAACTATCCAAAGGCTTAGTAAAAATATCTGCAAGCTCATCAGCACTAGGCACAAACTTAGGATCAATCAGACCTTTTTCAAAGCAATCCCGAATAAAATGATGTCTGATCTCTATATGTTTGGTCCTAGAGTGCTGGACTGGATTTTTGACAATACACAGAGCTGAAGCACTATCCATTAATAATGGAGTCTTAGTCTCTGTAATGCCCCATAACCAGAAGTTGATTCTGAAGCCAGAGTACCTGAGAAGTACAACTTGCAGCAACAATGTACTCGGCCTCAGCAGTTGATGTAGCAACATATGTTTGTTTCTTACTCTGCCAAGAAATCAAACAGTTGCCTAGGAATTGACAACCACCAGAAGTTGACTTTCTAGTTAACTTGCACCCTGCATAGTCACTATCTGAAAAAGCAACTATTTGCAAGAGTGTCCAGTGGAATACCATAACCCAGAGATTGTGTACCTTGCAAATATCTAAAGATTCTCTTGACTGCAATCAAATGAGACTCTTTAGGAGCAGCCTGAAATCTAGCACAAACACATGTACAAACATAATATCTGGTCTAGAAGCTGTTAAATACATCAAGGACCCAATCATACATCTGTGAAGTGTTTCATCAACAGCTTTACCTTTCTGATCAGCATCCATTGTGTGGTGTTGCACATGGGAGTAGAACAGGGCTTACAGTTTTGTAAATCAAACTTATTCAAAAGATCTTTTGTATATTTTGACTGATGAATAAAAGTTCCATCAGCCTTTTGTTTGATTTGCAAGCCTAGAAAGAACTGTAATTCTCCCATTGCACTCATTTCAAACCTCTTTTCATTAATGTTGTAAAATCATCACACAACTGGGGATCAGAGGATGCAAAAATTATATCATCAACATAAATCTGAACAAGTAGCTTATGCTGATCCACCTTCTTAATAAACAAAGTTTTATCAATGGAGCCTCTAGTGAAATTATTCTAAGAAGAAAAGTAGAGAGTGTCTCATACCAGGCTCTAGGAGCTTGTTTCAACCCATAAAGAGCCTTATCAAGTTTGTACACCCATTCAGATGTTTATTATCCTCAAAGCCTGGTGGTTGACACACATAAACTTCTTCCTTTATTTTACCATATAAAATGCACTTTGACATCCATTTGAAAACTTTAAGATTGTGGAATGCAGCATAGGCTAAGAACAATCTGATTGCCTCTAGTCTGGCTACAGGGGCAAAGGTTTCATCATAGTCAATACCTTCTTCTTGTGAAAACCCCTGTACAACCAGTCTAGCCTGTTCTTAACAATAAGCCCATTTTCATCAGTTTTTATTCCTAAACACCCATTTAGTGCCTATTGCACACTTACCTGGGGGAGAGGAACAAGTTCCCACACTTGCTGTTTCTTGAACTGAAGTAGCTCAAGCTGCATAGCTTCAACCCATCCATTGTCTCTCAAAGCAACATGGTAGTTCTTTGGCTCTAGCTGACTGATGAAGAGAGCATAGAAGCATAAATTAGACAATTGACTTCTGTTGAAACACCAGCATTGATATCACCAATAATCTGAGACATGGGGTGATTCTTCAGTTCTTGATAAACAATGAGATCTGTGCAAGTGTTTGTAGAACCTTCAGCAGCAGCAGATGTTGATGTAGACTCTTGAAACCAAGAATTAGATGGTAACTCAAAAGATGTAGAGGAAACAGAGATCTCATCAGCATTTGTTTGTGATGGAACTGCTGAAGCTACAGGAACATCAAATTTAGCAGACACAGGCAGTTGGTCGCTAAACTTGAATAGGTGAGTATTGATATTATCATCATCATCATCAATACCACCAGGTGGAAGACATGCTGCAGAAGATGATTTAGCCACAGGATCTGCAACAGCTGGAGGTTGATAAGGAACATATTGCAGTATGTCCAATCAAACAACTCCACAGGGTTTTATGGAATCTTGTCCAAAGGAGATTCATTAAACTTCACATGCAAAGTCTCTTCAACTATCTTTGTTCTGCAGTTGAAGACTCTGTATGCCTTGCAAGTAGATGAATAACCAACAAAATACCCTGCATCCACCTTAGGATCAAATTTATGGAGTTGATCCTTTGTGTTGAGAATAAAACAGGGACACCCAAATGCTTTGAAAAATGAAATTAGAGGAGCCAAGTGATGGAGAACTTCATATGGAGTCTTCATCAACCTCTGATTTACTAAAACTCTATTTTGCACATAGCAAGCTGTGTTAACAGCTTCAGCCCAAAGGTCATGGCAAACCAGAGTCAGCCAGCATAGACCTTGCAGCTTCAATGAGGGTCCTGTTCTTTCTCTCCACTACTCCATTTTGTTCTGGAGTCCTTGGGATGCTAAACTGCCTTTTGATTCCCTTTGAAAGATAGAAGTCATCAAGTGTATGATTCTGAATTCAGTTCCATTGTCACTCCAATACACTTGACTGGAAGGAATACTGCTTCTCAATATACACACAAAGTGAATAATCTTCTGAGCAACTCATCCTTTGAATGTAGAAAGAAAGTCCATACAAATCTGGAGTAATCATCCACAATTACCAGACAGTATTTCTTCTTTGCCATGCTCATTACTCTCACAGGACCAAATAGATCCATATGCAGTAGTTGCAAGCAAGCAGTGGACTTAGGCTCTTCAATAGGAGGGAATGAGATTGTGTTGTTTTCCTTTTAAACAAGCAGTGCAGGTTTCATCACAGTGGAACTCCTTTATTGGTAAGCCTCTGACTAAACTATTGTGGATAAGCTGATTCATGTTTTTGAAATTAACATGACCCAGCCTTCTGTGCCACAGTTTAGATTCTTGAGAAGAGGCTTTGGAAAATAGGCAAGGATTGCCTCTGAGATCTATTTTCTTGGAAAGATCTAAGGCATACACTCTTCCTGTCCTGTTGGCTCTCAGGAGAGTGTGATCATCCAACACTTATCAATCAAATGCAAAACTTTGGATGACAGAATCCTACAGTTCTGACTGGTGAAAGAGCAACATGGCCTTTATCACACATTTGACTGACACTCAAGAGATTGTACTTGAGATTTTCCACATGATTAACATCATCAATTTGATTTCTCCATTGGAGACAAAGCCATTACCAATGATGTAACCCCTAGCATCATTGCCAAAAGAAACAAATCCCTTCTTTCCTTGAGAGTAGTCATGAAGAAGAGAACTGTTCCCAGTCATGTGCATAGATCCCCCACTGTCTACATACCAGATGCTACTTTGGCATGTTGGAGAACCCTGCAATAATAAACAATAGTTAGTTTTAGAGACCCAAACCTTTTTGGTTTTGGGCCTGGTCTCATCATCAATAGATGGTAAACTAACAGGTTTATTTGACAACAACCTGAGAGGAAGAAGATGGTGAAGAAGAGGAATCCTTTGGCTTGGATCTCTTTTTCTGTGGTTTCAACATAGAGCATCTAGTTGGTTAACTCTACCCAACAGATGTTGAACCATCATAACCAGCTGTGTCTGATTTTGTGATAAAGCTTTCAGCTCATCAGACACATTGCCAGTGGAGTTTGATAAGTTCCTATGTTGCACTTCTTCTTCTGAGCACTCTCAGCTGTCACCTGTTTAACCCCTTCCTTTTTGGATTTCTTTGAGGACTTAAGGGTTACAGGGTTTGATGTTGCTGATACAAATGTGGTCTCAAACTCAGTTTTCATTTTTACCATTTTCTCTTTAATTTCTTCTTTTTGTTTGAGTTTGGAACCTCTTTTGTACCAGCAATCATCTGTAAGATGATTGAACAAACCACATACTTCACATGGTTTCTTCTTCATCTTAGGTTGATCATCAACTAAAGAGGGTGAAGCAACTGTAGACTTGTTCTTCAGTGCTTTGGAAGCATTGTTTGCTTTCTTGACTGCCTCTTTAGTAGTCTTCAAACTCTTTCTACTGACAGTTTTCTTCTCTTCAGTATTGCAGTAGTTGGAGTTTGAACTTCAAGTGTTAAATCCTGCTCTCTAGTCCTTTCAGGACTTTCAGAATTAACTCCTGAGTTGATCAACTCATTGATCATGTGAGTGTCAGCATTTGAACCATCACATCAGCTGATAGGTTCTGAGAGGGCTTGATGCTGACTTCTACTTCTGATTGTGCTGTATCAAAAAGTAGATCACATGATGAGATGGATTGGTTATTACTCTCACCATCAGATTCTACCTCTGCTCTTGGAGTAAAATCTGTAGGTGGAGCAGTGTGATTGTAACCAATGCCAAACTTCACATTGAAGCAGATTGCTTACTAAGAAGCATTTCAAAACCTTTGCATGATTGTACCCATCTATCACACTCTACCTGGGTAACTGCAAGGGTTTCTTTGAGATCTTTATACTTCTCAAGAAGTATCTCTTCCTAGCCTTATCATCAGTTATTGGCATTTCAGTTTGTAAATCTCATCATTTTTATCATTAAGCACAGACTCAAATTCAGCTTTGTTTTTGAAATTATTTGTTCTAGCTCAATGTTCTTGTTGATTAAAGCTACATTTGCTTCTCTAATAGATGCAAATGCTGCTATGCATGTATCAGAACATAATTTGGCTTTTGCCTCAGAGGATACCTGTGATACCTTTAGTGTAGAGGCATTAGAGGATGAAGTATCAGCAGAATCCAAAGCCATAAGAGCTAGATTTCCAAATGGACTTTCACCACCATGTTGACCAGCACCTGAGAACAGTTGTTCATGACCAGACAAATCATCTGTAAACTGCTCCAGTCAACACCTCCTGGGTGAAGAAGCTGTGTTGTTGAGGTTGAGTTTGTTGATGAGATTGGGAAGGCTGTGGGTCAGGCAATGCTTGTGGTTGTTGTGCAGTTGGAGCTTGAACAGGATTTGGTTGAGGCATATATAGCAGGGATAAGGATATGACATTTGACCCTGGGGAACAAAGTATGCAGAGATCTAGGATGTAAATGATGACCAGAACCAGCAGGATGTTGCCTTCTGTTTTGTGGACTAGTACTAGGAAAAGTCACAAAGGGTGCAGAAGAGTTAGATCCAGTTGATCTACACTCTCTTGCAAAGTGTCCTAGCCTTTGGCATTGTGACACCTCAACTTACTCTTGTCAAAACCAACTTTGGTTTTGCCAGAGAGTCCAGGAAATTCCTGACAGTTCTCTTATAGAACTTCTGAGATCTTATATTAATCGTGCCATTTGGCTGAGAATATCCATCTCTTCTAGATCATCATCAGCTATTCCTTTCAGATCATCCATGATGAAGCATAAATTGTCACTATTACTGCCAGAATGACTCTCAATACCAACAAACGCATGATCAGAACTATTTGAAGAGAAATCTATATGCTCATCATAATTGCTTTCAGATGCAGCATATTCTGACTCATGACCAACCAAGGCAGTATTCCTGGTACGAGTCATCAGTGAGCTTTCCTGATGAGGACAGTTTTCCTCTTCTGCTCTATCTCTCTTTCAAATGTAAGCAGTTTCCCATGAAGTTGGGTGAGAGATAGACCATCCAGTTTGCACTGGAGCGTAGAACAATAGGTATGTGTCCCATCTCTCAGGAAGTGATCTGAGGAATCTGTTGTTCATCTGGCTATTGGTGTATTCCTGTTTCACCATTTTCAGCTCAGATATCAAGCAGGAAAAACGCTCAAACTGTTGAGTCAGTGTCTCACCCTTTCTATGAGAGAATGTCTCATATTGTTGGCAAGGATTTCTCTATTGTTTGCTAAGACCTCATCTGTGCCACCGAATTGTTCCTTCAGGGCATTCCAGAGATCATGAGCAGTTTCATGATGCATAAGCCCATAATAGATTTCATTAGGCAGTGCCATGGCCCGAATTCCATGGGCTTTAGCATCAATCTCAAACAGTTTCCGATCTTCATCAGAGTATTGTTCCTTCTTCTTTGGAACCATTTGATTGGTTTCCGGATTGTTCACCATAGGCTTATGTGGTCCATGTACCACAGATGTCCAACAACCTGAACTGTTAACAGACAGGTGATGAAGCATTCTTCGTTGCCATATGTTATACTCGGTCCTAACCAGCATCGGAGGCTTGGTTGAGGAACCGGTATTGTGAGGATCATTAGAAGGAGTCGTCATCTCAGATTCAATCAAATTCGATTAAGCTAAACCAATTTTAGAACAAAACACAACAACCAATTGAACCAGAAGATCTCAAAATAAAAGAACGAAAGCGGCAGAAATTCAATAATCTATAACCAGTTCTTGCAAATACGCTAATTCAATCAAACACAGATATCAATTAGCAGTTTCAATGATCAATTGTTAGATCGATCAATGATTAACCATGCTCTGATACCACTTGTTAGGATTAGTGATCTATGTTTGATTGATTGAAGAGTATAGCAGCGGAATAAACAATGAATTAGTCGATTCACAAGAACAAAACGATATTCAATGAAGAACAAAGACGGTTATAGAGAGAGATTCTGCAATTATATTTGATTCAATATTCGCTTTCGTGGTAACAGAATGTCACACTTACAATTAGGTCGACACCTCTTATATAAGAGATGTGACGTCTGCTGATGTCACTTGATAGTGACAACTAACAGATTTATTACAACTGAAACACAACTACTGAAGATGTCTAAACAGCTGACATCTCCTTACAAAAATGCTAAGTGTTATCAGTTGTTATAACTACTGAAAAACATAAAACTACTGAAACTACAATGACTGAAGAAGAGCTCTTCAGTCGTTTTAACAAAACTACTGAAACTAAAAATATAAAACTACTGATATCACAACTACTGAAGAGTACTCTTCAGCTGTTGTGACAAACTACTGAAACTTCAGTAGTTTGTCTTCAGACTGAACTTCAGATGTTTCATCAGCTGATGACTTCAGTAGATATCATCAGCTGATGTCTTTAGTCTTTGTCTTCAGACTTTGTACATCAGTTGTTGATCTTCAGCACTTGTAACTCTTCAGCTGTTGTACTTCAGTACTTTGGTCTTCAGCTTCAGTACTTGTGTTCTTCAGCTGTTCAGCTTCAGTACTTGTTTCTTCAGCTGTTCAGCTTCAGTACTTGTGTTCTTCAGCTGTTGTACTTCAGCACTTTAGTTCTTCTTGTTGAAGTCTTCAGCACTTGATCTTCAGATGTTGAAGTCTTCAGCACTTGTCAAACTGCTGATGAAGCTTTCAGCAGTTGTTGTGATACCATGTGACTTAGAGGTTTTCTGATCTTGGCTCATTGGTTCTTTTGGTCCAACAATAAATAATTAATTAAGCATGATTTGGTAACTGGAATGCCAAAGAAAGTTTACAAGTGATGACCACTGTGTTGCATGCATGAAAGGGAAGCAACATAAGGTATCTCACAAGCCTAAGGAAAAGAACTCCATCACTACACCCCTACACTTGTTACATATGGATCTCTTTGGCCCCACCAGTGTAATGAGTTTAGAAGGACCTCATAGTATCTAGTGATCACAGATGACTTTACAAGATTCACTTGGGTTTTCTTCCTTACAACTAAGGATCAGACTCCTGAGATTCTAAAGAAATTCATCTTAAAGATTGAGAATCAGTCTGATCACAAGGTCAAGATCATAAGATGTGATCAAGGAACCAAATTTAAGAACCATATCCTTGATACATTCTGTGATGAAAAGGGTATTACAAGACAATTCAATGCTCCCAGGACTCCTCAGCAAAATGGTGTTGCTGAGAGGAGAAACATGACACTGATTGAAGTTGCAAGAACCATGTTGTCTGACTCTAAACTGCCCAGCACCTTCTAGGGAGAGGCAGTCAACACTGCTTGCTATGTGCAGAACAGAGTTTTAGTAGTTAAGACTCATGGCAAGACTCCTTATGAACTTTGTCCCAAGAGGAAACATTTCATTGGTTTTCTCAGGTCATTTGGATGTCCTTGCACCATCTTGAATACCAACGATCAAATTGCCAAGTTTGCTGAGAAATCAGATGATGGACACTTTATTGATACTCTTCCCAAGCTAAGGCTTATAGATTATACAATCTCAGAACTAGATTGTTGAGGAGTCAGCCAATATGACTTTCAATGAACACACACCCTGTGTTGCTGGTTCTGGTCCGGATTGGTTGTTTGATCTTGATTTGGTTACCAACTGTTTTAACAAATCTTGTTAGAATGTTTCAGGATCTGCAGCAAATTTAAATACAGATGATCCTGATCCAAGATTTGAGCTTGGAAGATCCTCAAGACATATATCTTCAGCTCCAGTTGGAACCACTTCTGCAAATGAGGTTTATGTCAGCCCAACAATGACAAATTCAGCTGATATATTTAGTATGCCTTCAAATTCCAGCTCAGAGGCTCTACAACCAGATAAGAACACCTCAACTGTGGAAGACAACAATGGTGGTGGTGACAGTGACCAAGAATTTCTTGATGCCGCTAACCACACCATGATGAGAACATCAATGATGTCACACACTGCTTGGATCAAGTTTCACTTGAAAAGTGTGCTGATGTGGTGGGAGAAACATCCAAGCCAGATCTAAATTTCTCTAATTTAGATCTTTCTCAACAACATGCTGTGATCCCTCAGCTTAGGATCCACAAGTCTCACCCTACCATAAACATCATTGGAGATGTTGTCTCAAGGGTAAAGACAAGAGGACAAACCCATGAAGCAAAGTTTGTCTTCACTCTTGTTTTCTATCCCAGATAGAGCCAAAGAAAGTTGATGAAGCTCTAAAGGATGGAAGTTGGTTGAAGCTATGCAACAGAGCTGCTTCAATTCAAAAGGCAGAAAGTTTGGAACCTTTGTCCTCTTCCTTCTGGGAAGACTACCATTGGAACCAAATGGGTGTTTAGGAACAAGAAAGATGATAGAGGCATCATCATCAAGAACAAAGCTAGATTAGTTGTTCAAGGATACATACAAGAAGAAGGATTGACTACACTGATGTCTTTGCTCTAGTGGCAAGGTTAGAAGCTATTAGGATATTCCTGGCATTTGCTGCATCCAAGAACTTCAAGGTCTTTCAACTTGATGTGAAGTGTGCCTTTTTGTATGGGGTGATAGATGAAGAGGTTTATTTCAAACAACCACCTGGTTTTGTAGATCCTGATCATCCTAATCATGTCTGCAAGCTTGACAAAGCTCTCTATGGGCCGCATCAGGCACCCAGGAAATGGTATGAGACACTATCTGAGTATCTTTGTAAACATGGATACAGGAGAGGTACTATAGATGGAACTCTCTTCATCAAAGAACAAGGAA
Source organism: Flaveria trinervia (assembly GCA_025506515.1). Lineage (NCBI taxonomy): Eukaryota > Viridiplantae > Streptophyta > Magnoliopsida > Asterales > Asteraceae > Flaveria > Flaveria trinervia. The sequence goes on along the minus strand of CM046451.1, from coordinate 77,083,114 downwards.
AAGACATACTACTAGTTCAAGTATATATGGATGACATCATCTTTGGTTCAACTAATCCAAAGCTCTGCAAAGACTTTGAGAAGCTGATGAAAGACAGATTTGAAATGAGTGCCATGGGGGAACTCAACTTCTTTCTGGGAATTCAAGTGAAGCAAGTTGAAGATGGCATCTTCATAAGTCAGTCAAAGTATGTTCTGGACATACTCAAGAGATTCAACATGACTGACTGTAAGATTGCTAAGACACCCATAGCCAGAAACCACTCTCTTGGTCCTGATCTTGAGGGGGAGTGTGTAGATGAGCATTTATATAGGGCTATGATTGGGTCTCTTATGTATCTTACTGCCAGCAGGGCCTGATATCATGTTTGCTACATGTGTTTGTGCAAGATATCAAGCCAACCCTAAGATGTCTCACCTTATCACTGTCAAGAGGATTCTAAGATACCTCAAAGGTGCATCAAGACTTGGACTATGGTATCCTAAGAATTCCGACTTCAATCTGTATGCCTATACAGATAGTGATTATGGCGGTTGCAACATGACTGCAAAGTCTACATCTGGGGGATGTCAATTTCTTGGTGGAAGGGTTGTCTCATGGCAATGCAAGAAACAATCATGTGTCTCCGCATCAACTGCTGAAGCTGAATACATTACTGCTACAAGCTGCTATGCTCAAGTACTTTGGATTCTTAATCAGATGCTGGACTATGGGTTAAACTTCAACGAGACTCCCATTCACATAGACAACAATAGTGCTATCTCAATCATAGAGAACCCTGTGCAGCACTCAATGACAAAGCACATCAATATCAGGTATCATTTAATAAGAGATAACTATGAAAAGGGACTAATTAAACTGCTCAAAGTTCATACATATGAACAATATGCTCATCTATTTACAAAGACCTTTGATGAACAGAGATTTAAATATCTAATATCAGCTATTGGGGTGATTAACTTTGAGTAAGCTTTTCTTAAAACTAATTCTTATTATTTCTTTAAAATTAATGTGTGTCCTAAGTTGTCTAGTTCATCACTTTCATAAGCTCATGTTTTCTTTGGATGAAAAATTTCTTTTTGAAGACTTTCCTTAGAGTTTTGAAAATTTCTGATACTTCGGAAGTTATGCTTTTAACTTCGGAAGTAAATCATGCCTTCAAAATAAATAACTGTCTAAGAAATTTACCTTCGGAAGAGTTTTCAAATTTATCTTCCGAAGCTTAAATAGTTGTCTTAGACACTTCCTCATTTTCACGGACCATTACTTCTGAAGCAAAATTAACTCTCGGAAGCTTTGTTAGTTTATACACAAAGCCTTCAAGTTTTAATTTTTTCTTCCGAAGCAAAATTCTCAAACCTCTCAGGAAATTCTTCCGAAGTCATTTTAGCTTCGGAAGCTTTTTAATTAAAACTTCCGAAGATAATTAACCTTCGGAAGCTTTTTAACTTCCAAGAAAACTACTTTTTGAGCAAAAGTAACTACTTTTTTAGAGGTGGGACCGACATCCGGATTTCCAAGTTTATCATCTTTCATTAAACTTTATCTGAAATCCTTCTCACATATAAACCCAATGGTTTCCCCCCTCTTTCTATCATCTATTCTTCCTCCAAACCTAAAATCCCAAATTTCTCTCTAAAATTTCTTTCTTTCTTCTTTCTTCGTCCTTAAGCTACTTCAAAATGGCCAACCATGCTCAAAGAAATGATCCCAACTTTACCATGCAGCTACACAGACAACATAATTAGGTTGCTCTGTTAAGCTCTGAGAGAGATCCTCATTTCTCAGAGGTTTGCCGTTTCCTAACTCTGTCAAACTACTTCACCTCCCTAACCATTGATCCTCCACTTTGTGAGGATCTGTTGCTTGAATTCTGGAAGACCTGCCAAGAGGTCATTATGGATGGGGAGAAGGCACTGTGTGCCACAGTGCAGGGGAGAACAATCTTCATCACTCTGGCCATCGTCAACAGACATCTTTAGCTGGATGATGAAGAAGGTGAGGTGTTTTTCCCCAAGGAAGCTGTCAATCATTCCTTTGTGCAGATGGGATATGAGGGAGATTTCTCTCTAAAGACCTTTTGGAAAGGGAAGGTCTCATCCCAAGGAGATTCCTGCTCCATGTGGTCATCCATAGCTTAGCAAACAAGCATGGTGGATGGGACCAGATTCCTGAGGATCTCTCCTTCATCGTCCATGGAATGGTTCAGGGGGTCAAATTCAGGTACTCACAGTTTGTTTATACAAATTACTTGCTAATTTAGACTCCGCAGAGTATTACATGTTTCCTAGATATGTCCAGTACATTCTTAACTGTGAACTGGGCTCATAGTTAAGGGAAACAGGTAACATTCTTAAATTGGGACAGATGAAGCCCGGCATCTTTAAAATACTAAGAAAGTCCACTATTGGATTCTCTGGGGTAGAAACAGCCCTAGTCCCAAAAATGTTAGAGCTCATTGCTCAAGGTGACAACCTAGCAGCACAAGCTAGTGTTGACCCACACCTGCTACTTCCCAACCACCCACACAGCCTCAAATCTCCATCACCTACCAAAGAAAATCCAAACAAACCCCTGCTCAGACTATTTAGTCTATGGAGGCCCCCATATACTCAACCATACAGGAAGAGGTGGACACTAGAGCTCCCACTTCTCCTAAGGTGCAAACTACTCCCATCTCTTCAAGAATCAGTGCTGAGGTTCCTCATGCTCAGCCTGATGAGCTCAATAGCCCTACTGCCTTAAGCCATCACTCTGAGTCTCAACACTCAAGTGATCAACCTTTAGGGGACAGTTACCATCCCCAGCCTATAGATCTCAACCAACCAATTCCGAATCTTGATTTCTATACTAACGAAGATATAGGTTTCAGTGAGTATAATGAATCTCTCTTCTTTCCCTCTACTCAAAGAGAGATGAGTACTCTTGAGTCTCCTACATCTATTCCACATCAGTGACCTACGGCTGAGGTGGACACTCCTGAACTTGTTCAGGATGTCCATATGGAAGAGGCTCTCACTTCTGAAAGTGATTACATCATTAAGACCTCAACCATGGCAACTCAACCCACTGACATCTTAACTGAGACTGCTAGTGAGCAGGGGAAACCAGCAGCCGAGAACCTCAAGCTGGTGGTGAGAGAGAGAACTCTGGTCCAAACATCTGATCCCCCAATGAATCTTCTGATGAAGATGAGGGGAATCTGAGACTAGTGGTGTGAAAATTGTCTAAAACACGCACTTACCTAGTCTCAAAGATCAGTCACCTTGAATCTGAGGTGACTATCTTACATAACAGGATCAATGATCAGCAACTTGAGAATTCATATCTTAAGGAAAAACTAGCTGGGAGACCCTTAAGGAGAGCTCAACCAGGAACACAAGAACCTGTGGATGTGATTGATCTATCTTCTAGCTCACCTATGCAAGTGGGTGATGCTACCAAAAAGGGGGAGAAAGTCGTTACAGCAACAGAACCTGGGAGTTCTTCAGAGAGAATGGACATTGAGGACTCACCATCCTCACTTGCAACTATGCATTCTAAGCAACCTCCTCTAGTTCATATTGATGTGGACTACACAGACTCCTTCATACAGAGTCTGTTTGAGGATGGGATACCAAGGGCTATGTCACCTTCACGATCCTTCAATCACATCTTTGGGTGGAGGTATGACAACAACAGGAAGGCCCTCATGATCATAATAGTTCAAGGACAGCAAGAAGTATTCAATTTTTAGACTTGGACTACTATGAAGGTCTGGATCTAGTCAACATGCCACTTGTCAACCCAAGCCAATCAACACAAGCTGAGAGACTGGCTAAAAGATTCCAAGACAGGATCACTGCAGAGTTCAGCTTAAGAAGGAGACTTAGGCAATCAGGCAATGTCATCGGTCAACTGGATGTTGAGGCAGACCCTAAGATTAGCTTCATAGGGGAAACCATGACCGAAGGCCCAGTGACAGAACCTGAGAGCCCTATCTCATCATCTCCAACTGCTACAGAGAGCCATATTCCTTCTGAGAACCAGCTGGTGAAGGTGCTTCTCAACCTCTCTTTGGCCTGAGCTCAGATGCCGCAACAAGCAATAAAGGCCAAAGCTCTCTCCACCTTGAGTCACAAAGGTCTGTGAGTGACAAAGGGAAAAGAAAGATGGCATCTGAGAAGATTGAGGAGGATGAGAGAGAGAGAGAAAAGGAGGCTAAAGGGAGAAAGTTCCTCCGCTGAGTCTCCAAGACTCATGGAGTCTGCAATCAGGGTTGCCCCCAGAACAGATACTCAGAATGATGAGTTAAGGGCAGTCAGGATTAACTATCTGCAGACTAGGAACTATGACATAAATAGTGTCATTTCTCTCCCCTTGGATGGATTGAATGAACTGGTTGACCTGGAAAGGTCAAGAGAGAAGGAGGCAGAAGATGCAGAACTCCTAGTACAAGTCAAAGAAGAGAGAAGAAGAAAAAGACTATACAAAGGTATGCCTACCCTCTAACCAGTTCAAGAAAGTCCTGAACAAGAGGATGTGGCTCAACAAGAACCTCAGGTAGATAAGGAAGAAGGCAGAATCAAGATGATTAACTACCTGAGTGCCACAGGCCTCTATCAGGCAGATGCACTTAAAACAACTTGGACCCATGTCTCTATCTGTGACTATATTGAGTTTGAGTATATTGAGTTTGAGTACTTAAAACAACTTGAGCTTGAGCTGGTCAAGGAAAGAAAGACAACAAAGAAGAAGCTACGGGAAGAAGCTGCAAAATCAAAAGCCATCATCCAAAAGAGCATGAAGAAGTCTGCTGATAGGTAGAGGACGATGAGCTTCTTGAAGCTGTATGGATTCTCCGGAAGGAGACTTGGACCCATGTCTCTATCTACTATGGATGAGCATATCAGGGTAATCAAGCAGAAGATTAAGAATGGAGAGCTCACTGACTTACACTCCACTCCAAGTCAGGCCCCACCTGAAGTGGAGGTTAAGGTTGAACAACGAGACACAACACAACGCAAACCTCCTGCTAATGCTCAGCAAGCTTCATCTTCTGATCCACAGCATGGTCAACCTCCCTCTCCATCTGAACCTGAGAGAGAGGAAGTCCCAACTGAAAGAGACAGTGAAGATCAATCTCGTGCTGCAGGCTAGTCTTCACAGTTAAAATTCAAAAGAGAAAGAAGAGGATGGCTTCTAGACCAAAGTCAAAGAAGAAGAAGAAGCCTGCATCCCCTTCTAAACCTCAGGATGAATCAGAACAGCCTGAGGATGTGCAGCCAGAGGATGCTACACCAACTCCAATTCAAACAACTCCTCTAGCATCAGGAAGACCCATCTTGTCTTGGACATACACCACAAATCCGGAAAGATGGCATGTTATTAGAGATAAAGGCATTGAAGACATTTATACATGGCAAGATATGTTTAGTTGCCTCTGCATGACCTCTTTGTCTTGGTCATAGCATTGCTGTCGATGTCCATTGTAGAGATTAATTAAGAGGCTGATGCAACCTAAACATCTTTAGTCTTTCCTGCAAGCAACACAAGGGCATTAAAGAAGAAGCTTAGGAAGTTTCACACATGAAACAGAAAAATACTCAAAGTGTGAAATCTTCCGAAGCCAAGACCAATATCTTCCAAAGCCAAACATGAAGTCTTCCAAAGCCTCAGAGACAAAGTCTTCCGAAGCTTCAAGTTCATGAAGACAGATTTCTTCCGAAGACTTTTAGTAACATGCTTTATCTGATGTACTGTTCCATAAAGCTAGACACCTTTTTGCTGCAACTCTGCAAGTCACCAACTTACATGGTTTGGTGAAAAAGTCCATGCTTTTGGTAACTGTACATTGAGGTCTTGAGTCTGTAACTTTCTACTTTATGTACTTTATCCTTTTTTGTAATAGATAAGGATGTGAGCTATGGCATGTCATAGTCACAAGTCAAAAGGCAATCTGCCTTTTGACTCTACAATTGATTTTGTTTGTGTCTAGTCAATTGTATCCAGCTGGCTTTCAAAGTATAGCCGGCTGTAGGATGTAGTATAAGTATCTCATGTTCTTGTATCTGTCGAATATGCTTTTGTAACATTTGTAATAGAACATAAAGAAGGCAATATACTGCATTCTTGAAAACCAAACACTTGTGTTCTTTGTCTCCTGCATTACTTGTGTTCTTAGTATCTCAACACTTGGTTAATCCAGTTTACTATTTGATTAAAGTTTAGTTAATCTCCTCTTTGTGTTGTTGTGCTCTAACTAACCCTTCAACGATCCTGCATCCATCTTCTTTCTGTCCTTATGAGAATAATCCTCAATAGCCTTTTCTATCATGGCACCGTTTCCACCAGGTGATGCCACCTTTGTCTTATACGGGCCATTGACAATGGAGTTCCACATTTTGCTGTCTTGGTATCTGATGAAGCCTTCCATTCTTCTACTCCAAGACCTGAAATTTTCAAGAGTAATGATGGGAGCCTTTGTCATAGTTCCCATCTCTACTTTGGATTTGTTAAGGCCATTTTGAGTGAGTGAGTTGTAGGGAGGAGTGAAAAACAGGTTGATTTGGATGGTTAGATCATGCAATCACTTAGCTTTAATTTTTATAAATTTAATCTCAACAATTGTTACGTATAGAAAGAAAGAGCTTACTTGGTGTTTGAATGTTTAAATTAGCTTCCTCTTTACACAGGAGTTAACATAATATGATGTTTAACAGTTGTTTCATACGTATAGTTGCAAGTTGATGGCTTGATGGCAAAAATAAGGTAGCCAATTCCTCCAACCGACATGGGTATGGTTTCTCTAACAAAATTCTCATTCATTTTCTGCTCCTCTTCGCTAACCTTCTTTCCTATAACTGCATTTACAAAAAGGAATATACGTTTAGGTAACAAAAACAGACAAACAAAACACAAAAACTTATATGAATCTCCTAACAACCTGGATTAACGTTCTTGGTCTTGAATCTTCCATGAACACTCATGGATGTGATGCATAGTATCTTGATGAAATTGTATAGCCCATCACCAAGGATTAGAGCTATTGAAATAAAGGCCTGCAACCCAAAAAAAACATACCTCATATAACTATCAAAAATAATAATAACAACAATAAGTCTCAAATGTGTTCAATATTAAGAAAAAAATCAAGAAAAGTGAACCAAAATATCACCTTGTAACCATTGAGGCCTTTCATGCTACCTTCAGGCAAACCAGTAGGAAACCACTCTCCCTTATTGTTTCCATCAAGGGCCACATTATACCCCATGAAACCACAGCTCCAAACAACAATGATAGGTTCACAATGTGAGGGCAAATCATCCCAGTTCCCACATAAGTCATGCTAAAGTCAAAGTAAAACCTGCACCCAGATTCAGAACCCATATATCAGAATCAAGAATGGTGTTAGTGAAATAAAGTTGCTCACTTTACAAGCAACAACGAAGCGTGGTCTTACGTGTTCTTCCAAGCTTTTAATCCAAAGGTAGGAAACTGAGCAAATCCACAGTCTCCTTCCTTTCCTGTAAAGAACCATTGAAAAAATCCCCAAAGAAAACTTGCTGAAAAGTACTTTGCAAATCCCTTCACTTGCTTCCTATAAACATTTAAAAAAATAGTTAAAAAATCATGAGTTTTGATATCATTACAATATGCACAAAAGGAATTAAAAGGTTTTGATTTTTAAGTACTTTGCCATATCATCTCCCTGACTATGAAACCCGTTAATAAGAACACCGGTCGCCATCCCACTTGAAATATCAACTTATAGTCAACAATCAAAACCTGTAGATAACCAAATGGAACTCCATTAGCACAGTATATTTAAATTCTGAATGCAAATATGATTTTGTTAACAATGCTACAAAGCATCTCCTTTCTGTCTGCAGACTAACCATCTAATATTAAACTAATAGTAACGAATAAAACATAATATTGACCTTAAGATTCTTTTTCCTTTTTCTTTATCAGCTCTAAAACGTTCTGTAACTCGACTACAGTAAAAAGAAATTAGAAAGTTTAAAGATGATATACCTTTCTAAGTGGAATCAATACAAAAAGACCGATAAAACAAACCAAAAAGGAGTAACCCATCATCCAGCCCACACCAGGTTCTTTGTAAGTCCCTGGTGAATTTGCTCCTCCTGCCAACTCATATGTTTTCTTGTTTAATCCCAGTAAATAGACCCATACCCACCTATCAACAAAAACCCATAATTAATCCTGTAATAAATAAATAAAATTTGTTAAAAAACAAAAAAAAATATTAAACCTCCAATGGCAATGCTGTAGCAAGCTACTGAACATGTTTGAATCATGGTATTCTCATGTCTAGTAAACGGAACACATGAAATTCCAGACTTTTGGAGCATCTTTGTCCAACTTCTCATGAACACAAAAGCAAGAAGCGCAGCCGAAACGTTCATATTAGGCGTCATGCCAGTTGTGAGGTTCAGTTTCATGGCTATAATACTATAGACACACCCTAAGATAACACTTGCTGCAATCCCACGAACCGTTATCTGTTGTGTCCATGGTTGCAGCCTTCTTGAACCCTCTAACTGATGATTACCATCATCTTCTTTCTTCTCTTGTATCATTTCCTCTCTTTTCTCTCTTTCAATCTCCCCATTCTCATTCTTCCCCATGTTCATAATGGATTCTGCATCAACAGTTTATAATCAAACAACATAACATGTAAATATATCTTTAACTAATTATGTGAACTTATATAATATAATATTTTTCACCTTATATTCCTTCTTTTCGCTCCAAGAACACACTTCAAAAGTGTGGCTGCCACACGACCTTATAGGCTAAGATTATTTCTTTATAAGCAACGAATCGGGTTCCGTTGAAGGCACACTCTTGATGTTACATCAACAGATATTACTTGTTCAAATTGATATTGTTTTTTTATGACATGACAAGCATAAAGTTAGAATTAGAGCCATCGTTCTTGCCTACACTGGTAGTCTTTGAAGCACGTTAGTTTGCACTTTAGTACCCTATACTTCCATTTGTTTGGTAATTTTGAATGTGACATTCCATATATTGTTAGGCTGAAAATGCCACAAAGTAATTCACTAGAATCAGAGTTCTTCTAGCATCTTATACTTCCATTTCACTTTTGGAAATTTTGAATATTACACAAAGTCGAGTCTTTGTCGAGCTGAATCCGACTATGATTCCAAATTTTTAGTTGTTTATCATTTTTAGCTTCCGCCAGTTTCAACACAACCCTCATTGCAAAATTATCATATGGCCGCTACTCCCAAAGGAGCCAAGATTTTTATGTTTTTTTAATTTGAGTTGTCTGATTTGTTAGATATGGAACAAAGATGATAGGTTTCAATTCACAAGTTTAGATGATTTTGAATTTGGTGATCTCATTATAGGTTGAGTTGTCTGATTTGTGTAACAATTGTTGCATACATCAAGCCATCAACTTGCAACTATACGTATGAAACAACTGTTAAACATCATATTATGTTAACTCCTGTGTAAAGAGGAAGCTAATTTAAACATTCAAACACCAAGTAAGCTCTTTCTTTCTATACGTAACAATTGTTGAGATTAAATTTATAAAAATTATAATGTTAAACATTCAAACACCAAGTAGCTCTAATACCAATTGCAGGATCGGATGAGGTCACTTAACACTTAGCTTTTCTCTCAAACTCATTTTGAAAAACACTCGGATAAAGATAGAGTCAATAAGAGTTGATCACAATATAGCAAGTAATAAGGAACATAAGAAGTAATTTTCAAGGTACTTTTATATATTGCTTCTCAACTCAAGTATTACAAGACTCTTACAAGCAGTGTGGAATGAGTTACAATGAGAACCTATATATAATACTACATACAGCCGGATATACTTTGATACCAGCTGGGATCCTATAACTAAAGCCTATACTACAAGACTATAGATTAAGGTATCTCGAATAAAGTCTTATCTGAGAGATGGTAGTCAGGACATGTCCCTGACTTACCTTTTGTCACCAACTAAAGTTGTTAACTTGTACTATCATAAAAGGTGAACAGTGGAATAAAGTATGGTCAACTACATGGCTCTTTAGGAAGAGGCCATGCAGTATCAGAGGTCTGCAATGGAGTGTTAGAGACCATACTTGTGTCCACTGGTTTATAGTAGTGTCTTCCGAAGGTTAAGTGGCTTTGGAAGAACAAATACTTCCAAAGCCACTTATACTTCAGAAGAGACTGCTTCTTCTAAGGCTTGGGAACTTCTTCTTTTCTTCATACTTCGGAAGTAGTCTTCTGATTATTCTCTTAAGACTTGATCTTCGGTAGCATGCTCTTGACTTCGGAGTAGAGTTCTGTTTTCGAAGGTTGATCTTTCACTTTGTCTTTGGATGAACTCTACAATCTTCGGAAGTTCCATGCTAAGCTCGGAAGCCTTTCCATGTAGTACTAAAATTATCTAAGTAAATAGGTTTTGGTTGCACCAGCCTTCTTCTTAATCCAACAGCCTTTGAGACAGATGAATAACCTACGAAGAATCCTTCATCAGACTTCAGAGAAAAGTTTCCCAAATGGTCTTGGGTGTTCAATATTGATACGGGACTACCAAATGAGTTAAATATTCCAATGAATAGTTTTATGTGGAAAAGAAGTTCATAAAGAGTCTAGTTGCTTTCTTTTACAGTCAAAGTTCTATTTTGTGCAAAGCATGATGTGTTAACTACTTCTGCCCAAAAGGTAATTAGCAATTTAGCATCGGCTAGCATAGTTCGTGCTACTTCAATTAGTGTTCTATTTCGCCTTTCAACTACCCTATTTTGTTGAGGAGTTCAAGCTGCACTTAATTAATGGGCAATGCCTTTGGTTGTACTAAATGAACTCATATCTTCATTTTTAAATTCCGTCCCATTTTCACTTCTAATAGATTTGACTTTATGATCGATTTGATTTTCAATTTTAGTGATGAACTCTTTGATTAGTTAGGATGCATCGTTTTTATGAAGTAAGAAGAAAACCCTTGTAAATTTGGAAAGGTCGTCTCTGATCACCAACAATATTGTTTCTTTCCAATGCTCATAATATGAATTGGTCTGAAAAGATCAATATGAAGTAACTTTAATGGAGAATTGTTTGTGTTCACAAGTTTTGGCTTATGGGAAGACTTATGTTGTTACCCTTAAAGACACGCTGAACAGTGATCAATAAAGTGAAATTCTTTTTAGGGTAAACCAATAACATGATTCCCCTTCACCAATATGTTCATCTTTTTGAAATTTGTGTGTCCCAAACGTCTATGCCAAAGTTGTGACTCATAAAAAGATGCTTTTGACAGAAGACATGTTACTTCTTTTGGTAGAGAAAAATTGATGTTTAAGACATAAGTATTATTCTTCCTCGGGGTCTTCAAGACAACCCATTCTTCAGGAATTTGAAATCCTGGTATCAGAATATAACAATAAGTGTTAGTGAAGTGAGTGGAATATTTCTTGTCGTAGATCTGAGATACGTTGACCAGATTGAAGTTAAATTGTTCATTGTAGTTCACTCTATCAATACTCAGCAACCCATTTGTCACAGATTCTTCACCAGTGATGCTGCCACCTTATGAATCTCCACCAAATCCACATTAGTTCCTTGAATATGCTTGAATTCGTGAAGGAGGGAAGGTCTCTAGTCATGTGTCGGGAGCACCCACTATCCATATACAATAGGCTATAGGACCTGTATGGATGACCCTACAAGCATAAAAAGAACTAATTAGAATATGGAACCCAAGCCATGATGGTCTTGGATTTCCTGTTCTTATCCATGACAGTAACTTCATAATATTTTCCTCTAAATTGTGACTTAAAGGATGAAGTTTTGTTTGATTTTGTATATCTTCCTGAGTTCATCTCATCAACTTCATCTGATGAGTCATAAGAGTATTCAAACCTTTGGACCCTATTTCTTTTAAGAACTTGGACACGTTTTTGATTGTCAAACATCATGTTTGATTTATGAAGATCACGATTGTGTTTGATGTTGTGGTTTATATATCTTTGAACATTCTTTAACTCTTTTTGATTTCCCAAACCATTGTCAGAATTTGAAGTCCTAGATTGTTTATTATAAAAATGACTTTTAATTTTTGGTTTCACAAATGAGATTGGTAAGATGGGCTTATTTTATGGAATTCTCAAACGTTTTTGTTTGAAGAAACAATCTATTGTATTGTGGTTGGTCATATCACAGATTGAAAATATTTATTGAAGTAGCATTTTTTTGAAGAATGATTGTTCATATCACAGATTGAGCAGAATTGATAAAAATAGCACTTATTTATTCTGTGATTTGACATTTCACAAATGTCACGGTACATGAGTTTGTCTCTAGTGGTTACTCTTGATGCCTTAGTGGATTTACTAGCTTTCAACTAAGCATTAATCTTGGATTTTGAAGAGGAAGCATTATCAACCATATTAGCAGTTTGTTTCACAATACTACTATTTTTCACTCTTTTGAGCTGATGTTGTTTCCTTAAGCTCCTATCCTGCTTTTCTTGTTAGTTTATATGATCTTTATTAAGGATGTCAAACCCAACTCCTCGTTCAAGTATTATTGATGGTGAATCTGTTTTGCTTTTAGTCTTTTGAATCTGAGGGGTTTTCCCTTTGCTTTTTAGTTAAACTTTGTTTGATATGGTTGAATTCTTTGGAGATTTGATCTCATAATCAGATATGCTTTCAGCAGATGGTTTCACAGAAGCATCAATTTTCTTCTTTTCTTTGGAAATTGTAGGGATGAATTTCACAAATGGGAGTATGGCTTTGACTGGGCTTCTTGGTTTAATGACATTCACTGACTTGTCTAAGAACTCTTTGATTTTAATTGGGTAACCTAGTTTGATTTTCTCCTCATTTATAAAATATAAATATCTGGTTTATTTTGAGGATTTGTAATTTGTGTTACTACTGATTTAGGTTCATTTTGCTTAGTAAGAGTAACTGACTCATGCATGAAAGTGTAATTATCATTGTATGGTAGGAGACATGAATTATATCCAATCCCAGTCATATCCTTAGGATCCTTTTGTGAATCAAGCATCTCAGCAGCTTGGCTGAAGGCAGTTGGAACTTTTCAAGTTTAACTTTAGTGACCGATTGCTCAACTTTGTATTTAACTTTTCAATTAATTTTTCATTCTTAGCTGCAAGAGTGTACTTTTCTCCATGCAGTTTTTCAATATTCGAGATGAGTAATTTTATTTTAATTTCAAAGCTTTTTAGTTCTCTTTTAAGTATCTCTGATTTTACATTTTCTTCTTTAATCTTAGTAGCTATATGTGATTGTGCTCATGATATCCATGCAGTTCAGCGATGCATTATCATTGCATATATTAGATTTACCTCGGATGGCATAAGTGATAGGCCATCATTTATGTGAGCCATAAGATCATGATTTTGAAATTAAGTCTTCACTTCCTCAGTATACAGGCTCCGATCACATACTCCATCATGTCTGATCACAGGAGCATTAGAAGTAGGTTGGCTGCTTCCATGAGCTTGATTGGTTAGTTGTGGCTGACTTTGGTATGGTTGTTGATGTTGGCTTTGATGATGATAATATTGGATCTTGTATGCCCAAGACACATACAAGATTGATGTGGTTAGTACGTTATGATCCAAGTCAGGTCATACCCAATAACAAGCTAAACAAACACCAATATATGTTTATTTGTTGATGAGATCATACAACTAAATATTGACACCAATTTAGAATACTGGTTTTCTAGAACTTTTCTTTGTAAAAGAACAATATTATATGGATAATTTGTTCATGAGAATTTTATTTGTTTCATTATTTAAGTTGGTTAAATAATAACAAATAAGTGTTTTAATGTTTTATAAGTAAAATAGGTTTTAATTTTATAAACTAATAACTTAAAAGAGTGCAATTTTATAAATGGGGGGAAACCCATTTTGTGAAGATATTTCGGCCGCCCTCTTGGGTTAGTGAGAAGTCTTTTGTTTCTCTTGGACATTTCAAGTTTAGTCACTCTTGCACTCTTCTAAGAACACACCTTCTCTCTCACACACAAGATAAAGTATTCTCTCAAACACTAGAGCTGAAATTTCAGATTTAAGGCTTCAAGGGCTGAAAATGTCGGATCTTTCAAGGAGCATTGGTAGAGTTGAGGTGTTGTGCATCCTAATTTGCAAGGTGTTTGTAAGAACTTGTGGGTATCACAACTTGAGGCTCTCTCTCTTGGGGGCTGGATATTCAACAACATCTTTATCTTCATCTTGATCTCATACATCTACAACATTTGTACAAGAAAGGTTGTATCTATGAACTCCCTATGGTTGTTTTATGGTTTGATAGCACACTATTTCACATATATTTTTGATCCTTATTCTTGGATTTGTGTATGCTTTAAATGGTGAAAATTTTCAGATTGGTAATCATATCTTTAAACCATATATCCGCTGCGTTTTTATAGTTTAAATGGTTAAACTAGCTTGTTTTATATTTGACAAAACCCAACAATGGCATCTAGAGCCGGATATGTGGAATATGTGCTTCAAAAGGTCTTGAAAAATTAGTTTTCATGGACTTTTTCAACCCATTAGGGGCTGTTTTGTTGTAGTTGTATGAATCCCTTATGTTTCAAGTTTAATCTTGCACGCATTAGTATAAACCTTGAAAGATTTACATCAAATGGTTTATTGTGGTGTTTGGACAAACCTTAAAATTTGAGTTCATGTTGGCTACAATTTTAGGGCTAAAATAAGGGATTCATTGTTGTTCTTGGATGTTGTATATATTTCATATTTTGGTGCATAACATAGCCTTGGCCTTATGTGTTTTGGTTTTGGTTGATTGTGATTTGTCATGTTGGTTTTGATTCTTGAAAGGGTTGTAATTTTGTGTTTTGTATTTTGGGTTGTAATTCGTTTATTTATTTGGTTATGTAATAAATACATTAGGTGCACTTCTTTTATTAGAAAAATTGTATTAGGATATGATTTTTGTAAAAGAAGATGCACAAGATGAAGACTCAAAGAAGGACACAAAAGACATCGGCACTTGAAGAATTTGGATGTGGTTTCAAGTGGGAGTTCATGGACACATTTTGATGTGTCATCTAAACCCTTAGGAAAGACCTTATGACAACACTTGTGATGGCAAACAAGTGTAGTCAACTTAGTGGCTATGGTTATGCACTCATGTTTGTATGTTTATGCTTGTTTGGATGATTGTGTTTTGATTGTTTGGTTGTCATTTGGTTATGCATTACAAACTCATTAACAAACTTTACACGCTGAAATTTGATGGTTCTTTATCATTAAGTGGTTAATAAAAGGTTATTAAAAGGATTAATGGTTTTAATAAAAGAGGTTTTATTAAAAGTGAACCATAGGGTACCTTGTATTTGAAAGCATGCAAATATAAGGTACATAGAGTTTTCTAAACTTAGATTATGAAAACTTAAATTTCTTTTATTAAGAAGTTTAATACCGTCTTTTTGCACAACACTTGAGCCGTTTGGAAACTCTTAATGGGATAAAAGTCACGTAACCGTTTTGAGAGAACTTGTGACTTGAGGTCGGGATACCATATTTGTGGGATAAAGGTCACCTAACCACTTATGTTGGAAAACTCACATGTCTGTCCAAGTAGGGTAACTTGATTTGCAAACCGTGTTAAATGGATCACCTACAGTATGGTTTAAAAAGGTGTTGATGGGATAAACATGCCGACTATACATATGATGTTTTAAAGTCTAACCCATACCCTAGAAGTTGCAAAGGGTTGCAATTGTCAAAACGTTGACTACCTTGTTAATTTAAATAATGCGATAAAGGTCACCTAACCACTATTTAAATGTAACATTGGATTCTAGATTTTAAAATTGTGCAAGACACTTAAAAGGGGTTTTAATTATTAAAATATGAACAATATGGAAATACTAAAATTGAACTTCGTTATATTTTGTAGATGACCACCAACAATAATGAAAACAATGATATCCCGTCTGCTCACTCACTATCACTGAGGACCATTCCCCGAAAGGAGCGTCTAAACCATAATAGCTTTATTGATTGGTTTCGAAACTTGAGAATTTTCTCAAGCAAGAGAAACCATCATATATTTTAGACTATCTGATTCCCGATCAACCTATTGAGGAGGATGAGGAGGCCTATAATAATTGGGTGAAATACACTGAGGACTCAGTCCAAGTATCTTGCCTCATGTTGGCAAGTATGACTCCGGATCACCAAAAGGAGTATGAACATCATGGAGCATACGACATGATAACCCAGTTGAAGGAAACATTCCAACAACAAGCATGGTTGAGCGCTTCAAAACGGTTCGGGCGCTCCATGCGTGTTGTATGGATGACACCCAATCTATTTCATCTTAAGTACTTAAGATGAAAAGCCACATCGACTGCCTCGAAAGGCTAAATTGTCCCGTCTCGAAAGAGTTGGCTACGAGTTTGATCCTTAACTCTTTGTCAAAAAGGTTCGACAACTTTGTCTTGAACTAGAACATGAATGGGTGGGACAAGAACATAAGTGAGCTTCACTCTATGCTCAAAACTTCCAAGGCGGCCATGGGTAAAAGGGTTTTACCCGTTCTCACCATTAATGAAGGTGGGAACAAGAAGAGGCCTCACCCTGGACCCAAGGCAAATGTTGCCAAGGGTAATGGGCATGTTAGGGGAAAGGGAAAGGGAGTGGTAAGAGCGCCACCACCAAAATCAGCGGAGAAGAAGCAAAGGGTTGCTTCAAATGACCCATGCTTTAAGTGTGGGGAGATTGGACATTGGGCAAGAAATTTCCTAGTCCATCTCAAAGAGTTGCAAGCAAAGAGGGATGCCGGGCAAACCTCAGGTACAATTTTCATATTCATATTGATGTTAATTTGATATCCTCTAACACATGGGTATTAGATACTGGATGTGGAACTCACATTTGCAACATATTGCAGTGGTTCCAAAGAAGTAAGGACTTCAAGAAAGGGGATATTAACCTCTACATGGGGAATGGTGCAAAAGTTCAAGTTAAAGGCCGTAGGGACTACATGTTGAAGCTTGAAAATGGTTTGGAAGCAATTTTGAACAATATTTTGTATGCTCCTAGTGTGACTAGGAACCTTATTTCTGTTGCCCAATTAAGACAATATGGTTATGTTTTGTCATTTGTTAAGAATGAAATTCATGTGAATTGCTCAGACAGACAGATTCTGGTGGCTATAGCCAGAATACTGTCCCTGGTCCACGCGCGAATCTCCATTAAAGATCTTCCTAAGTATTTTGCAATGAAGCGGACCATGATCTCCAATCTCTCTTTTTCAAGCGCATCATACCCAGCCCATCGGGTTTGAATTTCTTGCACTTCCAACCTTCTGATCTCACTATCCAATGTGGCTGTATCAAACCCTTTCCTGAAGAGTTGTTCAATTATTTTATCCATGGATCGGCTGTGTGTATTGTCAGCTTCTTTAACCAGCTCTTCCAAGGATTTGTCTTCAGTAGGTTGATCATCAGCACTTTTCTTTCGCTTGTAAGTGAGTAGTGGTTGCATTTCTTTCTCCTCCTCTTGGACTTGCTTCTCTTCCTTCTCTTCCTCTGTTCTTTTCCTCTTCTTTTCTTTCACTGCAGTACTCTCCCCCTCTTTGGATGCATTGGTGGAAGGGGTTTGTACCACAGAAAGGGTCTTTTGCACAGCAGCATCTATCAAGGGTTGTAAAGTTGAGGAAAGCCTCTCATCAATGGCTTTAGTCATAATATCAGTGATTATGGGTGTGATGAGAGGGAGGGAATTTTGAAGTACAGCACCTATTTGCTCAGGAGGGTTCGGTTCCTGAGAAATAGGGCCTGAAGCAGAGGCAGGTGGGTGAGGTTGGAGTGGCTCAGTGTTTGGGGAACCTTCAACTGAAGGTGCCATCTGTGGGTTGGTGGAGGCAGATGGTCTTTCTCCTTGTGAGAGTTGGTCAAGTAGGTTTTGCAGCATACTGACTTTCTCTTCAAGGATTGTGTTCTGGGTAAGAACATCATAGAAAAAGCCCAGGTCATCATCAGCCGAAGCTGAATCATCTGACCTCCTGCTTGGAACAGGATTTACATGCACTGGGTGTAGACCAGTAGTTGCATGTGCCCCTTTTGCTTGGGACTGGGGACTTCCAGCCTCAGGACAATGTCCATCATCAGCTGTTGCCTCTAGTGAGGTCTTAGCAATGTTACCAGCCTCATTCTGATCATGGGCTGAGTCAGAAGAGGTGGCAGCCTCACTAGATATTCTAACTTCCTTATCTACACCAGGAGATAGAAGTGGTAAACCCCTGTGCTGTGGTTTCTCAATTGCACTGTGTTCCTCCCCCTCAATTGTAGAGGTGTTCCCAGTAGTAAGTGGTTTCTGGGGAGGGGGTGAGGAGTGCAGTTGAGTCAGCACTTGTGCAACTATTAAAGTTGGGCTGTGAGGGGCGGTTGTATGGGGTGAAGGGATAGAAGCAGTGTGCACCTGGGGAGGGTGGTGCTCTTCAATTGCAATCCCCTCAAGTGAGGAAGATCCCAGATGTGTAGGTACCCCTTTTGTGGTTGTTGCAGGCTCCTGTTGAGAGGAATCCTGAGCGGCTATGGCTGGAAGAGTCCTTATATCCACTAGGGGGTTTGGACCAGTGGATATCTCCTGCGTTTGTGTTGCAGGGGCATCCTCAGGGGACTCAATTCCCTGAGTAGCCGTTTTGGGTTTCTTTTTGGGGGGTTTGGTGGAGACTTTTGATTTGGAGGTGGTGGCTGTGGGTTCCAGCTGCGTGGGTTTGCGCAGCTTGGCAGCCAATTTGAGTGTCTGGTCAGAGTTGTGCGGGAGTATACTTCCGCAGAACAGCCGTAGCAGTGACTCCCAAGCCAACAAGTCCCTCAGCATTAAGCTGGTTTGTAATGATGGCCATTATGAACCGTGGATATAGTATCCAACAGTTAACAGTTAGTTTTTGAGCCATATCCTTGAGCTCCGAAAATATTAATTCTGAAAAGTTTAACGGTTGTTGCTCAAGAATAGAATACATTACCTGCTGCCACTTGGACGACATTTGATCCCAACACGAAGTCTTAGGAGCCAAACATACATTCACCATGTGAAAAATTAAGCGTTCGGCGTCATGGAAGTGTTTCTTCATCATAGTGGAGGCACTGAGATTGCCTTGATATCCACGTTGGGCAAAGGATAGATCTGTGGTGCCCTTCGGATATCCAGCAGGAGAAATAGCATCATCCAGATGAAGAATTTGGCGGATTATTGCAGGAGTGATGACTACTTCTTTGTTGTTGACGACCGACTGGAGAGATGGTGTGTTGTTCTCCCCAGTGGTAATAGTAACGTTCATCCAAAACTGTTGGAGGGATTCGGCATGTAGAATGGGATTCAAAAGAAATGCCGTTTTGTATTGGGACTGAACCATAAGATCGATAGCAGTATCGAACTTAGCCCAGACAGGCGATTTAGTAAGGTAGGCAACACAGTTGTGTCGCGGTTTAATTTGCATGGACGCCATTGAGAAGAGAGAAGTTTTGGAGAGGAACGTTAGGTTTGAAGAAGATGAAGCATTGAAGGATTAGGACAGGGATATTTATAGGGTACGGGTAAGAAAACGACTGAAGGATGTGGTGTTAGTCATCAGTGGTTTTAAACGACCGTTGACATGGTATTATCCTTTCAGACGTTGAAACAGCTGAAGTCGTGGTGTTAGGCATCAGAAGTTAGAAAACTACTGAAAACCGTGGTTTTGACTTCAGATGATTGAAACAACTGAGGACTTGGTGTATGTCATCAGTAGTTGTGAAACTACTGAAGACAGTGGTTTTGTCATCAGCTGTTGTAACAACTGAAGACTTGGTATTAGTCATCAGTAGTGATGAAACTACTGAAGACATGGTTTTGCTTCAGTTGTTTAGAATGAAACAGCAGGTGTTGAAACAACTGAAGAGAAAGTTCTCTTCAGTAGTTGTCGTCAATTCATAGCCTTTCAGCTGTTTCATGCTGTCCTCAACACTTACTCATCAGACTTTGCAGGTGATTTTCAGGAGTTTCATAGGACATCAGTACTTATTTGTTTCTACTGATTTCAGTAGTTGTAACTACATCAGTAGTTTTAACTACATCAGTAGTTTTAACTACATCAGTAGTTTTAACTACATCAGTAGTTTGGAATAGATACAGTACATCAGTACTTGTGAGGCATTTAACCATCAGTAGTTATAAAAACTACTGAAGGAAAAAGACTCATCAGTACTTATATGTGACATGGGTACCAATGATCATCAGTAATGACTACTGAAATCATCAGTAGTTGCCACTTATTCTAGCTACAGCATACCAAACCTTAACACAAGGTTTTGGAAAGTAGAACTATCCAAAGGCTTAGTAAAAATATCTGCAAGCTCATCAGCACTAGGCACAAACTTAGGATCAATCAGACCTTTTTCAAAACAATCCCGAATAAAATGATGTCTGATCTCTATATGTTTGGTCCTAGAGTGCTGGACTGGATTTTTGACAATACACAGAGCTGAAGCACTATCCATTAACAATGGAGTCTTAGTCTCTGTAATGCCATAATCCAGAAGTTGGTTCTGAAGCCAGAGTACCTGAGAGGTGCAACTTGCAGCAGCAATGTACTCGGCCTCAGCAGTTGATGTAGCAACAGATGTTTGTTTCTTACTCTGCCAAGAAATCAAACAGTTGCCTAGGAATTGACAACCACCAGAAGTTGACTTTCTAGTTAACTTGCACCCTACATAGTCACTATCTGAAAAAGCAACTAATTTGCAAGAGTGTCCAGTGGAATACCATAAACCCAGAGATTGTGTACCTTGCAAATATTTAAAGATTCTCTTGACTGCAATCAAATGAGACCCTTTAGGAGCAGCCTGAAATCTAGCACAAACACATGTGGCAAACATAATATCTGGTCTAGAAGCTGTTAGATACATCAAGGACCCAATCATACATCTGTAAAGCGTTTCATCAACAGCTTTACCTTTCTGATCAGCATCCAGTTGTGTGGTGTTGCACATGGGAGTAGAGCAGGGCTTACAGTTTTGTAAATCAAACTTATTCAAAAGGTCTTTTGTATATTTTGACTGATGAATAAAGGTTCCATCAGCCTTTTGTTTGATTTGCAAGCCTAGAAAGAACTGTAATTCTCCCATTGCACTCATTTCAAACCTCTTTTTCATCAATGTTGTAAAATCATCACACAACTGGGGATCAGAAGATGCAAAAATAATATCATCAACATAAATCTGAACAAGTAGCTTATGCTGATCCACCTTATTAATAAACAAAGTTTTATCAATGGAGCCTTTAGTGAAATTATTCTTAAGAAGAAAAGTAGAGAGTGTCTCATACCAGGCTCTAGGTGCTTGTTTCAACCCATAAAGAGCCTTATGAAGTTTGTACACCCATTCAGGATGTTTATTATCCTCAAAGCCTGGTGGTTGACACACATAAACTTCTTCCTTTATTTTACCATATAAAAATGCACTTTTAACATCCATTTGAAAAACTTTAAGATTGTGGAATGCAGCATATGCTAAGAACAATCTGATTGCCTCTAGTCTGGCTACAGGGGCAAAGGTTTCATCATAGTCAATACCTTCTTCTTGTGAAAACCCCTATACAACCAGTCTAGCCTTGTTCTTAACAATAAGCCCATTTTCATCTGTTTTATTCCTAAACACCCATTTTGTGCCTATTGCACACTTACCTGGGGGAAGAGGAACAAGTTCCCACACTTGCTGTTTCTTGAACTGAAGTAGCTCAAGCTGCATAGCTTCAACACATCCATTGTCTCTCAAAGCAACATGATAGTTCTTTGGCTCTCGCTGACTGATGAAGAGAGCATAGAAGCAAAAGTTAGACAATTGACTTCTGGTTGAAACACCAGCATTGATATCACCAATATCTGAGTCATGGGGTGATTCTTCAGTTCTTGATAAACAATGTGATCTGTGCAAGTGTTTGTAGAACCTTCAACAGCAGCAGATGTTGATGTAGACTCTTGAAACCAAGAATTTGATGGTAACTCAAAAGATGCAGAGGAAACAGAGATCTCATTAGCATTTGTTGTGGATGGAACTGCTGAAGCTACATGAACATCAAGTTTAGCAGACACAGGCAGTTGGTCACTAAACTTGAATAGGTGAGTATTGATATTATCATCATCATCATCAATACCACCAGGTGGAAGACATGCTGCAGAAGATGATTAAGCCACAGGATCTGCAACAGCTGGAGGTTGATAAGGAACATATTGCAGTATGTCCAAATCAAACAACTCCACAGGGTTTTGTGGAATCTTGTCCAAAGGAGATTCATTAAACTTCACATGCAGAGTCTCTTCAACTATCTTTGTTCTGCAGTTGAAGACTCTGTATGCCTTGCAAGTAGATGAATAACCAACAAAATACCCAGCATCCACCTTAGGATCAAATTTATGGAGTTGATCCTTTGTGTTGAGAATAAAAGGGACATCCAAATGCTTTGAAAAATGAAATCAGGAGCCAAATGATGGAGAACTTCATATGGAGTCTTCATCAACCTCTGATTTACTAAAACTCTATTCTGAACATAGCAAGCTGTGTTGACAGCTTCAGCACAAAAGGTCAGTGGCAAACCAGAGTCAGCCAGCATGGACCTTGCAGCTTCAATGAGGGTCCTGTTCTTTCTCTCCACTACTGCATTTTGTTCTGGAGTCCTTGGGATGCTAAACTGCCTCTTGATTCCCTTTGAGAGATAGAATTCATCAAGTGTATGATTCCTAAATTCAGTACCATTATCACTCCTGATACACTTGACTGGAAGGGAATACTGCTTCTCAATATACAACACAAAGTTAATAACCTTCTGAGCAACCTCATCCTTTGAATGTAGAAAGAAAGTCCATACAAATCTAGAGTAATCATCCACAATTACCAGACCGTATTTCTTCTTTGCCATGCTCATCACTCTCACAGGACCAAATAGACCATATGCAGTAATTGTAAGCAGGCAGTTGACTTAGGCTCTTCAATAGGGGGAATGAGACTTTGTGCTGTTTTCCTTTTACACAAGCAGTGCAGGTTTCATCACAGTGGAACTCCTTTATTGGTAAGCCTCTGACTAAACTATTGTGGATAAGCTGATTCATGTTTTTGAAATTAACATGACCCAGCCTTCTGTGCCACAGTTTAGATTCTTGAGAAGAGGCTTTGGAAAATAGGCAAGGATTGCCTTTGGGATCTATTTTCTTGGAAAGATCTAAGGCATACACTCTTCCTGTCCTGTTGGCTCTCAGGAGAGTGTGATCATCCAACACCTTGTCAATCAAGTGCAAAACTTTGGATGACAGAATCCTACAGTTTTGACTGGTGAAAAGAGCAACATGGCCTTTATCACACATTTGACTGACACTCAAGAGATTGTACTTGAGATTTTCCACATGATTAACATCATCAAATTTGATTTCTCCATTGGAGACAAAGCCCTTACCAATGATGTAACCCCTAGCATCATTGCCAAAAGAAACAAATCCCTTCTTTCCTTGAGAGTAGTCATGAAGAAGAGAACTGTTCCCAGTCATGTGCATAGATCTCTACATACCAGATGCTACTTTGGCATGTTGGAGAACCCTGCAAAAATAAACAATTAGTTAGTTTTAGAGACCTAAACCTTTTTGGTTTTGGGCCTGGTCTCATCAATAGATGGTAAACTAACAGGTTTATTTGAAACAACAGCCTGAGAGGAAGAAGATGGTGAAGAAGAGGAATCCTTTGGCTTGGATCTCCTTTTCTGTGGTTTCAACATAGGAGCATCTAGTTGTTAACTCTACCCAACAGATGTTGAACCATCATGACCAGCTGTGTCTGATTTTGTGATAAAGCTTTCAGCTCATCAGACACATTGCCAGTGGAGTTTGATAAGTTCCTATGTTGCACCTTCTCTTCTGAGCACTCTCAGCTGTCACCTGTTTAACCCTTTCCTTTTTGGATTTCTTTGAGGACTTAAGGGTTACAGGATTTGATGTTGCTAATACAAATGTGGTCTCAAACTCAGTTTTCATTTTTAACATTTTCTCTTTAATTTCTTCTTTTTGTTTGAGTTTGGAACCTCTTTTGTACCAGCAATCATCTGTAAGATGATTGAACAAACCACATACTTCACATGGTTTCTTCTTCATCTTAGGTTGATCATCAACTAAAGAGGGTGAAGCAACAGGAGACTTGCTCTTCAATGCTTTGGAAGCATTGTTTGCTTTCTTGACTACCTCTTTAGTAGTCTTCAAACTCTTTCTACTAGCAGTTTTCTTCTCTTCAGTACTGACAGCAGTTGGAGTTTGAACTTCAGGTGTTAAATTCTGCTCTCTAATCCTTTCAGGACTTTCAGAATTAACTCCTGAGTTGATCAACTCATTGATTATGTGAGTGTCAGCATTTGAACCATCAACATCAGCTGATAGGTTCAGAGGGGCTTGATGCTGACTTCTACTTCTGATTGTGCTGTATGAGAAAGTAGATCACATGATGAGATGGATTGGTTATCACTCTCACCATTAGATTCTACCTTGCTCTTGGGTAAAATCTGTAGGTGGAGCAGTGTGATTGTAGCCAATGCCAAACTTCACATTGGAAGCAGATTGCTTACTAAGAAGCATTTCAAAACCTTTGCATGATTGTACCCATCTATCACACTCTACCTGGGTAACTGCAAGGGTTTCTTTGAGATCTTTATACTTCTCTAGAAGTATCTCTTCCCTAGCCTTATCATCAGTTATTTGGCATTTCAGTTTGTAAATCTCATCATTTTTATCATTAAGCACAGACTCAAATTCAGCTTTGTTTTTGGAAATAATTTGTTCTAGCTCAATGTTCTTATTGATTAAAGCTACATTTGCTTCTCTAATAGATGCAAATGCTGCTATGCATGTGTCAGAACATAATTTGGCTTTTGCCTCAGAGGATACCTGTGATACCTTTGGTGTAGAGGCATTAAAGGATGAAGTATCAGCAGAATCCAAAGCCATAAGAGCTAGATTTCCAAATGGACTGTCACCACCATGTTGACCAGCACCTGAGAACAGTTGATCATGACCAGACATGTCATCTGGTAAACTGCTCCAGTCAACAACTCCTGGGGTGAAGAAGCTGTGTTGTTGAGGTTGAGTTTGTTGATGAGATTGGGAAGGCTGTGGTTCAGGCAATGCTTGTGGTTGTTGAGCAATTGGAGCTTGAACAGAATTTGGTTGAGGCACATAATAGCAGGGATAAGGATAAGACATTTGACCCTGGGGAACAAAGTATGCAGGAGATCTAGGATGTGAATAATGACCAGAGCCAGCAGGTTGTTGCCCTCTGTTTTGTGGACTAGTACTAGGAAAAGTCACAAAGGGTGCAGAGGAGTTAGATCCAATTGATCTACACTCTCTTGCAAAGTGTCCTAGCCTTTGGCATTTGTGACACCTCAACTTACTCTTGTCAAAACCAACTTTGGTTTTGCCAGAGAGTCCAAGAAATTTCCTGCCAGTTCTCTTGTAGAACTTCTGAGATCTGATATTAATCAGTGCCATCTGGCTCAGAATATCCATCTCTTCTAGATCATCATGAGCAATTCCTTTCAGATCATCCATGATAAAGCATAAGTTGTCACTATTATTGCCAGAATGACTCTCAATACCAACAAATGCATGATCAGAACTATTTGAAGAGAAATCTATATGCTCATCATAATTGCTCTCAGATACAGCATATTCTGACTCATGACCAACCAAGGCAGTATTGCCTGGTACAAAGTCATCAGTGAGCTTTCCTGATGAGGACAGTTTCCTCTTCTGCTCTATCTCTCTTTCAAATGTAAGCAGTTTCCCATGAAGTTGGGTGAGAGATAGGCCTTCTAGATTTGCACTGGAGCGTAGGACAATAGTGTATGTGTCCCATCTCTCAGGTAGTGATCTGAGGAATCTGTTGTTCATCTGGCTATTGGTGTATTCCTGTTTCACTATTTTCAGCTCAGATATCAAGCAGGAAAAGCACTCAAACTGTTGAGTCAGTGTCTCACCCTTTCTATGAGAGAATGTCTCATATTGTTGGGCAAGGATCTCTCTATTGTTTGCTAAGACCTCATCAGTGCCACCGAATTGTTCCTTCAGGGCATTCCAGAGATCATGAGCAGTTTCATGATGCATAAGCCCTGAATAGATTTCATTAAGCAGTGCCATGGCCAGAATTCCATGGGCTTTAGCATCAATCTCAAATAGTTTCCGATCTTCATCAGAGTATTGTTCCTTCTTCTTCGGAACCATTTGATTGGTTTCCGGATTATTCACCATAGGCTTATGTGGTCCATGTACCACAGATGTCCAACAACCTGAACTGTTAACAGACAGGTGATGAAGCATTCTTCGTTGCCATATGTTATACTCGGTCCTAACCAGCATCGGAGGCTTGGTTGAGGAACCGGTATTGTGAGGGTCATTAGAAGGAGTCGTCATCTCGGATTCAATCAAATCGGTTAAGCTAAAACAGATTTAGAACAAAAACGCAACAACCAATTGAACCAGAAGATCTCAGAATGAACGAAAGCGGCAGAAATTCAATAATCTATAACCAGTTCTTGCAAATACGCTAATTCAATCAAACACAGATATCAATTAGCAGTTTCAATGATCAATTGTTAGATCGATCAATGATTAACCTAGCTCTGATACCACTTGTTAGGATCAGCGATCTATGTTTGATTGATTGACGAGTATTGCAGCGGAATTCAAACAATGAATTAGACGATTCACAAGAACAAAACGATATTCAATGAAGAACAAAGACGGTTGTAGAGATAGAGAATATCTGCAAATATATTTCATTCAATATTCGTTTTCGTGGTAACAGAATGTCACAATTATGATTAGGTCGACACCTCTTATATAAGAGATGTGACGTCTGCTGATATCACTTGATAGTGACATCTAACAGATTTATTACAACTGAAACACAACTACTGAAGATGTCAAAACAGCTGACATCTTCTTACAAAATATGCTAAGTGTTATTAGTTGCTTACAACTACTGAGAAATATAAAACTACTGAAACTACAACGACTGAAGAACAAGCTCTTCGGTCGTTTTACAAAACTACTGAAACTAGAAATATAAAACTATTGATATCACAACTACTGAAGAAGTACTCTTCAGCAGTTGTGACAAACTATTGAGGCTTCAGTACTTGATCTTCAGACTTTGACCTTCAGATGTTTCATCAGCTGATGACTTCAGTAGATATCATCAGCTGATGTCTTTAGTCTTTGTCTTCAGACTTTGTACATCAGTTGTTGATCTTTAGCACTTGTAAACTCTTCAGTTGTTGTACTTCAGTACTTTGGTCTTTCAGGTTCAGCACTTGTATTCTTCAGCTGTTCAGCTTCAGTACTTGTGTTCTTCAGCTGTTCAGCTTCAGTACTTGTGTTCTTCAGTTGTTGTTCTTCAGCACTTTAGTTCTTCAGCTGTTGAAGTCTTCGGCACTTGATCTTCAGCTGTTGAAGTCTTCAGCACTTGTCAAACTGCTGATGAAGCTTTCAGCAGTTGTTGTGATACCATGTGGGACTTAGAGGTTTTCTGATCTTGGCTCATTGGTTCTTTTGGTCCAACATTATGTTTTGTCGTTTGTTAAGAATGAAATTCATGTTTCTTTAAATGGCACATTTTATTTTAAAACTATTCCTATTAATGGTATTTATGAATTGGTTTGTGAAAACGCATTATATGATAACTCATTGTACCAAACCACCACTAAGAAACTCAAATTGGATTTGAGTGATACCTATCTTCGGCATTGTCGTCTTGGTCATATAAACAAGAAATGCATACAAACACTTCAAAAGAACGGTCTTTTAAAAGCAAATGAATATGATTCATTCGATATCTTGTTACAAGGTAAAATGACTAAGGCATCTTTTAGCGGCAAGTCTGAACGGGCAAAAGATTTATTAGGCATCATACATTCGGATGTATGTGGGCCCTTTAAGCCAATGACTAGGTACCATGAAAGACACTTCATTACCTTTACCGACGACTATAGTTGATATGGTTATGTGTACTTGTTAAGACACAAAGATGAAGCTTTTGAAATGTTCAAAATCGTCCAAAATGAAGTAGAAAATCAACTCAATAAGAAGATAAAAATTCTCCACACCGATAGAGGAGGTGAATACCTGAGTGATGCTTTTAGAGATGATCTTAGAAGTTGTGGTATTGTCTCACAACTATCTCCACTTGGAACACCACAACATAATAGTGTGTTCGAGAGGAGAAATCAAACTCTATTAGATATGGTTTGATCTATGATGGCTAGAAGCTCACTGCCTCTATCATTTTGGGGTTTTGCTTTGCTCTCTACAGCCCATATTTTGAATATGGACCCAACCAAGAAAGTGGAAACGACACCTTTTGAAATATGGCATGGAAAGGTTCCATCACAGTCATATTTAAAGGCTTATGTTAATACTCCCATGTCTAACAAGCTTGGAAGTCGTTCCGCTAAGTGTATTTTCATTGGATATCCTAGAGATTCTATGGGATATTATTTCTATGATCCATTGGAACAAAAGGAGTTTGTTGCCAAGAAGGTTGAGTTCATAGAAGCTAAGTTCCTTACGAAAGGAACTAGCAGTAGAACTGTGGATCTTGAGGAGGATCAAGAACCATAAACCGATACACGTTTGGTTGACACTAGCACTCATCATGAGGATGTTGAAAATGATCAAGTGGTTCATCAATATACACAAAATGTTCGCAGATCTGATAGAATTAGTAATCCACTTGAATGATATGGATTTTTCGTAGATGGATGCTATGTGGTAGATTCCGATGAACGTAGAGATGCAATCCATGCATGACAACCAAGTGTGGGACTTGGTTGAACCACCTCTTAACTCCAAGATAGTTGGAAGTAAGTGGGTTTTCAAGAAGAAAATCGATATGCATCGAAACTTGGATACTTATAAAGCTAGACTTGTAGCAAAAGGTTTCACTCAAACTCAAGGGGTTGATTATGATGAGACCTTCTCACTGGTTGCAATGCTAAAGTCTATTAGGATATTATTTTCCATAGCTGCTCATTATGATTATGAGATTTGGCAAATGGATGTCAAAACCGTTTTTCTAAATGGATATCTTGAGGAAGATGTCTATATGGTTCAGCCTGAAGATTTTGTCAATTCATAACATCCTAACAAAGTATGCAAGTTAAGGAAATCAATCTATGGATTGAAGAAAGCATCAAGAAGTTAGAATCACCATTTTAATGAAGAGATAACCAAATTTGGGTTCATCAAAAACACTGATGAAGCATGTGTATATAAGAAGGCTAGTGGGAGCATCACCATTTTCTTAGTATTGTATGTCGATAACATCCTACTATTTGGAAATGACATTCCAACCATGGAAGGTGTAAAAACCTGGCTTGGAAGCTGTTTCTCCATTAAGGATCTTGGTGAAGCCGCCTATATTTTAGGTATAAAGATCTATAAGGATAGATCAAGGCGGTTGATAGGTTTGAATCAAAGTGCATACATTGATAAGATCTTGAAAAGGTTCAAGATGGAAAACCCTAAGAAAGGTACCGTACCTATTCAAAGAGGAACAATGTTGAGTAAGACTCAATGTCCAAGCTTAATGGATGAGGAAGACAAAAAGAAGGGAATCTCGTTTGCGTCTGCTATAGGATCCATCATGTATGCAATGATATGCACTAGACCGGACATCTCATGCGCTTTGAGCATGACAAGCCGATACCAACAAAATACAGGAAGCAGTCATTGGATGGTTGTTAAGGACATACTTAAGTACCTAAGGAGGACTAAAGATATGTTGAACGAAGATTCAACTACATAAGGGATGAAGCTGAAAAGGGAAAGATATGTATTTGCAAAGTTCACACGGATCAAAACATTGCGGATCCACTCACGAAGCTTCTTGAAAAGGCAAAGCATGAAAGTCATGCTTGTGCCATGGGACTTCAATATTCTAGTGACTGGATTTGTTCTTTAATTTTGTATTGAGATATTGTAACCCTTTATTACTTGAATGAATTATTCGGTTATAATGATTCAACTAATATTCCTATTTTGCATGTTTATAATCCATGAGTAAAATATTTACTCAGAATGTCCATAGTTGTTCATGCTTGTGGGAACGAGCATGAAGGTAATGCTTTTATGAACTTGGATTGGTAGACATTCATATAGACGAAGGTTGGTGCCAAAGTTCATAGATATTTCTAGGATGCAAATATTGGACTGACCTGCATCTCAAATATTACTACATGGAGTCTTTCTGATTGATCATAAGTAATTTTGAGCAAAGGCGAACATCATTTGGTATCCTCTGACCTGAGACACATATTGGGTCTTGATATTTACCAAATATTATACTTTGACTTAGGTCTTCACTGTTCTGAAACATGGCAGTACATAAGTCTGAGTTCAGGTATGATATAAGGTAATTGTGAGAGACGTATGTTGTCAAGATGGGATTTGTCCACCTTATTCATTGAGAGTAAGATGTCTAAGGCTTGATAAAGTTATATCAATGGAGAATGATCACTTTGTGTCTCTAGGATTTAACATGACATCTATGACAAAAGGATAGATGATTGATTCACCTAAAACATTTCAAGTATGGTACTTGAAGGAGATGATGTTATTGAATGGCACTTAGTCATACGTATTAAGGGTAGTGAACCGTTGTTAGGCGGTATTTACTGCTTGCATCAATCTTTTATGAATCTTGTGCAAGTGGGAGATTGTTGAATCTTGTATGCCCAAGACACATACAAGATTGATGTGGTTAGTACGTTATGATCCAATTCGGGTCATACCCAAGAACAAGCTAAACAAACACCAATAAATGTTTATTTCTTGATGAGATCATACAAATAAACATTGACACCAATTTAGAAAATAGGTTTTCTAAAATATTGCTTTGTAATACAACAATACTATATGGATAGTTTGTTCATGAGATATTATTTGTTTCATTATTTAAGTTGGTTAAATAATAACAAATAAAAGTGTGATATTGTTATAAAATTAAAAGAGGTTTTAATTTTATAAAGTTGAGGGTTAAGAGAGTAATTTTATATAAAAACAAATTGGGGGTAAAACCCATTTGGTAAACACATTTCGGCCGCCCAAAAGGGGCCATAGGGACTAGCTTTTGTCTTGGTCTTTGAGTGTGTTTTCTCCTCTCTTACACTCCATCATAATACACACTTTTCTCTCTAACATCACAAGCAAAAGAACCTCCAAAACCAAGGTTGTATTTCAGGTTTTAGAAGCTGAAAAGGGGGCTGATTATCGTTTTTAGAAGCTTGAAAAGGGGCTGGCTAATTTCGGTTTTGGAGGAGCAAAAGAAAGGCTATCTTTAGTGTTGCATCCTAACAAGCAAGGTGTTTGAAGAGCTTGTGGGTATCACTTCTTGACGCCTCCTC
The DNA here is from genome assembly GCA_025506515.1 of Flaveria trinervia. NCBI lineage: Eukaryota > Viridiplantae > Streptophyta > Magnoliopsida > Asterales > Asteraceae > Flaveria > Flaveria trinervia. Next base: position 77,051,643 of record CM046451.1, on the reverse strand, counting down.
TTTTGAAGGCTAGACACATTCAAGAACATCATCATCTATCTCTTTTTCATCCATAACTTTTGGACAAGAAAGGTTGTTTTCTATTTACCCCCTATGGTTGGTTTTGTGTTGGTTGATAGCATATTATTTCACATACATTTGATCCTTATTCTTGGGTTCTGTTTGTAGTTTAATATGGCAAATATTTCACATTATAAACCATAAATTAAACTCTTTTTTCCGCTACGTTTTCATAGTTTAAATGGTTAAACTAAGTGTTTTACATGTGACAAAACCCATCAGAAGAGACCTTCAAGAACATGATATCGTCATCCCTGCACAACACAGTGTGCTATCAAAAACAGGCAGGGACTGGAATCCAATGAGATAGCTCCTCCACACACAATCTTGTTGGTAAGATCTCCTAGGTATGGAACTTGTGAAGATGAGCTTCCTCTCATAGATCCTTTAAGTGAAGAGGATGAAGAAGTGATAGTGAAGAATTCCTCTAAGAAGAGTGAAGAAGAGGATTCTAAGAAAGGCCACTATCCTTCTGTGGATAAGAAGAAGACTGTGATGACCAAGTCTATAAGAAAGAACTTGATTAGGAAGAGCAAGAGGAAAGCAAGGAAGGCTCAAGAGATCAAGTCTACTTTTGAATCCAAGCAAAAACAAGTGTTTATCACTGCAGGGTTTGAAGTAGTAAAGACTGAAGACATCAACCTAAACTCTTCTGCTAAGAGTTATGGTTCTTGTTCAAATCGTCTCAGTACCAAGAAGAAGACTGATCTGCTGTGTACCACTGTTGCACAGCCTGGACCATCAAACTCCAGGAATACTTCCCAGCCCAAAGGGACTGTCTCAGCATTTGCAAAGATGAAGGTGGAGAAGGGAGGTGACCAAAGATAGTCTTATTCCCAGCAAAAGACTCTTATGAAGAAGAAATTGGTGTGTGTCATGTGTGAAAGTATCACTCACATTGCTAAGGATTGTCCATACAATCCTAAAAGTACTGTTCATATGACCAAGACAAAGACTTGAAAGAGTTCTAAGAGGGTTCAAGCTTTGGAAGGAAAATATGTTTCCTTCAGAAGCTCCAAATCTAAGAAGAAGGGAAGTGGAAAATTACATTCGGAAGAAAAGTTGGTCTCGGAAGAAAGGAATTCTTCCAAAGCACTGAAGTCTGCTATACTGTCTGCAGAATCTTCCGAAGGTTCAGTCATCAAAACTTCCAAAGTCCCAAAACCTTCCAAAGTTTTGAAGGTCAAGTCCAAGACTCCAAAGGTGGTGTGGAAGTCTAAGAAAGACCAAGTGACTAAAAATTCTCCATTAACAACAGCTCAAGATCTTTCTAGTACAACCATAGGATCTATTACTGTTGCATTACCTTCTGTTTCTCTTAGTGAGCCCAAGAAAAGTAAAGGCTTGGGTTTCCAAATGTAACTAATCTTTCTCTTTGTGCAGGGACAGCTCAAGACAAACAAAAATGTATGGATCATAGTCAGTGGTTGTTCCAGGCAGATGACAGGCAATAGGTCATTACTCCAGAACTTTGAAAGGATTGATGGAGGACCAGTTTCTTTTGGAGAAGATGATGGTGGATACATTTCTCGAAGGGCAAGGTCACAAATGGTAAGCTCAACATTGAAAAGGTAAACTTTGTCAAGGAGCTTGGGTACAGTCTTTTGAGTGTATCCCAATTTTGTGATCAGAGTTATAACATGCTCTTTACTGAGCATGAGTGCATTGTTCTCAAGCCTGGAGTGGTCATTCTCATGAGCACATCCTGCTTAGAGCCCCAAGGAAGGGAACATGTACAAGATGGACTTGCAAGAAACACCTCCCTCTGGAGAAGTTTCATGCTTTCTGTCTAAAGCCAATAATGATGAGTCTTTCCAATGGCATAAAAGAATGTTCCATGCAAACATTAAGAACATGAATAAACTAATTAAGCATGATTTGGTAACTGGAATGCCAAAGAAAGAGTTTACAAGTGGTGACCATTGTGTTGCATGCCTAAAAGGGAAGCAGCATAAGGTATCTCACAAGCCTAAGGAAAGGAACTCCATCACTACGCCCCTACACTTGTTACATATGGATCTCTTTGGCCCCACCAGTGTAATAAGTCTAGGAAGGACCTCTTACTGTCTAGTGATCATAGATGACTTTACAAGATTCACTTAGGTCTTCTTTCTTATAATTAAGGATGAGACTCCTGAGATTCTGAAAAGCTTCATGATGAAGATTGAGAATCAATTTGATCACAAGGTCAAGATCATAGGATGTGATCAAGGAACTAATTTAAGAACTAAATCCTTGACACATTCTGTGATGAAAATGGTATTACAAGACAATATAGTGCTCCTAGGACTCCTCAGCAGAATGGTGTTGCTGAGAGGAGAAACAAGAGACTGATTGAAGCTGCAAGAACCATGTTGTCTGACTCTAAGCTGCCTATCACCATCTGGGCACAGGCAGTCAACACTGCCTGCTATGTGCATAATACAGTTTTAGTGGTTAAGACTCATGGCAAGACTCCTTATGAACTTTGGCACAAGAGGAAACCTTTCATTGGTTTTCTCAGGTCATTTGGATGTCCTTGCACCATCTTGAATACCAAAGATCAAATTGCCAAGTTTGCTAAGAAATCAGATGATGGACACTTTATTGGATACTCTTCCCAAGCTAAGGCATATAGAGTATACAATCTTAGAACTAGAATTGTTGAGGAGTCAGCCAATGTGACTTTCAATGAACACATACCTTGTGTGGCTGGTTCTGGTCCTAATTGGTTATTTGATCTTGATTTAGCTACCAATTGTTTTAACAAATCTTGTGAGAATGTTTCAAGATCTGCATAAAATCTAAACACAGGTGATCCTGACCCAACATTTGAGCTAAGAAGACCTTCAAGTCATACATCTTCAGCTCCAGTTGGAACTACTTCTGCAAATGAGGTTTCTGTTAGCACTACAATGACAAACTCAGCTGATACATCTGGGGTGCCTTCAAATTCTAGCTCAGAGGCTCCACAACCAGATAAGGATACCTCAATTACGGAAGATAACAATGGTGGTGGTCATAGTGATCAAGAATTTCTTGATGCCATTAACCACACCATAGATGATAATATCAATGATGTCACACACTGCTTGGATCAAGTTTCTCTTGATAAGTGTGCTGATGTAGTGGGAAAAACATCTATGTCAGATCTAAATTTATCTAATTTAGATCTCTCTTAGCAACTTGTTGTGATCCCTCAGCCTAGGATCCACAAGTCTCACCCCACCACAAACATCATTGGAGTTGTTGTCACATGGGTATGAACAAGAGAAAAACCCATGAAGTAAATGTTTGTCTTCACTCTTGTTTCCTATCCCAGATAGAGCCAAACAATGTTGACAAGGATCTAAAGGATGGAAGTTGGGTTGAAGCTATGCAATAGGAGCTGCTTTAATTCAAAAGGCAGAAAGTTTGGAACCTTTGTCTTCATCCTTATGGGAAGACTACCATTACAACCAAATGGGTGTTTAGGAATAAGAAGGATGATAGAGGCATTATCATGAAGAACAAAGCTAGACTAGTTGTTCAAGGGTACACACAAGAAGAAGGGATTGACTACATAGATGTCTTTGCTCCAGTAGCAAGACTGAAAGCTATTAGGATATTCCTGGCATTTGCTGCACCGAAGAACTTCAAGGTTTTTCGGCTTGATGTGAAGTGTGCTTTTCTGTATGAAGTGATTGTTGAAGAAGTATATGTCAAATAGCCACCTAGTTTTGTAGATCCTAATCATCCTGATTATGGGTGCAAGCTTGACAAAGCTCTTTATGGGCTGCATCAGGCACCGGGGAAGTGGTATGAGAGACTGTCTAAGTATCTTTGCAAACATGAATACATGAGAGGTGCTATAGATGGAACTCTCTTCATCAAAGGATAGGGAAATGACATATTTCTAGTTCAAGTATATGTGAATGACATCATCTTTGGTTCAACTAATCCAAATCTCTCCAAAGACTTTGAGAAGCTGATGAAGGACAGATTTAAAATGAGTGCAATGGGGGAACTCAATTTCATTTTGGGAAATCAAGTGAAGCAAGTGGAAAATGAAATCTTCATAAATCAGTCAAAGTATGTTCAGGACATACTCAAGAGGTTCAACATGACTGACTGTAAGATTGCTAAGACACCCATAGCCAAAAACCACTCCCTTGGACCTGATCTTGAGGGGGAGTGTGTAGATGAACACCTATACAGGGCTATGATTGGGTCTCTTATGTATCTTACTAGTAGGCTTGATATTATATTTGCTACATGTATTTGTGCAAGATATCAAGCCAATCCTAAGATGTCTCACCTTATCACTGTCAAGAGGATTCTAAGATACCTAAAAGGTGCTTCAACACTTGGTTTATGGTACCCAAAGAATCCTAACTTAAATCTGTATGCTTATACAGATAGTGATTATGGTGGTTGCAACATGATTGCAAAGTCTACATCCGGGGGATGTCAGTTCCTTGGTGGAAGGGTTGTCTCATGGCAATGCAAGAAACAATCCTATGTCTCTGCATCAACTGCTGAAGCTGAATACATTGCTGCTACAAGTTCCTGTGCTTAAGTGCTTTGTATTCAGAATTAGATGCTGGACTATGGGTTAAACTTCAAGGAGACTCCCATTCACATAGATAACAACAGTGCTATCTCAATCACAAAGAATCTTGTGCAACACTCAAGGACCAAACACATCAATATCAGGTATCATTTAATAAGAGATAATTACGGAAAGGGGTTAATTAATCTAGTCAAGGTTCACACAGATGAGCAACATGTTGATCTGTTTACAAAGGCTTTTGATGAACAGAGATTTAAATATCTAATATCAGCTATTGGGATTATCAACCTTGAGTAGCTTTTTTTAAAAACTAATTATTATTATTTCTTAAAATACGTGTGTTCTAAGTTGTCTAGTTCATCACTTCCATAAGCTCTTGTTTTCTTTGGATGAAAATCCTTTTTGAAGACATTCCTTAGATTTTTGAAAATTCTCTGATCCTTCGGATGATATGTATTTATCTTCAGACGCAAATCGTGCCTTCAAAATAAATAACTGTCTAAGAAATTTTACCTTCAGAAGAGGTTTCCAATCCATCTTCCGAAGCTTAAATACTTGTCTCGGACACTTATTTATTTTCAAGGACAATTTTCTTCCAAAGCAAAATTAACTTTTGGAAGCTTTGTTGTTTTATATACAAAGCATTCAAGTTTTAATTTCTCTTCCGAAGCAAAACTTTCGAAAGACTCAGGAAATTCTTCCGAAGTCATTTTCGCTTTGGATGCTTTTTCATTAAAACTTCAGAAGATAATTTACCTTCGGAAGCTTTTTGACTTCCAAGAAAACTACTTTTTGAGTAAAAGTAAACTACCTTTTTAGAGGTGGGACCGACATCCAGATTTCAAAGTTTATCCTATTTCATTAAACTTTATCTGAATCCTTTTCACATATAAACCCAATGATTTCCCCCTCTTTCTATCATCCGTTCTTCCTCCAAACCTAAAAGCCTAAATTTCTCTTTGAAATTTCTTTCTTCTTCTTTCTTCATATTAAGCTACGTCAAAATGGACAACCTTGCTCACAGAAATGACCCAAACTTTACTATGTAGCTACACATGCAATATAATCAAGTTGCTCTGTTAAGCTTTAAGAAAGATCCTCATTTTTCAAAGGTTTGTCAATTCTTAGCTTTTTCAAATTACTTCACCTCCCTAACCATTGATCCTCTGCTGTATGAGGATCGTCTGCTTTAATTTTGGAAGACCTGCCAAGAGGTCGTTATTGATGGGGAGAAGGCACTGTCTGCCATAGTGCAGGGGAGAACAATCTTCATCACTCCAGCCATCATCAACATGCATCTTCAGCTGGATGATGAAGAAGGTGAGCTGTTCTTCCTAAACAAAGCTATTAATCATTCCTTTGAGCAGATGGGATATGAGGGAGATTTCTCTGTAAAGACATTTAGGAAAGCGAAGGTCTCATCCCAGTGGAGATTCCTCCTCCATGTGGTCATCCATAGCTTATCGAACAAGCACGGTTGATGGGACCAGATTCCTGAAGATCTCTCTTACATTGTCCATGGAATGATTCAGGGGGTCAAGATCCGGTACTCTCAGTTTGTTTATACCAACTTGCTTGCTAACATAGACTCCTTAGAATATTACATGTTCCCTAGATATGTCCAGTATATTCTTAACTGTGAACTGGGCTCACAGTTAAGGGGAACAGGTAACATTCTTACACTAGGACAGATGAAGCCTGGCATCTTTAAAATACTAAGAAAGCCCATTGTTGGCTTCTTTGGGGTAGAAACAGCCCTAGTCCCAAAAATGTTAGAGCTCATTGCTCAAGGTGACAACCTAGCAGCACCATCTAGTGTTGAACCCACACCTGCTACATCCCAACCACCCACACAGCCTCAAATTACCATCACCTACCAAAGAAAATCCAAACAAACCCCTGCTCAGACTATTCAGTCTGTGGAGGCCCCCATATACTTACCCACACGGGAGGAAGTGGAAACTAGAGCTCCCACTTCTCCTGAGGAGCAGACCACTCTCATCTCTTCAAGGATCAGTGCTGAGGTTCCTCATGCTCAGCCTGATGAGCTTATTACCCAAACTACTTTAAGCCATCACTCTAAGTCTCAACACTCAAGTGATCAACCTTCAGGGGATAGTTACCATCCGTAGCCTATAGATCCCAAGCAACCAATTCCCAAACCCGATTTCTACACTGATCAAGATCTAGGTTTCAGTGAGTACCATGATTCTCTCTTCTTTTCCCCTACTGAAAGAGAGATGAGTGCTTCTGAGGCACCTCTTTCTAGCCCCCATCAATCACCTACTACTGAGGTGGACACTTCGGAATATGTGCAGGATGTAAAAGAGGCTCTCACTTTTGCAAGTGATTACATAATTAAGACCTCAACCATGGCAACTCAGCCTACTGACATCTCAACTAAGATTGCCAGTGAGCAGAGGAAATCCAGCAGCCAAGAAACTGAAGCTAATGGTGAGACTGAGGACATTGGTCCAATAATCTCATCCCCCATGATGCTTCTGATGAAGATGAGTGGAACCTAAGACTAATGGTGCAACAATTATCTACAACATGCACCTATTTAGTCTCCAAAGGTTAGTCACCTTGAATCTCAAGTGACTACCTTGCAGAACAATATCAATAATCAGCAACTTGAGATTTCATATCTTAAGGAACAACTAGCTGGGAGACCTTTAAGTGGAGGTCAACTAGGAACACAAGAAACTATGGAGGTGCTTGACCTAACTCCTAGCTCACCTATATAAGTGGGTGATGCAACCAAAAAGGGGGAGAAAGTCATTACTATCACAAAACCTGGGATTTCTTCAGGGAGTATGGACACTAACGACTCACCATCCTTACTTTCAATTGTGCCTGCTCAATAACTTCCTCAAGTTCACATTAATGTGGACTCTATAGACTACTTAATAAAGAGTCTGTTTGAGGAAGGGATACCAAGGACAATGTCAGCTCCATCAACTTCCAATCATATCATTGGATGGAGGTATGACAGTAACAGGAGAGCCCTGATCATCATGAAAGTTCAAGGGCAGCAAGAGATCTTTAATTTTCAGACCTTGAACTATTATGACATTCTGGATCTAGTCAGCATTCCACTTGTCAATCCAAACAAATCAAGACAAGCTGACAAGTTGGCTCAAAGAATCCAAGACATGATCACTACAGAGTTCAGCCTTAGAAGGAGACTATGGGAACCAGGCAATTTCATCAGTCAACTGGATGTTGAGACAGACCCTAAGATTACCTTCATAGGGGAAACCTTGACTAAGGCCCTAAGGCCCAGTGACAGAACCTGAGAGCTAGTCTTATCACCAACAACTACTGCACAGATCAATACCCTTTTTGAGACACCTACTGGTGAAGGTGATTCTCAACCTCTCTCTAGCCAGAGCTTAGAAGCTGCATCAAGCAATGATGGCCAAAACTCTCTCCACCCTGAGTCACAAAGGTCTGTGAGTCACAAAGAGAAAAGAAAGATGACATTTCAGGAGATTGAGGATGAGGAAAGAGAGAGGAAAAGGAAGCTGAGGGGAGAAGTACCTCTGCTGGGTTTTCAAGACTCATGGAGTCTGCTATCAGGGCTACCCCCAGACTAGATACTCAAAATGATGAGTTAAGGGCATTTAGGATAAACTATCTACAGAGAAGGAACTATGACATAAACAATGTCATTTTTCTCCCCTTAGAAGAGTTAAATGAACTAGTTGACCGGGAAAGGTCAAGGGAGAAGAAGGAGACAGAAGATGCAGAGCTTCTACTACAAGTCAAAAAAGAGAGAAGAAAGAAAAGACGGTACAAGCATATGCCTACCCTCTTCCCAGTTCAAGAAAGTCCTGAACAAGAGGATGTGGTTCAACAAGAACCTCAGGTAGACAAAGAAGAAGATAGGATCAAGATGATCAACTACCTGAGTGCCACAGGCCTCTATCAGGCAGAAGTACTTCTTCCTTTGTCCTCTGACTATGTTGAGTTTGAGTACTTAAAGCAACTTGAAGTTGAGATAGTCAAGGACAGAAAAACAACTAAAAGGAAGCTAAAGGAAGAAACTGCCAAATCAAGAGCCATCATCCAAAAGAGCATGATGAAATCTGCGAACAGGTAGAGGATGATGAGCTTCTTGAAGTTGTATGGATTCTCCGGAAGGAGACTTGGCCCCATGTCTCTATCCACTATGGATGAGCATATAAGGGTGATCAAGCAGAAGATCAAAAGTGGAGAGCTAGTTCACTTACATTCCCCTCTAAGTCAAGCCCCACCTGAATTGGAGGTTAAGGTTGAACAACCAGAGACAAAACAACCTGGACCTCCTGCTGAATCTCAGCAAGCTTCATCTTCTGATACACAGCAGGGTCAATCTGACTCTCAATCTGAACCTGTCAGAGTAGAAGACACAACTAAGAAAGACAATGAAGATCAATCTGATACTGCAGGCCAGTCTTCTTAGTTAAAATCTATAAAGAGAAAGAAAAGGATGGCTTCTAAACCAAAGCCAAAGAAGAAGAAGAATGCAACCTCTTCTAAACCTGAGGATGAGTCAGAACATCCTGAGGATGTGCAGCCAGAGAACGCTACATCAACTCCAATTCTAACAGCTCCTCTAGCATCAGGAAGACCCATCTTGTCTTGGACATACACCACAAATCCAGAATGATGGCATGTCATTAGACATCAAGGCACTAAAGACATTTACACTTGGCAAGATATGTTTCAGTTTCCTCTACATGATCTCTTTAACATGAGAAGACATTTTGACAGTCTGAAGGATCCTGATCACCTTATGAAGAAAGGAATGGTGATAATCCTAATTAGGACAGTTGATATCTAAAGTCTAGTAAGTGTTTTGGTAGCATCAGCCTAGGGGGAGTTTGTAGAGATTAATGAAGAGGCTGATGCAACCCAAACATCCAAAGTCTATCCTGCATGCTGCATTAGTGCATTGAAGAAGATTGCTTAGGAAGTTTTACACATGCAACAGCAAATACTCTAAGTGTAAAATCTTCCAAAGCCATGACCAATATCTTCCGAAGCCAAAGATGAAGTTTTCCGAAGCTTTAGAGAGAAAGTCTTTCGAAGCCTCAACTCATGAAGACAAATTTCTTCCAAAGACTTTTAGTAACATGCTTTATCTAATGTACTTTTCCATAAAGTTGGACACCTTTCGGCTGCATCTTTGTAAAGTTACCAACTTGCATGAGTTGGTGAAAAGGTCCATGCTTTTGGTAGCTGTACATTGAGGTCTTAAGTCTATAACTTTCTACTTCATGTACTTTATCCTTTTTGTAATAGATAAGGATGTGAGCTATGGCATGTCACAGTCACTAGTCAAAAGGCAATCTGTCTTTTGACTCTACAATTGATTTTTTTTTGTGTCTAGTCAATTCTATCTTGCTGGCTTTCAAAGTATAGCCAACTGTAGGATGTAGTATAAGTATTCCTTGTTCTTATATCTTTTCTTTATGCTTTGTAACACTTCTAATAGAACTTGAGAAAGCAATATACTACATCCTTGAAAACCAAACACTTATGTTCTCTTGTTCTGTCTCTTACTCATTACATGTGTTCTTAGTGTCTTTCTTGAGGTTAATTTAGTTTACTGTTTGATTAAGTTTGGTTAATCTACTCTTTGTGTTGTTGTGTTTTAAGTGAACCCCTTAACTAATCCTGCAATATGGTTGATGATGTGGATTCAATTGTGTAAGGTTCAGTGGTTGGCTCAGTTTTGATGGGAAAAAGGAAATGTATTGGTTTAGGTTGAGGTTGTGGTTGTGGTGTAGGTTTGGAAGTTATCCTTTGTATATTTTTGTATACCTCCTTCCTTCTTCCTGAGTGAATGTCAGTCTTGCTGTCACTAACATGTTACTGCATGGTCTTTTTCGACATGGGGCCAACTTGTGTACCCGAGAATCCTTAGGCCTTGAGATAAGCCTTGATCCAGACTTTGTCTCCATCTTCTTGGCTACTACAAGTTGAGCTTGTTCTTCTCCTTAAGGTTTTCCCTAGATGCCATCTTTCTATCTTGTCTATTTGATCTTGCTCTTTATGGAAAAGCCACAAGATTGTGTCATTATCATGAGGAGCTAGTTCCTCAAAAGATAATCCCCTAAAAGGTGTACCATACTTAAGACAAAATACAATTTGGTAAAATTTGTTGAAAATTTGGATGATGTTATCTTTGTTGGATATTCCTCTAACTCTATTGCTTATGGAGTTTATAATATCAAAAATCAACAATTTGAGGAATCATCCAACATTGTTGTCCATGAGAAGACTCCTCATGTTAGGGGGAATGGCACTGATCATATTTTTTATTTAGAACTGTTTCCAAACTATTCTAAACCTTTTTGTGAGAATGTTTAAGCCGAAACGGGTACTCAAAAGCGATTCTGATAATTACCAACTATTTGAGTTAGCAAGACCTCTTCCAAGTTCTCCAAGAGTTGCTAAAGATCAAGCTCCCTCACTTTTCTGATATTATAGTATAAATATCTTAAGAGACATGGAGCTTTAACTAGTTGTCTACCTATTGAGCCTCAAAACTCATCTGGCGACACTACACAACACCAGGCTGAAGGAAGTAGCACTTTGAAAGAATAGGAAACTGCTAATGTTGCTTTACAACCAACTGATGATGATGTTGTTTCACATTCATTCAATCAAACCACATTAATAAGCATGAAACAATAGCTGGTCCAAGTGTTCAAGTTCCAGAGCAAAATATGTCCAATCTGGATCTATCTATGCAACTGGATATGATACCTAGGCTTAGGATTCACAACACTCATCTAGCCGAGAACATCATTAGAGATGTTTCTGATGGTGTGAGAAGAAGAGGACAAACTCATAATAGGAATGTTTGTATGTATTTATGCCTTTTTATCTCAAATAGAACCCAAGAAAGTAGAAGCGTTGAAATGTAGTAGCTAGGTTGAATCAATGCAAGAAGAATTACTTCAATTCAAAAGACAAAAGGTGTGGAATCTATGTCCGCTACCATCTAGTCAAGTATCAATAGGCACTAAATGGGTTTTTAGGGACAAGAGAGATGATAGAGGCTTGATTATCAAGAACAAGGAAACACTAGTAGTTCAAGGACAAACTCAAGAGGAAGGAATTGATTACACTAATATCCTTGCACTAGTTACAAGACTTGAGACAGTGAGGATATTTCTTGCTTATGCTAGTGTCTACCAACTTGATGTCAAGTGTGCCTTTCTATATAGGGTCATAGATAGGGAAGTCTATGTATGCCAGCCTCCAAGATTTAAAGACCCACATCACCCCAACTATGTGTGCAAATTGGATAAAGCTCTCTATGGGCTACATCAAGCACCTAGGCTGTGGTATGACACTTTGTGTCAGTTTCTCTTGAAGAATGATTACACTAGAGGTACCATTGACAAGACTTTATTAATAAGAAAGTCTGGGAATGACATCTTACTCATCCAAATCTATGTTGATGACATCATATTGGTTCATCAATGACCAAATGTGCAGATACTTTGAGAGCATCATGAAGAAGAAATTTGAGATGAGTTCCATGGGGAAAATGAACTTTTTTCTTGGAATTCAAGTAAAGTCAATGAAGCAAGGGTTCTTTATCAATCAATCTAAACATGTCTATGACATATTAGAAAGATTAGATATGAAAGATTGTAAGCTAACAAAGACACCTATACCCAGATATCACAATCTTTGTCTTGACTCTGAGAGGGAGGATACTGATCAACATCAGTATAGGGAAATTATTAGTTCTCTGATGTATCTCACAACAAGTAGACCTGATATCATGTTTGAAACTTGCATCTGTGCAAGTTATCAGGCTGCTCCAAAGGTGTCTCACCTAGTTGCTGCTAAGAGAATACTTTGATACCTTAAAGGAGCACCTAAACTAGATCTATGGTATCCAAGGAACAACAATCCCGATGTCTATGGCTATTCTGATAATGTTTATGGTGGCTACTGTTGGATTCTTTATGCCCAAGACACATAGAACATTGATGTGGTTAGTACGTAATGATCCAAGTCGGGTCATGCCAAATAATAAGCTTAGCAAACACCAATAAATATTTAATTGATGATTTGATCATGCAATTAAATAATTACACCAATTTAGAAAAGTGGGTTTTCTAAATAAATTGTATATGAGATGGAACAACTTATAAGGATATTTTGTTCATGGGTATTATTTGTAATGTTGTTAAGTTGGTTAAATAACAAAAAATAATAATAGCATGTATGAGTTATATATGTTGGATTCTTTATGCCCAAGACACATAGAACATGATGTGGTTAGTACATTATGATCCAAGTCGGCTCATACCCAATAACAAGCTTAGCACACACCAATATTGTAGACAATGCATGAGGAGGCTGATGCTACCCAAACATCCAAAGTTATCCTGCATGTTGCACAAGTGCATTGAAGAAGAATGCTTAGGAAGTTTTACACATGCAACATAAAATACTATAAGTGTAAAATCTTCCGAAGCCAGGACCAATATCTTCCGAAGCCAAAGATGAAGTCTTTCGAAGCATCAGAGACAATGTCTTCAGAAGCCTCAACTCTTGAAGATAGATTTCTTCCGAAGACTTTTAGTAACATGCTTTATCTGATGTACTTTTCCATAAAGTTGGACACCTTTCCGCTGCATCTTTGTAAAGTCACCAACTTGATGAGTTGGTGAAAAGGTCCATGCTTTTGGTAACTGTACATTGAGGTCTTGAGTTTGTAACTTTCTACTTCATGTACTTTATCCTTTTTGTCATAGATAAGGATGTGAGCTATGGCATGTCATAGTCACTAGTCAAAAGGTAATCTTCCTTTTGACTCTACAATTGATTTTGTTTGTGTCTAGTCAATTTTATCCATCTAGCTTTCAATGTATAGCCGGCTGTAGGATGTAGTATAAGTATCTCATGTTCTTGTATCTTTCCTTTATGCTTTGTAACACCTGCAATAAAACATAGAGAAAGCAATATACTGAATTCTTGAAAACCATATACTTGTGTTCTTGTGTTCTGTCTCTTACATTACTTGTGTTCTTAGTGTCTTATTGTGGTTAATCCAGTTCACTGTTTGTTTAAGTTTGGTTAATCTCCTCTTTGTGTTGTTGTGCTGTAAGTACAACCCCTTCACCGGTCCTGCTTTCCAGGCTCTTGATATAAGATCTCACCATCTTAAGATCCCTCACACACACAAATACTAAACTTTTCAAATGGCAGCCATTTCCATGACTGATATGGAAACTAAAACCATGAACAAGTCCCCACTGATCACTCTTGATGACTTTGATACATGGTGCCTGAGAATTAAAGGTTTCATCAGGTCTCTAGACTCAAGAATGTGGGAGTCTATTGAAAATGGACCTTTCATACCTAGCACCCACTCTGCTACTAGTGCTAGTATGATCCCTAAGGATGTGGCTAACTACTCTGATGAAGATATGAAGAGAGTAGAGATTGTTTGAAAAGCCATGATAGCTCTTCAAATTGTCCTTCCAAACTCTATGTATAGAGGTTTCAAGAAGTGCAAAACAGCTAAGCAGTTGTGGGATACACTGAAACTGATGTATGAGGGTCCTTCTAAAGCCATGGAGAACAAAAAGGATCTCCTGAAGCAGCAGTTTGAAAACTTCACCTTTAAAACAGGTGAAACCATGACTCAGCAATACTTTAGGTATGTTGAGATTGTGGACACCCTTGTGGATGGAGGACTTCCTCTTGAAAACAATGACATTGTAAGGAAGTTCATGTCCTCACTTCCTAGGCAGTGGACACATTACTGTGTGGTGATCAAGAGGACCAAGAATCTAAAAACTCTTACTCTGACATAGTTATATGGGATTCTCAGTGGCCACCAGATGGAGATGAACATGCAAGGTTCATCTGGCAACTCTAACAATCAAATGGGTTCAGCCCTGCATGTGGTTGAAAGGGAGAGCATAGAACGCCAACATCATCTCATATGCTACCATGACAACTCACAAAAGGGTCCTTTCATCACCTTCCAGAGACACCAAGGGAGAACTACACTCAAGGAAGCCCATTCCAAGAGATAGGTTCCTCTCAAGCTTTTGTGTCTTCTGATGAAAGTTGTGGCAGCTTTTTTTCACCCTCTAAGACCTGGACTGCATCCATCCAAATAATAGGAGTACATGGAGATAGTCCAGCAGATAGATCTTCTCACTCACACAGCCAAGAAGTTCTACAAGTGGACTGGAAGGAAGTTTCCAAGCAATGCAACCAGTGGAAAGTTTGGCCTTGACAAAGGCAAAGTGAAATGTTACAACTATAACTTGATGGGCCACTTTGCCACAGAGTGTAAGGCACCTAGAACAAATGGTGGCCAAACATAGCCAGACCCAACTACACTAACAAAGCTCCCTAGAATGAGAATCCAAAGTAGCAGGCTATGTTGTTGTTGAAGAAGCAGGCTTTGACTGGAGCTTTAAGGTGGAAGACGATTCTCCAAACCAAGCACAAATGGCAGATCATGATGAAGCCAAGGTATTGGAACATCTCTGTACCCCTAGATGCATTGCTAAAGATAATCGATACAGGTCCTATAACTTGGAGATGAGATCTGATCTTGAGTCCTTAAATATTTTAAAAGACTGATTTCAAAAAGTCTGAAAATTATTATAAACTAAAGATTGAGGACTTAGAGAAAACAATTTTAGTTCTACAACATGAGCATACAGATTTTAGGACTCACATCAAGGATCTCATAATCAAGTTAACTAAGTGCGAGGCTGAGCTTGTGATGAGCAAAGCCAGTGCAGAAAAGTGTGTTCTTTAAGAAGAGACCTTCAAGAACATGATATCCTCATCCCTACACAACAAGGTGTGCTATCAAAACAAACAGGGACTAGGATCAAATGAGATAGCTCCTCCATACACAATCTTGTTAGTAAGATCTCCTAGGTGGAACTTGTGAAGATGAGCTTCCTCTTATAGATCCTTTAAGTGAAGAGGATGAAGAAGTGATAGTGAAGAATTCCTCTGAGAAGAGTGAAGAAGAGGATTCTAAGAAGGACCACTATCCTTTGAGGAGAAGAAGAAGACTGTGATGACCAAGTCTATGAGAAAGAACTTGATCAGGAAGAGCAAGAGGAAAGCAAGGAAGGCACAAGAGATCAAGGCTACTTTTGACTCCAAGCAGAAACAAGTGTTTATCTCTGTAGGGTTTGAAGTAGTAGAGACTGAAGACATTAACCTAAACTCTTCTGCTAAGAGTTATGGTTCTTGTTCAAATCATCTTAGTACCAAGAAGAAGACTGATCTGTTGTGTACCATTGCGGCACAGCTTGGACCATCAAACTCCAAGAATAGTTCCCAGCCTAAAAGGACTGCCTTCGTATCTACAAAGATGAAGGTGGAGAAGGGATGTGATGAAAGTTAGTCTTGTTCCCAACAGAAGGCTCTTGGGAAGAAGAAAATAGAGTGTGTTATGTGTGAGAGTAATACTTATCTTCCTAAGGATTGTCCATACAATCCTAAGGGTACTCTTCACATGACCAAATCAAGAACTTCCAAGAGTTCTAAGACGATTCAGGCTTTAGAAGGAAAATCACATTCCTTCGGAAGATCCAAATCTAAGAAGAAGGCAAGTGGAAATTTGCCTTCGGAAGAAAAGTTGGTCTCGGAAGGAAGGAATACTTCCAAAGCACTGAAGTCTACTGCAGTGTCTGCAGGTTCTTCCGAAGGCTCAGTCATAAAAAATTCCAAAGTATCAAAAGCTTCCGAAGTATTGAAGGTCAAGTCCAAGACTCCAAAGGTGGTGTGGAAGTCTAAGAAAAACCAAGTGACTAAGAATTCTCCACCAACAACAGCTCAAGATCCTCTTTTAATGAGCCATAGGATCTATTACTATTGCATTACCTTTTGTTTCTTTTAATGAGCCCAAGACAAGTAAGGCTTGGGTTTCCAAATGTAACTAATCATTGTCTTTGTGTAGAGACAGTTGAAGACAAACAAAAATGTCAGGATCATAGACAGTAGCTCTTCTAAGCACATGACAAATAATAGGTCACTACTCCAGAACTTTGAAAGGATTGATGGAGGGCCAGTTGCCTTTGGAGGAGATGAAGGTGGTTACATTTCAGGAAGGGGCATGGTCACAAATGGTAAGCTGAGCATTAATAAGGTAAACTTTGTCAAAGAGCTTGGGTACAATCTTCTGAGTGTATCCTAATTTTTTGATCGGAGTCATAACATGTTCTTTACTCAGCATGAGTGCATTGTTCTCAAGCCTGGAGTGGTTATTCCTCATGAGCACATCCTGCTTAGAGCTCCCAGGAAAGGGAACATGTACGAGATAGACTTTCAAGAAACGCCTCCCTCTGGAGAAGTTTCATGCTTTCTGTCTAAAGCCAATAGTGATGAGTCTTTCCTATGGCATAAAAGAATGTGCCATGTAAACTTTAAAAACATGAATAACCTGATTTAAAATGATTTGGTAACTGGAATGCCAAAGAAAGAGTTTACAAGTGATGACCATTGTGTTGCATGCCTAAAAGGGAAGCAACATATGGTATCTCATAAGCCTAAGGAAAGGAACTCCATCACTACTCCCCTAACCTTGTACATATGGATCTCTTTGGCCCTACCAGTGTAATGAGTCCAGGAAGGACCCTTACTGTTAGTGATTACATATGACTTTACAAAATTCACTTGGGTCTTCTTCCTTAAAACTAAGGATGAGACTCCTGAGATTCTAAAGAGTTTCATCTTGAAGATAGGATCAATCTGATCACAAGGTCAAAATCATAAGATGTTATCAGGGAACTGATCAAGAACCAAATCCTTTATGCATTATGTGATGAAAAAGGTATTACAAGACAATACAGTGCTCCCAAGACTCCTTAGAGAGGAAAAGCAGGACACTAATTGAAGCTACAAGAACCATGTTGTCTGACTCTAAGCTGCCCATCACCTTTTGGGTAGAGGCAGTCAACACTACCTGCTATGTGCAGAACAGAGTTTTAGTAGTAAGACTCATGGCAAGAATCCTTATGAACTTTGACAGAAGAGAAAACCTTTCATTTGTTTTCTCAGGTCATTTGGATGTCCTTGCATAATCTTGAATACCAAATTTCAAATTGCTAAATTTGCTGAGAAATCAGATGATAGACATTTCATTGGATACTCTTCCCAAGCTATGGCTTATAGAGTATACAATCTCAGAACTAGAATGTTGAGGAGTTAGCCATGTGACTTTCAACGAACACACACCTGTGTAGCTAGTTCTGGTCTTGATTGGCTCTTTGATCTTGATTTAGTTACCAACTATTTTAAGAAATCTTGTGAGACTGTTTTAGGATCTGTAGAAAATTTAAACATAGGTGATCCTAATCCAAAATTTGAGCTGTGAAGACCTTCAAGCAACACATCTTCAGCTATAGTTGGAACTACTTCTGCAAATGAGGTTTGTATCAACACTACAATGACAACTTCAGCTGATACATCTGGGATGCCTTCAAATTCCAGCTCAGAGGCTCCACAACCAGATAAAAATGCTTCAATGCAGAAAACAATGATGGTAGTGTGATAGTGATCAAGACTTTCTTGATGCTCATAACCACTCCATAGATGACAACATCAATGATGTGACACACTCCTTAGATCAAGTCTCTCTTGATAAGTGTGCTGAAGTGGCAGGTGAATCAACTAAACCATATCTAAATTTTTCAATTTTAGATCTCTCTCAACAACTTGCTATGATCCCTCAGCTAAGGAGCCACAAGTCTCACCCTACCACAAACATCATTGGAGATGTTGTCATAGGGATAAGAACAAGAGGACAAACCATGAAGCAAATGTTGTCTTCACTCTTGTTTCTGTCCCAGATAGAGACAAAGAAAGTTGATGAGGCTCTAAAGGATGGAAGTTGGGTTGAAGCTATGCAACAATAGCTGCTTCAATTCAAAAGGCAGAAAGATTAAAACATTTGTCCTCTTCCTCATGGGAAGACTACCATTGGTACCAAATGGGTGTTTAGGAATAAGAAGGATCATAGCAGCATTATCATCAAGAACAAAGCTAGACTAGTTGTTCAAGGATACACACAAGAAGAAGGGATTGACTACACTGATGTCTTTGCTCCTGTAGCAAGACTAGAAGCTGTTAGGATATTCCTGGCATTTGCTGCATCCAAGAACTTCAAGGTCTTTTAGCTTGATGTGAAGTGTGCTTTTCTTTATGGAGTGACTGATAAAAAGGTGTATGTCAAACAACCACCTTGTTTTGTAGATCCTGATCATCGTGATTATGTCTGCAAGCTTGACAAAGCTCTTTATGGGCTTCATGAGGAACCCAGGAAGTGGTATGAGACACTATCTGAGTATCTTTGCAAACATGGATACAGGAGAGGTACCATAGATGGAACTCTCTTCATCAAAGGACAGGGAAATGACATATGCTAGTTCAAGTGTATGTAGATGACATCATCTTTGGTTCAAATAATTCAAAGCTCTACAAAGACATTGAGAAGCTGATGAAGGACAAATTTGAAATGAATGCCTTGGGGGAACTAATTATTTTCTAGGAATTAAGTGAAGCAAGTTGAAGATGACATCTTCATTAGTTAGTCAAAGTATGTTCAAGACATACTCAAGAGGTTCAACATGACTGATTGTAAGATTGCAAAGACATCCATAGCAAGAAACCACTCCCTTGGACTTGATCTTGAGGGGGAGTGTGTGGATGAACACCTTAATAGGGCTATGATTGGGTCTCTTATGTATCTTACAGCTAGCAGGCCTAATATCATGTTTGCTACATGTATTTGTGCAAGATATCAAGCCACCCTAAGATGTCTCACCTTATCACTATCAAGAGGATTCTAAGATACCTAAAAGGTGCTTCAACACTTAGTCTTTGGTATCCTAAGAATCCTTACTTCAATCTGTATCCATATACAGATAGTGATTATGGTGGTTGCAACATGTCTGCAAAGTCTACATCTGGGGGATGTCAGTTTCTTGGGGGAAGGATGGTCTCATGGCAATGCAAGAAACAATCTCGTGTCTCTGCATTAACTGCTGAAGCTGAATACATTACTGCTGCAAGCTGCTGTGCTCATGTGCTTTGGATTCAGAACCTGGACTATGGGTTAAACTTCAAGGAGAGTCCTATTAACATAGACAACAATAGTGCCATTTCAATCACAGAGAATCCTGTGCAGCACTCAAGGACCAAAACACATCAATATCAGGTATCATTTAATAAGAGATAATTATGAAAAGGGTTAATTAAACTAGTCAAGGTTCACACAGATGAACAATATTCTGATCTGTTTACAAAGGCTTTTGATGAATAGAGATTTAAATATCTAATATCTGCTATTGGGATGATCAACCTTGAGTAGCTTTTTCTTTAAACTAATTCTTATTATTTCTAAAAATATGTGTGTCCTAAGTTGTCTAGTTCATCACTTTCATAAGCTCTTGTTTTCTTTGGATAAAAACCTTTTGAAGACTTTCCTTAGAATTTTGAAAATTTCTGATCCTTCGGAAGATATGATTTTACTTTGGAAGATAATCATGCCTTCAAAACAAATAACTGTCTAAGAAATTTTACCTTTGGAAGAGATTTTTGAAATATCTTTTGAAGCTTAAATGCTTGTCTTAGACACTTATATGTTTTCAAGAACCTTTTCTTCCGAAGCAAAATTAACTCTCGAAAGCTTTTCTCTTTTATGACCAAAATATTCAAGTTTTAATTTCTCTTCCGAAGCAAAATTTTCAAAACTCTTAGGAAATTATTCCGAAGTCATTTTAACTTCGGAAGCTTTTTCATTAAAACTTCCGAAGATAATTTACCTTCAGAAGGTTTTTGACTTCCAAGAAAACTACTTTTTGAGTAAAAGTAAACTACCTTTTCAGAGGTGCGACCGACATCCGGATTTCAAAGTTTATCATTTTTCATTCAACTTTATCTGAAATCCTTTTCATGTTTAAACCCAATGGTTTCCCCGTCTTTCTATCATCTGCTTCTTCCTCCAAACCTAAAACCCCAAAATTTCTCTCTGAAATTTCTTTCTTCTTTCTTTATTCATCCTTAAGCTACATTACAATGGCCAACCCCACTCACAGAAATGACCCGAACTTTAGCATGTAGCTACACAGGTAACACAACCAAGTTGCTATGTTAAGCTTTGAGAAAGATCCTTATTTCTCAGAGGTTTGCCGTTTCTTGGCTTTGCCAAACTACTTCACCTCCCTAACCATTGATCCTCCGCTGTATGAGGATCATCTGCTTGAATTTTGGAAGACCTGCCAAGAGGTCATTATGGATGGGGAGAAGGCATTGTCTGCCACAGTGCAGGGGAGAGCAGTCTTCATCACTCCGGCCATCATCAACATGCATCTTTAGCTGGATGATGAAGAAGGTGAGGTGTTCTTCCCAAAGAAAGCTATTAATCATTCCTTTGAGCATAGGGGATATGAGGGAGACTTCTCTGTAAAGACCTTTAAGAAAGGGAAGGTCTCATCCCAGTGGAGATTCCTGCTCCATGTGGTCATCCATAACTTATCAAACAAGCACGGTGGATGGGACTTGATTCCTGAGGATCTCTCCTTCATCATCCATGGAATGATTCAGGGGGTCAAGTTCAGGTACTCTCAATTCGTTTACATTAATTTACTTGCAAACTTGGACTCCTTAGAATATTAAATGTTTCCTAGATATGTCCAGTACATTCTTAGCTGTGAACTGGGCTCAGAGTTAAGGGAAACATGTAACAGTCTTAAACTAGGATAGATGAAGCCCAGCATCTTCAAAATACTGAGAAAGCCCATTGTTGGCTTCTCTGGGGTAGAAACAGCCCTAGTCCTAAAAATGTTAGAGCTCATTGCTCAAGGTGACAAACTAGCAGCACCAGCTAGTGTTGAACCCACACCTTCTACATTCCAACCACCCATACAGCCTCAAATCATCATCACCTACCAAAGAAAATCCAAACGAATCCCTACTCAGACTATTCAGTCTGTGGAGGCCCCATATACTCACCCATACAGGAGGAAGTGGACAATGGAGCTCCCACTTCTCCTGTGGAGCAGACCACTCCCATCTCTTCAAGGATCAGTGTTAAGGTACCTCATGCTCAGCCTGATAAGCTCATAAGCCAAACTGCCTTAAGCCATCACTTTGAGTCTCAATACTAAAGTGATCAACCTTCAAGGACAGTAACCATCCCCAACCTATAGATCTCAACCAACCAATTCCCAACCTTAATTTCTACACTAATGAGATCTAGGTTTTAGTGAGTACCATGATTCTCTCTTCCTTTCACCTACTCAAAAAGAGATGAGTGCTTCTGAGGCTCCTATTTCTAGCCCACATCAGTCACCTACTACTGAGGTGGACACTTTTGAACCTCTTCAAGATGTCCATATGGAAGAGGCTCTCACTTTTGAAAGTGATTACATAATTAAGTCCACTTCTTAGGCAACTTAGCTTCAGGTCTGAACCTGCAAGTGTCCATATGGAAGAGCCTCTCATTTCAAGATGTCCATATGGCAACTTAGCCCACTGTCATCTCAACTGAGACTACCAATGAGTAGAGGAAATCTAGCAACCAAGAACCTGAAGCTGGTTGTGAGAGTGAGGACTTTGGTCTAATCATCTCATCCCCCAATGCTCTTTTGATGAAGATGAGGGGAATCTAAGACTAAAGGTGCAACAACTATCTACAACATGCACCTATTTAGTCTCCAAGGTTAGTGACCTTGAGTCTCAAATGACTACCTTGCAAAACAGGGTCAATGATCAACAACTTGAGATTTCATATCTTAAGGAACAACTAGCTGAGAGAGCTTTAAGAGGACCTCAAACAAAAACACAAGAATCTATGGAGGTGATTGACCTAACTCCTAGCTCGCCTATGCAAGTGGGTGATGCTACTAAAAAGGGGGAGAAAGTCATTACTACCACAGAACCTAGGAGTTCCTCAGGGAGTATGGACATTAAGGACTCACCATCCTCACTTGCAATTGTGCCTACTTAACAACTTCTTCAAGTTCGTATTGATATGGACTCAATATACTCTCTAATACAGAGTTTGTTTGAGGAAGGGATACCAAGGGTCATGTCATCTCCATCAACTTTCAATCATATCATTGGATGGAGGTATGACAGCAATAGAAGAGCCCTAATAATCATGAAAGTTCAAGGGCAACAAGAGATCTTCAATTTTCAGACATTAAACTATTATGACTCTCTGGATCTAGTCAGCATGCCACTTGTCAATCCAAGCAAATCAAGACATGCTAACAACTTGGCTCAAAGAATCCAAGACCGAATCACTATAGAGTCTAGCCTAAAAAGAAGACTCTGGGAATCAGGCAATGTCATTGGTCAACTGGATGTTGAGGAAGACCCTAAGATTAGCTTTTGGGGAAACCTTGACTGAAGGCCTAGTGACCGAACCTAAGAGCCCAGTTTTATCACCAACAACTGCTGCAGAGATCAAAGCCCTTTTGAGACGCCTGCTGGTGAAGGTACTTCTCAACCTCTCTCTAGCCAGAGCTTAGAAGCTGCATCAAGCAATGAAGGCTAAAGTTCTCTCCATGCTGAGTCACAAAGGTATGTGAGTGACAAAGGGAAAAGAAAGATGACATCTAAGGAGATGAGGAGGAGGAGAAAGAGAGGAAAAGGAAGCTAAGGGGAGAAAATTCCTCTGTTGAGTCTTCAAGACTCGTGGAGTCTGCTATCAGAGCTGCTCCCAGACTAGATACTCAGAATGATAAGTTAAGGGCAGTCAGGATAAACTATCTGTAGACAAGGAACTATAACATAGACAGTGTCATATCTCTCCCCTTAGAAGAATTGAATGAAGTGGTTGACCTGGAAAGGTCAAGGGAGAAGAAGGAGGCAGAAGATGCAGAACTGCTAGTACAAATCAAAGAAGACAAAAGGAAGAAAAGATTGTACAAGCATGTGCCTACCCTCTCCCCAGTTCAAGAAAGTCCTGTATAGGAGGATGTGGTTCAACAAGAACCTCAGGTAGATAAGAAGAAGATAGGATCAAGATGATCAACTACCTGAGTGCCACAGGCCTCTATCAGGCAAAAGCACTTCTTCTCTTGTCCTATGACTATGTTGACATTGAGTACTAAGCCAAAGAAGAAGAAGAATGCACCATCTTCTAAACCTCAGGATGAATCATAACATCCTAAGGATATGTAGTCAGAGGATGCAACATGAACTCCAATTCAAATTGCTCCTCTAGCATCAGGAAGACCCTTCTTGTCTTGGACATACACCATAAATCGGAAAGATGGCATGTCATTAGAGATCAAGGCACTAAAGACATCTACACTTGGCAAGACTTGTTTCAGTTTCCTCTGCATGATCTCTTTGAGATGAGAAGACATTTTGATCATCTGAAGGATCCTGATCACCTCATGAAGAAAGGAATGGTGATCATCCTAATGAGGACTATTGATATCTGAAGTCTACTAAGTGTTTTTGTCGCATCAACCTAGGGGGAGTTTTTAGAGAATGTAAGAAGAGGCTCATGCAACCCAAACATCCAAAGTCTATCTTGCATGTTGCACAAGTACATTGAAGAAGAATGCTTAGGATGTTTTACACATGCAACAGAAAATACTCTAAGTGTAAAATCTTCCGAAGCCAAGACCAATATCTTCCGAAGCCAAAGATGATGTCTTCTGACGCTTCAGAGACAAAGTCTTCTGAAGCCTCACCTCTTGAAGACAGATTTCTTCTGAAGACTTTTAGTAACATGCTTTATTTGATGTACTTTTCCATAAAGCTAGACACCATTCCATACATCTCTGTAAAGTCACAAACTTGCATGAGTTGGTGAAAAGGTCCATGCTTTTGGTAACTATACATTGAAGTTTTGACTCTGTAACTTTCTATTTCATGTACTTTATCCTTTTTGTAATAGATAAGGATGTGAGCTATGGCATGTCATAGTCACTAGTCAAAAGGCAATCTGCCTTTTAACTCTACATTTGATTTTGTTTGTGTCTAGTCAATTGTATCCTGCTGGCTTTCAAAGTATAGCCGAATGTAGGATGTAGTATAAGAATCTAATGTTCTTGTAGCTTTCCTTTATTCTTTGTAACACTTGTAATAGAACATAAAGAAAGCAATATACTGCATTCTTGTAAACCATATACTTATGTTCTTGTGTTCTATCTCTTACATTACTTGTGTTCTTAGTGTCTTATTATTGTTAATCTAGTTCACTGTCTGTTTAAGTTTGGTTAATCTCCTCTTTGTGTTGTTGTGTTGTAAGTAGAACCCCTTCACTGGTCGTTCAATATATATTTAATCGATGATATGATCATGCAATTAAATAATTACACCAATTTAGAAAAGTGGGTTTTCTAAATAAATGGCATATGAGATGGAACAACTTCTAAGGATGTATTGTTCATAGGTATTACATGTAATGTTGTTTAAGTTGGTTAAATAACATAAAATAATAGTGTATGAGTTATACAATTAAAAGGCTAATTATATAACTAAATTAGTGAATACTTACTATTAAAAGTGGGTGATTAAAATTGGGTGGAAAACCAATTTTAAAGGGATTTCGGTTGCCCCCCTTTGATAAGGTTGGTCATTGTTATTTCTTGGAACTAGACACTCTTGAGAAGCCCCACAGTCAACCCAAAACACTCTCTTACATGCAAAGGACTAACAAGAACAAAAACTCTCTCAACTCTAGAGAGCTTCACCGCTAAAAAGGGGCTTTTCAGCAGCTTCTTTGTTTATTTTTGGTGTATAAAGCCTAGCAACAAGGTGCTTTGCTTGATGCTTGTGGGTATGGAAGCTTGAGGACACCTCTACTCGGTGTTTTGGTCATTCAAGAACATCATGATCCTCATCAAATCTCATGGTTTTGAGCAGCTCCTGAAAGGTAGTTTTCATGGTGTTGTTTTGGTTGTTATTTCTTCTTGATAGCTAGTTCATACACCTATATTTGATCCTATGTTCTTGGGTTTGTTGATGTTGTATAATATTCCTTAATTGTCAGATTACAAATCATAATATCAAGGTTTTATTCCGCTGCATTTTTCATGATTAAATGGTTAAACAACTTTGATAATGGTCCAATAAACCCAACATTGGCATCTAGAGTCGCATATGTGGAAGACTAGCTTCTTTTGTCCTTGTGAAATTGGTTTTATGGGACTTTAACAACCTAATAGGGGCTGTTTTGTGATGATATGATGAATTCCCAATATTTCAAGGTTATATCTTACATGCTTATGATTAAACCTTGAAAGAAAGATCAGAAATGGTTGATTATATTTTGTATGGACAAAAACCATAAATTCTTGGTTTATGTTGGCTGAAAATTTAGGGTAAAATGGGGATTTATTTTGGTTCTTAAATGTTGTCTATGTTGTTTCATATTGGTGCATAACCTAGCCTTGACCTTGTGTTGATTTGGTTTTGGATGGATGTTGTTCTGGTTGACTTCTTTCATAATCAGTTGTAATATTATTCTTTTGTGCTTGTATTTGGATGTAATTTATTTATTCATTCAATGATCATGTAATAAATAGATTAGGTGTATTTTCTTTTATTAGAAAACTTTTATTAGGATATAACTTTTGTAAAAGAAGATGCACAAGATGGAAGCATAAAAGGAAGGCACAAAGAGAAGGACTTGAAGCATTTGGATGCAACTTCAAGTGGGGGTCTTTGGAGATCCTCTCTTTTGTGTTATGATTAAGCCTTAGGAAAGACCAAATTCCAACACTTGTGATGGCAAACAAGTGTTGTCAACTTAGTAGCTGTGGTTATGCACTTGAGATTGTATCATTATGCTTGTTTGGTTGTTTGTTATATGATCGTTATTTGATATTTGGATGTGCATACCAAGCTGATAATTTATGGTTCCTACTCATTAAGTGACTAATAAAATGTTATTAAAAGGATTAATGATTCTAATAAAAGGGCTTTTTACTAAAGAGAGGACCATAGGGCGCTATGTATTTGAAAGCATGCAAATACAAGGTACATATAGTTTTCATAAGTAGAATTAATGAAAACTAAAATCCCTTTGGAAACAAGTTTAACACCATCCTTTTACACGACACTCGAATGACTTGAGAACTATTTGTGGGATAAAGGTCAACTAACCTCTTTTAGGGAACTTGTGTGTTTGAGGTGGGCTTAACGTATTTGTGGGATAAGGATCACCTAACCACTTGTATGTGTAAACACACACGTGTGTGTAAGTACGATGACTTGAATTGGAAACCATGTGCATAGGGTCACCAAAGCATGGCATACAATGGCGTTGGTGGGATTTTACATGCCAACTATGCATAAGAGGTGTAACCGATCCCATAAGGCTGAAAGTTGTAATAGGTTGCAATTATCAAATATGACTACCTTGTTAATTTAAACAATAGGATAAAGGTCACCTAAACATTATTTAAATGTAAAGTTGGATTCTAGATTTTAATTATTAATTGTCTATGAGACATGAAAGGATACTAATGATTAAAATATTGTTTTTCAGACATACTAATATGAACTTTGTAAATTTTGTAGAAGTGACCGCAAACAATAATGCTACCACCCCGACCGTCCATACCCTATCGCTGAGAACCATCTTAGAGAGGGATCATCTTAACCATAATAACTTTATGTTCTGCTTTTGAAACTTGAGAAATGTTCTCAAGCAAGAGAAAAAAATCCAATGTCCATGACGATCCTATTCCTGACCAACCCGACCCCGAAGATGTTGATGCCTTATAACGATTGGCTTCAGTACACTAAAGATTCCATGCCGGTTTCCTGCCTCATACTGGAAACTATGATTCTGAAACTTCAAAAGGATTTGGAGCATCATGGGGAATATGACATGATTAACCAGTTGAAGGAAATGTACCTACAACAAGCTAGGGTAGAGCGCTTCGAAATGGTTCGAGCGCTTCATGCGTGTCGCATGGAAGAAACCCAGTCGATATTATCTTTTGTTCTTAAGATGAAAAGCCATGTTGATCACCTCAAGAGGCTTAACTTCACCGTCTCAAAGGAGCTGGCCATAGATTTGATCCTCAATGGCCTAACTAAAAGGTTTGAGACGTTCATAATGAATTACAATATGAACGGATGGGACAAGAGCATTGGTGAGCTTTATGCAATGCTCAAAATAGCCAAGGCAGGGATGGGTAGAAAGGTTCTACCTGTTCTATAAATCAATGAGGGAGGCAATAAGAAAAGGCCATTCCCCGATCCCAAGGCAAATGTTGCCAAAGGAAGGGAAGGCTAAAGTAATGAGATAAGATGTTGGAAAAGGATTTGTCCAACCTATCTCAAAGAGTTAAGAAACAAGAGGGATGCTGGGCAAACCTCAGGTACAACCTTCATGATTCATGTTGATTTATATGTTATTTCTTCAAACACATGGGTATTGGATACCGGATGTGGAACTCATATTTGCAATTTGTTGAAGGGTTTCAAAAGAAATAAGCACTTCAAGAAGGGAGACACAAGTCTCTACATGGGCAACGGAGCAAAAGTTGATGTAGAAGGCCAAGGAGACTATATTTTGAAACTTCTAAATGGTTTGGAAGTTGTTCTTAAGAACATTTTGTATGCTCCTAGTTTGACTAGGAACACACTTTCTGTTTCGCTTTAAAGCAATGTGGTTATGAATTAAAGTTTGTTAACAATGGTATTTATGTTTGTATGGATGATGTATTTTATTTCAAGGCTATGCCTTTTAATGGTATCTATGAATTGCTTCATGCTGATTCATCCTATAATAACTCATTATACGAAACAAACACCAAGAAACATAAAATGGGTTTAAGTAATTCATATCTATGGCATTGTGGTCTTGGTAACATAAACAAGAATCGAATTCAAACGCTTCAAAAGAATGGTTTTTTGAAAACAAATGAAAATGGTTCATTTGATAAGTGTGAATCTTGTTTACAAGGTAAAATGATGAAGTCGCCCTTTAATGGTACTAACGAGAGGGCAAAAGACTTATTAGGAATCATATATTCGGCTCTATGTGGTCCTTTTAGGACAGTGATAAGAAATGGTGAAAGATAATTCATTACTTTTACCGATGATTACAGTCGCTATGGTTATGTGTACTTGATGACACATAAACATGAAGCTTTTGAAATATTCAAAATCTTCAAGAATGAAGTAGAAAATAAACTCAATAAAACTATCAAAGGTCTTCGTTCAGATAGAGAAGGTGAATACCTCAGTGAGGCCTTTGAGGACCATTTAAGAAGTTGAGAGATCGTCTCACAACTTACTCCACCCGGAACGCCACAACATAATGGTGTGTCTGAAAGGAGAAACCGAACCCTATTAGATATGGTTCGATCTATGATGGCTATATGCTCACTAACTCTATCATTTTGGGGTTTCGCATTGCTCTCTGCAGCTTGTATTTTGAATATGGCCCCGACCAAGAAAGTGGATTCGACACCTTTTGAAAAATAGCATGGAATAGTTCTATCACTATCATATTTAAAAGTATGGGGTGTTGAAGCTTATGTTAAGCTAAACACCCAAAACAAGTTGGAAATTTGATCCACTAAGTGTATATTTGTTGGATATCCCAAAGACTGTATAGGATACTACTTCTTTGATCCAACAGAGCAAAAAATATTTATTGCTCGAAAGGCTGAGTTCTTGGAAGCTAATTCCTTATGGAAGGAATAACGTATACAACAGTGGAATTTGATGAGGATCAAGATCCACAAGCCAATACACGTTTGGTTAACACTAACAATCAATAAGTTGTTGTTGATGATGATCAAGAGGTTGATCAATACACACAATACGTTCGCAGATCTAGTAGAGTTAGCATTCCACCTGAAAGATATGGATTTTTAATGAATGGATGCTATGTGGTTGACTCCGATGAGCCAACTACATACCATGATGTGATGTTCAATTCTGATTGTGACAAATGGCTGGAAGCCATGAACATAGAGATGAAATCCATGTATGACAACCAAGTTTGGGAATTGGTTGACCCTCCACTTATCTCCAAACCGGTTGGATGCAAGTGGGTTTTCAAGAAGAAAACGGATATGCATGGAAACTTGGATACTTACAAAGCAAGACTTGTAGCAAAAGGTTTCACTCAAACTCAAGGTGTTGATTATGATGAAACTTCTCGCCTATGGCAATGCTAAAGTCAATTAGGATATTATTTGCCATAGCTGCATATTATGACTATGACATTTGGCAGATGGATGTCAAAACCGCTTTTCTTAATGGACACCTCAAAGAGACTGTCCATAAGCTTCAGCCTGATGGTTTTGTCAATCCACGACACCCTAATAAAGTACACAAGTTAAAGAGATCAATCTATGGATTGAAACAAGCATCAAGAAGTTGGAATCAACATTTTGATGAAGAGATCAAGGAATTTGGTTTCATCAAGAACGCTGACGAGGCTTGTGTGTATAAGAAGGCTAGTCGGAGCATAATTACATTCTTAGTATTGTATGTTGATGACATACTAGTTTTTGGAAATGATATTCCAACCATGGAAGGTGTTAAAACCTGGCTTGGTAGTTGTTTTTCCATAAAAGATCTCAGTGAAGCCGCCTATATTTTGGGAATAAAGATCTATAGGGATAGATCAAGGCGGTTGATAGGTCAAAACCAAAGTGCATATATTGATATAATATTGAAAAGGTTTAAGATGGAAAACTCTAAGAAAGGTATGGTACCTATTCAAAGAGGGACAATATTGAGTACATCTCAATGTCCAAGCTCAAAGGATGAGCAAGATCAAATGAAGGACATCCCATATGCGTCTGCTGTAGGATCTATCATGTATGCGGTGATATGCACTAGACCGGATGTGTCATGCGCTTAATCATGACAAGCAGATATCAGCAGAATTCAGGTAATAACCACTGGCTGGCTGTTAAAAGTATATTAAAATACCTTAGGAGGACTAAGGATATGTTTCTAATATATCGATCAGAAGAAGAGGAACTCATTGTAAAGGGTTACACGGATGCGAGTTTCCAAACTGATCGAGATGATTCTCGATCACAATCGGGGTATGTATTCATTATGAATGGAGGAGCAGTGTCCTGGAAATGTTCAAAATAAGACGTGGTAGCGTTGTCCACTACAGAATCCGAATACATAGCCACCTCATTAGCAGCTCAGGAAGCTACATGGATAAAGAAATGTATCACCGATCTAGGGGTGGTCTCCACCATTCAAGACCCCCTAGAAATCTTTTGTGATAACGAGGGTGCGATTGCACAAATCAAAGAATCCCGTGCATCAAAAGACTAGACACAATGAACGGGGATTTAACTACATAATGGATGAAGTTGAAAAGTCAAAAATATGTATTCGTAAAGTTCACACCGATCAAAACATTGCGTATCCACTCACTAAATTTATTGAAAGGGCAAAGCATGAGAGTCATCCTTGTGCCTTAGGACTTCGATATTCTAGTGATTGGAATTGATCTATTTAGTATTTAAAAGTTTGGAACGATGTAATATTAAACTCTTTCATATACTTGTGATATTCTGATTTATGTTCCTATTAGCATGTATACATCCATGAATATGTTTATTATTCTAAATTTCCATAGTCGGTCATGTTTGAGAGAACAAATATGAACGTAAGACTATTATGAACATGAATTGGTGGATTTTCATAAGACATGAATATAGAGCAATTGGTTGCTGCCAAATTTCATAGATATTTGTGGGATACTAATATTGGACTGACCCGCGTCTCAAATTTTACTACATGGAATTTTCTTGATTGATCATAAATAAATTTGAGTAATGGCGAATATCATTTGGTATCCTCCGAGCTGAGATACATATTGGGTATTGATATTCACCAAAATGTTATACCTTGAGCTAGTTCTTCACTGCTCTAAAATAATGGACAGTACATAGGGCTATGTTCAGGTGTGACACGAGGTGATTGTGAGGAACGTATGTAGTCAAGATGGAATTTGTTCCTCTTATTCATTGAGAGCAAGATGTCTAAGGCCTGATTAAGTTAAATCAACAAGGAATGATCATGTGTGTCCTTGTATTTAACATGACATCTGTAACAAAAGGATAAATGATTGATTCACCTAAATCATTTGAAGCTGGATACTTGAAGGGGATGATGTTATTGAATGGCTTTTAGTCATGTGTCTTAGGTTAGTAAACCATTGTTAGGCGGTATTTACTGCTTGCATCAATCTTCTATGAATCTTGTGCAAGTGGGAGATTATTGGATTCTTTATGTCCAAGAAACATAGAACATTGATGTGGTTAGTACATTATGATCCAAGTCGGGTCGAACTGAATAACATGCTTAGCAAACACGAATATGTAATTAATTGATGATATGATCATGCAATTAAATAATTACACCAATTTAGAAAAGTTGGTTTTCTAAATAAATTGCATATGAGATGGAACAACTTATAAGGATATTTTATTAATGGGTATTATTTATAATGTTGTTTAAGTTGGTTTAATAACATCAAATAACAATAGAGTGTATGACTTATACAATTAAAAGATTAATTATATAACTAAATTAGTGACTGCTTACTATTAAAAGTGGGTTATTAAAATTGGGGGGAAAACCCAATTGTAAATGGATTTTGGCCACCCCCTTTTGATAAGGTTGGTTCATTGTTATGTCTTGGAACTAACACTCTTGAGAAGCCCCACAGTCACCCAAAACTCTCTCTTACATGCAAAGGACTAACAAGAACAATAACTCCCTCTACTCTAGAGAGATTCACGGCTGAAAAGGGCTTTTCAGCAGCTTCTTTGTTTATTTTTGGTGTACAAATCCTAGCAACAAGATGCTTTGCTTGATGCTTGTGGGTATGGATGTTTGAGGACACCTCTCCTTGGTGTTTTGGTCGTTCAAGAACATCATCATCTTCATCAAATCTCACGGTTTTGAGCAGCTCCTGAAAGGTAGTTTTCATGGTGTTGTTTTGGTTGTTAAATCTTCGTGATATCTAGTTTATACACATATATTTGATCCTATGTTCTTGGGTTTGTTAATGTTGTATAATATGCCTTAATTTTCAGATTACAAATCCTAATATTAAGGTTTTGTTACGCTGCATTTTTCATGTTTAAATGGTTAAACAATTTTGATAATGGTCCAATAAACCCAACAATATAATTAAAAGGTTAATTACATAACTAATTAAACAACTAGTTAACTTTAAAATGGAAAATAAAATTGGGGGAACCCCTATCTTTTAAACCCATTTTGGCTGCCCCCCTTTGTGTGGTTGGTCCCTTTTGTTTTCTTGAAACAAGACTTCATTAACTAGTTGGACACTCAACCCTCTCTCTCTCTCTAACATGCAAAAGACGACAAGAACAAAAACTCTCTCATTTTGAAGAGATATTCACGGCTGAAAAAAGGGTTTTCAGCAGCTTCTTTGGTCATTTTTGGTGTACAAATCCTAGCAACAAAGGTGCTTGATTGATGCTTGTCGGTATGGAAGCTTGAGGACACCTTTCCATGGTGTTTTGGTCGTTCAAGAACATCATCACCTTCCTCAAATCTCACGGTTTTGGCAGCTCTGAAAGGTAGTTTCACGAGTGTTGTTTTGGTTGTTATTTGTTGTTTGATAGCTTGTCCATTCACATATATTTGATCCTTTGTTCTTGGGTTTGTTCTTGGGTTTGTTGTTGATAAATAATATGGCTTAATTTTCAGTTTACAAAACATATTGTTAAGGTTTGATTCCGCTGCGTTTTCATGTTTAAATGGTTAAACAACTTTGATTATATGTCCAACAAACCCAACATTGGCATCTAGAGCCGGATATATGGATAACTAGCTTCTTATGTCCTTGTAAAATTGGTTTTATGGGACTTTAACAACCTAATAGGGGCTTTTCTGTGATGATATAATGAATCCCCAATCTTTCAAGCTTATATCTTACATGCTTATGATTAAACCTTGAAAGATAGATGTCAAATGGTTGATTTTATTTTGTTTGGACATAACCCTAAATTCTTCGTTCATGTTGGCTGAAAATTTTGGGTTAAATGGGGATTTATTTTTCTTCTTGAATGTTGTATATATTGTTTAATATTAGTGCATAACAAGCCTTGACCTTGTGTTGTTTGGTTTTGGATGAATGTTTGGTTTTGGATGAATGTTTGGTTTTGGTTGATTTCATTCATTATGGGTTGTAATTTTATTCTTTTGTGCTTGTATATGGTTGTAATTAATTTATTCATTCAATGGTGATGTAATAGATATATTAGGTGTATTTCCTTTTATTATAAAATTTGTATTAGGATATATGCTTTGTAAAAGAAGATGCACAAGTTGGAAGCACAAAGGGAAGGCACAAAGAGAACGACTTGAAGCATTTGGATGCAACTTCAAGTGGGGGTCTTTGGAGATCCTATCTTATGAGTTGTTATTAACCCTTAGGAAAGACCAAATGACAACACTTGTGATGGAAAACAAGTGTGCTCAACTTAGTGGCTATGGTTATGCATTTGGGATTGTATCATTATTGTTGTTTGCTTGTTTGTTTTATGATTGATGTTTGATATTTGGATATGCAAGACAATTTATTAACAAACAAAACAAGCTGAAAATTTATGGGTCCTTATCGTTAAATGATTACTAAAAGGTTATTAAAAGGATTAACATTTTTAATAAAAGGGGTTTTTACTAAAAATAGAACCGTAGGGTACCATGTAATTGAAAGCATGCGAATCCAAGGTACATAGAGTTTTCAAAACTAGAATTAATGAAAACTTAAATCCCTTTGGAAACAAGTTTAACAACATCCTTTTACACGACACTAGAATCACTTAAGAACTATTTGTGGGATAAAGGTCACCTAACCACTTTTAGGGAACTTGGGTGTTTAAGGTGGGCTTAACGTATTTGTGGGATAATGGTCACCTAACCACTTGTATGTGTAAACTCACACGTGTGTGTAAGTAGGACGAGTTGAATTGGAAACCATGTGCATAGGGTCACCGAAGCATGGCATACAATCATGTTGATGGCACTTTACATGCCAACTAAACATAAGATGTTTAACTCATACCATAAGGCTAGAAGTTGCAAAAGGTTGCAATTGTCAAGTGTCGACTACCTTGTTAATTTAAATAATGGGATAAAGGTCACCTAACCATCATTTAAATGTAACGTTGGATTCTAGGTTTTAATTATTAATTACCTATGAGACATAAAAGGGTATTAATGATTAAAATTTAATATTTCAGAAATACTAATATGGACTTTGTTAATTATTGTAGAAATGGCCGCAAACATAATGCTACCACCTCTACCGTCCATACCGTATCGTTGAGAACCATCCTAGAGAGGGATCATCTTAACCATAATAATATGGCTTTGAAACTTGAGAATTGTTCTCAAGCAGGAAAAAAAGGCCTATGTCCTTGACGATCCCATTCCTAACCAACCCGAACCCGAGGATGTTGAGGCCTATAACGATTGGCTTTAGTATACTGAGGATTCCATGTAGGTTTCCTGCCTCATGTTGGGAACTATGATTCCCGAACTCCAAAAGGATTTGGAGCGTCATGGGGCATATGACATGAATACCTAATTGAAGGAAATGTTCCTTAAACAAGCTAGGGTAGAGCACTTCGAAACGGTTCAAGTGCTTCACGCGTGTGGCATGGAAGAAACCCAATGGGTATAATATTATGTACTTAATATGAAAAGCCAAGTTGATCGCCTCGAGAGGCTTAACTGTCCTATCTCAAAGGAGTTGGTCACGGATTTGATCCTTAATGGCCTAACTAAAAGGTTTGAGACGTTCATAATGAATTTCAATATGAACGGGTGGGACAAGAGCATTGGTGAGGTTCACGCAATGCTCAAAACAGCCAAGGCAGGGATGGGTAGAAAGGTTCTACCTGTTCTCTCGATCAATGAGGGAGGTATAAGAAAAGGACATTCCCCGAACCCAAGGAAAATGTTGCCAAAGAAAAGGGATACATCAAAGGCAAAGGGAAAGGAAAGGCTAAAGCGGAACATCCAAAGCCTAAGCTTAAGAAACCTCAGGTAACGAAGAAGGATCCATGCTTTGAGTATGGTGAGATAGGACGTTGGAAACGAAATTGTCCAACCTATCTCAAAGAGTTGAGAAACAAGAGCGATGCTAGGCAAACCTCAGGTACAACTTTCATTATTCATATTGGTTTAAATGTTATTTCTTCAAACCCATGTGTGTTGGATAGGATGCGGAACTCATATTTGCAATTTGTAACAAGGGTTCAAAAGAAATAAGCACTTCAAGAAGGGAGACACAAGTCTCTACATGGGTAACGAAGCAAAAGTTGATATTGAAGCCCAAGGAGACTGTATTTTGAAACATTCAAATGGTTTAGAAGTTGTTCTTAAGAACATTGTCTATGCTCCTAGTTTGACTAGGAACATAACTTTTGTTTCCCTTTTAAAACAATGTGGTTATGAATTAAAGTTTGTTACCAATGGTGTTTATGTTTGTATGGATGATGTATTATATTTCAAGGCTATGCATTTAATGGTATCTATGAAATGGTTCATGATGATTCATCCTATATAACTCCTTATACCAAATAGACACCAAGAATGTTAAAATGGGTTTAAGTGATTCATATCTTTGGCATTGTCATCTTGGTCACATAAACAAGAATCAAATTCAAACAATTCAAAAGAATGGTCTTTTGAAAACAAATAAAAATGGTTCATTTGATAAGTGTGAATCTTGTTTACAAGGTAAGACGACCAAGTCGCCCTTTAGTGGTACTAACAAGAGGGCAAAAGACTTATTGGGAATCTTGTATTCGGATGTATGTGGTCCTTTTAATACAATGACAAGAAATGGTGAAAGATACTTCATTACCTTTACCGACGATTACAGTCGCTATGGTTATGGGTACTTGATGACACATAAATATGAAGCTTTTGACACATAATTAAACTATCAAAGTTCTTCATTCAGATAAAGGAGGTGAATACCACAGTGAGGCTTTTCAGGATCATCTAAGAAGCTATGGAATCGTCTCATAACTTACTCCACCCAAAACACCACAACATAATGGTGTGTCTGAAAGGGGAAACCAAACCCTATTGGATATGGTTCGATCTATGATGGCTATAAGCTCACTACCTCAATCATTTTGGGGTTTTGTATTGCTCTCCACAGCTTGTGTTTTGAATATGGCCCTAACCAAGAAAGTGGATTTGACAACTTTTGAAATATTGCATGGAAGAGTTCCGTCGCAATCATATTTAAAAGTATGGGGTTGTGAAGCTTTTGTTAAGCTAAACACCCAAAACCAGTTGGAAAGTCGATCCACTAAGTGTATATTTGTTGGATATCCCAAAGACAGTATAGGATACTACTTCTTTGATCCAACATAGCAAAAAGTATTTATTGCTCAAAAGGCGGAGTTCTTGGAAGCTAAGTTCCTTATGGAAGGGATGATGTATAGAACAGTGGAATTTGATGAGGATCAAGATCCACAAGCTGATACACGTTTGGTTGACACTAGCAATCAACAAGAGGTTGTTGATGATGATCAAGAGGTTGATCAATACACCCAAAACATTCGCAGATCTGGTAGAGTTTGCATTCCACCTGAAAGATATGGATTTTTCATGAATGGATGCTACGTGGTTGACTCTGATGAGCCAACTACATACCATGATGCACAGTCCAATTCGGATTGTGACAAATGGCTCCAAGCCATGAACGTAGAGATGCAGTCCATGTAAACCAAGTTTGGGAATCGGTTGACCCTCCACTTAACTCGAAATTGGTTGGATGCAAGTGGGTTTTCAAGAAGAAAACGGATATGCATGGAAACTTGGATACTTACAAAGCAAGACTTGTAGCAAAAGGTTTCACTCAAACTCAAAGGGTTGATTATGATGAAACCTTCTCGCATGTGGCAATGCTAAAGTCAATTAAGATATTATTTGCCATAGCTGCATATTATGACTATGAGATTTGGCAGATGGCTATGAAAGCTGCTTTTCTTAATGGACATCTTGAAGAGACTATCCATATGGTTCAACCTGATGGTTTTGTCGATCTATGACATCCTAATAAAGTATGCAACTTAAAAAGATCAATCTATGGATTGAAACAAGCATTGAGAAGTTGGAACAATGTTTTGATGAAGAGATCAAGAAATTTGGTTTCATTAAGAATGCTGACGAGGCTTGTGTATATAAGAAGGCTAGTGGGAGCATAATTATATTCTTAGTATTGTATGTTGATGACATAATACTTTTTGGAAATGATATTCCAACCATGGAACGTGTTAAAACCTTGCTTAGAAGTTGTGTTTGCATAAAAGATCTCGGTGAAGCCGCCTATATTTTGGGAATAAAGATCTATAGGGACTGATCGAGGTAGTTGACAGGTCTAAACCAAAGTGCATATATTGATAAAATCTTAAAAAGGCTCAAGATGGAGAACTCTAAGAAAGGTATGGTACCTATTCAAAGAGGGACAACATTGAGTACATCTCAATGTCCAAGCTCAAAGGATGAGCAAGATCGAATAAAGGACATCCCATATGCGTCTGCTATAGGATCCATCATGTATGCGATGATATGAACTAGACCGGACGTGTCATGCGCGTTAAACATGAGAAGAAGATATAAGAAGAATCTAGGTAATAGTCATTAGATGGTTGTTAAAGGTATATTGAAATACCTTAGGAGGACTAAGGATATGTTTCTAATATACGAATCTGACGAAGAGGAACTTGTTGTAAAGGGTTACACGGATGCGAGTTTCCAAACTAATTAATATGATTCTCCATCACAATTGGGGTATGTCATCATTATGAATGGAGGAGCAGTGCCCTGGAGGTGTTCAAAACACGACGTCATACTATTGTCCACTATGGAATCCGAATACATAGCCGCCTCATTAGCAGCTCAGGAAGCTGTATGGATAAAGAAATTTATCGCCGGTCAAGGGGTGGTCTCTACCATTCAAGACCCCCTAGAAATCTTTTATGATAACATGGGTGCGATTGCACAAATCAAGGAACCCCGTGCACATCAAAAGACTAGACACGTTGAGCGGAGATTCAACTACATAAGGGATGAAGTTGAAAAAGGAAAGATATGTATTCGTAAAGTTCACACCGTTCAAAACATTGCAGATCCACTCACGAAACTCCTTGAAAGGGCTAAGCATGAAAGTCATACTTGTGCCTTAGGACTTCGATATTCTAGTGATTGGAATTGATCTGTTTAGGAATAATGTAATATTTAACTCTTTCATATATTTGTGATATTCTGAGTTCTGTTCCTTTTAGCAGGTATACATCCATGAATATGTTATTATTCTAAATGTCCGTAGTCGGTCATGTTTGCGGGAACAAATATGAACGTAAGAATACTATGAAAATGGATTGGTGGATATTCATAAGGATGAATATAGAGCAATTGGTTGATGCCAAGGTTCATAGATATTTGTGGGATACGAATATTGGACCGACCCGCGACTCAAATTTTACTACATGGAATCTTCTTGATCGATCATTAATAAATTTGAGTAAATATTAATATCATTTGGTATCGTCTGACCTGATATACAAATTGGGTTTTGATATTCACCAAAGTGTTATACCTTGAGCTAGTTCTTCACTACTCTGAAATAATGGACAGTACATAAGGCTATGTTCAGGTGTAACACAAGGTGATTGTGAGAAATGTAAGTAGTCAAGATAGAATTTGTTCCTCTTATTCATTGAGAGCAAGATGTCTAAGGCCTGATCAAGTGAAATCAACAAGGAATGACCATTCTATGTCCTTGGATTTAACATGAGATGTGTAACAAAATGATAAATGATTGATTCACCTAGATCATTTCAAGTTGGATACTTGAAGGGGATGATCTTATTGAATGGCTTTTAGTCATGCATATTAAGGGTAGTAAATCGTTGTTAGGCGGTATTTACTGCTAGCATCAATCTTCTAAGAATCTTGTGTAAGTGGGAGATTGTTGGATTCATTGTGCCCAAAACACATAGAACATTGATGTGGTTAGTATGTTATGATCCAAGTCGGGTCATACCCAATAATAAGCTTATCAAATACCAATAAATATTTAATTGATGATTTGATCATGCAATTAAATAATTACACCAATTTAGAAAAGTGGGTTTTCTAAATAAATTGTATATGAGATGGAACAAAATAAAAGGATATTTTGTTCATGGGTATTATTTGTAATGTTGTTTAAGTTGGTTAAATAACATAAAATAATAATATTGTGTATGAGTTATATAATTAAAAGGTTAATTACATAACTAATTAAACAAGACTTCAATAACTAGTTGGACACTCAACCCTCTCTCTCTCTCTAACATGCAAAAGACCACAAGAACAAAAACTCTCTCATTTTGAAGAGAGATTCACGGCTGAAAAAAAGGGTTTTCAGCAGCTTCTTTGGTCGGTTTTGGTGTACAAATCCTAGCAACAAAGGTGCTTGCTTGATGCTTGTGGGTATGGAAGGTTAAGGACACCTTTCCTTGGTTTTTTGGTCATTCAAGAACATCATCACCTTCCTTAAATCTCAAGGTTTTGGCAGCTCTTGAAAGGTAGTTTCATGAGTGTTGTTTCAGTAATCGAGATAGCACTATTATTCCTTGGTGATTTTAAATCCAACATCTACTGCTGATAGACTATGGATTCAACTTCATGGGTAATCTTATCCACAATGACTGTAATAGTGCTACCTTCATTACTAAAAATCTAGTCATGCACTCCAAGACAAAGCACATTGATATCAGGTATCATTTCATTAAAGATATTCATGAAAAAATCCAATTAAACTAATTAAAGTTGATTCAAATGAACAATATGCTGATTTGTTCACCAAATTATTTGATGAACAAAGATTCAAGTATCTTATTACAGCTATTGGGATGATAAACATTGATTAGTCTATCTCCTTTGAAAACCTTTTCTAAATGTGTCTTGTCTTTGTCAATACAATCACCCTATGTCTCAAATCATTGGTGATATCACTGCTGGAGTATCAACAAGAAGTCAATTGTCAAATTTCTGCTTCTATGCTCTCTTCATCAGTCAGCAAGAGCCAAAGAATTATCACATTGCTTTAAAGGACAATGGATGGGTTGATGCCATGCAGCTTGAGCTTCTTCAGTTCAAGAAACAGCAAGTGTGGGAACTGGTTCCTCTACCTCCAGGTAAGTGTGCAATAGGCACTAAATGGGTGTTTAGGAACAAAACTGATGAAAATGGGCTTATTGTTAAGAACAAGGCCAGACTGGTTGTTCAGGGGTTTGGACAAGAAGAAGGTATTGATTATGATGAAACCTTTGCCCCTGTAGCCAGACTGGAAGCAATTCGATTGTTTTTAGCTTATGCTGCTTATCAAAACCTTAAAGTTTTTCAAATGGATGTCAAAAGTGCATTTTTGTATGGAAAAGTTAAAGAAGAGGTTTATGTATGTCAACCTCCAGGCTTTGAGGATAATAAACATCCTAATTGGGTGTATAAGCTTGATAAAGCTCTTATGGGTTAAAACAAGCTCCCAGAGCCTGGTATGAGACATTATCAAACTTTCTTCTGGAAAACAATTTCACTAGAGGCTCCATAGACAAGACTTTATTCATTAAGAAAGCTGGGCAGCATAATCTACTTGTTCAAATTTATGTAGATGATATCATTTTTGCATCCTCTGATCCAAAGTTGTGTGATGCCTTTACAAAGTTGATGCAACAGAAGATTGAAATGAGTGCCATGGGAGAATTACAGTTCTTTCTGGGGTTGCAAATCAAACAAAAGGCTGATGGAATTTTTATTCATCAGTCCAAATATACAAAAGATCTTTTGCAAAAGTTTGATTTACAAAACTGTAAGCCCTGTTCTACTCCCATGAGCAGCACCACACAACTGGACTCGGATCAGAAAGGTAAAGTGGTCGATGAAACACTTTACAGATGTATGATTGGGTCCTTGATGTATTTAACAGCTTCTAGACCAGATATTATGTTTGCTACATGTGTTTGTGCTAGATTTCAGGCTGCACCTAAAGAGTCTCATCTGATTGCAGTCAAGAGGATCTTTAGATATCTGCAAGGCACTCCATCTCTAGGTTTATGGTATTCTACCGGACATTCTGATAAATTAGTTGCTTTTTCTGACAGTGACTATGCAGGGTGTAAGTTGACCGGGAAATCAACTTCTGGTGGATGTCAATTCCTAGGCAACTGCTTGATTTCTTGGCAGAGCAAGAAACAGACCTCAGTTGCTACATCCACTGCTGAAGCAGAGTACATTGCTGCTGCAAGCTGTACATCTCAGGTACTCTGGCTTCAAAACCAACTTTTGGATTATGGCATTACATAGACTAAGACTCCATTGTTAATGGATAGTGCTTCAGCTCTTTGTATTGTCAAAATCCAGTCCAGCACTCTAGGACCAAACATATAGAGATCAGACATCATTTTATAAGGGATTGTTTTGAAAAAGGTCTGGTTGATCCTAAGTTTGTGCCTAGTGCTGATGAGCTTGCAGACATTTTTACTAAGCCTTTGGATAGTTCAACTTTCCAAACCTGGTGTTAAGGCTTGGTATGTTGCAACTAGAATAAGTGACAACTACTGATGATCTTAGTAATTCATACTGATGATCATAAGTACCTATGTCACATATAAGTACTGATGAGTTCTTTTATCCTCAGTAGTTTTTATAACTACTGAAGGCTAAATGTCTCATAAGTACTGAAGTACTTCATCTGTTCTAAACTACTGATGTAGTCACAACTACTGATGCAGTTACAACTACTGCAATCAGTAAAAACAGATAAGTACTGATGTCCTATGAAACAACTGAAATCAGCCAAAAAGACTGATGAATGTGTTGAGGACAGATTGAAACAGCTGAAAAGCTAAGAATTGACGAAAACAGCTGAAAAGAACTTTCTCTTCAGTCGTTTGTACAACTGCTGTTTCATTTTAAACAACTGAAGCAAAACCACGTCTTCAGTAGTTTTATAACCACTGATGACTAATCCCCAGTCTTCAGTTGTTTACAACAGCTGATGACAAAACCACTGTCTTCAGTAGTTTCATAACTACTGATGACAAACACCAAGTCCTCAGCTGTTTCATTCATCTGAAGTCAAAACCCAGTCTTCAGTAGTTTTCTAAACTACTGATGCCGAACACCACGACTGCAGCTGTTTCAACGTCTGAAAAGATAATACGATGTCAACGGTCGTTTAAAACTACTGATGACTAACACCACATCCTTCAGTCGTTTCCTTACCCGTACCCTATATATACCCCTAACCTTAGCTCTCAATGCTTCATCTTCTTCAAACCTAACGTTCCTCTCCAAACCTTCCCTCTTCTCCATGGCGTCTATGCAAATTAAACCGCGACACAACTGTGTTGCCTACCTCACTAAATCACCGATCTGGACTAAGTTCGATACTGTTATCGATCTTATGGTTCGGTCCCAATACAACAAGGCATTTCTTCTGAACCCCGTCTTACATGCCGAATCCTTGAACCAATTTTGGATGAACGTTGTTGTTACCACTGGGGAGGACAACACACCATCTCTCCGGTCGGTCGTCAACAACAAAGAAGTAGTCATTATTCCTGCAATAATCCGCAAAATTCTTCAACTGAATGATGCTACTTCTCCTGCTGGATATCCGAAGGGCACCATCGATCTATCCTTTGCTCAACATGGATATCAAGGCGATCTCAGTGCCTCCACCATCATGAAGAAACACTTTAATGACGCTGAGCGCCTGGTTTTTCACATGGTAAATGTATGTTTGGCCCCTAGGGAATTGACT
The DNA here is from genome assembly GCA_025506515.1 of Flaveria trinervia. NCBI lineage: Eukaryota > Viridiplantae > Streptophyta > Magnoliopsida > Asterales > Asteraceae > Flaveria > Flaveria trinervia. The sequence goes on along the minus strand of CM046451.1, from coordinate 77,008,210 downwards.
CCCCTGAGGATGCCCCTGCAACAAAAACGCAGGATATATCCACTAGTCCAAACCCCCTAGTGGATACAATGACTCCTCCAGCCACAGCCGCTCAGGCTTCCTCTCAACAGGAGCCTGTAGCAACCACTCAAGGGGCACCTACTTATCTGGGATCTTCCTCACTTGAGGAGATTACCATTGAAGAGCACCAACCTCCCCAGGTGCACACTGTTTCTATCCCCTCACCCCAAACAACCGCCCCTCACAGCCCAACTTTAATAGTTGCACAAGTGCTGACTCAATTGCACTCCTCACCCCCTCCCCAGAAACCACTTACTACTGGAATTCCTCTACAATTGAGGGGAGGAACACAGTGCACCTGAGAACCCACAGCACAGGGGTTTCCCAATTCTATCTCCTGGTGTAGACAAGGAGCTTAGAATATCTAGTGAGGCTTCCACCTCCTCTGACTCAGCACATGACCAGAGTGAGGCTGGTAACATTGCTAAGACCTAATTAGAGGCCACAGCTGATGATGGACATTATCCTGAGGCTGGAAGTCCCCAGTACCAAGCACAAGGGGCACATGCACCAACTGGTCTACACCCAGTGCATGTAAATCCTTCTCTAAGCAGGAGGTCAGCTGATTCAGCTTCGGCTGATGATGACCTGGGCTTCTTCTATGATGTTCTTGCCCAGAACACAATCCTTGAAGAGAAAGTCAGTAGGCTGCAAAACCTACTTGACCAACTCTCACAAGGAGAAAGACCATCTGCCTCTATCCACCCACAGATGGCACCTTCCTTGAAGGTTTCCCAAACACCGAGCCACTCCACAATCAACCACCTGCCTCTGCTTCAGGCCCTACTTCTCAGGAACAGAACCCTCCTGAGCAAATAGGTGCTGTACTCCAAAATTCCCTCCCTCTCATCACACCCATAATCACTGATATAGTGATCAAAGCCATTGATGAGAGGCTTTCCTCAACATTACAGCCCTTGGTTGATGCTGCTGTCCAAAAGACTCTTTCTGCGGTACAAACCCCTTCCTCCAATGCAACCAAAAAGGGGGAGAGTACTGCAGTGAAAGAAAAGAAGAAGAAAAGAACAGAGGAGAAGAAGGAAGAGAAGCAAGCCCAAGAGAAGGAAAAAGAAAAGCAACCTCTGCTCACTTACAAGCGAAAGAGAAGTGCTGATGACCACATTGCTGAAGACAAATCCTTGGAGGAGCTGGTCAAAGAAGCTGACACCACACACAGCCGATCCATGGATAAAATAATTGAACAACCCTTCAGGCAGGGGTTTGACACAGCTACACTGGATAGTGAGATCAGAAGGTTAGAAGTACAAGAGATACAAACCCGATGGGCAGGTATGATGCTCTTGAGAAAGAGAGATTGGAAATAATGATCCGCTTTATTGCAAAATACTTGGGAAGATCATTAATGGAGATCCGCGCATGGACCAGGGACAGCATTCTGGCTATAGCCACCAGAATCTGTCTGTCTGAGCAATTCAACAAAGGGATTATTGTGGAAGCCCTTGATGAGGCTGGGGCTGGTAAAAGGTTAGATGGCTAAACTCACAAAGGTGAAACTAACTACAAGGATGCTAGATCAACTTCCCTTCCACCCACTCAAACAGATCTTATCCCTCAAATCTCCCAACCAACCTCTAAGCCAAAATCCAAACATCCTCATTCTTCAAAACCAATTCCTTCACCAACCCAACCATCATCCAGTGATGTACCCAGAAGGAGGAGAAGGGTGCTGAGGATGGAAGAAGAAGAAGAAGAAGAGGATGAAGATGATAGTCTGCCACTCTCTGCTGTTCTGAAGCTACCAAAACCCCGAAGTCAACCCATGATCACACCTGACTCTCAAAGGGAAATGGTCAGAGTCAAGATAGAAGAAGAAGAACAGCAGAAACAGCACGATGAGCAACTGTTGAAGATGGTTGACAAGGAATTTCCTCAGTCATCATCTATTCAAGCCATGAAAGGGCATGCTCAAAGGCTGTACACTCTCAGGCACACCTTTCAGTATCAGAAGGAGAGAGTGAGAGTATGGCCAGACCCCAGGGTGAGTTCTAGAATCCATAAAAGAACTATCCCACACAGATACAACGGCCAGGTACGAAAAACAATAGAGTCTACCATCATGTTGGCCGTTGTAGTCTCACCTTGGGAAATCATTGATGAATTCAAGAAAGCTCACCAAGCAAAGAAGACCCCTCAAGCCTTACTAGAAAACAAGATGATTAAGAAGGGGTTGTTATATAAAAAGCTTGAAGACATCCAGAAGAATGAGCTCCAGTTACTCCTTGAAGGCAACCATCCTGATGAATTTGTATATAGGGAGGTAACTACGGTGGAGCTGAAAAATGGCAGGACCATGAAGTACTTATCAGAGTACTATGGTCCAGAGTTCTTCTTCGAAGGAGGAGCAGAAGAACTCTCTAGGAGGAACAAGTTGTTCTCCTTGAGGCCTATGTTCGTGAGTCATACAGACTCATTATGGGAAAGTAAATCTCATGAATGGGATAACAACTCTGTGTCCAGTTCCCCAAAACAGAGTTCCCATTCATACTCTGCCAAACAAATATTTGAGATTTCTTCCAAGGCCGGAGCTTACATGGGTCATCTTCTCTACTGATCAAGAAGGAAAAAGACCAACATTTTGCCATCAATAAGTGGGAGAATAAATAAGTTAGAGGTTTTGGCTGCATTGGTTCAGGGGGTTTGTTGGACCAAAAGAACCAATGAGCCAAGATCAGAAAACCTCTAAGTCCCACATGGTATCACAACAACTGCTGAAAGCCTCATCAGTAGTTTGACAAGTGCTGAAGACCTCAACAGCTGAAGAACCAAAGTGCTGAAGTACAACAGCTGAAGAACACAAGTGCTGAAGCTGAAAGACCAAAGTACTGAAGTACAACAGCTGAAGAGTTTACAAGTGCTGAAGATCAACAACTGATGTACAAGGTCTGAAGACAAAGACTGAAGACATCAGCTGATGGTATCTACTGAAGTCATCAGCTGATGAAACACCTGAAGGTCAAAGTCTGAAGATCAAGTACTGAAGCCTCAGTAGTTTGTCACAACTGCTGAAGAGTACTTCTTCAGTAGTTGTGATATCAGTAGTTTTATATTTTTATGTTTCAGTAGTTTTGTAAAACGACTGAAGAGCTTGTTCTTCAGTCGTTGTAGTTTCAGTAGTTTTATATTTTGTACTTAACATGCTGATATGTTCTCAGTAGTTGTGAACATTTCAGTAGTTTGTTAAGAATTAGTTATTTATGTATTAGATCTGCCAGTTGTCACTTTCCGTGATAACAGTAGTGATTGTTGCACTCTATATAAGGAGTGACAACCTATTGTAATCAGAGATGAATGAGTGAATGAATGGAATGAATGCTTGATTTGATTAGAAATATTCTACATCTATAAACATTCCTTGAAATCAGAAATATATAATTCTCTCCCTATAACCGTATGCGATCTTAATGCTTACAAGTATCGATTGCTTGCTACAATTTGTCTAATTCTAGTTTGTATTCCGCTGCTTTGTATTTTGATACATCAAACTTGTGATTACTGATCCTGTCAGTTAGTGCTGGTAGAGATCAAGCTAACTCGAAAGCAAATGCTGGAATGTTAATTCCATCCGAAACGATGGCTCTTTTTGGTATGTTTGTACAGAGTTATGTGGCTTTGGTGGCTGGGGAGTTAAAAGGAAAAGGAATGACAATGATATTATCAGGTGGATCCTAATGATCTTGAAGAGACTGACATTGAGTGGCAAATGGCAATGTTGACTCTTAGAGCCTCAAGATTTATGGAGTGTACCGGAAGGAAGAATTTTATAGGTTATAGCTCAAAATACAAATTGGGATTTGATAAATCCAAACTAAGTTACTTTAATTGCAAATAGTTGGGGCACTTCAAACAAGAATGTCCATTGCTAATTGTCACTAATCCTAGCAATTCAGGAGTCCCATGACTGGTTTCAAGTGGGGATAAAGAATAAATGAAACAAAAGAAAAAGACTACCTTGATCTCTAATTTTGACTAGAGTGTAGAAGTTAAAGAGATGAGAGAAGAAATTAACCGAGCGTTGCTGAGATTATGGAAAAGAATAAGAAGGTGAACAGTGAAGATGAATTTGGTCCATTAAAAGAGTTTAGAGATGAAGCTGATGTATCTATGAAGGTGAAAGAGGTTTCCGAGGAGTGTATTATGAAGGACAAACTTCATGACTTGAAGGATGATGTAGATACATATGTACCTAGTTTATGATCTTAATGTAATATGTCTGTCATGTCTTTAATGTAAATGAAATATACGAGTTGAATGAAACATAATATGTGATTGATAATCTTAATGTTGAATGTTTTGGTGCATGTTTGAACATTTATTGTTTATTAACGCATATTGAACTAATTATATAGGTTTGTGGTTGTTTGAATAAATCTTAGTAAAGTAATGATTAAGAAACATATTCAAACTTAGTGGTATGAAGTTCTCATGTGAATGGCCCATGCTAATGGACCATACGCATGAACAACTTCATGCTAATGAACCGGTCGCACGACTGAACCAGGAGACTGGACCAGTCGCACGATTGTGACATGAGATTGACTCGGTCGCATGACTGAACACTCAGTCCTGCGAATGGATCAACTGCATGACTCAGTCGCACGAATGAGAAACCCTAACCTATAAATACCACTTAATTCATGGAAAAACATAACACTCCAAATACCTACGTACTAAATTGTACCCTAGCAGTCTAGAGACTTCTAAGAACCTGTTCCAAGTTCATAGATCGCACTAGATAATTTCCAATGGTTCTTAATGTTTAGATTCAATCTACAATTGATTCTATGTGCATTCTCACTTATTGGATCTCCAATCAAATAGGATTCCACACTATTTGAGTTGGTATACATGTAAATCGGTTAGTACTTCGTCTCATACGCGATCCTAACAAGTGGTATCAGAGCATTGGCGCTTGATTTATGTGTGATTCAATCGTTTTGATATAAAAATTGTGTTTTTTCACTCACAAACGCAATCTTTTTATGTCAAACAATGTTTTAGACGTCTCCAGTTCATAATGTTAATGTTTTCTAGCATACGACAATTAGGGTTAGTGAGAAATTTGTGTTTTAGCGTCCAAAATAACTTAAACCTACGAATTCTTAAAATCCAGCAGCTTTAGTCTCACGATTGACTCAATCGCACCATTGAATTCATTCGCATCCCTCATACGCATGATTGAACGCATTCTTACATCCATTCGTACGACTAAACAGTCTATTCACATTGTTCATCCGCACCGGTCCATATGCACGATTGATTCATCGCATTGGTTCATTCGCATGTTTTAGCCATTCGCATTGTTCAATCGCACGAGCTGTCCAATCGCACGAGCTGTCCAATCGCACAAGATGTCCATCGCACGAGCTGTCCAATCGCACACCTTCATTCGCACAAGTAAAACAGTTTGTTCCAAAGTTTGAAGTTGACAGTAATGGAGGATCAATATTAAGCGTTCACGGCGGGGAAAGATTCAAGGATCCAGAATCTATTGCTTCTAGAAAACGAAGTGGGGAATCATAACAAACCCCCTAAGCTAATCATGTTAGATGATTACCCACAGTGGAAGAAAAGTTTTGAGATCTACTTGAATGGCATAGATCCCAATCTGTGGGAGTGGATAGAGACAGGGTATATCATGCTTGTAGGTGCACATGGAGTCAAATTTACATTAGGAGGCATGATTGATGGACAAAAGGTAAAGTACAATGCTGAGAAGAAAGTTTATGCTTTTCTAACTCAATCAATTCTTAAGGACATCTTCCATCAATTTAATAGAGAACAAGCAAGCTAAGAAGCTGTGGGATGCATTGGAAAAGAGGTATGACGGAAATGCATCGTTAAAAGCTCTAAAGGCTAAAGCGTTGAAAAAGGTGTTTGATAACTTCTCGTCAATGGGAAAGGAGAGCTTGGACGACGTCATTGATCGGTTCTACCACTTAATGAGTGAGCTACACACTCATGGAGTCACAACGTCTATGGAAGAAAAAGTTTCAAACTTTGCTGATGGGTTGCTAGAGAAGTGGGTTTCCTTTGTCTCCAACATCAGACAGAGTGATATGCTAGCGAAGTTAGACATCAATGACTTCATTCTGAAGCTACGAGAGGATGAAGTACAGGGCCCAAAAGTCTTCATAAGATCAGAATTCGGCACTGTACAACTCAACTCCACAAGCCAAAACGTCTGGAGCACCACTTGAGACAACATTTATGTCGAGTTTAGCTGGTCCATCTCAAGCCACTTATTCAGGATCTGACACGTCAGGGTCGTCTGGTACCCAATACATAGCACCTAAAGCCAATGCTACAAACTGAAGACCGAGAATCTCGGGAATATGACAGTAGAGGTAGCGAATGAGCACATGGATCTTTTAGCAGCTGTCGTCCACTCCTATGACAGGCTAGTTGCTTGGAAAATTGGGAACTGCCATCTGGCATTTGAGGACTACGAGCAGGTAGACGAAACAGAGCTGGAAAGAATGGACATAATGTGGGCCTTAGCTAGTACTGTCCGGAGAGCTAAGAAGTTTGCCAAGAAGACTGGACAAAACTTGATTGCTACTAAGGACACAACTTTTGGTTTTGACAAGACCAAAGTTACTTGCTTCAACTGTGAGGAAAAGGGGCACTTCAAACGTGAATGCGTGAAGCCCAAGGAGACAGGAAATGGGAATCCATTCTCGTCCTTTAATCATCAGGAAAAACCCACAAGTAGTCCTACCTCGTCAAGCATGGATCCTAAAGTCTTAACTGCTCATGATGACAAAGGACAAGATTGGAGCTTTCGGTTTGTGTCTCCGGGAGAATTCAACATTGCCAGTGTTGAGGATTTAGATGACCACTCAGCAAGTGAATGTGATGTTGCAGTCGAACTTGCAATGTCAAACTCTGAAGAAACTGCAAACGTGGTTGAGCACTTGTCTCAATAAGAGACAAGCACAAAAAGTTTAGAATCACCAGAACCAGAAAAGTCAGACTCTGCTTTGATGGCTGATTCAACCACTCCCTCTCAGGTAAGTACCACTGATCATTATTTGATAGTCATGCATGCATTGAATGTAATAAACATAGAGAGCATTGACTTAAAATTTTCTAGGTTATTAGATCACAATGATAACTTAGTAAATGATTTACAACTGTGCACAAAAGCCAATAGAATTCTAAAACAGAATGAGCACGGTTATAAAGAAAAGATAGAACTTTTGAACAAACAACTTAGGGAAAGCGAAGTTGTAGCTTTGAAGCAGGCTAATGATTTTAAGTTCTATCTGAACTCCCTAGAAGACATTAGGAAACAAAAGTTAGTTTGGAAGTAGAAGTAAATTCATTAAAGCAAAAACTGCATAGTTGGACAAGTTCCTCTCACATTGTCCAACACTTAGTGAGAGAACGCAACAATGGGGAGGGTTTGGGTTACAAAGTGGTACCACCACCAGATAAGACCTTGATGATTGCCAAAAGTAAACCAATCAACAATAACCCAATCAAGGATCATATGGTGTCAACTCGTCTTGTAACTGATCCAGATTCCACATGTAAACCTAATGAATCTGACACTAAACAAAAGGAGGCCACTTCAAAATCAAAAGGTAAAATGCCTTGTGTTAATCTGGATGAACACTTTGAAAAGCTTAAAGTAAATTCTGGGTCAACCACGTCTATTTCGGAACCTAAAAGGACCAAACAAGTTAACCACACACGTACTTCATGTATAAGTCCAGCTAAACAAAAGGGAAAAGATGTTAAAAATGTTCAAATAATTAATTTTGTTAAACAAGATAAAACATCTAAACAAGAAGTGTCAAAACCCAAACATAATAAAGTCACACGTGTGTCACACACTTCTCCATAGAAATAGTTAAATCATCAAGTCAAAAGCAGATCATGCTACAACTATGGAAAGTATGGACACATCTGTCTTACTGTCCTTATTATCAGACACCAAAGAAAAAGGTTGAACTTTATGACACTAAAGCAAGCTCTTCCAAAAGAAGCTCCATGACTCCACCAAAAAGAGTCAGTGAACCTAAAGTTCAACCTATCAACCAGTCGTCTGTTTATCACAAACAGACCTTACATAAAACTGGTTTATGGAAAGAAAAGTCCATCCTTGCATCTGATAATGAGAACAAGAAGACAACAAATCTTCCCTCACCCTCAAAAGGTCAATGCGTGGAATTTATGATGTGTGATGCCTCTGGGTCACCCAAGCCAGTTAAGGCTTGGGTCCCTAACCTCAACTAATGATTTCCATTGAATGTGCAGGGTGTTCGCTATAGTGCTGATACTAACACTTGGATCGTAGATAGCGGAGCATCAAGGCACATGACTGGAAACCGGGCACTCCTGTCAAGCGTCAAGCAAATTAAAGGAGGTCATGTTTCTTTTGTGGGAAATAAAGGAGGTTACATCATAGCTGAAGGGGAAGTAGGGAACCAGAAAGTGAAGTTTGATAAGGTAAACTACGTTCAACAACTTCAAAACAACTTACTTTCTGTATCCCAAATATGTGACAAAGATTTAAGGTAGTTTTTTATAACAAAGGTGCTATGTCCTGAAAAAGGACTATGTGGTCCTGGAGGACCAAGTCTTAATGTATGCCTCAAGATATAATGGCCTTTATGTCTTAGATCTATCAAAGGCCTCCACAAAGGATCATCAAGTTCAGTGCTTTTTGTCAAAGGCTACCAAGAAAGATTCAATCTCCTGGCATAGGAGAATGGGACACATAAATCCATGGAAGATAAATCACTTAATCTAGAATGATCTAGTGCGGAGAGTGAACGTCAAAAACTTCCAAATCCTAGATTTTTGTGTCGCCTGCAAGAAAGGCAAACAGACAAAGAAGGTTCATTCCATTGAACTGCCTCTTGAGCTTCTTCACAAGGATCTCTTTGGTCCAGTCAGTACAAGAAGCATTGCCAGCGACTTGTACTGCTATGTAGTTGTAGATGAGTACTCAAGATTCACTTGGGTGATGTTTTTGAAATTAAAATCAGAAACATTTGAGTCATTCAAGGAGTTAGTAACTACTTTGGAATCACTATATAAGTTGAAGGTAAGACAAGTACGCTCAGACAATGGAACTGAGTTCAAGAACCAATGGACGGACAATGATAGCAGACTCAAAACTGCCTATCCAATTTTTGAATGAGGCAGTTGCCAATGCCTATTACACGTTAAATCGAGTTCTGGTAGTTAAACACCATGGCAAGACGTGTTACAAGTTACTTCAACGACGTAAACCAAATCTAGAGTCTCTCAAACCGTTTGGCGCACCATGCACCCTACTGAAGAAAAATTAGGAGGGAAAGTTCAACGAGAAGGCTGAAGAGAGAATCTTTCTAGTATACAACATACTGAATAAAAGAGTTTACAACAACTCAACGGGTCAATTAGAAGTGTGGTGTAATGTGGACGTTAGAGATACACCACCCCGCCTGCTGGAAAAGGACCCGCATTCTTCTTTGATTATGATGGATTCTTCAAGTCTTTCAACATACCCCTGTCTTCTTCTGACGATGAGTTAGCAACCAAAATGATGTATGATGTCTTGAACACACCATCACAAGACTTAACATCATCTGGTTCACAAAGTGAATCACCTAACCATTTAGGGGGAGCACTTGAAGTTATTGACTTCTCCTCTGACAATGAAGCTGCTGAGAATGACCAGAACAATCAGAAACTCTGACAATGAAGCTGTTGAGAATGACCAGAACAATCAGAAGGAACATGTTCTAGCTACTGCAAGCCACAAGCATTTGTCATGATGTTCTGAGTCTTTGGAACCTCACACTCCTTCTGCCTCAGATACGGACCAAACGTTCATAATCTTGATTCTGAGGTAGTTGTTCCCACCACTCCTGGATCACGCCTAAATGTCTATCATCCTCTGGAAAATGTCATTGGGGATGTCAGATCAGGAGCTCAGACAAGAAATCAGCTATATTCAGCTGATTATGCCTCGGTAATGGAAAAAGGATACCTTCACCATGGTGCATATCATTGTTTTGTGTCTTAGTTTGAGCCAAAATACTTAGTGAAGTCCTAAACGATGAGGCATGGGTGAGTGCCATGAAAGAAGAACTTCTTTAGTTCAAGAAGTTAGGTATATGGAAACTGGTGGATAGACCTAAAGGTGCTAAAGTCATTGGCACCAAATGGGTCTTGCAATGTAAGAAAGATGACCAAGGTGTCATCATCAGGAACAAGGCTTGACTTGTAGTTCAACGATTTCAACAAGTCGAGGGAATTGATTATAATGAAGTATCTGTGCCTGTGGCGAGAATGGAAGCCATCCGTATCTTCCTAGCCTATGCCTCTTACATGAAGATTATAGTCTATCAACTAGACATAAAGAGTGCATTTCTTCATGGTGAAATCCGGGAAACAGTGTATGTTAGTCAACCCGAAGGATTTGAGGATCCATATCATCGAGACAGAGTTTACAAACTGATAAGGCTCTCTAAGGGCTTCATCAAGCCCTGAGTGCATCGTATGAAAAACTCTTAACTCACCTTGTGAAACATGGATATCGCAGAGGTGTAATTGACTGTACACTGTTCATCAAAGAAAAGGATAGTGATCCGCTGCTTGTTCAGATTTATGTTGATGACATAATCTTTGGTTCAAAGAACGAAGAGTCATGTAAAGAATTTGAAGCAGTAATGAAGGCAGAATTTGAAATGAGTGCCATGGGAGAGATGAAGTTCTTTTGCGGGTTATAGGTGGATCAAACACCAAAGGGGATATTTCTACATGAGACCAAGTATGTAGGGGATATTCTTAGTCGGTTTGACATGGAGAATGCTTCCGCATTAGGGACTCCACTTGCTACAAACCATGATTAGCACCTGACGAGAATGGTGTCTGGTCGATGCCACCATGTACTGAGGAATGATTGGTTCCCTCATGTACCTCACTGCCTCAAGACCTGATATCATGTACGCGACATGTCTATGTTCAATATATCAGGTAAAACCAAAAGTTAACCATCGTATCGGAGTTAAGAGGATATTTCGTTATCTGAAGGGTACACCAACACTTAGGTCGTGGTATCCTCATGATGACGACTTTGAGCATACCGCGTACAGTGATTCGGATTATGGCGGCTACAAGATGAACTACAAATCTACCTCAGCAGGTTGTCAATTCTTTGGGAGAAGATTAGTCACCTAGCAATGTAAGAAGCACACATCAGTTGTTCCTGTTCTCAAATCATCTGGATTCAACAACAGATGCGGGACTACGGTTTGAAATTTTCTAACACCCCCATATTGTTGTTAATTCTGTTGCAATAGCTGTTAGTAAAAATCATGTCCAACATCCTAAGACCAACACATCGGCATAAAGTATCACTTTATACATTATTGTTTTGAAAAGAATCTAGTCGATGTTGTTAAAATAAATACGGATTTTCAACGTGCTAACCTCTATACAAAAGCTTTTGATAAAACACAGTTCTATATTTGTTAGAGGTCAACGACGTTAAAAGAAAAGTGATGTATTCCAGAAGATGACCATGTTGTGTCCGATGCGTAAAGTCCATTTTTCTTTTATTTTTTTTATTTCCTTTATTTTATTTTATTTAATTAATTATATTGATGGTATTTCTTCACCTATTAAAACCCTAAAAATGCAAATCGTTTACGGTTTTAGAATTTTAGGTGGAGAATACGTTAAGTTAGTATTAGAAAAAACAAGGGAGAGGATAGTCTAACAGATAGAAATGAGATCGGATCTGTAAAACCGATCAATGACTATGGAATATGATAGTACACAGGAACAAAGCATTCGGACTTTAAAAGATTAATTCAATTAAATGCAAAATTCAAACTAAGTCTGAGAAGTCGGGCAATATAAAAGTGAAAAATGATAGTAAAACTAGTTGCTACTAAGGTAACACGGAGAAAGTAAACCTAGAGGTTGCTACACCATTAGATGATGTGTCAGTAGATTTAACACATAGATAAGTAGAGCTCGTTGGTGATCTCAAGATCAAACTAAGTTGGTCAACAAGCTGTGGGTTATCATCTTATCCCTGGTTAACACAATCAACAGAGTTCCAATAAGGGGTGACGAGCAAAATAAACGCCACAAATGTGTGCGGATGACCAACATATGAGCAAAGCACATGATGAAAAATGAAAAAAACCAATCAAACTAATAACCTATGTTGTTGGTGCGAACGGTGCAAAAAGAATAAAATTGCTCAAAGAAGAAGATAGGTTATGTGCCTCTCTGTTGTGCGGTGGCACTAGCCTACGGATATGCATTACCTATAATATTCTAAAATTCATTGTTGGCACTAGCCTACGAATAGTTTCTTCTTGTCAAAATACCCGTAGACCGCTCAAAAATCTCCTGAGGAATGTTAATTATCATATAAGCGTGGGATCCGCAAATGCTTGTTGAATAATTTAACCTAATGTATCACCAATCTGTGTCAAAGTCTATGTATGGATTTAAGTGGACAAGTATACTCACAATCATCATCGCTGCATTTCTTTAAAGTCGAAATCAATGTGGTGTCTTATAGTACTAGTATGATTTCCTAAACTTGCTAATGAATCTGGACGAAAACAAGATCTGGTATCAAATGATTTTGGAACGCGTTCTGAGTGATTTGATTACCTGTATGATTCCATAATCAATCGTTCCACTTATGGTCAAAATAACTTGAAGCTGCCTGTTCAACAAATAAATCTGTTAGATTTCTATCTTAGGATTTCAACCCCACACAATATCATAAAAACATTTTAGTTTTGTCGTTTAATTTTACATGTTTAAATTTTAGTCAGTTTAGCTTTATATATCGACTTGCCATGGAATTCAATATGGGATTTAATCACTTAAAAGGGTCACGTATGAGGTGACCAAACATATGTTCAAATGTTAAATGGGTCACTCTGAGATGACAAAATGTGTTGTGTTTAAAAGGATCACGACTGAGGTTATCAAAAGTTTTTTAAAGTTAAAATGATCATGTCTGAGATGATCGAATGCTCAATATGTTTAATAAAAATTAAATGGGGTTAAATGTCAAATGGTCATAAAGTCAAAATTATGAGTATGGTCTATTTGAACGACTGGACCATGAGTGGGAACTAATCGTACGATTGGACCATACTTAAGACAACTGAATGGAGCATGAGTATAAACCATTCACACGAATAGCTTACAAGATTGAGCCAGTCACCCAAATGGAGTTGTCCGAGTGAGTCTGTCGCCCAACTGAAACGCAGACGACCGACTGAATGTGATCGACTGAACCAATTGCACGACTGAGATCCAATCACCCGAATGAAAAGAGCGAATGGATCCAATCGCCAGATTGAAACCAGATTCGGTATGAATAGGGCTGTAGTCGATCGCATACACTCAACACTCCTCATTCGCCCTAAAATAGCCTAAAGTACCGTTACTCTGCCAAATTTTCCTCTAACCTACTTGATTTCAAATTTTGATATTCTGACGATTGCTGGTTGTTATACAGGTACAATGCAGTGCAACCTACATAAATCACAGTCGATTTGTGCCCTAAATCAATAAATTTGACCCTAACCAAGAACCGAAACTTAGTTGGACAAATTAACTAATAAACCTAAGTAAAATGTTGAAATCAAGGTTATTAGGTGCTAACTAGAGTGATTGCGAGTCTAATGAACCAAAACACGATGTCCAATATTAAGATTTGGTCAAAATTTGAATCTCAATTGAACAAACAGTAGGTCATGCGACTAGACACCCGGATGAGCTACAATCGCACGATCGAGCTAGACGAATGACTCAGTCGGCCAAATGAACAATGCGTATGAGCTCAGTTGGACAACTAAACAAGTCGTAGGCTCAGTCACCTGATCGAACTCACTCGTATGATAAGTCACCCAATTGTATTCAGTCGCATGTTAGGTTAAACAACTGAACCCATTCATATGATTCAATCGCATGATGAATTGAGACTTTCTCTCAAACAGTTTGATTTGAAATGGTTTCTGTTGTGTGATGATCTAACTTGTATGCTTCTTGTGTTACAGATTGATGGCTAATCGGTGGACCATCAACACCAAGCATAATATTTGTGCTCATCTGGACGCCACCACTCGGAACACTACCAAGTTTGCTGGCATCATAGCTTTTCTAAAGAGATCATGGATACACCGAGCCATATCTACACCATGCACTCCTTACAGGTCTATACAGCAGGCCTTCTAGGAGGGTGTATTAGTTGATCGATCTCGTGAGCCCTACTACATCAGAGTACTATATTTGGGCAAGACATAGAGGTGACTGCTGTAGATCTTTGATGCGTACTAGATCTAGTTGATGATGCTGCTCACCCAACCAGGCTACACCCTCTGACAGTGAGGGGCTGCTTCCTGAGGATGAAGTACTCTGGGGACATCAATGCAGGTGTGCTGAACAAAAGCAACCTGTGTCCCCAGTTCAAGTACTTGGCACACGTGATACTGAAGTGCATAGCTTCGAGAAGGGGTGGATTTGATGACTTATTAGACCAAATCCACAATGCCTACGTGGCATTGGTGCCGACCACCCCTTCAGCTTCTCCAGTGTGATATTTGCATACCTGATAGAGAATCTTGAGGCCAAAAGCAAGGAAGGCTTCTGTATGTACCCAAGATTCTTACAGATGATTATAGATGAGAAGCTGCCTTTTTTGCCCAAGGAGCGCCATGATGCAGTATCACTTGAGGTGATGGATGACACTACACTGGGCCGCATGAAGGTCTACAGGGGAAAGCAAGTCAAACCCCCTGTGAGGAGGCTATTCGGGCACCTGGCCCGAGAGGAGTATGTGGCGCCAACAAGACGTAAGTGGCACCATGAGGAGAGTGACTCAGATATAGAGCAGATTGCTCTCCCGTCTGATGTCTTCGATGATGATGACAGTGGCGCTAGTGGAGATTCTGCCGCCGCTCCGCTTTCTAGGGCCAGCCCTACACATGTTACACCTCCACTACCCACTCATGGAGAAGCCACCCACACCAGTTTTCCATCAGGATTTTTGCCCTCCTCATGAGGAGGAGGAGAGTGATGAGGAGCCATTGACCAGGATTATGGGCAACAGGGTAGTTGCCACAGATAGAGGTATAAGGGTGGTTGGTGGATGCCAAGGGGAGTCCGGGGATGCTGCTGTTGCAGATTCAGATCCCTCATATACCCCGGACCCGCCCAACAGCCAAAGGGAGCCACAATGCCTTAAGGCACAAGGAAGAAGAGAATGGCTCACCCCTATGGAAAGAAGGGGAAGAGACTGAAGTTCACACTAACCTCCTCTACAGCCACAGCCACTACCTCAGCCACTAGTCAACCACCACCACCACCAATGCTACCATTCCACCTGCCACCACTACTACCACCTCACACACCACTACCACAGCCACTCCACCACTACCCACATCACACACACCACCACTACAGTTCACCCAGCACCACCCACACATATACCACCTCCCATACTCACCACTGCCACCACCACCACCTCTAGCCACTAGGCAGGACCATCATATCACCCATCTTTCCCTTTAGGATCATCTCTATCTCCCAGTGGATAGAGGAATAGATTTTAACACTAAACGTATGGTGCTGAAGTTGTTAGCTGCTGATGACGAGAAGACTGCTAAGCTCCGACAGTTAGTGGAGCTTACTGCTGCACAATCCTAGTAGATCTCTCAGCAGGCACAAAAGATTGAGGAGGAGGCTTAGCATATGGCTGCTCAAAGTCAAGAGATTGCCCAACTCAGGGAGCAAAACGTGATATCGACTAAGTAGATCGAAGATTTGGAGGATGCAAAAGGACCATCATGCTCAAACTTAAGGGCACAAAGGATGAGCCTCTGAAGATCCTAGAGGAAGATGGTGATGATGGTGATGATGTGATGAGGATGATAGTCATGATGATGATGGTGATGATGATGGTGATGATGAAGGTGATGATACATAGGGAGGTTATGATAAAGACGGAGGAGACGATGAAGGAGAAGGAGATCCATTTGCTTCGGGTGCCCAAGAAGCTAGTGAGAGGCAGACCAAGAGGAATCAAGATCAGGGTGCCTCGACATCAGCCCGACAGCAGAGGACCACAGAATCAAGAATCAAGATGTTTATGTAATTTAATCATGTGTACTTGAATATTGTATTAAACTTATGTGCGTGAATGGTTATGTATATATTTAATGTTTTATGTCTTGATTATTTACTGATGAATGATGTGTTATATGTGTTTAAATCAAGTAGATCAAACTTTCAACGAGATGAATACGATGTTGCTCCCCTTCAACAGATCAAGACTCAATTCATTATGATTCTTGATCTGTAAGGGATTGTCAAGAGGTCAGTGAGCTATGCTCCCAAAGAGGGGGAAATCATTCATGACCTCGCTGATGAGCAACTGGCCGAGATGTTCCGTTAAATCCAGATGAACTCATCAAAGATGCCCCTACCGTCGATGTTGCTAGTGATGACGAGCTCCACGATGTTGATGAGATAGAGATTGAAGACGTCACAGCACAACACTATCCTGAATATACTAATCAAGAGGGAAATCTGGTCCTTGATTTTGGTGATACACTCGATAGTGGCATATATGCTAAACTCGATACAATGGAGAGGGAGACCGGGAAATCAGAAAGAAAAGCCCAAGCCTCGGATGCCGATGTTGACACCAAAAAGGCTGAGTGGGTGGCTTGTTTTGTAGAGATCTGTGCCCAATGCACAGCGCCAAGCAAGTGCCTACGCCAAACTCTACAGAGTAAAGAAGCATCTAAAGGTGTCTGGCAAGATTATAGCATGGGCCTACTTTGAGGATCTAAATGTATATGCTGTGAAGCGGGAGAAGGAATCGAGTACTTCAGATTTCCACATGATCTGAAGACTCTCCCTAGTTTTGAGCTCAACCAGTTGGCACGCCTGAACCTGTTGTATGCTGATCCCAGGAAGATGTCAGGCTGGTTTGAAGTTGCGTTGAAGAGAGAATACCACACTCGATGGGTTAACTTCAAGCCTCAACACCTAAAAGGTACATTCGAAGGTCGGAGGTGGACCCAAGGACTGGGAACCCCAAAGTGGTGTTGAAGTGGAGTCCTCCTCATACTATGTAAAAGATCCCCATGAGGGAAATGCCACAAGACTTCACTCCCCAGTTCAAGTGTGGTATTATGACTAGCGAACAGGAAAAGCGGTCATAGTGTTACAAAAAGAGCGTAAAATGGAGACCATCCGGGTATTCGACCCAATGTGGCTAACCAACCTATCAGCTAGTGATGTTTATACTTTATACAGGTGGCCATTATTCTATGACCCATAGGATATCGTATACGCCCTCCAGTTTTAGAATGGAAAAGACTCTCCTTTGCTTTTGAGATACATGTTGGAGTCATAGTCGAGGAGAGGCATAAGAGTTTGACGAGCTAATGAAAGATGCCAGAAAATGATAGAAACTAGGTCCAAAGGGGAGTTTGTAGATACATATGTACCTAGTTTATGATCTTAATGTAATATGTATGTCATCTCCTTAATGTAAATGAAATATATGAATTGAATGAAACATAATATATGATTGATGATCTTAATGTTGAATGTTTCAGTGTATATTTGAATGTTTATGTTTATTAACGCATATTGAACTACTATATAGGTTTGTGGTTGTTTGAATAATCTTAGTAAAGTATTATTGAGAACATATTCAAACTTAGTCGTATGAAGTTCTCATGTGAATGGCCCATGCTAATGACCATACACATGAACAACTTCATGCTAATGAACCAGTCGCATGACTGAACCTGGAGACTGGATCAGTCGCACGATTGTGACATGAGATTGACTGAGTCGCATGATTGAACACTTAGTCGTGTGAATGGATCAAACGCATGACTCAGTCGCACGACTAAACCATGCCAATGGTTCAGTCACACACGATAAGAACCATAACTATAAATACCACTTAATTGTGGAAAACATAATACTTCGAATACCTATGTGCTATATCATACCCTAGCCGTCCAGAGACTTCTAAGAACTTGTTCCAAGTTCATAGATCGCACTAGATCGATTTCCAATCGTTCTTAATGTGTAGATTCAATATACAATTGATTCTATGTGCGTTCTCACTCATTGGATTGCCAATCAAATAGGATTCCGCACTATTTGAGTGGTATACACGTAAATCAGTTAGTAGTTCATCTCGTACATGATCCTAACAGATGAGATTGTGATAGAAAGTGAAGATGAGAAGATACAGAAGGTAGGAAGTCAAACTACAAAGTAAAGAAATGAAATGATGCTGCAACCATTGTCAAGGAAATCAAGCAGAGTACTCTGGTGTGTCAATGTGAGAAGGCTTTAGGAGCAAAAAAAGTGGTGTTATGACTTCCTTATGAGGTAATTTAGGACATGTGTTCTTCAGCTTGCAAAATCGTTTATTTGGGGTATACAAAGCTAATTGTTTGTTAATCGATAATGAAAGAATTAAAAACGAATTAGTGATGAACTTAAGATAAACAAGTCTAAATATTTTGTTATTTTAAATGAAGCTTTAAAGAAAATGATCATTTAAAAAGAATTGTTTTGGAATGAAATGTCAAAATTAACACTTTAACTAAAACGGTTGCACTTGCTGAGTTTTAAAACAAGCAAGCTTTAGTCAAGCATGATAAATGGACAATATCTGGGATGAAACATGATGATTTATGCAAATCTCAAAAGGGGGCTAGGATTAAGACAGGTTTAAGCTATGACGATGCTAAGGTTTATCCCCCTCCTAGCACTTACTATTATTCACCTATGCATGTTCCTCATCCTTCTAAATATTTGATCACAATAGATACTAACAGTATGTTTGCAGGTTTAATAGGTGTGAACACTTAGCACGTACGTGAGGACTATGGTTATGACTAACTAGCGGCTTGGATGCACTATTCTTAGTACATCTCAATCTCAGCATTCTGTTTTAGATCATAAATCTAGTTTAAGTTCTGTTTTTGTTTCAAACAAGTTGTAGCAGACAATGTTCCATCTTGTTCTACTGATATTTCTATTTCCTCTTTAAATAATTTTCATTGTAATGATGATGTCTCTTCTGATTATGTTGATGTTGTGAATGATTCCACTGTGAAGAGTGAAGAGAAAATTAAAAGTAATTGTTTTGAAAAATTCTTTTCGCACCCCATCCTATTTTTTACCCCAACTAATATTTCATTATTAAGTGAAAGGGTAACATCATCATCTAATGCAAGTACAAGTGGTACAAGTACAACATATACTTCAGATGAATACTTATCATTTTTTGTAAATAATCATTATGTTTTAATTAAAAATAGACCTACAGACATGCATGAGACTTATGGTGATGTTGATTCTAGATTATCTGATGTGATGAGGAAATATACACTGATAAAATATCTACCTTGTTGCATAACAGACCTATATTAAAATCATATTGATTTCAGTGTGGTAAAAATGATCATGTAATTAAGCACTATTCTGAACTACGTCATACACATGTTAATAGGAATTCATTTGGGAGTAGATTGACTTATTTGGTTAATAATTTATTTTGCTAGAAGTCATCCTTAATAAAACCCAAAGTTGTTCAAACTTGGGTTCCAGTTTCACTTGGTTAGTTTCTTCTTTGATATTTGGGCAGGAGTCATCCACTAAAGTTGTAAATAGTGTATGGCATGTTGATAGTGGATGCTCTAGACACATGATAAGGCTAAATGATTTATTGACTAATTATCAACTAATCAATGTAGGATGTCAGTTATGTACCTCTTGCACTAGAGAAAGTCAGTTATGTACCTGAACTTGCTTTCAGTCTGTTGAGTGTCTCTCAAATTTGCGATAAAGACATTCCGGTCTTGTTCAAGTCCAATGAATGTCTCTTTTTGAAATCAAAGATTGATATTGTAGAAGAAATGGTGCTTATGCGGGCTCCAAGAAAGAATGATACATATCTCCTTGACATGGGTTCTAGAGAGTCAACGTCTACCATGACATGTCTTCTATCAAAAGCTTCCATATCTGAGTCTTTCTTATGGCATCATAGATTGGCCACGTTAATTTCAAGAATATACACAAATTAGTTAAAAACAATCTTGTTAGGGGGTTATCTTTAAAGGATTTTACAATGGTTGAAAAATGTATGGCTTGTACCAAGGGAAAACAACATAAAAAACTACATAAACCAAAACTTGAAAATAGCATATCTAATCCCCTCGCGTTGTTACATAATGATTTGTTTGGACCAATGAGTGTTAAATCAATTGCTAAAAAATATTTCAATCTTCTGGTTACAGATGATTTTTACAGGTATTCCTAGGTGAGATTTCTTGCCCATAAAGGAGAAGTTGTTGAGGAGCTGCAGAAGTTAATTCTTTCTATTGAGATGATAAGCAAGAGGAAGGTTATGGCGATTCATGGTACTGAATTCAAAAATCAAATTTTTGATTCGTCTTGTGCTGGTAAAGGTATTGAGACAATCCAGTGCAGGGAAAACACCTCAATAGAACGGTGTTGTTGAATGAAAAAATCACACCTTCATTGAAGCTGCTTGTACCATGCTGATGAAGACCTTTTTACAGATCATCTTCTGGGCAGAGGCAGTAAATTGTGCTTCGTATGTGCTTAAGAGGGTGTTGATAGTCAAAGACAACATGAAGACTCCATAGAATATTTCATAGGAGGAAACCTTTAATGTTGCTCATGTACTCTCCTCAATACCTAGGCACAAAAGACCAAATTCGGTGCTTTGTCAGATGAATGTTACTTCATTGGCTACTTCTTTTCTCAGAGAGCTTATGAGGTGTATCACAAGAGAACCTGTATTGTGCAAGAGTCCTTATATGTTGATTGGCAGGAATCTAATTCCTCTGATGTCCGATCACAACCTGCATTGTTCTTTGACTCCAATACGGTGTTCAACTCGTTTAATCTTCCGTTTTTTGATGATGATGCGTCCATCTCCAATGTTCAAACAAACATTATTCCTCGAGATCCTACTCATCTATCCCCTCAAAATCATCAACTAACAATGCTACATCAGTTGACATTGCATCTTCCTCATCAACCATTGATTTTCCACCTCCACCTATTTCAACATCTTTTCCCTCATCACCTACATCACCGATTGATTCTACCAACCATCTTCATCTCCATCATCAAACCATCCACATCCCATCAGCCAACCTACTTCAAATACCTTGCCCTTAACCACTACTTTTAAAACCCTGAAAGACCATCCCCATGATAACATTATAGGATCCATCACACATGGAGTTTGGATGCAAAGTCAATCTGGGTTGACTAATGTATGCCTATTCTCTTCTTTTATATCCTAAATCGTGCCAAAGAACATTCATGCAACTCTTCAAGATCATTGCCGGGTTAAGTCAATGCAATTGGAGTTGCAAGAATTTCAGAAGCTCAAGGTGTGGTCCGTGGTGATCTCCCACCAAACAAATGCCCAATAGGCGTGAAATGGGTGTTTAAGAACAAACCTGATGGTTTTGTATTGTGGTAAGAAATAAGTCTAGATTGGAGGTTCAGGGCTTGCTCTAGAAAAAGGATAGATTACCTGGAAGTCTTTGCTCCTGTAGCCCGTCTTGAAGCTATTATGATCTTTCTGGCTCATATTGTCCACAAGTGGTTTAAAGTCTATTAGATGTATGTCAAATGTTCATTTCTTTATGGAGACATTGACGAAGAGATATACATGTGTCAACCACCAGGATTTGAGGATCCTGACATTCCTGACAAAGTCTACAAGCCTGATAAGTCCGTTTATGGTCTTCGTTAGGCACCTCGGATCTGGTACGTGACTCTAACACTATACCTTTTAAGCAATGGTTTTTCTCGTGGCACCATTGATATGATGTTATTCAAGAAGTAAGTGGATGGTGAGATGCTTATTATACAAGTCCATATGGATGATATTATTTTTGGCAATACCAATCCAAAGATGTGTTGGAGTTTGAGGAAGTCATGTGGGTCGCTTTGAAATGAGCATGATGGGGGAGATACGCTTTTTCCTTGGGTTGCAGGTTGAACAAAAGTAAGAAAGAATTCTCATTCATCAGGAGAAGTATATTAAAGACATTCTGAAGAAATTCAAAATAGATGATGCTTCTCCTGAACTCACTCCTTTCATTGCTCAAACTTGCCTCACTCCTGATGAAAATGGGAAACCTGATGATATCATCTATATAGATGTATGATCGGTTCCCTTATGTATCTCACAGCAATCGTCCTGACATAACCTTTGCTGTAGGATATTGTGCTCGATACCAATCTGCCTAAAGGAGTCTCATGAAAAGGCTTGAAAACGAATTTTTTGTTATCTTAAAGGCTCCTCTCGCTTAGGGCTTTGGTACCCTCATGGTAGGAATATTGACTTACATGCTTATTCTGACAGTGATTCAAATGGTTGCAGGCTAAACAAAATCGTTATTGGAGGCTATCAGTACGTAGGAAATTGTCTAGTATCGTGGTAGAGCAAGAAACAGACTAGTGCCTCTCTCTCTATAGGGTAGGCAGAGTACATTGTTGCTTGAAGCTATTGCTCACAAGTGCTTTGGATACAACATCAGATGATTGCTAATGGGATCAACTTTCTCCATAAACCGCTGTTATGTGATAATGAATGTAAGGCCCCGTTCCGGGGACGCTTACAGCTGATCAATCATTGCACATAAAACATAGTATATATTAAAATTTGTCAAACAACACAGTGGAATAATTTAATCAACTCATTCATTACTTTTGAAAAATAATACAACATTCATAATAATCATAAATGTTGTTTGTTCACACTACAATACAAAAACATTATCATTTAACAAATTGGATTCTTTACCAACACTGCCAGTAGTCGCCCCTGCCATCCTCAACAACATTTACCTGCCAACTGGAAAATACATAAAAGTCAATTTTGTTGAGTGAGTTCTAGTTTTATACATAAAATACTTTTCTTTCATTTAATACCATACGTATATCATTATTATCTTCCATTACCATTTATTATCCATCTTTCATTCATTTTTTACGTATTAGTGTCATCCACTATACCCCAAACGTAAGCACAAATCAGGCACGGGGCTGAAGTTTATAAGAAGACTTCCATAATGCACATAGCCTGCACTAACATCAGGGTAAGGGACAAAGATCCCACCTTTATACTGTACCCCAAAAATAAGCATAAAACGGTACTGGGCGAAGTTTATCAGACTTCCATAACGCACATAGCCTGGCACCATCATAGGGGCAAGCAACAAGGATTCCATACATATGTTTACCCCAAACGTAACACAAAGAGGGTACTGGGCCGAAGTTGATAAGACTTCCATAACGCACATAGCCTAGCACCAGCACCGGGGTAAACATCTAAGGTCATAACTGGAAGCTATACGTTTGGCCAGTCACAAAGACTAGACCCCTATGTGTATCCTTACCGAGTCAGCTAGACCACAAATAGTTAAGCTAACGACAAATTAGACTCGTGCACCTCCTTACATTTGCTTGCAAGACTTTCCATTTAATCTTCATTAATGCATGCGTTCTTTCATTCTTTACGTACCACTTTCATTACATAATACTTTACATTCATTTCATAATCATAACACGTAAATCATGGATTAATGCATAATAGGAACATGAAGTCAACATAACACATTCATACATAACATCACATAAACATTACATTCCCTATCACACATCATCATAAACATCATGCATCATCCATTCACATACACATACACATGCACAACAAGAACAAGTCATCATAGAGCATAACCAACACTCCGCAGGGCCACGAGGATTGGGGGCGACAAGCCTTGAAAGCGGGGTCTTAGGGGTAGCAACCCCTAGTGGGGTCCAAAGGGCAACACCCCTGGCTGGGGTCACACTGCTAGGTTATCATGAAATTTTTTATTTTAAGCATTTATATAGCACATTTTCATATAGAAAAATCAATCTTCTTGTTAAAACCTTTTAAACTCTTGGTCATTTAAATTGTATATTTAGTTTGCATTTCCAGCCTCAAACTAGTTTAAAACCTTTAACATAGTGGATCTAGAAGTCACCTTAACTTAGTGAGCAACTTCTCAATCAAGCTATCTAAGCAAGGGTCGCACTAGGCAGCCTGCAGATAAGTTAACACTCGAAGGGGTTAATTTCTTTCTAATTTCTCTACCAAATTATTTCGCTGCTAGTTTCGCCAGTAGTTTCACTGCCATCTTAGATGGAGGTTTCGCGGCCATCTTAGCTGGCGGTTTCGCGGCCATCTTAGCTGGCGGTTTCGCCGGCGGTTTCGCCGGCGGTTTCGCCGGCGGTTTCGCCGGCGTTTCGCCGGCGGTTTCGCCGGCGGTTTCGCGGCGGTTTCGCCGGCGGTTTCGCCGGCGGTTTCGCCGGCGGTTTCGCCGGCGTTTCGCCGGCGGTTTCGCCGCCGGCGGTTTCGCCGGCGGTTTCGCCGGCGTTTCGCCGCGGTTTCGCCGGCGTTTCGCCGGCGGTTTCGCCGCGGTTCGCCGCGGTTTCGCCGGCGGTTTCGCCGGCGGTTTCGCCGGCGGTTTCGCCGGCGGTTTCGTTGGCAAGTTCGCTGACGGTTTCGCTACCAGTTTCACCCAGCTTTCGTTGGAAAACCATGACTGCGAAACTACCTATGAAACTATAGTTTTTGTAACACCCAATTATTTTTTTGAGTCAATGAAAGAAGAATAAAGTGAAGAATGTTGGATTCTATATGCCCAAGACACATAAAACATTGATGCGGTTAGTATGTCATGATCCAAGTCGGGTTATACCCAATAACAAGCTTTGCAATCACCAAGAATTATTTAATTGATGATTGGATCATGCAATTAAATAATTACACCAAATTTAGAAAATAGGTTTTCTAAATTAGTTATCTGCAAGATGAAAGAAGTTATAAGGATAATTTGTTGATGGGTTTATTACTATTTTTGTTATTTAAAAGAGTTTAAATAACACTAATAACATGTGAGTGTACTTTAATTAAATTGTTTAATTCGAGAAGACATATGTCACATTTTAAATAAGTCTAGTATATGACTTATTAATGTGTGACAAAAGACCTAGTTTAGGAGGGAAATACCTCCTTTTGAAGTCAAATTTTCTGCCCCATTGTGTGGGGAAGACCAAAAAGCTTGTCTTGAAACTTACACTCTTTATGAAAGAGTGTAGACACACTTTTTCATCCATCACTTCATTTTGCATGCTCCAAAAAAAGTCTCTCCTTTTGTTCTTCCCTTGAGTTCTCGGCCGAAACAAGAAGAAGAGAGCATTTTGGGCGTTTTGGTGCACTCTCCCTAGCAGAGTGGTGATTGCTTCAAGGCTTGGGGTATCTAACTTGAGAGGTCCTTCCTTGGAGCTTTTGGCAGATTTTGAGCATCCAACATCCCATTTTCTGTTGATTTTTGGCTGCTGGAAAAGGTAGTTTGGTAGCCCTTTGTGGTTGTCATAATATGTTGTTTATTAGCTTTACATAGCTTGCTTATTCACATAATATGATCCTTGTAATATGGGTTTCTTTTATACATATTTTGTCACCTAAAGAACATGATTTTTCAATTTTGTAATCATGTTTCAAAACTTATATCCGCTGCGTTCTTCAGAAACTTTAAGAGGTTATACTATGATTTTATGTTCTAACAAACCCAACATTGGCATCTAGAGCCAGTTATGTGGATAGCTTGCTTGTTCTTGTCCTTTAAAAATCGTTTTATGGAATTTATAACCCTTTTAAGGGCTGCAATATTCTTGTATGTTGAATCCCCAAACTTTCAAGGTTATATTACACATGCTTGTGATTAAACCTTGAAAGATATGTATGTTGATATGTATGTTGTTTGGACAATGTTAAAACCCGAAATCAGTTTATGTTGGCTGAAATTTCGTGGGTTTTAGAGGGGATTCATTGTTATGTTTGGATGATATGATGAATTTTTATATTGGTGCATAACCTAGCCTTGGCCTTGTGTTGTTTGGATGATTGCAATGGTTGTATTTGTTATTCAATGGGGTTGTGTATTTATTTATTTGTGCTTTGTTTAAAATGTAATTTATTTATTATTGGGTTGTAATAAATAGATTAGGTGCATTTTCATTTTACTAGTTATCTTGGAAAAGGACTTTATATCTTGTAATATGAAGACGTACGCGTTGGAAGCACAAAGGAAAGACATAAGAGAAACATGGAGCATTTTGGATGCGGTTTCAAGTGGGAGGCTTTTGGAAGCTTTCTATGTGTTTTGACCCTTAGGAATGCCCTATGGACCACACTTGTGATGGCAAACAACTGTGGACCACTTTAGATGCTATGGTTATGCACATATGCTATGTTGTTTTGTTTATATTATTGGGGTTGATGGCATGTATGTGATATTTGCTTTAACAATCCTATCAATGATCATAACAAACTAATTTAATGGTTCTTAATCATTAAAAGGTAATAAAAGGTTATTAAAATGATTTAATGATTCTAAAGATTAAATAAGTTTTAATCAAAGACCATAGGGTATCTTGTATTTGAAAGCATGCAAATAGAAGTACAAAGAGTTTTCTAAACTAGAATTATGAAATCTCTAAATATTTTAAAACGAGATCAACACTGTCCTTTTACACAACACTTGAGTCACTTGGGAACTCTTAGTGGGATAAAGGTCACCTAACCATTTTGAGGGAACTTGTGATTTGAGGTGAGAATGCCTTATTTGTGGGATAAAGGTCACCTAACCACTTATTTTGGCAAACTCACACGTGGTGTAAGTAGGGTGTCTTGATTTGCAAACCATGTAAAATGGATCACCTACAATGTGGTTTCCAAATGGTGTTGATGGGATTAACATGCCGACTTTACATATGATGTTTTAAGTCGATCCCATATCTCTAGAAGTTGCAAATGGTTGCAATCGTCAATCGTTGACCACCTTATTAATTTAAATCGTAGGATAAAGGTCACCTAACTACAATTTAAATGTAATGTTGGATTCTAGATTTTAATATAAAATGGCCATAAAAGGTATTTATTATTAAAATAACAATATCAAAAATACTAAAATTGATCTTTGTTAAATTTTGTACATGGCCTCCAATAACCATGATAACAATGAAAATTCATCCGCGTCCGCCCAATCTTTAAGAGCGATTCTCCAAAAGGAACGTCTAAACCATAACAATTTTATTGATTGGTTTCGAAACTTGAGAATCGAAACGTGCCTATGTTTTAGACGGCCCTATCCCCAATCAACCTAATGAGGATGATCGGGAGGCCTTTAACGACTGGTTAAAATACACTGAGGACTCGGTCCAAGTGTCTTGCCTCATGTTGGCAAGCATGACTCCAGATCTCCAAAAGGAGTACGAAAATCACAGAGCCTATGACTTGATAACCCAGCTGAAGGAAACGTTCCAACAGCAAGCAAGGGTGGACGCTTTGAAACGTTCCAACAGCAAGCAAGGGTTGGACGCTTTGAAACGGTCCAAGCGCTTCATGCATGTCGTATGGATGACAATCAATCTGTTTCATCTTATGTGCTTAAGATGAAAAGTCACATTGACCGCCTCGAGAGGCTTAATTGTCCCGTCTCGAAGGAATTGGCAACGGATTTGATCCTTAATGGCCTTAGCAAAAGGTTAGAGACATTCGTGTTAATTACAACATGAATGCATGGGACAAGAGCATTGGTGAGCGTCACTCTATGCTCAAAACGGCCAAGGCGGCCATGGGTAAAAGGGTTTTACCCGTTCTCACCATCAATGAAGGTGGGAACAAGAAAAGGCCTCATCCCGTGCCCAAGGCAAGAGTTGCCAAGGGTAAGGGACCCATGTCGGGTAAGGGGAAAGGGGTGGCAAAGGTGCCACCCAAAGCACCGGAGAAGAAGCAAAATGTTGCTTCGAACGACCCATGCTTTAAGTGTGCGGAGATTGGACATTGGGCAAGGAATTGTCCCATCCATCTCCAAGAGTTGAAAGCAAAGAGGGATGTTGGGCAGACCTCAGGTACAACATACATGATCCATATTGATTTAAACTTAATATCCTCTAACACATGGTTATTGGATACCGGATGTGGAACTCACATTTGCAATTTGTTGTAGGGGTTCAAAAGAAGTAGTGACTTCAAGAAGGGGATGTTAGCCTCTACATGGGCAATGGGGCAAAAGTTCAAGTTGAAGCCCGTGGTGACTACATCTTGAAACTTCCAAATGGTTTGGAAGTAATTTTGTATGATGTTTTGTATGCTCCTAGTTTGACTAGGAACATTATCTCTGTAGCCCTATTAAAACAATTTGGATATGCATTATCATTTATTGGAAATGAAATTCATGTTGCTTTGAATGACATGTTTTACTTTAAAGCTATTCCCGTAAATGGTATTTATGAATTGGTTCGTGAAATCACATTGAATGATAGCTTGTTGTACCAAACTAGTACCAAGAAACTTAAATCGGATTTGAGTGACTCTTACCTTTGCATTGTCGTCTTGGTCATATAAACAAGAAAAGAATTCAAACACTACAAAAGAATGGTCTTTTAAAAACAAGTTATGTGATTCATTTGATGTGTGTGAGTCTTGTTTACAAGGTAAAATGACTAAGGCACCTTTTAGTGGAAAACCGAAAGGGCAAAAGATTTATTAGGAATCATACATTCGGATGTATGTGGTCCTTTTAAGCCAATAACAAGGTACAATGAAAGATACTTCATTACCTTCATCGATGACTATAGTCGATACGGGTATGTGTACTTGTTAAGACACAAAGATGAAGCTTTTGAAATGTTTAAAATCTTTCAAAATGAAGTTCAAAATCAACTCAATAAGTCAATTAAAATTCTCCGCACCGATAGAGGAGGTGAATACCTCAATGATGCTTTTAGGGAACATCTTAGAAATTATGGGATTGTCTCACAACTGTCTCCACCAGGAACACCAAAGCACAATGGTGTGTCCGAAAGGAGAAATCGAACTTTATTGGATATGTTTCGATCTATGATGGCTAGAAGCTCATTACCTCTGTCATTTTGGGGTTTTGCTCTGCTCTCTGCGGCCCGTATTTTAAATATGGCCCCAACCAAGAAAGTGGATAAAGCACCATTGAAATATGACATGGAAGGGTTCCATCATTGTCATATTTAAGGGTGTGGGGGTGTGAGGCTTATGTGAAGACTCCCACCTCGAACAAGCTTGAAAGTCGTTCCACTATGTGTATCTTTATTGGATATCCAAGAGATTCTATGTGATATTATTTCTATGATCCAATACAACAAAGGGAGTTTGTTGCTAAAAAGGGTGAGTTCTTGGTAACCAATTCCTTATGGAAGGAACTGGTAGTAGAACTGTGGATCTTGAAGAGGATCAAGAACCACAACTTGATACACGTTTGGTTGAAACTATCACTCAACATGTGGATGTTGAGGATGATCAAATGGTTGATCGATACACTGAAAACGTTCGCAGATCTGGTAGAACTAGTAATCCACCTGAAAGATATGGATTTTTCATTGATTGATGCTATATGATAGATTCTGATGAACCGATCACATACCATGATGCTTTGTCCAATTTGGATTGTGACAAATGGCTTGATGCCATGAACGTTGAGATGCAATCCATGTATGACAATCAAGTATGGGACTTAGTTGTACCTCCTCTTAACTCCAAAGTAGTGGAAGTAAGTGGATTTTCAAGAAGAAAACTGATATGTATAGAAACTTGGATACTTATAAGGCTAGACTTGTAGCAAAAGGTTTCACTCAAACTCAAGGGGTTGACTATGATGAAACCTTTTCACCTGTTGCGATGCTAAAATCTATTAGGATATTGTTTGCCATAGCTGCTCATTATGATTATGAGATTTGGCAAATGGATGTCAAAACCGCTTTCCTAAATGGATATCTTGAGGAAGATGTCTATATGGTTCAGCCTAAAGGTTTTGTCGATCCAAAACATCCTGATAAAGTATGCAAGTTAAAGAAATCAATCTATGGATTGAAACAAGCATTGAGAAGTTGGAATCACCATTTTGATGAAGAAATAATTAAATTCGAATTCATCAAGAAGGCTGATGAAGCTGTGTATATAAGAAAGCTAGTGGGAGCATCATCACTTTCCTAGTATTGTATGTTGATGACATACTACTATTTGGAAATGACATTCCAACCTTGAAAGGTGTAAAAACCTGGCTTGGAAGTTGTTTTTCCATCAAGGATCTTGGTGAAGCCGCCTATATTCTAGGAATAAAGATCTGTAGGGATAGATCAAGGCAGTTGATTGGTTTAAATCAAAGTGCATACATTGATAAAATCATGAAAAGGTTCAAGATGGAGAACTCTAAGAAAGGTACGGTACCTATCCAAAGAGGAACGATATTGAGTACCACTCAATGTCCTAGCTCAAAGGATGACCAAGGTAAAATGAAGGCAATCCCATACGCATCTACTATTGGATCCATCATGATGCAATGATATGCACTCGACCGGACGTGTCATGCGCCTTAAGCATGACAAGCTGATACGAGCAAAATTCTGGAAACAGTCATTGGATGGCTGTTAAGAACATACTTAAGTATCTAAGGAGGACAAAAGATATGTTCCTAATCTATGGATCTGGTGATGAGGAACTCGTTGTAAAAGGTTACATGGATGCGAGTTTCCAAACCGATCGTGAAGATTCACGGTCACAATGGGATATATTTTCATTATGAATGGAGGAGCGGTCTCTTGGAAGAGCTCCAAACAGGATGGGGTGGCTCTATCAACTACAGAATCACAATACATCGCCGCCTCATTGGCAGCTCAAGAAGCTGCATGGTTGAAGAAATTCATTGCCGATCTAGGGGTTGTCCCTTCCATTCAGGACCCCCTAGAGATCTTTTATGATAACGAGGGTGCGATTGCCCAAATCAAGGAACCTCGTGCTCATCAAAAGACTAGGCACATTGAGCGGAGATTCAACTACATAGGAGATGAAGTTGAAAAGGGAAAGATATGTATTCGCAAAGTTCACAGGGATCAAAACATTGCGGATCCTCTCACGAAGCTCCTTGAAAAGGCAAAGCATGAAGGTCATACTTGTGCCATGGGACTTCAATATTCTAGTGATTGGATTTGATCTATAATTTTGTATTTGGATATGTGGAACTTTTTATTATTTGAATAAAATTATTTGGTTATAATGTTTCAATTAATGTTCCAATTTAGCATGTTTAATCCATGAGTAAATTGTTTACTCTAAATGTTCGTAGTCGTTCAGACTTGTGGGAACAAGTGTGAGGGTAAGATTATTATGAACTTGGATTGGTTGATATTCATAAGGATGAATATAGAGCAATGGGTTGCTACCGACGTTCATAGATATTTGTGGGATACAAATATTGGACTAACCCGCATCTCAAATTTTACTACATGGAATCTTATTGATTGATCATAAGTAAATCTGAGTAAAGGAGAATATCATTTTGTATCCTCAGACTTGAGATACATATTGGGTTTTGATATTCACCAAGTATCATACCTTGATCTAGTTATCCGCTGTTCTGAAATAATGGATAGTACATGAGACTATGTTCTGGTGTGACATAAGGTGATTGTGAGAAACGTATGTAGTCAAGATGGGATTTGTTCCTCTTATTCATTGAGCGTTAGATGTCTAAGGCCTGGATAAGTTAAATCAACAAGGAATGATCACTCTGTGTCCTTCGATTTAGCATGACATCTGTAACAAAAGGATAGATGATTAATTCACCTAAATCATTTCAAGTAGGATACTTGAATGGAATGATGTTATTGAATGGCTATAAGTCATGCGTACTAAGGGTAGTAAATCGTTGTTATGCAGTATTTACTGCTTGCATCAATCTTCTATGAATCTTGTGCAAGTGGGAGATTGTTGGATTCTATATGCCCAAGACACATTGAACATTGATGCAGTTAGTATGTCATGATCCAAGTCAGGTTATACCCAATAACAAGCTTTGCAATCACCAAGAATTATTTAATTGATGATTGAATCATGCAATTAAATAATTACACCAAATTTAGAAAATAGGTTTTCTAAATTAGTTATCTGCAAGATGAAATAAGTTATAAGGATAATTTGTTGATGGGTTTATTACTATTTTTGTTATTTAAAAGAGTTTAAATAACACAATAACATGTGAGTGTACTTTAATTAAATTGTTTAATTCGAGAAGACATATGTCACATTTTAAATAAGTCTAGTAGATGACTTATTAATGTGTGACAAAAGACCTAGTTTAGGAGGGAAATACCTCCTTTTTGAAGTCAAATTTTCAGCCCCATTGTGTGGGGAAGACCAAAAAGCTTGTCTTGAAACTTACACTCTTTATGAAAGAGTGTAAGACACACTTTTTCATCCATCACTTCATTTTGCATGCTCCAAAAAAAACTCTCTCCTTTTGTTCTTCCCTTGAGTTCTCGGCTGAAACAAGAAGAAGAGAGCATTTTGGGCGTTTTTGGTGCACTCTCCCTAGCAAGAGTGGTGATTGCTTCAAGGGCTTGGGGTATACTAACTTGAGAGGTCCTTCCTTGGAGCTTTTGGCAGATTTTGAGCATCCAACATCCCATTTTCTGTCGATTTTTGGCTGCTGGAAAAGGTAGTTTGGCAGCCCTTTGTGGTTGTCATAATATGTTGTTTATTAGCTTTACATAGCTTGCTTATCCACATAATATGATCCCTGTAATATGGGTTTGTTTTATACATATTTTGTCACCAAAAGAACATGATTTTTCAATTTTATAATCATGTTTCAAAACTTATATCCGTTGCGTTCTTCAGAAAGTTTAAGAGGTTAAACTATGATTTTATGTTTTAATAAACCCAACAAAGAAAAAGAAAGAAAAGATATGTTACCCAAGTTAATGGGTAAAAAGTGTCAAAAAGGACAAAAGGTTTGAAAAAGTTGGTGTAAAGTGGGCATGGCCGCCCACTCTCTTCTTACAACACCCAAATCTTTGGACAATTAAATAGAGAAAGTGCAGATTCAGATTTTTGAAGAAGAACAAGTGAAAAAGTTGAATTCAACGTAAGAATTCGTGTATTTAAGATGTTCTTAACTGGTTTCATCCTCGGTTGTGTGTTTATCTATGTTGTGTATGTTCGGTTTTGTGTTTTTAGTGGGTTTGTAGGTGAGAACTTGTAGCAATCGGGCTTTGAAGGAAGTCTTACCCGAAGAGGCTGCAAAGGTGACTTCTAGAACCCCTCTTTTACATGTTTTAACTGATTTTGGGGCTGGAAATGCATGTATGAACTTTTTATAAAACTAGGGTTTCGTACCAGTATGTATGTATGTGTGTATGTTGTGGGTGGGGTTTGATTTTGGGCTATGTTCATGTTTTATGATGTAATGGTTGTATTTCTAAGGCTTAGAATGCATGAGTTAAGCTTAGAATATTATAGATGGTGTTTGGGGACCGAATTATGATGTTAAGTGTGCCCTAGGCTGCTTGTGCTCCCAAACAGTAGCTCATACGCCTAAGTTTTAGAATAACTGCTTAAGTGTGACAAATGCGGATGAGCATTGACAAATGCAGCTAAGGATTAAGAAATGCGGATGAGAAAGTCAATGCAGATGAGTAAGTCAATGCGAATGAGAAAGTTAATGCTGATGAGAAAGTCAAATACGGATGTGTAAAGTCAATGCGGATGATCAAATGTGGACGAACAAATGCAGATGAGCATTGAC
Source organism: Flaveria trinervia (assembly GCA_025506515.1). Classification (NCBI taxonomy): domain Eukaryota; kingdom Viridiplantae; phylum Streptophyta; class Magnoliopsida; order Asterales; family Asteraceae; genus Flaveria; species Flaveria trinervia. Next base: position 76,974,395 of record CM046451.1, on the reverse strand, counting down.
AAATGCGGATGAGTAAAGTCAATGCGGATGAACAAATATGGATGAGTAAAGTCAATGCGAATGAACAAATGCGGATGAGCATGATGGGTTTTGTCATAAGTAAAACACTTAGTTTAACCATTTAAACTATGAAAACGCAGCGGAATAAAAGGGTTAACTAATCTGAAAAATGTTACCGTATCAAACCACAAACAAAACCCAAGAATGAGGATCGAAGTATATATGAAATACTATGCTATCAAACCATAAAATAACAACCATAGGGTGTTCATAGAAACAACCTTTCTTGAACGAATGTTGTAGATGAAAAGATTGAAGAAGATGATGTTCTTGAGTAGATAGCCTTCAAAGGAGAAGACCTCAAGCTTGTATACCCACAAGCCCTTCTAAACGCCAAGCTTGTTAGGGAGCATAACACCAAAGAAGTCTCTTTCTTAGCTCCTCAAGAAAACCGAAAATTTCAGCTTGTTCTCTTGTATAATCCGAATTTTCAGCCACTTTTGAGAGAGTTTTTCTTGAGAAAAGTTAGAGAGAGAAGCATGTAATGAATGAAGAGTGTAAGAGAGGAGAAGAGAGTCCTTGGACCAAGACAAAAGGTGTCTCCCGATACACCCTTTTGGGCGGCCGAAATTTGCAAGGAAAATGGGTTCCCCCCATTTTAGTTTTTATACAAAAAGTTACACTCTTAGCCCTACATTTTATAAAATTAAAACCTCTTTTAATTTTATAACAATGACACACTTTTATTTGTTATTATAAACAAACAATTTCTCATGATCAAATTATCCACATAATGTTGTTCTTTTGCAAAAACAACATTTTAGAAAAAGCCCATTTTCTAAATTGGTGTCGGTATTTATTTGTTTGATCTTATCAACAAACAAATACTAATTGGTGTTTGTATAGCTTGTTATTGGGTATGACCCGACTTGATCATAACGTACTAACCACGTCAATCTTGTATGTGTCTTGGGCGTATGAGGTTCAACAATCTCCCACCTGCACAAAATTCATAGAAGATTGAGGCAAGCAGTAAATACCGCCTAACAACGGTTTACTACCCTTAACACGTATGACTAAGTGCCATTCAATAACATCATCTCCTTCAATTACCATACTTGAAATGTTTTAGGTGAATCAATCGTCTATCCTTTTGTCGCAGATGTCATGTTAAATCCTAGAGACACAGAGTGATCATTCTCCATTGATTTAACTTTATCATGCCTTAGACATCTTACTCTCAACGAATAAGAGGAACAAATTCCATCTTGACAACATACGTCTCTCACAATTACCTTGTATCATACCTGAACTAAGACTTATGTACTGCCATGTTTCAGAACAGCGAAGAGCTAAGTCAAATTATAATATTTGGTAAATATCAAGACCCAAGATGTATCTCAGGTCAGAGGATACCAAATGATGTTCGCCTTTACTCAAAATTACTTATGATCAATCAGGAGGATTCCATGTAGTAATATTTGAGGTGCAGGTCAGTCTAATATTTGCATCCCACAAATATCTATGAACTTTGGCAGCACCAATTTGCTCTATATTCATCCACATTAATATCTACCAATCCATGTTCATAATAGCATTACCTTCATACTCGTTCCCACAAGCATGAACAGCTACGGACATTCTGAGTAAATAATTTACTCATGGATCTAAACATGCAAAATAGGAATATTAGTTGAATCATTATAACTAAATAATTCATTCAAGTAATAAAGGGTTACAATATCTCAATATAAAATTTAAAGATCAAATCCAGTCACTAGAATATTGAAGTCCCATGGCACAAACATGACTTCATGCTTTGCCTTTTCAAGAAGCTTCGTGAGTGGATCCGCAATGTTTTGATACGTGTGAACTTTGCGAATACATATCTTTCCCTTCTCAACTTCATCCCTTATGTAGTTGAATCTTCGTTCAATGTGCCAAGTCTTTTGATGTGCACGGGGTTCCTTGATTTGAGCAATCGCACCCTCGTTATCACAAAGAATTTCTAGGGGGTCCTGAATGGAATGGACCACCCCTAGATCGGCAATGAACTTCTTTAACCATGCAGCTTCCTGAGCTGCTAATGAAGCAGCAATGTATTCTGACTCTGTAGTCGATAATGCCACCACATCTTGCTTAGAGCTCTTCTAAGAGATTGCTCCTCCATTCAAGAAGATGTACCCTGATTATGATCATGAATCATCCTGATCAGTTTGGAAACTTGCATCCGTGTAACCCTTTACAACGAACTCCTCCTCACCAGATCCATAGATTAGGAACATATCTTTAGTCCTCCTTAGTACTTAAGTATGTTCTTAATAGCCATCCAATGACTGTTTCCAGGATTTTGTTGGTATCGGCTTGTCATGATCAAGGTGCATGACAAGTCCGGTCTCGTGCATATTATTGCATACATGACGGATCCTATGGCAGATGCATACGGGATTCCCTTCATTTTGTCTTGCTCATCCTTTGAGCATGGACATTGCGTCTTACTCAACATTGTTCCACTTTGAATAGGTACGGTACATTTCTTAGAGTTTCCATCTTGAACCTTTTCATGATCTTATCAATGTATGCACTTTGATTCAAATCTATCAACCGCCTTGATCTATCCCTATAGATCTTTATTCCTAAGATATAGGTGGCTTCACCAAGATCCTTAATGGAGAAATAGCTTCCAAGCCAGGCTTTTACACCTTCCATGGTTGGAATGTCATTTCCAAATAGTAGAATGTCATCGACATACAATACTAAGAATATGGTGATGCTCCCACTAGCTTTCTTATATACACATGCTTCATCAGTGTTTTTGATGAACCCAAATTTGGTTATCTCTTCATCAAAACGGTGATTCCAACTTCTTGATGCTTGCTTCAATCCATAGATTGATTTCCTTAATTGCATACTTTGTTAGGATGTTTTGAGTTGACAAAACCTTCAGGCTGAACAATATAGACATCTTCGTCAAGATATCCATTTAGAAGAGCGGTTTTGACATCCATTTGCCAAATCTCATAATCATAATGAGCAGCTATGGAAAATAATATCCTAATAGACTTTAGCATTGCAACTGATGAGAAGTCTCATGATAATCAACCCCTTGAATTTTAGTGAAACCTTTTGCTACAAGTCTAGCTTTATAAGTATCGAAGTTTCCATGCATATTAGTTTTCTTGTTAAAAACCCACTTACTTCCAACTATCTTGGAGGTAAGAGGTGGTTCAACTAAGTCCCACAGTTGGTTGTCATACATGGATTGCATCTCAACGTTAATGGCTTCAAGCCATTTGTCACAATCCAAATTGGACATTGCGTCATGATAGGTGGTTGGTTCATCAGAATCTACCACATAGCATCCATCTATGAAAAATCCATACCTTTCAGGTGGATTTCTAATTCTACCTAATCTGCGAACATTCTGTGTAATTTGATCTACCACTTGATCATTTTCAACATCCTTATGTTGAGTAGTAGTATCAACCAAACGTGTATCGGTTTGTGGTTCTTGGTCCTCCTCAAGATCCATAGTTCTACTGCTAGTTCCTTCCGTAAGGAACTTTGCTTCTAAGAACTCAGCCTTCTTGGCAACAAACATCTTTTGTTCCAATGGATCATAGAAATAATATCCCATAAAATCTCTGGGATATCCAATGAAGATACATATAGTGGAACGACTTTCTAGCTTGTTTGAGGTGGGAGTCTTAATATAAGCCTCACAACCCCATACCTTTAAATATGATAGTGATGGAACTCTTCCATGCCATATTTCAAAAGATGTTGTTTCCACTTTCTTGGTTGGGGCCATATTCAAAATACGGGCCGCAGAGAGCAAAGCGAAACCCTAAAATGATGGAGGCAGTGAGCTTCTAGCCATCATAGATCGAACCATATCTAATAGAGTTCGATTTCTCCTCTCGGACACACCATTATGTTGTGGTGTTCCAGGTGGAGATAGTTGTGAGACACTACCACAACTTCTAAGATGATCTCTAAAAGCATCACTTAGGTATTCACCTCCTCTATCGGTGCAGAGAACTTTTATCTTCTTATTGAGTTGATTTTCTACTTCATTTTGGAAGATTTTGAACATTTCAGAAGCTTCATCTTTGTGTGTTAACTAGTACACCTAACCATATCGACTATAGTCGTCGGTAAAGGTAATGAATTATCTTTCATGGTACCTAGTCATTGGCTTAAAAGGACCACATACATCCGAATGTATGATGCCTACAATCTTTTGCCGTTCGGACTTGCCACTAAAAGGTGCCTTGGTCATTTTACCTTATAAACAAGATTCACATACATCGAATGTATCATATTCATTTGCTTTTAAAAGACCGTTCTTTTGAAGTGTTTGTATAAGCTTCTTCTTTATATGACCAAGACGGCAATGCCAAAGATAGGTATCACTCAAATCTAATTTGAGTTTTTAGTGGTGGTTTGGTACAATGAGCTATCATATAATGTGTTTTCACGAACCAATTCATAAATACCATTAATAGGAATAGCTTTAAAATAAAACGTGCCATTTAAGGAAACATGAATTTCATTCTCAATAAATGACAAAACATAACCATATTGTCTTAATTGGGCAACATAATTAATGTTCCTAGTCAAACTAGGAGCATACAAAATATTGTTCAAAATTACTTCTAAACCATTTGGAAGCTTCAAGATGTAGTCCCCTCTACCTTCAACTTGATCCTTTGCCCCATTGCCCATGAAGAGGCTCACATCCCCTTTCTTGAAGTCCTTACTTCTTTTGAACCCCTGCAATAAGTTGCAAATATGAGTTCCACATCTGGTATCCAATACCCATGTATTAGAGGATATTAAATTTAGACCAATATGGATCATGAAACATGTACCTGAGGTTTGCCCGACATCCCTCTTTGCTTGCAGCTCTTTGAGATGGACTGGACAATTTCTTGCCCAGTGTCCAATCTCCCCATACTTATAGCATGGGTCATTTGAAGCAACCTTTTGCTTCTTCTCCACTGTTTTTGGTGGTGGCGCTCTAACCACTACCTTTCCCTTTCCCTAATGTGCCCTTTACCCTTGGCAACATTTGCCTTGGGTGCGGGGTGAGGCCTCTTCTTGTTCCCACCTTCATTGATGGTGAGAACAGGTAAAACACTTTTACCCGTGGCCGCCTCGACAGTTTTGAGAATAAAGCGAAGCTCACTTATGTTCTTGTCCCACCCGTTCATGTTGTAATTCATGACAAAATTGTCAAACCTTTTTGACAAAGAGTTGAGGATCAAATCCGTAGGCAACTCTTTCGAGACGTGACAATTCAGCCATTCAAGGCGGTCAATGTGGCTTTTCATCTTAAGTACATAAGATGAAATAGATTGGGTGCCGTCCATATGACACGCATGGAGTGCTCGAACCGTTTTGAAGCGCTCAACCTGTGCTTGTTGTTGGAACGTTTCCTTCAACTGGGTTATCATGTCGTATGCTCCATGATGTTCATACTCCTTTTGGAGATCTGGAGTCATACTTGCCAACATAAGGCAAGACACTTGGACCGAGTCCTCAGTGTATTTCACCCAATTATTATAGGCCTCCTCATCATCCTCAGTAGGTTGATCGGGAATCGGATCATCTAATATGTATGATCGTTTCTCTTGCTTGAGAACAATTCTCATGTTTTGAAACCAATCAATAAAGTTGTTATGGTTTAGACGCTCCTTTTGGAGAATGGTTCTTAGTGATATGAGTGAGTGGTCGGGATTTCATTGTTATCATTATTGTTGGTGGCCATCTACAAAATATAGCAAAGTTCAATTTTAGTAATTTTGATATTGTCCATATTTTAATAAGTAATACCCTTTTTAATTGTCTTACACAATATTATAATGTAGAATCCAACGTTACATTTAAATAGCGATTAGGTGACCTTTATCCCATTATTTAAATTAACAAGGTAGTCAACGTTTTGACAATTGCAACCCTTTGCAACTTCTAGGGTATGGGATCGACTTTAAACATCATATGATAGTCGGCATGTTAATCCCATCAACACCTTTTTAAACCATATGGCAGGTGATCCATTTAACATGGTTTGCAAATCAAGTTACCCTACTTGCACACACATGTGAGTTTTCCAACATAAGTGGTTAGGTGACCTTTATCCCACAAATATGGTATCCCCACCTCAAGTCACAAGTTCCCTCAAAATCGTTAGGTGACCTTTATCACTTTAAGAGTTTCCAAATCACTCAAGTGTTGTGCAAAAGGATGGTGTTAAACTTGTTTAAAAGGAATTTAAGTTTTCATAATCTTAGCATAGAAAACTCTATGTATCTTATATTGCATGCTTTCAAATACAAGGTACCCTATGTTCACTTTTAATAAAACCTCTTTTAATTAAACCATTAATCCGTTTAATAACCTTTTATTAACCACTTAATGATAAGGAACCATCAAATTTTCAGCTTGTTAAGTTTGTTAATGAGTTTGTAATGCATATCCAAATATCAACCAATCAATCAAACAACAAACATCCAAACAAGCATAGACATATAAACATGAGTGCATAACCATAGCCACTAAGTTGACCACACATGTTTGCCATCACAAGTGTTGTCATAAGGTCTTTCCTAAGGGTGAAGATGACACATCAAAATGTGTCCATGAACTCCCACTTGATTCCACATCCAAATGCTTCAAGTGTCCATGTCTTTTTGTGTCCTTCTTTGAGTCTTCATCTTGTGCATCTTCTTTTATAAAAATCATATCCTAATACAATTTTTCTAATTAAAGAAATGAACGTAATCTATTTATTACATAATCAAATGAATAAATAAATTACAACCCAAGATACAAAACACAAATTATAACCCTTTCAAGAAACAAAGCAACATGACATACAACAATCAACCAAAACCAAAACCAAACATATGAGGCTAAGGCTATGTTATGCACCATAATATGAAACACATTCAACATCCAAGAACAACAAAGAATCCCTTATTTCAGCCCTAAAGTTTCAGCCAACATAAACTAAAACTTTAAGGTTGTCCAAACAACATAATCAACCATTTGACATAATTTTTTCAAGGTTTATACTAAAGCATGCAAGATTAAATTTTGAAACATAAGGGATTCATACACCCACAACAAAAAAGCTCCTAATGGGTTGAAAAGGTCCATGAAAACTAACTTTTCAAGACCATTTGAAGAACATATTCCATATAACCGGCTCTAGATGCCATTGATGGGTTTTGTCATAAGTAAAACACTTAGTTTAACCATTTAAACTTTGAAAACACAGCGGAATAAAAGGGTTAACTTATGGGTTATAATCAGAAATTTATACCATATTAAACCACCAACAAAACCCAAGAATGAGGATTGAAATATATATGAAATACTATGCTATCAAACCATAAAATAACAACCATAGGGTGTTCATAGAAACAACCTTTCTTGAACGAATGTTGTAGATGAAAGATTGAAGAAGATGATGTTCTTTAGTAGATAGCCTTCAAAGGAGAAGACCTCAAGCTTGTATACCCACAAGTACTTCCAAACACCAAGCTTGTTAGGGAGCACAACACCAAAGAAGTCCTTTTCTTAGCTCCTCAAGAAAACCGAAAATTTCAGCTTGTTCTCTTGTATAATCCAAATTTTCAGCCACTTTTGAGAGAGTTTTTCTTGAGAAAAGTTAGAGAGAGAAGTGTGTAATGAATGAAGAGTGTAAGAGAGGAGAAAAGAGTCCTTGGACCAAGACAAAAGGTGTCTCCCAATACACCCTTATGGGCGGCTGAAATTCGCAAGGAAAATGGGTTCCCCCCATTTTAGTTTTTATAAAAAAAGTTACACTCTTAGCCCTTCATTTTATAAAATTAAACCCTCTTTTAATTTTATAACAATGACACACTTTTATTTGTTATTATTTAACCAACTTAAATAATGAAACAAACAATTTCTCATGAACAAATTATCCACATAATGTTGTTCTTTTGCAAAAACAACATTTTAGAAAAAACCCATTTTCTAAATTGGTGTCGGTATTTATTTGTTTGATCTTATCAACAATAAATACTAATTGGTGTTTGTTTAGCTTGTTATTGGGTATGACCCGACTTGGATCATAACATACTAACCACATCAATCTTGTATGTGTCTTGGTATATTAGGTTCAACAGAGAATTGACAAATGCGGAAGAGTAAAGTCAATGTGGATGAACAAATGCGGATGAGTAAAAGAAATGCGGATGAACAAAAAGAAATGCGGATGAACAAAAAATATGGATGAACAAAGAGGAAATGCGAATGAACAAAGAGGAAATACGGATGAACACTTAGAATATTTTGTGACTTTTTGGTCAAAAAGTGAAATGTAGGTTTTGACTTTGGAGGTTCCTTGAGGTTAATGTAAGCTGACTATTAAGGTCATAGATGATATGTAGGGCATAGTATGATGATGTATGATGATGATGATGTATGTATGATGTTATGCATGATGGTATGTATGATGTATGTTATGTATGTACGATGGTGCCTTGTATGGTGATGTCTTGTATGTTCATGTTTGTGTTCCGTATTTTGTATGTTTTTCTTCCGGTGGCTTAGCATTGAACGTTAATAAATGAAAAGATAAAGTATTATATAATGTAAAGTGGAAGATATTGAAAAGAGGAACGTAATGAATCATTAATGAAAAAGAAAGTATAGAAAGAGAGGCTTGCAAGCACTATGTACAGAGGTTCACGGCTCTAAAATGTCGTAAGCTCAACTGCGTATGGTTTAGCTTACCCTTAAGGATACACGCAGGAGTTTCAGTCTTTGTGACCGACCAACGGTGTTGTACATGGTTTATAGTGATTACTCACCTCGGTGCTGGTGCCAGGCTATGTGCGGTGTGGAAGTCATTTATGATCTTCGGCTCAGTACCCGAGTTATGCATAATGTTGGGGTGTAGTATACATTTGGGATCCTTGTCGCTTACCCCGGTGCTGCTGCCAGGCCATGTTGTAGTGTGGAAGTTTATTATGAACTTCGGCCCAATACCCTATTTGTTTGGGGCATAGCTAATGACACTGATCCTTATAGCAATAAAGGATGTGATAAAGAAGGAAAGAGTTAAAGAAAGTATGTGGTGAACATTAAAGCAAGATAATAATGATATTATCTATATTTATGTATTATGCATGATCAGGTACGAAAGTAAGAATAGTTTTAATGAAAGTAAAGTATGTTTTATTATAAAATTAGAACTCCCTCAGCAACACTGACTTTTTATGCATTTCCAGTTAGCAGGTAAAGTTGCTAAGGATGTCACGGGGCGGCTACTCAGCTCTTTTGGATGGCATCCATATTTATAATGTTTTTGTGTTGAAATGTAACATGTATTTTGTAATTTGAGAACAATGTATTATTTTACAAAAGCTTTTGTAATGCAACGAATGGGTGTTTAAATGTTTCGACTACAATGTTTTATCAAGTTAATGAAATATATGTTTTATGTGCAATGATTTACCAGCTATAAGCTTCCTGGGAATGGGGCCTTACAAGTTGGTATCAGAGCTAAAGTTTAAGTGAAATAGGTAAATTTTCAAATTAAACCTAAACTTAAACTGAAAATCGGATGGAAAGGGAAGGGATGCTAGTCCAAGTAGCTGCGTGCCATCAGGTATTTTCTTAATGTTAACCGGTATTACGTGTGCATGTTATAAGGTTATGTGTTGCTAGTAGATTTAGATGCTGATGTAGTCATGATAGGTAATGCTTAGGGTATGAAGAGTAAAGTAAGTGGCTAATCACAACTGTCCACTGTAATTAGGGACTTACTATACTTGACATAAAGTAAGTTGTTCCCTTGAATGACCGTGTTGGTGTTTGAAACATTCAGTGTGTGTGTTAGAGGATGGCCGGTGGTAGATCATCAAAAGCTTCACGTGGTGGAGGTCATGGTGGACGTGGTGCGGAACCACGGGCTACGAGAGGAAGGCCCAGGGCCGAAGAGGTGGTTCATGAAGAACCCGAGACCCCTCATCCAGAGACTGGGGGTGAGAGTGCTAACTTCAGGGCCTCAGTGAAAGATGTTGTTATGGAAGAGGTGCATCAGGTCATGCAGACAATCCTACCGTCTATAGTGACAGAAGTGATAAAAGCTATACGTGAGGGAGAGAGGAAGGAAAGGAGTAGGCCTACGGGTGAAACGAGATAGCCTGAGACTGAGACTATTTTCTCTGATGATGAAGAGGAAGAGGAAGAAGAAGAGCCTACGTCGAAGGTGGCACGAGGCTGCAACTATGGGGCATTTCAAAGATGCAAGCCCCCAACCTTCGATGGTAATGGCACTGCTGTTGTTGCTCAACGGTGGGTGAGAGAAATGGAAGTTGTTCTGAATATCAGTGAGTGTCGAGAAGACCAGAAAGTGAAATTTGCTGCCCACTCGTTTGTGGACTCGACTCTGTGTTGGTGGGACAATATTGTCCATGCCGAGGGTAGTCGGGCAATTGAGAGAATGAGGTGGTCTGAGTTGAAGAAGCTGGCAGTTGAGGAGTTCTATCCTCATAGGGAAATGGATAAGGTGGAAAGGGAATTCATGCAGCTGGAGGCGGGAACAATGACACATCAACAATACACCACAAAATTCAATGAGATGGCACGGCTGGTGCCAGATCAAGTGAAACCCTTGTCATGAAAGATTAAAAGGTATATTCAGGGTTTGCTGGTGGATGTTTGCAGGCACATGATCACTGCCCGACCGAGTACATTTAGGTCCACGGATGATTTGGCGGGAAGATTGTATGATGAAAGAACTATGGTGGTGATAGAAGCTAGCAAGAATGGAGGGGGTGATCGGAATTGGAACAGGAAGCGATTTGTACGTGGCGGAGCCGATCCAAGTAACAAAGGTGCATGAGTGGATGACCGGCATGTGGTCACATTCGGTGCAAGGTTAAGAAGGTGTGTTAAGTGCGGAAAAAAACACCCCAGGGAATGTAGATTGGGGAGGAGGTGTTATTTTTTGTGGAAGAACTGGACATGTGGCAAAGAACTACGGTGTGAGGAGGTGTTATTTTTGTGGTGAGGAAGGCCACATGAGCAGGGATTGCAAGAAGCCGAGGACCGAAGTTTCAGGAGTGAAGGAGGCTAGAGGAGAAGAGCAGAGGGCAAGTTCCAGAGCATTCATGATGACGCCGGGGAGGCTAGGACGGACCCCGATGTTGTGTTAGGTACATTTAAACCAAACTTTAGTCTTTGTGTTATTTGATTCTGGTGCTAGTAAAAGTTTTATCTCTGCTGCTTTCTATGCTATAATGCATGTTAGTAGTAGGAGTGTAGACTTGGGCTTTGAAGTAGAAACTGCCATATGAGAGTCTACAAGGATTTCTGAGATGATAGAGGGCTGTGACTTAGAACTAGAAGGTCACAAGTTTCTTGTTAGACCATTTGAGATGACCTTAGGCAGGTTTGACGTAGTCCTAGGAATGGATTGGTTGGCGGACTACGAGGTGAACATTGTGTGTCGCAAAAAGATGGTTCGATTAACTGAGCTTGATGGGAGTACAGTGATAGTGGTGATCGAGTCACGACTATTCCGAAGGGATTTCGATGGGGGTGTCGGGAAAGTACGTGTGGTGTGAATGTAGTGCCTACTTGGCTTACGTAAGGGACGTGTATATGCCACACCACAACTGACCAATGTACCGGTTGTGTGTGACTTTCCAAACATGTTTCCTGATGACTTACCAGGAGTGCCAGCTGATCGCGAGACCGAGTTCTAGATTGACTTTGTACCGGGTGCCCAACCTGTAGCTAAGGCACCATATCGGTTGGCTCCGACTGAGATGAAGGAATGATGGAGCAACTATAGGAGTTGCTTGATAAGGGGTTCATTAGACCGAGTATCTCTCCTTGGGGTGCTCCGGTCTTATTTGTGAAGAAGAAGAACGGTAGTATGAGGATGTGTATCGACTACCGTGAGCTGAAAAGTTGACAGTGAAGAATCGATGCCCCTTACCAGATTGGATGATTTGTTCGAACAGCTTCAAGGTGCCAGTTGGTTTTCAAGGATAGATCTTTGATCGAGCTACCATCAGCTAAAGGTGAAAGAGCAGGACATTCCTAAAACAGCTTTTCGCACGCATCAGTGACACTACAAGTTTCTGGTCATGTCTTTTGGTTTGAGCAAAGCGCCAACTGCTTTTATGGACTTGATGAATAGATTTTCTCGGCCGATTATGGATAAATTAGTGATTGTTTTTACTATTGATATCTTGATTTATTCTAAGAGTGAAGATGAGCATGTTGGTCACATTCTAGGGTGTTGGAGATGTTGACAAGGGAGGGGTTGTATGCTAAGTTCTCCAAGTGTGCATTCTGGTTGCATGAGGTTCAGTTTTTGGATCATGTAGTGAATCCCGGTGGGATTATGGTGGACCCGGAAAAGGTGGAATCGAAGATTTGGTGGTTTATTCCGATGCTTCCTACTCGGGATGGGATGTATGTTGATGCAGAGAGGAAAGGTTATAGCCTTTGCATCCCGATAGTTGAAAGTTCATGAGGTCAATTATCCCACTCCCGACTTGGAGCTAGCAGTCGTGGTCTTTGCATTAAAGATATGGAGGCACCATCCATACGGGATGAAGTGCACCATATTCAGCCGAGACACGTAGGGCTTTTTTTTGAATCATTGCTTGAGTAGGAGAGGTGGCTTATAGATTGGAGTTACCAGATGAGTTAAGTGGAATTCATCCAACATTCCATGTATCTCATCTCAGAAAGTGCTTATCAGACGAGGATATGATTGTACAACTGGAGGATATCGAGGTAGATGAACGGCTCAATTATGTGGAGCAACCAGTGGTGATCATTGAACGTAAAGATAAGAGGTTGATGAATAAACTGGTTCATCTTGTGTGTGTATAGTGGAAGCATAGAAAGGGATCAGAGTCTACGTGGGAGACTAAAGAAGAGATGAGACAACATTACCCACATTTGTTCGCGGAATAACAGGTTTTAGGGACGAAACCTATATAAGGGGGTGGACTTGTAACACCCGGTTATTTTTTTTAGTCAATGAAAGAAGAATAAAGTGAAGAAAAAGAAAGAAAAGATATATTACCCAAGTTAAGGGGTAAAAAGTGTCAAAAAGGACAAAAGGTTTGAAAAAGTTGGTGTAAAGTGGGTATGGCCGCCCACTCTCTTCTTACAACACCCAAATCTTCGGACAATTAGAGAGAGAAAGTGCAGATTCAGATTTTTGAAGAAGAACAAGTGCAAAAGTGGAATTCAAGATAAGAATTCGTGTATTTAAGATGTTCTTAACTGGTTTCATCCTCGGTTGTATGCTTATGTGTGCTTATGTGTGTTGTGTGTGTTCGGTTTTGTATTTTTAGTGGGTTTCTAGGTGAGAACTTATAGCAATCTAGCTTTGATGGAAGTCATACCCGAAGAGGCTGTAAAGGTGATTTCTAGAACCCCTCTTTTACATGTTTTAACTAATTTGGTGCTAGAAATGCATGTATGACTTTTTATAAAACCATAGTTTCATACCCGTATGTATATATGTGTGTATGTTGCGGGTGGGGTTTGATTTTGGGCTATGTTCATGTTTGATGATGTTATGGTTGTGTTTCTAAGGATTAGAATGCATGAGTTAAGCTTAGAACATGATAGATGGTGTTTGGGGACCGAATTATGATGTTAAGTGTGCCCAAGGCTGCTCATGCGCCCAAATAGTAGCCCATACGCCTAAGTTTTAGAATAACTGCTTACGTGTGACAAATGTGGATGAGCATGACAAATGCAGATGAGAAAGTCAATGCTGATGAGTAAGTCTTTAACACCTCGTTATTTTTTTAGTCAAGAAAGAAGAATAAAGTGAAGAAAAAGAAGGAAAATAAATAAAACCCAAGTCTAGGGGTAAAAAGTGTCCAAAAGAACAAAATGTTTGAAAAGTTAGTGATAAAGGTGGCATGGCCACCCATCACCCTTTCTACACATAAAATTCTCGGATTTTTAGAGAGAGAGTAGCAGGAAGCAATGAACTCTCGGTTTTGAAGAGAAACAACAAGGAAGTGCGAATTCAAGGTAAGAATTCATGTTTATGATGTTCTTAACCGGTTATGTCCTCGGTTGGTGCTTATGTGTGTTGTATGTGTTCGGGTACGTTTTAGCGGGTTTCTAGGCGGTTGAATTCAACTTGCAAACGAGTTTGGAAGAAGCCATACTCAAAAGCTGCAAAGGTGAGTTCTAGAACCCCTTATTTTTACATGTTTAAACTGATTTTGGGGCTGGAATTGCATGAACGTATGTTTTTATAAAACTAGGTTTTAACCCGTATGTATGAATGTATGTATGTTGTGATTGCAATGTGATGTTGGTTTATGTTCATACTTGTTGATGCTATGGTTGTGTTTCTAAAGCTTAGAAGGTATGACGTAAGCTTAGAACATGATGGATGGTGATTGGGAACTGAAATATGATATTTTAGGCTCATAGGTTAAGTTTTTGAATATGCCTGAGTATGGAAAGTCAATGCGGATGACAGTTAATGTGGATGAGCATCAACCTCTAAGTAAGTCAATGCGGATGAGTATGGAAAGTCAACGCGGAAGACAATTAATGCGGATGAGCATTAACCTCTAAGTAAGTCAATGTGGATGAGTATGGAAAGTCAATACGGATGATAGTTAATGTGGATGAGCAAAAGTATGGGAAATGTGGATGACAAATGCGGATGAACTATACAAAATGCGGATGAGTAGTACCAAATACTGATGAGTAATACCAAATGCGGATGAATAATACCAAATGCGGATAACAAATGCGGATGGAGTATGGAAATGCGGATGAACAAACACCAATGCGGATGAACACTTAGACTTTTTAGAGAAAAATAGTTTAGGCTTTGACTTGGGAGGTTCTCGAGGCTATGTAAGTTGACTGTTTGAGGTCATAAATGTTATGATGTATGATTGATGTTTATGCATGATGATACGTGGGATGTATGTATTGTATGTATGATGCTATGGTATGTGTATGTTTATATTTGTGTTATGTTTGTTTATTTTCCCATGGCTTTACATTTAATGTTAATGAATGAATGAAAGTATTATATAACGTAAAGTGGAAGAAAATGAAAAGAGGAACAAAATGAAGAATGCATACATTAATGAATGAACGAATGTAAGAAAGTCTTACAAGCAAATGTATGGAGGTTCACACTCAATGCAGAGTGTTAGCTCAACCATGTGCGGTTAGCTACCCTATGAGGATGCACACTGGGGCTTAATCCGTGTGATTAAGCAATGTATGGAGGTTCACACCCAATGAGGGGTTGTCAGCTTAACTGTGTGCGGGTTATATACCCCATGAGGATGCACACAGGGGTTCAGTATTTGCGATTGACCAAACGTATGGGGTCTTTCTCACTTAACCCTAGATGAATTGCTTGGTGCTGTAGAGGGAGGTTAAGCACATGACAGGACCTAGATGAAAACAAGAAGATAATAAAAGTACGAAATGAATGACGATGAAGATAATAAATATTATCTTTGTGTACGTACGATGTGTGATCACATTTTTAAACCTGTTACGTTTTGAAAGAACGGTTTTGAACGAAAGATAAAGTATGTTTTATTTTAAAACTAGAACTCACTCAGCAACGCTGACTTTTTATGCATTTTCTAGTTGGCAGGTGAACATTGCTGAGGATGGCACGGGGCAGCTACTTGGCTCTTTTTGGATGGCACCCATTTTTATAATGCTTTTGTGATATAATGCAACAAGTATTTTGTAACCCAATGACGATGTATTATTTTGCAAAAGCCTTTATAGTGAAATGAAATGTCATTTTAAATGTTTGGGCTACAATGGTTATTTATGATAAATTTAAATATATAGTTTATATGCAATGAATGATGAGCTGTAAGTGTCCCATGAATGGGGCCTTACAAAGTCAATGCGGATGAGAAAGTCAATGCCGATGAGAAAGTCAAATGCAGATGAGTAAAGTCAATGCGGATGAACAAACGCGGATGAGCATTGACAAATGCGGATGAGAAAGTCAATGCGGATGAGTAAGTCAATGCCGATGTGAAAGTCAATGCGGATGAGAAAGTCAAATGCGGATGAGTAACGTCAATGCGGATGAACAATTGCGGATGGGCATTGACAAATGCGGATGAGTAAAGTCAATGCGAGTAAGTAAGTCAATGCAGATGAGTAAGGAAATGCGGATGAGTAAGTCAATCCGGATGAGAAAGTCAATGCTGATGAACAAATGTGGATGAGCAAAGTCAGTGTGGATGAACAAATGCGGATGAGATTTGACAAATGCGGATGAGTAAAGTCAATGTGGATGAACAAATATGGATGAGTAAAGTCAATGTGGATGAACAAATGCAGATGAGCATTGACAAATTCCGATGAGTAAAGTCAATGCGGATGAACAAATGCGGATGAGTAAAAGAAATGCGAATGAACAAAAAGAAAAGCTGATGAAAAAAGAAATGCGGATGAACAAAGAGGAAATGCAGATGAACAAAGAGGAAATGCGGATGAACACTTAGAATATTTTCTAACTTTTTGGGGAAAAAGTGAAATGTAGGCTTTGACTTGGGAGGTTCCCGGGGGTTCATGTAAGCTGATTTTTAAGATCATAGATGGTGTGAAGGGCATAGTATGATGATGTATGATGATGATGGTGTATGTATGATGTTATGCATCATGGTATGTATGATGTACGTTATGTATGTATGACGGTGCCTTGTATGGTGATGTCTTGTATGTTCATGTTTTTGTTCCCTATTATGTACGTTTATCTTCCCGTGGCTTTGTGTTGAATGTTAATTAATGAAATGATAAAGTATTATGTTAACCTAAAGTGTAAGATGATGAAAAGAGGAACGTAATGAATGAATGCATGCATTAATGAAAAAGAAAGTATAAAGAGAGAGGCTTGCAAGCAATATGTATAGAGGTGCACGGCTCTAAAATGTCGTAAGCTCAACTGCATATGGTTTAGCTAACCCTTAAGGATACACGCAGGGGTTCCAGTCTTTGTGACTGACTAACGGTGCGGTACATGGTTTATAGTGATTACTCACCTCGGTCCTGGTTCCAGGCTATGTGCGGTGTGGAAGTCATTTATGATCTTCGGCCCAGTATCCGAGTTATGCATCACGTTGGGGTGTAGTATACAGTGGTTTATAGTGATTACTCACCTCAGTGCTGGTGCCAGGCTATGTGCGGTGTGGAAGTCATTTATGATCTTCGGCCCAGTACCCAAGTTATGCATAATGTTGGGGGTGTAGTATATAGTTGGGATCTTTGTCGCTTACCCCGGTGCTGGTGCCAGGCTATGTGCAGTGTGGAAGTCAATATGAACTTCGGTCTAGTACCCCATTTGTTTAGGGCATAGTTGATGACACTAATCTAGATAGTGATAAAAAATATGATAAAGAATGAAAGAGTTAAAGAAAGTATGTGGTGAAGAGTAAATAAAGATAATAATGATATTATCTATGTGTATGTATTATGCATGATCACGTATGAATGTAAAGAATGGTTTTAATGATAGTAAATTATGTTTTGTTATAAAACTAGAAGTCACTCAGCAACACTAACTTTATATGATTTTCCAGTTGGCAGGTAAAGTTGGTGAGGATGGCACGGGGCGACTACTCAACTGTTTTGGATAGAATCCATATTTATTACGCTTTTGTGTTGAAATGTAAAATGCATTTTGTAATTTGATAACAATGTATTATTTTACAAAAGCTTTTGTAATGCAATGAAATGGTGTTTAAATGTTTCCGCTACAATGTTTTTATCAAGTTAATGAATTATATTTTTTATGTGCAATGATTTATCAGCTGTAAGTGTCTTGGGAATGGGGTCTTATAGTTTCGTAGGAAGTTTTCATAATTTCGCTAGATTTTCACCCAGTTTCGCAGAACGGGCTAAAATTATGAACCAACCCATTTTTGACCAAAAACTTCAATATTTTACACCCAAAACCTTGGTTTATCACCCAAGAAGCTATATCTAAGCTTTCTACATGTTTTCTTACACAAAAACATGAGTTTTGGGTGATTATTTACCACTTTCAAACACCCCAAGCCGTAGAATCTAGGTTTACATCAAAACAAATGATTGAATGATGTTTCATACTTGGATTCTTGATCTTTTCTTGTTGTTTGGATGCCCACGAACACCGATTTTCAATCCCTTGATCAACCGAGCCTTAAATCTTCACCTCCTCTCTACACTTTCTCTCTAGAAGTTGGTGTTGAGTTGCAAATGAGAGTTGTGCAAGCAGATCTGTTTATATATATCGGGCATTCTCGGGACCCTAAACTGGTCGAACACATAACCAGCGAGGTCTACTCGCTACACACTCCATTTCTCATTTATTTTCTGTAAATAATCTTGGCTAAGCCCATTATTATTAATCGACTAGTTTTGACTTTATTCCGGGTGTTACAAGTCCACCCCCTTATTAAGGTTTCATCCTTGAAACCTGTTAGTCGTTGAATTATTGGTAACAAAGCTTTGGCTCTTGGTTCTTTTTTAGATCTACCCAAGATTTTAATAGAACTTGATTGATGTGGTGATTGAGTTGCTAATAGAGTATTCTATCATCTCTACTTAGTAAAAACAGAAAATACTCTTAAAAACCTCTGTCAACACATTCTCACCTTCAAGACCTATACACAAAACCTACAGATTCATTCGAAGAACAGGAATAAAACAAAAGTTGCGACAGAAACCAAGAAACATAAACAGATCTAATTTACTAAGTATTTGTTGAACGATTTGGACTATTCGGACTAATTAATCTTAAAACATACTTAATCTATATTTATACAAGTTAAAACACCTTGTTAAAATGGATTCACGTAGTTTTTCAGAACTTGGTCATACTCCAAAACCACCAATGCTTAAACATAAATCTAAATTTAAACAATGGAAAATCATATTCATGAACTATATTACAGGTGTAGATCCAAATTACTAGTTTTCAATTTACAATGGACCACACATTCCAGTTACTCTGTCTGCAGATCGAGCTGCCATCTACAAAATATCAAGAATCCTAATTGAATACTTGACTCTTGATGATGATGACTATAAGAAAATCAAGATTGATCTCAAAGCTTACTCCATTCTTACTCAAGCACTCAAGATGGATGTCCTGAAAATACTAGAAAAGTATGGAACTGCCAAAGCAGTATGGGATGCACTGCTGATCATGTGTGAGGGAAGCAGTGAAGTTGCTGAAATTAACAAGGATAAATTTGTTAATCAATATGAAACATTTAATCACTCCAAAGGGGAGTCCATCTCTAAACAACTCCACAGATTTGTGCAACTGGTGAACAACTTAGAGATATTGGGAGTCACTTACAAAGTGAAGGAGTTGAATAAGAAAATGCTGCACAGTCTTCCTGAAAGTTGTAAATAAAATATGACCATGCCAAAAAATACTCTTGATCTGAGAGTACTACTTTGGATATCATGATAGCCAGATAGAAGCATTGGAGCTTGATGAAGAGTAGAAATCTAGAGGACCAAGAGTGATTGAGCATTCAAATTTCAATCTGACTCTCATACTATGGAAAATGCCTTCATTACTAAAGAAGATGATTTTCTTTCCTCAAGGGATCAAGTCAAGACCACTACCAATAGGCCATCACATCATCCCAATCAGCAGGATTCTCAGCAACTCTTGCAAACACCCCTAATGATACAAGATCTGAAGAACAGAAGGCTACTTACAATGCCTTTGTTGCAAGGTTTGAAGCTTATTTGGGAGGAAGACTCGCATCTGCACATCTAATCCAGGAAGACTTAGAGGAAATGGGTCCAGATGATGTAGAAGAAATGGATTTATAATGGCAAATGGCCGTGATTGCTATGAGAGAAAAAGGTAGAAGCTAAGCTTTAATGAAACACAAAGCTTGGATATGACAAATCCAAGGTGAAGTGCTTCAAATATGGCATGACTGGCCACTTCTGTATACAATATAATGCTCGCAAAAGAGACAACAACTTCTAGAGGAATTCACAGAGCAAGTCATCTTCATAACCAAATTCAAGCTATCATTCCAACAATCATCAACAACATTATCATCATCAATAACAACAATCATACCAAACTCAACCTCAACTAACAAATCAAGCTCATGGAAGCAGTCAGTCATCTGCAAATGATCTTGTGACCAAACAAGATGGAGTATGTGACTGGAGCCTGAGGAAGTAAAGCCTTAATTTCAAAATCATGAACTCATGGATCATATCAATGATAGTCCCTCCCATGCCATCTGAGGTAAAATCTAACCTGTGTAGTGATAAATGCATTGCTGAACTGCATAGCTATAGAGGACACAATCATAAACTGGCAGATAAAATATAAAAGGAAAAGGTGAAGTCAGAGATGCTAAAAAGAGAAATAAAAGGCTTTGAAATCAAAATAAAATCTGTCATCTCTCACATGGAAAAACTACATGGTGAAAAGTACACTCTTGCAGTTGAGAATGAGCAACTGACTGGAAAGTTAGCTCAATCTAAAGCTAAACATACACTTACTAAAGTGAAACTTGAAAAGTTTCAACTGTGTTCAGTCAAGCTGCAAGAGATACTTGATTCTAAAAGATCCCAAGGACATGGCTGAGATTGGGTATAACTCATGTCCTCCACCATATAATGACTACACTGTCATGCCTTAATCTGTTATACTAAAAAGACAATTGAAACTAAAACTATGGAACCAAAATCTATATAAAAAAGTAACCAATCTTCAAAAGAAACCTCATGTTTATATTGAAACAAATGAGGAGAAAATCATATTATGTCATCCAATCAAGATTATAGAGTGTTTAGACAATACAGTGAATGTCATTAAACCTATCAGCCCAATCAAGGCTATTGTTCCTTTTATGAAATTCATACTAGCCATTTCAGAAGGAAAGAAAAAGTTTGTGAAGTCAGTGAAACCATCTGACAAGGTTTCACTACAAAAGAAACATAAAGCTCACTATTTTAGAAATTAAATTTCAGTCTGACCCAAAATCTTTAAAATCAAGACCAGGAGTAGGTTATGATATATGCAACAAAGAATTGTTGATCAGTTTGAGAAAGTAGTAAAGAAAGGGTTTAGGAAGCAGAAACAACCTAAAAAAGTTAACAATAGTAGGGTTATGAAGCAAACTACAAATAAGGTTGATCTTGATTCTTGTCACTAAACAAAAGACTACAACTCCATTCAAGTGGGTAATCACCTAAACCCACCAAACCAAAATCTGATTCAAGAAACAAACAGATGTATTGTGACATATGCAACATGTTTAATCACAAAACAAAAGAGTGCTTTTTCGACCAGTACTGCTCTATCTGTGACATGAACAATCACTCCACCAAAAACTGCTACTTTAACAAATATTGTTTAGTCTTTGATGCAAACAATCACAATACATCTGATTGTTACTCAATCATCAAAGGGATTGAGAATTCCCCAAAACAGCCCTCTTAAAAACATCAGCTGTGAAACACACTATCAGACCTCATTTTCACACCAATCATCTAGGATATCTAGATCAACAAATGATAGGAGCAACTTGATGAATTGCGGAAGGGTCAAGAAAACATCACACAATGAATCCACATTGACCTTCCCAAACCAAAAGTAATTTTGATAATGAAAATGAGTTAATTTCTACAAAGAAACAGAAACCAAAGGTTTCATTACTCCTTTGACTCTTGAGTAGATGTTGATGAGATGAATCAATCTAGTCATTACCAAAAATCTCCCAGGACACCTCCATCTAAACACAATTTAGAGGGAATACCAAGAGGTCACTATCATGAATAGGAACGGGAAACCCAAGAGCATTATGGCTTGGGTTCCTTATTCTAATTAGTTCTTTTTTGCTTGTAGGTTCATTCACATAGGCCGAATAGCTTATGGTACGTGGACAGTGGATGTTCCCGACACGTGATTGGAGTTCGTTCCCTCCTTCATGACTTCAAGCATATACAAGGACTACTGTGGCATTTTGGAGGAGACTCACAGGATGGAAGAATTACAGGTGAAGGATCTGTGACAAATAGGATCCTGAGCTTTGATAGAATAAACTACTATAACAGCTAACTTCAATCTGCTAAGCGTGTCTCAGATCTGTGACAAGAAATATTCAACTCACCTTACCGACACTCATTGCTACATTCTGAAACCTGGATTTTAGATTTCTGAAGAATGGGTAGTTCTAAAGACTCCAAGAAAGAAAAACATATATGTCTTAAATCTAAATTCTTCAAAACCAATAGAAGAAACATGCGTTTTATCAAAAGCAACATTTGATGAGTCTCAGCTTTAGCACAGACGTTTGGGGCACACAAACTTTAAAAACATGAACAAATTGGTGAAAGGAAACCATCTCAATGGTCTTCCACAAAAAGAATTTCATTTTGTAGACCACTGTACTGCGTGTCTCCAAGGAAAACAACATAAATCCTCTGACAAACCGAAGCTGATGAACACCAAAAGACTCCATTAAAGCTACTTTATATGGGTCTGTTTGGACCAACTCATGTAATGATATTGGAAAGAAACAATATTGTTTGGTGATCGTTGATGATTTTCAACATTCACATGGGTTTTCCTCTTTCTTAATAAAAATGAAGCATCCCAAATAACAAAAGACTTATCACTAAAATAGAAAATCACCTTGATCATTAGGTCAAAATAATAAGAAGTGTTAATGGCACAGAGTTTAAAAATGAAAATCTGCATTCTTTTTGTGCAACCAAAGGCATTGCTCATCAATTCAGTGCAACTAGAACTCCTCAACAAAATGAGGTAGTTGAAAGGAGGAATAAAACACTGATTGAAGCAGCAAGAACAATGCTAGCCGATGCTAAGCTGCCAATTACCTTCTGGGCAGAGGCGGTTGACACTTCGTGCTTTGTGCAAAATCGAACTCTGATTGTAAAAGAAAGTCATATGACTTCTTATGAATAGATGTTTCATAGAAAATCATTCATTGGATTTTTCAAGTCATTTTGTAGTCCTATCTCAATATTAAACACCCAAGACTATTTAGGAAAATTTTCATCCAAATCTGACAAAGGATTCTTTGTAGGTTATTCTTTAATTTCAAAGGCTTACAGAGTGTTTAATCCTAGATTAAACATTATTTGATGAATCAACTAATGTTTAATTCAAGGAACATTCATTTCCCAAATCTACAATTGGTCCCAACTGGTTGTTTGATATTGACTCTTTTACAAAATCATTTGATCAATTTCATTTGTATGATGCATGAAACAAACACTCGGCTAAACCTTATTGAGGAGTAGAACAAAATGATGACTTTCCAACTTTCCAATGATACCTCCTAATCCACTCCACATGTAAATGAAGATGTTCCACTACAAGCTGATCCCATCAGCAATCATCACAAATCAAAGTTTATCAACTGAAACTGGTCCAAGCTTTATACCTTCACCATCTGAAGATCCATCAACTGAAGGAAGAACTCAAGATCAACCTACACCTCTAGTTGAAACAGAAAAAACGTCAAATGATGGAAGCAGTCAATGTACTGTAGATGCTGAAGTAGTCACAGAAACTCAATTAGATTATCCTCATAACTCCCCAACAGTACAAGATGAAGGTGCCTCTGACCATTATGAACTGAATGTCTCCAATCTTGATGTAATCATTGCTGGTGACTCCATTCCAACCACCAGAATACACAAGAATCATCAAGCTGAAACCATTATTAGTGAACTTAATGTTACCATTTGCTATAGTGAACAAATGTTGATGAACTTGGTTCTTCCACTTTTGCCATAGTGCACAAATACGGATAGAAGAAAACTTAAGTATTCAAACCTCCGCATTTGTACAGTGTGCAAATGCGGATGCCTAAAATCATAAGTTCAACTCTTCCGCATTTGCAACAGTAACACAATGTAGATAACCAAAATACTTAAAATTTCCACATCTGCATTTGCTACAGTGTCATTTAAAATCTGACCACATTTGTTTTGGAACTTGTAAAATCTTGTAAAAGCCATTAATTTACTATTTAAAGAAACTTTAAAGGGTCATTTATACTTTTCAAATTTGAGAGATTCTATAGTGCGACGAGCGAAAAACCACTATACATCTTCATTGATCATCAACATCAACAACAACCAGAGATTTTAGTGTCTTTTCATCAATCTGTTCTTATCTTCGATTCTACGCAACATTAGTATCAAAAGAAAGGTAAAATTCCCAAATTATTTCATGACCTAGCTTTCGGACTTTTGAACTAAAATTGAACTTAGCACTCTAAGTTAATGAAGAACACCCAAAATCAGATTTATTCAAAGAAAAGTTATACATTTTCGACATCAATTAACATGCAAACTAAGAGGAACTCCACTCATCATGAAAAACGTCATAGTTGTGTTCATCATATAAACAAAGCCTGTTGAAAACTGAAAATGTGGAACAAAATCATGAAATAAAATCTAATAAATGGTTGACAATGATAATAATGCATCTACTTAAACATGAAAAACAGAGTAACTGTGGTTGTTCATCACGAAATCACAACTTGATGTGACTATAATGACACAACAACATCCAACATTCATCTTTGACCGTTAAGAGTCAAACTGATGAATGGAATATACTCTCATCAAATCTAACTCATATGTCTCAAATGCAAATAAATGGCTAATCTTACATGGAGCAAGCTCTATAACGTCAGCGGTTATTTCGACCCTCATGTACCTCAAGCTGAAGGACTGAGAGACATGATCAGATTCATATCTACTACCAGAATAGCTCATGCTATTACAATCAGACCCATAATCTATGAAAGATATATCAGATCATTTTGGAGTACTACAAAAGTGACTGATGTGGAGGGTGAAAGGACTTTAGTAGGAAGAATTACTGATGATCTCTCTTTGACCATCACTGAACAAACTATGAGATAGTGTCGACAGTTTAGTAATGATGCCAATGCTCCTATTGAGTTGAAGATGAAGAAATCACTACTTCTTTGCAGAGATTGGATATGAAGGTGGCTACGAGGGAAAGCAAATTGTAAAGGGTTGGTAGATTTGCAATGGAGGTTTCTAATTCACCTCTTTTAGCATTGCTTATCTAAGTGGAAGATAGGTTGGAATGATATCCCTGTGATCAGTTCCTCTGCCATATGTGCCTTATGCACAAACAGACCTTTCAACATGTCTGCTTATGTGTTCAATGGTCTAACCACTATCATACAAGAAGGAAAAAGGCATATGTTCTTAATGTACCCAAGATTTCACCAATGTCTGATTAATGAAGCATTTCTAGATCTGGTACTTGAAGGACCAACTTTGGATATTCCTCTTTATGATTCCAAGTCCTATAAGTACATTAAGAAAAGAATCAAAGAAATATTAACAATGGAGCACACTCTTCTCTATTACCTTGGATGATTCTGCAGATAAATCTTGGGGAACAAGTAGAAGAATAGGAGGCTCCGTTGGTTGAGCCCATTCTGGAAGAAGCTCCAGCTGCTAAGAACAACAAGCTGTTGTTGAACAGGTTGAGGAAAGAGTTGAAGGATCCAGGCCAGTGTCATCGCAGGAGCAGTTAGGGGGTGATCTTCACACTGGTCCTCATGATCATGATATTGCATCGCCCTTTGTACAATCACCATTACCATCTCCCCACAAAACCCAACCACTTCAATTAATAAATCACTTATCCCATCACCACTAGCTCAACAAATCACATATCCACCTCATTACTCTCCCAAATCACCACCTCATCACTCTCCAAAATCACCACCTCAACCATTCCGTACTAGTGCTGATCCAACTGAGTTTGTAGATTCCACCAGCTCATCTAAAGAATCCAAACCATCTTCGGATGAGGACGATCAACCTATCCAAATGCCTGTAAAGAAAGCCACTTCTGAGGCTGCTCCTTCAGAGAGGTTTGCTAAATTTAATATGAACAATCTAGATGAAAAAGATGAGTTGATTTCTGAGCTCATGGAAAAGATTGGAAAGATGGAAAGAGTACTGATTAGAAGAGCAAGCATCATTCAAGATAGACTTCTTGAACTTCATGAAAAGGAGAATGAGTTAAAAGAGTTAAAACAAATTTATGAGGCTGAAAAGAAAGAAAAAGATAAGGTATTTAACAACTTAACTATTGCTCTTCAACAAGCAAGCAATGAGATAAATGGTCACTTGGACACTTTATCCATTCAAACAATAGCCAGAGAAGAACAAGAAGAACTAATTGAAGAGCAAGATAAGATCATCATTAACTTTTAGAAACAAAATGAACTTATAAACAAGAAAGTAGCTGAACTTGAGATGCTTGTTGAAATCAAGAGGGAAGCTGAATCAGAAGTCAAGCAAGTAGATGAGCAAGAAACTGAATCTGAAAGCACTTCAAAGGAGAGTAGTGATGACTCTCCTCCTGGTGAAAGAATAAGATTCTCAGAACAAGAAGCAAAACCAAGTGTTGGATCTTGTATGCCCAAGATACAAACAAGATTGATGTGGTTAGTACGTTATGATCCAAGTCGATCATACCCAATAACAAGCTAAACAAACGCCAATACATATTTATTTGTTGATGAGATCAAACAAATAAATATTGACACCAATTTAGAAAATGGGTTTTCTAAAACATTGCTTTTGTAATGAAACAATATTATATGGATAATTTGTTCATGAGAAATTATTTGTTCATTATTTAAGTTAGTTAAATAATAACATATAAAATGTGTTAATGTTATAAAATTAAAATGGGTTTTAATTTATAAAACTTATGGGTTTAAGTCTGTAAACTTTATAAAAATAAAATAGGAGGGAACCCATTTTAAATTGCTCCATTTCTGCCGCCCCCTTGAGTGGGGCTTTGGGATTTTAGTCTTAGTCTAATACAAGACGTGATGATCCTTGCACACAACCATGAACACACTTTCTGTCTCTTACATGCAAAAGTCTCACTTCCTTCTTCTCTCCTTGCAAAATTCGGATTTCTTTGGCAGATTTAGAGTTCCTCTTGGCTGAATTTTCGGGGTTGCAAGAAGGGTTTGATTTTTGGTGTTATACTACCTAACCAGTTAGGTGTTTACTAAGGTTTGTGGGTATACAAGCTTGAGGACTTCTTTTTAGAGCCTAGACATTCAAGAAACATCATCTTCTGCTTCTCATCCTTACTACAACACCTTGTTCTTGAAAGGTAGTTTCAAGAACACCCTATGGTTGCATTTTCATTTTTGATAGCACTTATTTCACATATATTTATGATCCTTTGTTTATGAGTTTTGTTTTGGGTTAATATGGTTCAAATTTTCAGATTATAAAACACCATTTAACCATTAACATCTGCTGCATTTTTGAAGTTTAAATGGTTAAACTTGCTTTGATAAACAAGTTACAAAACCCAACAATGGCATCTAGAGCCGGTTATGTGGAATATGTGGTTCAAAAGTTCTTGAAAAGTTAGTTTTTATGGACTTTTTCACCCATTAGGGGCTGTTTTGTTGTCGATGGATGAATCCCTTATGTTCATGGTTTAATCTCACATGCTTTAGTATAAACCTTGATAGATTAACAGCAAATGGTTGATTGTGTTGTTTGGACAAAACCCTAAAGTTTTGGTTCATGTTAGCCAGAAATTTAAGGTTATAAAAGGGGTTCATTGTTGTTCTTGAATGTTGTATATGATACATATTTTGGTTCATAACATATCCTTGACCTTATGTGTTTTGGATTTGGTTGATTGTGGTTTTGTCATGTTGTTTTGATTCTTGAAAGGGTTGTAATGTTTGTATTTGTATTTTGGGTTGTAATTTATTTATTCACTGGTTATGTGATAAATAGATTAGGTGCATTTCTTTTATTAGAAAAAATTGTATTAGGATATGATTTTGCAAAGAAGATGCACAAGATGAAGACCCAAAGAAGGACACAAAAGACATGGACACTTGAGCATTTGTATGTGGATTCAAGTGGGAGTTCATGGACAAATTTTGATGTGTCATTGTTAACCCTTAGGAAAGATCTTATGACAACACTTGTGATGACGAACAAGTGTAGTCAACTTAGTGGCTATGGTTATGCACTTATGTTTGTATGATTATGTTTGTTTGGTTGTTTGTTGTACGGTTGTTGTTTGATATTTGGATATGCATAACAAACTCATTAACAAACTTAACAAGCTGAAAATTGATGATTCTTTATCATTAAGTGATTAATAAACGGTTATTAAAAGCACTAATGGTATTAATAAAAGAGGTTTTATTATATGGTGAACCATAGGGTACCTTGTATTCGAAAGCATGCAAATATAAGGTACATAGAATTTTTTTAAATTTGTATTATGAAAACTTAAAATTCTTTTTAAACAAGTTAAACACCATCCTTTTGCACAACACTTGAGTCAATTCAAAACTCTTAATGGGATAAAGGTCACCTAACAATTTTGAGGGAACATGTGACTTGAGGTGGGGATACCATATTTATGGGATAATGGTCACCTAACCATCTATGTTGGAAAACACACATGTGTATGTAAGTTGGGTAACTTGATTTGCAAACCATGTTTAATGGATCACCTACAATGTGGTTTACAAAGGTGTTGATGGGATAAACGTGCCGACCACACATATGATGTTTAAGTCGATCCCATGCCCTAGAAGTTGCAAAGGGTTGCAATTGTCAAAATGTTAACTACCTTGTTAATTTAAATAATGGGATAAAGGTCACCTAACCACTATTTAAATGTAACGTTAGATTCTAGAATTTTAAAATGTGTAAGCCACATAAAAGGGCTTTAATTATTAAAAATATGAACAATGTCAAAAATAGTAAAATTGAACTTTGTTAAATTTTGTATATGGCCACCAACAATAATGAAAATAATGATATCCCGTCCACTCACTCACTATCACTAATAACCATTCTCCAAAAGGAGTGTCTAAACCATAATAACTTTATAGATTAGTTTCAAAACTTGAGAATAGTTCTGAAGCAAGAGAAATGATCGTATATTTTAGATGGTCCGATTCCCGATCAACCTAATTAGGAGGATGAGGAGGCCTATAATAATTGGGTGAAATAACTGAGGACTCGGTCCAAGTGTCTTGCCTCATGTTGGCATGTAGGACTCCAGATCTCCAAAAGGAGTATTAACATCATGGAGCTGACGACATGATTACCCAGTTGAAGGAAACGTTCCAACAACAAACAAGGGTGGAGCGCTTCGAAACGATTCGAGCACTCCATGCATGTCGTATGGATGACACCCAATCTGTTTCATCTTATGTACTTAAGATGAAAAGCCACATTGACTGCCTCGAAAGGCTGAATTGTCCCGTCTTGAAAGAGTTGGCTATGGATTTGCTCCTCAACTCTTTGTCAAAAAGGTTTAACAACTTTGTTATGAATTATAACATGAACGGGTGGGACAAGAACATAAGTGAGCTTCACTCTATGCTCAAAACTGCCGAGGCGGCGATGGGTAAAAAGGCATTACCCGTTCTCACCATCAATGAAGGTGGGAACAAGAAGAGGCCTCACCCCACACCCAAGGCCAATGTTGCCAAGGGCAAAGGGTACGATAGGGGAAAAGGGAAGGGAGTGGTAAGAGTGCCACCACCAAAACAAGCGGAGAAGAAGTAAAAGGTTGCTTCAAATGACCCATGCTTCAAGTGTGGGGAGATTGGATATTGGGCAAGGAATTGTCCAGTCCATCTCAAAGAGTTACAAGCTAAGAGGGATGTCGGGCAAACCTATTCCAGTCCATCAACAATTTTCAATATTCATATTGATTTAAATTTAAATCCTCTAACACATGGGTATTGGATACCGAATGTGGAACTCACATTTGCAACTTATTGTAGGGGTTCAAAAGAAGCAAGGACTTCAAGAAAGGGGATGTTAGCCTCTACATGGGGAATAGGGCAAAAGATAAAGTTGGAGACCGAGGGGATTACATCTTGAAGCTTCCAAATGGTTTGGAAGCAATTTTGAACAATGTTTTGTATGATCCTAGTTTGACTAGGAACATTATGTTTATTGCCCAATTAAGACAATATGGTTATGTTTTAACATTTATTGAAAATGAAATTCATAATTCTTTAAATGGCATATTTTAATTTAAAGTTATTCCTATTAATGGTATTTATGAATTGGTTCGTGAAAACACATTATATGATAGCTCTTGTACCAAACCACCACCAAGAAACTCAAATTGGATTTGAGTGATACCTATCTTTGGCATTGCCATCTTGCTCATATAGACAAGAAGCGCATACAAACACTTCAATAGAATGGTCTCTTAAAAGCAAGTGAATATGATTCATTTGATGTATGTGAATCTTGTTTACAAGGTGAAATGACTAAGGCACCATTTAGTGGCAAATCCAAAAGGGCAAAAGATTTATTGGCATCATAAATTTGGATGTATGTGGTCCTTTTAAGCCAATGACTAGGTACCATGAAAGATACTTCATTACCTTTACCGACGACTATAATCGATATGGTTATCTCTACTTGTTAAGACACAAAGATGAAGCTTTTGAAATGTTCAAAAACTTCCAGAATGAAGTAGAAAATCAACTCAACAAGAAAATACAAATTCTCCGCACCGATAGAGGAGGTTAATACCTAAGTGATGCTTTTAGACATCATCTTACAATTTGTGGAATTTTCTCACAACTATCTCCACCTGGAACACCACAACACAATGGTGTGTCCAATAGGAGAAATCAAACTCTATTGGATATGGTTTGATCTATGATGGCTAGAAGCTCATTGCCTCTATCATTTTGGGGTTTTGCTTTGCTCTCCGCGGCCCGTATTTTGA
This sequence comes from Flaveria trinervia, assembly GCA_025506515.1. Classification (NCBI taxonomy): domain Eukaryota; kingdom Viridiplantae; phylum Streptophyta; class Magnoliopsida; order Asterales; family Asteraceae; genus Flaveria; species Flaveria trinervia. The sequence continues at coordinate 76,943,536 of CM046451.1, read as the reverse complement.
ATATGGCCCCAACCAAGAAAGTGGAAAGACACCTTTTGAATATGGCATGGTAGGTTCCATCACTATCATATTTACAGGTATGGGGTTGTGAGGCATATGTTAAGACTCCCACCTCAAACAAGTTAGAAGGCCGTTCCACTAATTATATCTTTGTTGGATATCCTAGAGATTCTATGGGATATTATTTCTATGATCCAATAGAACAGAACGAGTTTGTTGCCAAGAAGGCTGAGTTCTTAGAAGCTAAGTTCCTTACAAAAGGAACTAGCAGTAGAACAGTGGATCTTGAGGAGGATCAAGAATCACAAACCGATACATGATTGGTTGACAATAGCACTCAACATGAGGATGTTGAGGGTGATCATAATTGAACAATACACACAAAACGTTCACAGATCTGGTAGAATTAGTAATCCACATGAAAGATATGGATTTTTTGTAAATGGATGTTATGTGGTAGATGCCGATGAACCAACCACTTATCGTGATGCAATGTCCAATTTAGATTGTGACAAATGGCATGAAGCCATGAACATTCAGATGTAGTCCATGTATGATAACCATGTATGGGACTTGGTTGAACTACCTCTTAACTCCAAGATAGTTGGAAGTAAGTGGTTTTTCATGAAGAAAACTGATATCCATGGAAACCTGGATACTTATAAATCTAGACTTATAGCAACAGGTTGCACTCAAAGTTAAGGAGTTCATTTTGATAAGGCCTTCTCACCGAGTGCATTGCTATAGTCTATTCGGATATTATTTGCCATAGCTGCTCATTATGATTATGAGATTTGGCAAATGGATGTCATAACTGCTTTTCTAAATGGATATGTTGAGGGAGATGTCTATATGGTTCAACTCCAAGGTTTTGTCGATCCAAAACATCGTAACAAAGTATGCAAGTTAAAGAAATCAATATATGGATTGAAGCAAGCATCAAGAAATTGGAATCATCATTTCGATGAAGAGGTAATCAAATTTGAGTTTATCATAAACGCTGATCAAGCATGTGTATATAAGAAAGCTAGTGGGACCATCATCACTTTCCTAGTATTGTATGTTGATGACATTCTACTATTTGGAAATGACATTCCAACCATGGAAGGTGTTAAAACCTGACTTGGAAGCTGTTTTTCTATGAGGATCTTGGTGAAGCCACCTATATTTGAGAATAAAGATCTATAGGGATAGATCAAGGTGGTTGATAGGTTTGAATCAAAGTGCATACATTGATAAGATCTTGAAAAGGTTTAAGATGGAAAACTCTAAGAAAGGTACCATACCTATTCAAAGAGGAACGATATTGAGTAAGACTCAATGTCCAAGCTCAAGGATGAGCAAGACAAAATGAAGGGCATCCCGTATGCGTCTGTCATAGGATCCATCATGTATGCAATGATATGCACTAGGCCGGACATGTCATGCATCTTAAGCATGACAAGTTGATACCAACAAAATCCTGGAAACACTCATTGGATGGCTGTTAGGAACATTATTAAGTACCTAAGGAGGACCAAAGATATGTTCCTAATCTATGGATCTTGTGACGAGGCACTTGTAGTAAAGGGTTACATGGATGCGAGTTTCCAAACCGATCGGGATGATTCACGATCACAATCAGGGTACATTTTCATCTTGAATGGAGGAGCAATCTCTTGGAAGAGCTCTAGGCAAGATGTCATGGCATTATCAACTACAGAATCAGAATACATCGCCGCTTCATTAGCAGCTCAGGAAGCTGCATGGTTAAAGAAATTCATTGCCGATCTAGGGGTGGTCCCTTCCATTCAGGACCCCCTAGAAATTCTTTGTGATAACGAGGGTGCGATTGCTCAAATCAAGGAACCCCATGCATAGCAAAAGACTAGGCACATTGAACTAAGATTCAACTACATAAGGGATGAATTTGAAGAGGGAAAGATATGTATTCGCAAAGTTCACATGGATCAAAACATTGTGGATCCACTCACGAAGCTTCTTTAAAAGGAAAAACATGAAAGTCATACTTGTGCCATGGGATTTCAATATTCTAGTGATTGGATATGATCTTTAATTTATGTATTTAGATATCGTAACTCTTTATTACTTGAATGAATTATTTGGTTATAATGATTCAACTAATATTCCTATTTTACATGTTTAAAATCCATGAGTAAATCATTTACTCAAAACGTCCGTAGTCGTTCATACTTGTGGGAACAAGTATGAAGGTAAGACTATTATGAACTTGGAATGGTAGATATTCATATGGATGAATATAGAGCAAAAGGTTGCTGCCAAAGTTCATAGATATTTGTGGGATACAAATATTGGACTGACCTGCATCTCAAATATTACTACATGGAATATTACTGCTCGCAAAGTTCATAGAGCAAAGGGTTGTTGCCAAAGTTCATTAATCATAAGTAATTTTGAGTAAAGGCGAATATCATTTGGTATCCTCTGACCTAAGATACATATTAGGTCTTGATGTAAGGCCTCGATCCCGGAAACCTCACAGTTGGTCATTCATAGCAATTAAAACATTAATCATTACAAATAAACAAGCTTATGCAGCGGAATACGTTTATCAAAAGCCATTCATTTCATTTAAACCCCTATTGTTGAGCAATACATCATCGTTTAACTGATTGCAAAAGAATTGTTTATATGCATTACAAAACAACAACAACATAGAATACGAATGGATGTTAGTCTTTCCCTTGCCGAGTAGCTTCACTCTCATGCCATCCTCAGCAATGATTACCTGCCAACTGAAAATGTATAAAAGTCAGCGTTGTTGAGTGAGCTCTAGTTTTAAAAGTAATAAAATACTTTCTATATGTTGTATAAGAAAATACTCTTTTCTGTAAAATACAACTCTGTACTGTATATGCGAGCACGCATCAACTATATGAGCAAATATTGTTTGTTCTTTGTACCGCATGCCTTGTCTGTAAACTTTTAACTTTATGTTTCACTTTCTGTATGGACCAGTGAGCAGTACCCCAACTATATGCGCCATGGAAAACGGGTGATGGGCCATCTATATCCCTCGAAAGGGTTAACTGTATCCCTCGAAAGGGTCAACTATATCCCCCGAAAGGGTAACTGTATCCCCCGAAAGGGTAACTGTATCCCCCGAAAGGGTCTGTGTACTATGTACAAGGCCGACCCAATCACCCAGGACACGCTCCAAAGGTCCTGCCAATCTCAATTGATTGGCCCTGTGTGCATAAAAGGGTAGCTAACCCGCAGCACAGTTGAGCTAACGACAACACGGTCGTGTCCCTCCTTTAAGCTTGCAAGACTTGTTAACATTTTATTAATGTTCCTCTTCTTTCTTTATTGCTCTTTCACTTTATTATTACAAAATACTTTACGTTACGATAATAACATACCACGTAAAGTCACATACTATGGGTAATAATAATAATAGCAATAACCATAATAAGGAACAATCATAATCAATCATATCATGCATGAAACGACATCATTAATAAGCCCTTAGTCAACCTCGGTCAAATCCCTAAAGCACAGACTCCCAGAAAATTCTGTAAAAATTTCTAAGTCTTAGGCGCATGGGAACTATTTGGGCGCATGAGCCCTATTTGGGCGTTTCATCACTATTTACGCGCATCAGCCTAACACTTAAATATTTTCACTTTAGGTGCATGAACTCATTCAGGTGCATGGGCACTATTGGTGCGTATGAACACTTAGACGCATGGGCCACTTGGGCGTATGGGCACTATTGCGGCGCATGGCCCTAGACTTAGTCGTCCGACTATTATTTTCTAGGCGCATGGACAACTATTCAGGCGCATGGGCTGTACTTTATCATTTCTAAGGTAATCTTAGGCGCATGGAATACTGTTTGGCGCATGGATCACACTTAGTTCTTACTATGGAATTTTCAAGCGCATGAACCTTATTTAGGCGCATGCACCTTTTGTACTATATGTTTCCAGTATGTTTTCAACCCAAATCATCGAATCTGTGTGTTCTAAGCTTAATGTGGCTATTCTAACATGAATACCTATAAGCATACAAGAATCACATTCATTCATGCGCAATGCACACAGGTAACATACATGAACTTTATAAAACATTTTAATACATTTTCAGCCCCAAATTCATTTAAAACAAGTAAAACTGGGGTCTAGAACTAACCTGATGCAACTTGGGTGTTTCTTCCTTTATAACCCGCTTGCAATGAGTTCAAACACCTTAAAACAACACCACACATGCACCCGGGCACAAACACAACACATAAGCACATAAGCATGAAACCGAGATAAAACCCGTCATAAACATGTAAAAACCACGAATTCTTACCTTGAATTTGACTTCTCTTCTTCTTCTTATCTTCAACCGAGAGTTTTTCGTTGCTCTCTATCTCTCTCTAAAACTGAAGAAGATGGTGATGTGAAAAGAGGGTGGGCGGCCATGCCCACCTTTACACCAACTTTACAAGATTTTTGTCCTTTTTACACTTTTAGTCCCTACACTTGGACTTAATTGCCCTTTCTTTCTTTTATTCTTTATTTCTTGTCTTTTAAAATAACCGGGTGTTACAAGTCCACCCCCTTATATAGGTTTCGTCCACGAAACCTGTTATTCCTCAAACAGACGAGGATAATGCTGTCTCATCTCGTCCTCAGTCTCCCATGTAGATTTGGATCACTTCCTGTGCCTCCACTGTACACGCACTAGAGGAACCACTTTATTTCGCAGCCTCTTCTCTTTACGATCGATGATTGCCACTGGTTGCTCCACATAATTGAGCCTCTCATCTACTTCGATATCCTCCAGTGGAAAAATCAAGTCTTCATCAGCTATACACTTTCTCAGATGAGTCACATGGAATGTCGGATGAATCCCACTTAACTCATCCGGTAATTCCAACCTATAGGCCACCTCTCCTACCCCAGCAATGATTCGGAAAGGGCCTATATATCTTGGGCTCAACTTGCCCCGCATCTTGAATCTGATAATTCCCTTCAAAGGTGAGACCTTCAACATAACCCAGTCACCCACCTGGAACTCAATTGGTCTACATCGTTTATCGGCATACGACTTCTGTCTATCTTTAGCTGCCTTCATGAACGCTTTAATCTTTAAAAGCTTCTCTATTGTAGCCTCGATTACCTCAATGCGTCCCAACTCTTTCTGACCAACGTCACCCCAACAAACGGGTGTTCTGCATCTCCTACCGTATAACATCTCGTATGGTGGCATGCCAATACTAGCATGACAGCTATTGTTGTACGAGAATTCAGCTAACGGTAAGTGGTCGTCTCAACATCCAACAAAATCGATTACACATGCCTGAAGCATGTCCTCCAACGTCTGAATGGTCCTTTTTGACTAAACATCAGTTTGAGGATGATAAGCCGTGCTAATATGTAACCTCGTCCCCATGGCGTCATGGAATTTCTTCCAGAATTTAGACGTAAACCCAGTGTCACGATCAGACAGAATGGACACTGGTACACCATGACGAGTCACAATCTCCTTGATGAACAGGTCAGCCAACCTCTCGGATGAGTATGTCTCACGGATCGGTAGGAAGTGAGCACTCTTCGTCAGACGGTCAACTGTCACCCATATGGCATCGTATCCTTTCGGAGTACGTGGCAAATTCGTTATGAAGTCCATGGTGACGTGCTCCCACTTCCATTCTGGTATATCCAAAGGTTGGATTTTCCCATACGACTTCTGATGTTCCGCCTTCACTTGCAAGCAAGTAAGGCACTTACTCACATACTCCGCCATGTCATGTTTCATACTCGGCCACCAATAATTTTCTTCATGTCTTGATACATTTTTGTGGCACCAGGATGAATGGTATATCGAGTCTTATGAGCTTCATCCATAATCCTCACATGTAGATCCCCGAAACGAGGAATCCACACCCGTCCAAATCGAGTTTTACACCAAGTGTGTTTTCACTCAATCCCCGACCAGTCCTCTCATTCTTTCAGAGTTTAGATGATCTTCTTTGAGCACCTCATCCTGAAACTCCTTGACTTGCTTCATGACATCAGAGGTCATGATCAGTTGGTATGCATTCACCCAAATCGGCTCCGGCTCTCCTTCCGGCTAAGAGCATCAGCCACCACGTTGGCTTTGCCCAGATGGTAATGGATCTCGCAATCATAATCCTTTATAAGCTCTAACCATCGCCTCTGCCTCATGTTCAAATCTTTTTGCTCGAAGAAGTACTTCAAGCTCTTGTGGTCCGTGAAAATGGTGCACTTCGTCCCGTATAGATAGTGCCTCCAAATCTTTAGTGCAAAGACCACAGCTGCTAGCTCCAGGTCGTGAGTAGGGTAGTTGACCTCTTGAACTTTCAACTGTCGGGATGCATAGGCTATGACCTTTCCTCTTTGCATCAGTACACACCCCAACCCCGAGTAAGAAGCATCAGAATATACCACCAAGTCCTCGCTTCCTTCAGGTAATGACAAGACAGGAGCTTGAGTCAACCTCACCTTTAACTCTTCGAACGCCTGTTCTTGGGCTTGACCCCATATAAACTTTACATCCTTTCGGGTCAATTTGGTCAGTGGAGAAGCGATCTTGGCAAAGTCCTGAATGAACCTTCGATTATAACCCGCCAACCCCAAGAAACTACGAATCTCGGATAGCGTGCTCGGAGACTTCCATTGCATCACCACCTCCACCTTAGCAGGGTCTACCATAATCCCCTCCGGATTTATCACGTGACCTAAGAATTGAACTTCACGTAACCAGAACGTGCATTTGGAGAATTTGGCATACAACATCTCCCTTCTTAACGTCTCTAGAACCTCCCGAATGTGGCCGGCATGCTCAATCTCACTCCTTGAATAAATCAGAATATCATCAATGAACACAATCACTGATTTATCCAACATAGGCCGACACACACGGTTCATCAGATCCATAAAAGCAGCTGGCGCATTGGTCAAACCAAATGACATAACAAGAAATTCATATTGACCGTAGCGCGTGCGAAAAGCTATTTTAGGAATGTCCTGCTTCTTCACCTTCAGCTGATGGTAACCAGATCGAAGTTCTATCCTTGAGAACCAACTGGCACCATGGAGCTGATCAAACAGATCCTCTATCCTTGGTAAGGGGTATCGGTTCTTCACCGTTAACTTATTCAGCTCTGGTAGTCAATACACATCCTCATACTACCGTCTTTCTTCTTCACAAATAGACCGGAGCACCCCAAGGAGAGATACTCGTCGAATGAACCCCTTATCGAGTAGCTCTTGCAACTGCTCTGTTGGACCAAAAGAACCAATGAGCCAAGATCAGAAAACCTCTAAGTCCCACATGGTATCACAACAACTGCTGAAAGCCTCATCAGTAGTTTGACAAGTGCTTGAAGACTTCATAGCTGAAGATCAAGTGCTGAGACCTCAACAGCTGAAGAACCAAAGTGCTGAAGTACACAGCTGAAGAACACAAGTGCTGAAGCTGAAAGACCAAAGTACTGAAGTACAACAGCTGAAGAACACAAGTGCTGAAGCTGAAAGACCAAAGTGCTGAAGTACAACAGCTGAAGAACACAAGTGCTCAAGCTGAAAGACCAAAGTACTGAGTACAACAGCTGATAGTTTACAAGTGCTGAAGATCAACAACTTGTACAAGGTCTGAAGACAAAGACTGAAGACATCAGCTGATGATATCTACTAAAGTCATCAGCTGATGAAACTCCCGAAGGTCAAAGTCTGAAGATCAAGTACTGATGCCTAAGTAGTTTGTCACAACTGCTGAAGAGTACTTCTTCAGTAGTTGTGATATCAGTAGTTTTATATTTTTATGTTTCAGTAGTTTTGTAAAACAACTGAAGAGCTTGTTCTTCAGTCGTTGTAGTTTCAGTAGTTTTATATTTTGTACTTAACATGCTGATATGTTCTCAGTAGTTGTGAATGTTTCAGTAGTTTGTTAAGAATTAGTTATTTTTGTATTAGATCTGCCTGTTGTCACTTTCCGTGATAACAGCAGTGATTGTTGCACTCTATATAAGGAGTGACAACTTATTGTAATCGTGGAATGAATGGAATGAATGAATGATTTGATTAGAAATATTCTACCTCTATAAACATTCCTTCAATTAGAAATATATATTCTCTCCCTATAACCGTATGCACTCTTAATGCTTACAAGTATCGATTGCTTGCTACAATTTGTCTAATTCTAGTTTGTATTCCGCTGCTTTGTATTCTAATACATCAAACTTGTGATCACTAATCCTGTCAAATGGTATCAGAGCAGGTTAATCATTGATCGATCTAACAATTGATCATTGAAACTGCTATTCAAGATCTAAGTTTGATTGAATTAGCTTTGTTTTTTGCAAGAAACGGTTATAGAGATTGAATTTTCTGTATTTCTGCTCATTCATCCCGAGATCTTTTCTTGGTTCTCATTGAGTTTGTTGTGGTCTGTCTAAAACTTTTTAAAACTTGAACTAAATTGTTTTTGAACTGAAAATGACCACTCCTTCCAATGATCCTCACAATATTGGTTCCTCAACCAAGCCACCTATGCTGGTTAGGAATGAGTATAACATATGGCAAAGACGTATGCTCCATCACCTGTCTGTTAACAGCGCAGGGTGTTGGACATCAGTGGTACATGGTCCACACAAGCCTATGGTGAATAACCCGGAAACCAATCAAATGGTTCCGAAGAGGAGGGAGCAATACTCAGATGAGGATAAGAAGTTGCTTGAAATTGATGCAAAAGCCCATGGAATTCTGGCCATGGCATTGCCTAATGAAATCTATTCTGGGCTAATGCATCATGAAACTTCCATGACCTCTGGATTGCCTTGAAAGAACAATTTGGACGAACAGATGAGGTCTTGGCAAATAATAGAGAAATTCTTGCCCAACAATATGAGACATTCTCTCATAGAAGGGTGAGACTGACTCAACAATATGAGCGGTTCTCTTGTTTGATCTCTCAACTAAAAATGGTCAAACTTGAATACACCAATATTCAGATGAATAACAGATTTCTCAGATCACTGCCTGAGAGATGGGACACATATACTATTGTCCTACGCTCCAGTGCAAGTTTGGACAAACTATCTCTCACCCAACTCCATGGGAAACTGCTCACTTTTAAGAGAGAGATAGAACAGAAGAGAAAGCTGTCTTCATCTGGAAAGCTTACTGAAGACTTTATACAAGGCAACACTGCCTTGGTGGGTCATGAGCCAGAATATGCTTCATCTGAATGCCAGTATGATGAGCATATTAATTTCTCTTCAAGCACTTCTGATTCTGCATTTGTGAGTGTTGATGGTCAGTTTACTGGGGTGTAATAATGACAATCTATGTTTCATTATGGATGATCTCAAGGGGATGCTGATGATGACTTAGAAGAGATGGATATTTTGAGCCAAATGGCCTTGATAAATATCAGATCTCAGAAGTTCTATAAAAGAACTGGAAGAAAATTCCCAGGACTCTCTGGCAAAACCAAAGTTGGGTTTGACAAGAGCAAGTTGAGGTGTCACAAATGCAAAGGCTTGGACACTTGCAAGAGAGTGTAGATCAACTGGATCTAACTCTACTGCACCCTTTGTGACTTTCCTGGCAATAGTCAACAACACAGAGGGCAACATCTGTCACCTCTAGTCATCATCCTCAACAACAATCTCCGGCATATTTTGTTCCTCAGGGTCAAATGCCATATCCGTACCTTGTTATTACATGCCACAGTCAAATCAAGTTCAAGTTCCTATGACACCACAGCCTATGCACTACCAGAACCTCAGCCTTCCCTCTCATCAACAACTCAATCTCACAACACAGCTTCTTCACCCAGGAGGTGTTGACTGGAGCAGTTTACCAGATGACTTGTCGGTCATGATCAACTGTTCTCAGGTGTGGTCAACATGGTGGTGACAGTCTCTTTGGGAATCTAGCTCTTATGGCTTTGGAGTCTGCTGATACTTCATTTCCAATGCTTACACCTCAGGTATCACAGGTATCCTCTGAGGCAAAAGCCAAATTATGTTCTGAAACATGCATAGCAGCATTTGCTTCCATTAGAGAAGCAAATGTAGCTCTAATTAATAAGAACATTGAGCTAGAACAAATAATTTCCAAAAATAAAGCTGAGTTTGAGTTTGTGCTCAAAGATAAAAATGATGAGATTTATAAACTGAATTGCCAAATAATTGATGATAAGGCTAGAGAAGAAGTACTTCTAGAGAAGTACAAAGATCTCAAAGAAACCCTTGCAGTACCCAGGTCGAGTGTGATAGATGGGTACAATCATGCAAAGGTTTTAAAATTCTTCTTAGTAAGCAATATGCTTCAAATGTGAAGTTTGGAATTGGTTACAAACAGCTCCACCTACAGATTTTACTCCAAGAGCAGAGGTAGAATCTGATGGTGAGAGTGATAACCAATCCATAACATCATGGATCTACCTTCTGATACAGCACAATCAGAAGTAGCAGTCAGCATCAAGCCCTCTTTGAACCTATCAGTGATGTTGATGGTTTCAAATATGACATTCACTGATAATGAGTTGATCAACTCAGCGGAGTTAATCCTGAAGGTCCTGCAAGGACTAGAGAGCAGGATTTAACACCTGAAGTTCAAACTTAAACTGCGTCAGTACTGAAGAGAAGAAAACTGGCAGTAGAAAGAGTTTGAAGACTACTAAAGAGGTAGTCAAGAAAGCAACCAATGCTTCCAAAGCATTGAAGAAACAAGTCTTCTGTTGCTTCACCATCTTTAGTTGATGATCAACCTAAGATGAAGAAGAAACCATGTGAAGTATGTGGTTTGTCAATCATCTTACAGAGATTGTTTGGTACAAAAGAGGTTCCAAACTCAAACAAAAAGAAGAAATAATGAGAAAATGGTAAAAATGAAAACTGAGTTTGAGACCACATTTGTATCAGCAACATCAAATCCTGTAACCCTTAAGTCCTTAAAGAAATCCAAAAAGGAAGGGGTTAAACATGTGATAGCTGAGGGCGCTCAAAAGAAGAAGGTGCAACATAGGAACTTATCTAACTCCACTAGCAATGTGTCTGATGAGCTGAAAGCTTTATCACAAAATCACGACACAGCTGGTGATGATGGTACAACATCTGTTGGGTAGAGTTAACCAACTAGATTCGCCTATGTTGAAACACAGAAAAGGAGGTCCAGCAAAGGACTCCTCTTCTACACCATCTTCTCCTCTCAGGCTTGTGTTCAAATAAACATGTTAGGTTACCATCTATTGATGGACCAGGCCCAAAACCAAAAAGGTTTGGTCTCTAAAATACTGATTGTTTATTATTGCAGGGTTCTTCAACATGCCAAAGTAGCATCTGGTATGTAGACAGTGGGGGGGATCTATGCACATGACTGGGAACAGCTCTCTTCTCATGACTACTCTCAAGGAAAGAAGGGATTTGTCTCTTTTGGCAATGATGTAGGGGTTACATCATCGGTAAGGGCTTTGTCTCAACGGAGAAATCAAATTTGATGATGTTAATCATGTGGAAAATCTCAAGTACAACCTCTTGAGTGTCAGTCAAATGTGTGATAAAGGCCATGTTGCCCTTTTCACCAGTCAAAACTGTAGGATTCTGTCATCCAAAGTTTTGCACTTGATTGACAAGGTGTTGGATGATACACTCTCCTGAAAGCCAACAGGACAGGAAGAGTGTATGCCTTAGATCTCTCTAAGAAGATAGATCTCAAAGGCAATCCTTGCCTATTTCCAAAGCCTTTTCTCAAGAATCTAAACTGTGGCACAGGAGGCTTGGTCATGTTAATCTTAAAAACATGAATCAGCTTAGCCACAATAGTTTAGTCAGAGGCTTACTAATAAAGGAGTTCCACTGTGATGAAACCTGCACTGCTTGTTTAAAAGGAAAACAGCACAAAGTATCATTCCCCCTATTGAAGTGTCCAAGTCCACTGCCTGCTTGCAATTACTGCATATGGATCTATTTGTCCTGTGAGAGTAATGAGCATGGCAAAGAAGAAATACTGTCTGGTAATTGGGATGATTACTCCAGATTTGTATGGACTTTCTTTCTACATTCAAAGGATGAGGCTGCTCAGAAGATTATTCACTTTGTGTTGTACATTGAGAAGCAGTATTCCCTTCCAGTCAAGTGTATTAGGAGTGATAATGGAACTGAGTTCAGAAATCATACACTTGATGACTTCTATCTTTCAAAGGGAATCAAAAGGCAATTCAGCATTCCAAGGACTCCAGAACAAAATGGAGTAGTGGAGAGAAAGAACAGGACCCTCATTGAAGCTGCAAGGTCCATGCTGGCTGACTCAGGTTTGCCATTGACCTTCTGGGTGAAGCTGTCAACACAGCTTGTTATGTGCAAAATAGAGTTTTAGTAAATCAGAGTTGATGAAGACTCCATATGAAGTTCTCCATCATTGGCTCCTCTATTTCATTTTTCAAAGCATTTGGGTGTCCCTGTTTCATTCTCAACACAAAGGATCACTCCATAAATTTGATCCTAAGGTGGATGCAGGGTACTTTGTTGGTTATTCATCTACTTGCAAGGCAACAGTCGAGTCAAACTGCAGAACAAAGATGGTTGAAAAAACTATACATGTTAAGTTTAATAAATTTCAAAGGACAAGATCCACAAAGTCCTGTGGAGTTATTTGATTTGCTCCTGTCAACAGTCACCACCTAGTGGTACTGCTGATGATGATGATGATTGCAGTACTCACCTCTTCAGGTTTAGTGATCAGCTGCCTGACTCAGCTAGACCTGATGTTCCTGTAGCTCCAGTAGCACCATCCACAACAAATGCTGATGAGTTCTTCGAATTCAACTTCCTTTGAATTACCACCCACTGATTGGTTTCAAGGAAATGATCACCATCACCATCTGTTGCTGCTGAACCGGCTACAAACACTTGCACAGATCTCATTGTGTATCAAGATCTGAAGAATCACCCTATGTCTCAAATCATTGGTGATATCACTGCTGGAGTATCAACAAGAAGTCAATTGTCAAATTTCTGCTTCTATGCTCTCTTCATCAGTCAGCAAGAGCCAAAGAATTATCACATTGCTTAAAGGACATGGATGGGTTGATGCCATGCAGCTTGAGCTTCTTCAGTTCAAGAAACAGCAAGTGTGGGAACTGTTCCTCTACCTCCAGGTAAGTGTGCAATAGGCACTAAATGGGTGTTTAGGAACAAAACTGATGAAAATGGGCTTATTGTTAAGAACAAGGCCAGACTGGTTGTTCAGGGGTTGCACAAGAAGAAGGTATTGATTATGATGAAACCTTTGCCCCTGTAGCCAGACTGGAAGCAATTCGATTGTTTTTAGCTTATGCTGCTTATCAAAACCTTAAAGTTTTTCAAATGGATGTCAAAAGTGCATTTTGTATGGAAAAATTAAAGAGAGGTTTATGTATGTCAACCTCCAGGCTTTGAGGACAATAAACATCCTAATTGGGTGTATAAGCTTGATAAAGCTCTTTTGGGTTAAAACAAGCTCCCAGAGCCTGGTATGAGACATTATCAAACTTTCTTCTGAAAACAATTTCACTAGAGGCTCCATAGACAAGACTTTATTCATTAAGAAAGCTGGGCAGCATAATCTACTTGTTCAAATTTATGTAGATGATATCATTTTTGCATCCTCTGATCCAAAGTTGTGTGATGCCTTTACAAAGTTGATGCAACAGAAGTTTGAAATGAGTGCCATGGGAGAATTACAGTTCTTTCTGGGGTTGCAAATCAACAAAAGGCTCATGATAATTTTTATTCATCAGTCCAAATATACAAAAGATCTTTTGCAAAAGTTTGATTTACAAAACTGTAAGCCTTGTTCTACTCCCATGAGCAGCACCACACAACTGGACTCAGATCAGAAAGGTAAGTGGTTGATGAAACACTTTACAGATGTATGATTGGGTCCTTGATGTATTTAACAGCTTCTAGACCAGATATTATGTTTGCTACATGTGTTTGTGCTAGATTTCAGGCTACACTAAAGAGTCTCATCTGATTGCAGTCAAGAGGATCTTTAGATATCTGCAAGGCACTCCATCTCTAGGTTATGGTATTCTACTGGACATTTGGTAATTAGTTGCTTTTTCTGACAGTGACTATGCAGGGTGTAAGTGACCAGGAAATCAACTTCTGGTGGATGTCAATTCCTAGGCAACTGCTTGATTTCTTGGCAGAGCAAGAAACAGACCTCAGTTGCTACATCCACTGCTGAAGCAGAGTACATTGCAGCTGCAAGTTGTACATCTCAGGTACTCTCGCTTCAAAACCAACTTTTGGATTATGGCATTACAGAGACTAAGACTCCATTGTTAATGGATAGTGCTTCAGCTCTTTGTATTGTCAAAAATCCAGTCCAGCACTCTAGGATCAAACATATAGAGATCAGACATCATTTTATAAGAGATTGTTTTGAAAAAGGTCTGATTGATCCTAAGTTTGTGCCTAGTGCTGATGAGCTTGCAGACATTTTTACTAAGCCTTTGGATAGTTCAACTTTCCAAAACCTGGTGTTAAGGCTTGGTATGCTGCAACTAGAATAAGTGACACTACTAATGATCTTAGTAATTCATACTGATGATCATAAGTACCTATGTCACATATAAGTACTGATGATGAGCTCTTTTACCCTCAGTAGTTTTATAACTACTGAAGGCTAAATGTCTCACAAGTACTAAGTACTTCATCTGTTCTAAACTACTGATGTAGTCACAACTACTGATGCAGTTACAACCACTGCAATCAGTAAAAACAGATAAGTACTGATGTCCTATGAAACAACTGAAATAAGCCAAAAGACTGATGAATGTGTTGAGGACAGATTGAAACAGCTGAAAAGCTAAGAATTGACGAAAACAGCTGAAGAGAACTTTCTCTTCAGTCGTTTGTACAACTGCTGTTTCATTTTAAACAACTGAAGCAAAACCACATCTTCAGTAGTTTTATAACTACTGATGACTAATCCCTAGTCTTCAGTTGTTTACAACAGCTGATGACAAAACCACTGTCTTCAGTAGTTTCATAACTACTGATGACAAACACCAAGTCCTCAGTTGTTTCAATCATCTGAAGTCAAAACCACGGTCTTCAGTAGTTTTCTAAACTACTGATGCCTAACACCACGACTTCAGCTGTTTCAACGTCTGAAAGGATAATACCATGTCAACGGTCGTTTAAAACTACTGATGACTAACACCACATCCTTCAGTCGTTTCCTTACCCGTACCCTATATATACCCCTAACCTTAGCTCTCATTGCTTCATCTTCTTCAAACCTAACGTTCCTCTCCAAAACTTCCCTCTTCTCAATGGCGTCTATGCAAATTAAACCGCGACACAACTGTGTTGCCTACCTCACTAAATCGCCGATCTGGACTAAGTTCGATATTGCTATCGATCTTATGGTTCAGTCCCAATACAACAAGGCATTTCTTCTGAACCCCATCTTACATGCCGAATCCTTGCACCAATTTTGGATGAACGTCACTGTTACCACTGGGGAGAACAACACACCATCCTTCCGGTCGGTTGTCAACAACAAAGAAGTAGTCATTACTCCTGCAATAATCCGCCAAATTCTTCAACTGAATGATGCTACTTCTCCTGCTGGATATCCGAAGGGCACCATAGATCTATCCTTTGCTCAACATGGATATCAAGGCGATCTCAGTGCCTCCACCATCATGAAGAAACACTTTAATGACGCTGAGCGCCTGATTTTTCACATGGTAAATGTATGTTTGGCCCCTAAGACGTCGTCTTGGGATCAAATGTCCACCAAATGGCAGCAGGTAATGTATTCTATCCTTGAGCAACAACCACTAAACTTTTCAGAATTAATATTTTCAGAGCTCAAAGATATGGCTCAAAAACTAACTGCCAACCGTTGGATACTTTATCCACGGTTCATAATGGCCATTATTACTGACCAGCTTAATGCTGAGGGACTTGTTGGCTTGGGAGTCCCTGCTACGGCTGTTCTGCCGGAAGTATACTCCCGGCACAACTCTGACCGGACACTCAAAATGGCTGCCAAGCTACGAAAACCCACGCAGCTGGAACCCACAGCCACCACCTCCAAATCCAAAGTCCCCACCAAACCCACCAAAAAGAAACCCAAAACGGCTACTCAGGGAATTGAGTCCCCTGAGGATGCCCCTGCAACACAAACGCAGGATATATCCACTAGTCCAAACCCCCTAGTGGATACAATGACTCCTCCAGCCACAGCCGCTCAGGCTTCCTCTCAACAGGAGCCTGCAGCAACCACACAAGGGGTACCTACTTATCTGGGATCTTCCTCACTTGAGGAGATTGCCATTGAAGAGCACCAACCTCCCCAGGTGCACACTGCTTCTATCCCCTCACCCCAAACAACCGCCCCTCACAGCCCAACTTTAATAGTTGCACAAGTGCTGACTCAATTGCACTCCTCACCCCCTCCCCAGAAACCACTTACTACTGGGAATACCTCTACAATTGAGGGGGAGGAACACAGTGCACTTGAGAACCCACAACACAGGGGTTTCCCAATTCTATCTCCTGGTGTAGACAAGGAGCTTAGAATATCTAGTGAGGCTGCCACCTCCTCTGACTCAGCACATGACCAGAGTGAGGCTGGTAACATTGCTAAGACCTCACTAGAGGCAACAGCTCCTGAGGCTGGAAGTCCCCAGTACCAAGCACAAGGGGCACATGCACCAACTGGTCTACACCCAGTGCATGTAAATCCTGCTCTAAGCAGGAGGTCAGCTGATTCAGCTTCGGCTGATGATGACCTGGGCTTTTTCTATGATGTTCTTGCCCAGAACACACTCCTTGAAGATAAAGTCAGTAGGCTGCAAAACCTACTCGACCAACTCTCACAAGGAGAAAGACCATCTGCCTCTATCCACCCACAGATGGCACCTTCACTTGAAGGTTTCCCAAACACCGAGCCACTCCAAAATCAACCACCTGCCTCTGCTTCAGGCCCTACTTCTCAGGAACAGAACCTCCTGAGCAAATAGGTGCTGTACTCCAAAATTCCCTCCCTCTCATCACACCCATAATCACTGATATAGTGATCAAAGCCATTGATGAGAGGCTTTCCTCAACTTTACAGCCCTTGGTTGATGCTGCTGTCCAAAAGACTCTTTCTGCGGTACAAACCCCTTCCAATGCAACCAAAAAGGTGGAGAGTACTGCAGTGAAAGAAAAGAAGAGAAAAGATCCGAGGAAAAGAAGGAAGCGAAGCAAGCCCAAAAGGAGGAGAAAGAACAGCAACCAATGCTCACCTACAAGCGGAAGAAAGGTGCTGATGAGCACATTGCTGAAGATAAAGCCTTGGAGCTACTGATAAAAGAGGCTGATGCCGAACACAGCAGATCAATGGACAACATCATTGATCAGTTGTTCAGGCAAGGCCATGACACCAACAAACTTGACTCTGAGATTCGACGACTAGAGATTGAAGAAATCCAGAATAGATGGGCAAGTTATGAAGTGTTAGAAAGAGAAAGGCTTGAAATCATGATAAGATTTATTGCAAAATATCTTGGAAGATCAATGATTGAAATCAAAGCTTGGTCCAGGGACAGTATCTTGGCAATCACCACCAAGATCTGTTCGTCTGAAGCATACACTAAGGGGCTTGTTATTGAGGCTTTGAATGAAGTGGGTGCTGGGAGCAGGACTGAGCTAGCCAAGCAATCAAAAGCCACACTCACCTCAAGGATGCTAGCACAGCCTGTCAACATTCCCACACCAAAACCACCCAAAACACAACCCACCAAACCAACTCCCTTACCCTCAAAACCCATAGCCGATGATATACCCTTGAAGAAGAAGAGAAGGATATTGAGGCTAGAAGAAGATGAAGAAGATGATGAAGACAGGCTGCCGCTCTCAGCTGTGCTTCAGTTGCCTAAGGCCACAAGTCACTCCTCAGTAATTACTCCTGAAGTCCAGAGACAAATGGTTAAAGTAAAGCTAGAAGAAGAAGAGCTTCATAAACAGCATGATGAGGAATTGCTGAAGAGAGTTGACAAAGCTTATGCAGCCACATCTTCATCATCAATATGAAGGAGCAAGCCCTCAGACTTTACACTCTCAGGCATACCTTTCAATATCAAAAGGAAAGAGTGAGGATTTGGCCTGATCCCAGGGTCTCTCACCGAATTCATAAGAACAATATACCTCGGAGATACATTGGCCAGGTGAAAAAGATCGTAGATGAAGTGATCTCTCTGGTCTTTGTAGTTTCACCCTGGGAAATCCTAGAAGACTTCAAGAAGGCCTACAAAGCTAATCTAACTCCTCAGAAGATGTTGGAAAACAAAATAGTGAAAAAGGGGTTAGTTTACAAGAGGCTTGAGGAAGTCAGGAAAAATGAGCTCCAGTTGTTCCTAGAGGGTAATCACCCGGATGAGTTTGCTTACAGAATAATAACAACTGTGGAGCTAAAGAATGGGAAACAGGCCAAATACCTGTCTGAGTATTATGGGCCGGAATCATTGTTTGAAGGAGGTGCTGAAGAGCTAACCATGGAGGAACAAATCACCTTCCTTGAGGCCTACACAAGAGAGTCGTACAGACTCATTATGGGGAAGTGAATCTCATGAATGGGATAACAACTCTGTGTCCTGTTCCCCAAAACAGAGTTCCCATTCATACTCTGCCAAACAAATATTTGAGGTTCTTCCCAGGCCGGAGCTTACATGGGTCATCTTCTCTACTGATCAAGAAGGAAAAAGACCAACATTTTGCCATCAATAAGTGGGAGAATAAATAAGTTAGAGGTTTTGGCTGCATTGGTTCAGGGGGAGTTTGTTGGACCAAAAGAACCAATGAGCCAAGATCAGAAAACCTCTAAGTCCCACATGGTATCACAACAACTGCTGAAAGCCTCATCAGTAGTTTGACAAGTGCTGAAGACTTCAACAGCTGAAGATCAAGTGCTGAAGACCTCAACAGCTGAAGACCAAAGTGCTGAAGTACAACAGCTGAAGAACACAAGTGCTGAAGCTGAAAGACCAGAGTACTGAAGTACAACAGCTGAAGAACACAAGTGCTGAAGCTGAAAGACCAAAGTGCTGAAGTACAACACTGAAGACACAAGTGCTCAAGCTGAAAGACCAAAGTACTGAAGTACAACAGCTGAAGAGTTTACAAGTGCTGAAGATCAACAACTGATGTACAAGGTCTGAAGACAAAGACTGAAGACATCAGCTGATGATATCTACTGAAGTCATCAGCTGATGAAACTCCTGAAGGTCAAAGTCTGAAGATCAAGTACTGAAGCCTCAGTAGTTTGTCACAACTGCTGAAGAGTACTTCTTCAGTAGTTGTGATATCAGTAGTTTTATATTTTTATGTTTCAGTAGTTTTGTAAAACAACTGAAGAGCTTGTTCTTCAGTCGTTGTAGTTTCAGTAGTTTTATATTTTGTACTTAACATGCTGATATGTTCTCAGTAGTTGTGAATGTTTCAGTAGTTTGTTAAGAATTAGTTATTTTTGTATTAGATCTGCCTGTTGTCACTTTCCGTGATAACAGCAGTGATTGTTGCACTCTATATAAGGAGTGACAACTTATTGTAATCGTGGAATGAATGGAATGAATGAATGATTTTATTAGAAATATTCTACCTCTATAAACATTCCTTCAAATTAGAAATATATATTCTCTCCCTATAACCGTATGCGCTCTTAATGCTTACAAGTATCGATTGCTTGCTACAATTTGTCTAATTCTAGTTTGTATTCCGCTGCTTTGTATTCTAATACATCAAACTTGTGATCACTGATCTTGTCATGCTCCATCAGTTCTTTCATTTCTGTGGGAGCTAATCGATATGGTGCTTTGGCAACGGGTTGAGCACCGGGTATCAAGTCAATTTTGAACTCAATCTCGCGATCCGGTGACACGCCAGGTAAGTCTTCCGGGAACACGTCCGGAAAGTCATGCACAACTGGTACATCAAACAGTCGCGGTGTTGGCACGTCCACATCCTTTACGTAGGCCAAGTAGGCACTACATCCACGCCTCATGCACTTTCCCGCCACCGCCATCAAAATCACTTTCGGGATCGTCGCGACGCGATCTCCATAAATCGTAACCAAACTCCCATCGGGCGCAACTAATCGAATCATCTTCTTGCGACACACGATGTTTGCTTCATAGTTTGCTAACCAGTCCATCCCTAGTACTACATCAAATCCACCTAGGGGTATCACATGTAAACTAGCAGCAAACCTATGACCTTCTAGTTCTATGGCACAGTCCTCTATCACATCAGTAATTCTAGTGGACCTACCAATAGCAGTTTCTACGTCAAATGGTGCACTGACTTTTCTACCGACAATAGGCAACTTAGCGCAGAAAGTAGTAGAAATACAACTCCTACTAGCACCTGAATCAAACAATATAGAGGCACAAGTTTGGTTTACAAGAAACATACCTGACACAACATGGGATCGGCTCTGGCTTCCTCCCGGGTCATGGTGTAAGCTCTAGCACCTGCCCTCTATCCTCCTTCCTCTGGCTTCTTCTTCTCTGCCCCAGAGCTCTCTGCCCTCGGCTTCTTACAGTCTGTAGCGATATGGCCAGGCTGACCACACTGAAGCATATGTTCATCCCCATTCTGCACTCACAGTATGCTCTCTCCCACATTTGTCACATGTCCTCAGCCCTGATCCAGATGTGACCACACGTCGATCACCCACCTTTGCCACCTTCTTGTTTGGAGCGGTTCTACCACGTCCAAACCGTTTCCCATTCCAATTCCAACTACCACCATCATTCTCGCTCATCATATAATCTGCCAGCCAAGTCAACTGCCGACCTGAATGTGCTCGGCCGGGCGGCAATCACATGCCTACGGATATCCGCCGGCAGCCCCTGGATGTATCTTTTAATCATTCGTGACAATGGTGTCACTTGATCGGGCACCAGCCGTGCAATTTCATTAAATTTGGTGGTGTACTGCTGGTGGGTCATCGTTCCCGCCTCCAGCTGCAGGAAGTCTCTTTCTACCTTGTCCATCTCTCTGTGAGGACAGAATTCCTCGATCAATAGCTTCTTTAGTTCAGGCCATCTCATTCTTCCAATGGCCCTGCTACCCTTGGCTTGGACAATGTTGTCCCACCAGCACAAAGCCGAGTCCACAAAGGAGTGGGTAGCGAACTTCACCTTTTGGTCCTCACGGCACTCACTGATATCGAGGACAACCTCCATCTCCCTAACCCATCAGTGAGCAGCTGCAGCAGTGCGGTTCCTATCAAAGGTAGGGGGATTGCATCTCATAAATGCCCAATAGTTGTAGCCTCGAGTCGCCTCCGGCGTAGGCTCTTCTTCCTCATCCTCATCATCGGACGGAACCGTCTCAGTCTCGGGCTGTCTTCTTTCGCCTGTAGGTTCGCCCCTTTCCTTTCTCTCTCCTTCTCTAACTGCCTTGATCTGAAGACAGCCTCTTTTACTGAGGCTCTCAGATTGGCACTCTCGTCGCCACCCTCCGGATGAGGGGTCTCTCGTTCTTCATGAACAATTTTCTCTACTCTAGGTCTCCCTCTCTTAGGTTGCGGAGCAGCACTGTGACCTCCACCACGAGAGGCCTTTGAAGATCTACCTCCAGCCATCCTCTATAAACACACTATAAAATTTAAACACTAACACAATCATTCAAGGTAATACTCAGTTGTGATTAGCCACTTACTTTACTCTTCATAGCCCAAGCATTTCCTATCCTGACTTAATCAGTATCTAAATCTACTATAAGGACATAATCAAATAGCATGCACAAGTAATACCGGTTAACTTTAAGAAAATACATACCTGATGGCACGTAGCTACTCGGGCTGACATCCCTCCATTTGTCCTATTTTTAGTTTAAGTTTAGGTTTTAAAAGTTTATTTAACCTAATTCTCTTAAACTTTGGCTCTGATACCAACTTGTAAGGCCCCGATCCCGGAAACCTCACAGTTGGTCATTCATAGCAATTAGAACATTAATCATTCCAAATAAACAAGCTTATGAAGCGAAATACGTTTATCAAAAGCCATTCATTTCATTTAAACCCCTATTGTTGAGCAATACATCATCGTTTAACTGATTGCAAAATAATTGTTTATATGCATTACAAAACAACAACAACAACATAGAATACGAATGGATGTCAGTCTTTCCCATGCTGAGTAGCTTCACTCTCGTGCCATCCTCAGCAATGATTACCTGCCAACTGAAAATGTATAAAAGTCAGCGTTGCTGAGTGAGCTCTAGTTTTAAAAGTAATAAAATACTTTCTATATGTTGTATAAGAAAATACTATTTTCTGTAAAATACAACTTTGTACTGTATATGCGAGCACGCATAAACTATATGAGCAAATATTGTTCGTTCTCTGTACTTTATGCCTTGTCTGTAAACTTTTAACTTTATGTTTCACTTTCTCTATGACCAGTGAGCAGTACCCCAACTATATGCGCGATGGAAAACGGGTGATGGGCCATCCATACCCCTCGAAAGGGTCAACTGTATCCCTCGAAATGGTCAACTATATCCCCTGAAAGGGTAACTGTATCCCCCGAAAGGGTAACTGTATCCCCCGAAAGGGTCTGTGTACTATGTACAAGGCCGACCTAATCACCCAGGGCACGCTCCAAAGGTCATGCCAATCTCAATTGATTGGCCCTGTGTTCATAAAAGGGTAGCTAACCCGCAACACAGTTGAGCTAACGGCAACACGGTCGTGTCCCTCCTGTAAGCTTGCAAGACTTGTTAACATTTTATTAATGTTCCTCTTATTTCTTTATTGCTCTTTCACTTTATTATTACGAAATACTTTACGTTACGATAATAACATACCACGTAAAGTCACATACTATGGGTAATAATAATAATAGCAATAGCCATAATAAGGAACAATAATAATCAATCATATCATTCATGAAACAACATCATTAATAAGCCCTTAGTCAACCTCGGTCAGATCCCTAAAGCACAGACTCTAGAAAATTCTGTAAAAATTTCTAAGTCTTAGGCGCATGGGATCTATTTGGGCGCATGAGCCCTATTTGGGCGTTGCATCACTTAAACATTTTCACTTTAGGCGCATGAACTCATTCAGGCGCATGGGCACTATTAGTGCGTATGACCACTTAAGCGCATGGGCCACTTGGGCGCACGGGTGCTATTGGGGCGCATGGCCCTAGACTTAGTCGTCCGACTATTATTTTCTAGGCGCATGGACAACTATTCAGGCGCATGGGCTGTACTTTATCTTTCTAAGGTAATCTTAGGCGCATGGAATACTGTTTGGGCGCATGGATCACACTTAGTTCTTACTATGGCATTTTCAGGCGCATGAGCCTTATTTAGGGCATGGACCTTCTGTACTATATGTTTCCAGTATGTTTTCAACCCAAATCATTGAATCTGTGTGTTCTAAGCTTAATGTGCCTATTCTAACATGAATAACCTATAAGCATACAAGAATCACATTCATTCATGCGCAATGCACACGGGTAAACATACATGAACTTTATAAAGCCATTTTAATACATTTTCAGCCCCAAAGATTCATTTAAAACAAGTAAAACTGGGGTCTAGAACTCACCTGATGCAACTTGGGTGTTTCTTCCTTTATAACCCGCTTGCAATGAGTTCAAACACCTAAAAACAACACCACACACGCACACCCGAGCACAAACACAACACATAAGCACATAAGCATGAAACCGAGATAAAACCCGTCATCAACATGTAAGAACCACGAATTCTTACCTTGAATTCTACTTCTCTTCTTCTTCTTATCTTCAACCGAGAGTTTTTCTCTTCTCTCTCTCTAAAACTGAAAAAGATGGTGATGTGAAAAGAGGGTGGGCGGCCATGCCCACCTTTACACCAACTTTACAAGATTTTTGACCTTTTTACACTTTTAGTCCCTCCACTTGGACTTAATTGCCCTTTCTTTCTTTTATTCTTTATTTCTTGTCTTTTAAAATAACCGGGTGTTACACTTGATATTTACCGAATATTATACTTTGACTTAGTTCTTCGCTATTTTGAAACATGACAGTACATAAGTCTAAGTTCAGGTATGATATAAGGTAATTGTGAGAGACGTATGTAGTCAAGATGGGATTTGTCCCTCTTATTCGTTGAGAGTAAGATGTTTAAGGCCTAATGAAGTTAAATCAATGGTGAATGATCACTCTGTCTTTGGGATTTGACATGACATCAGTGACAAAAGGAAAGATGATTGATTCACCTAAAACAATTCGAGTAAGGTACTTGATGTGGATGATGTTATTGAATGACACTTAATCATACGTATTTAGGGTAGTAAACCATTGTTAGGCGGTATTTACTGCTTGTATGAATCTTCTATGAATCTTGTGTAAGTGGGAGATTGTTGGATCTTGTATGCCCTAGTCACATACAAGATTGATATGGTTAGTACATTATTATCCAAGTCGGGTCATAGCCAATAACAAGCTAAACAACACAAATAAATATTTATTTGTTGATGAGATCATACAAATAAATATTGACACCAATTTAGAAAATGGGTTTTCTAAAACGTTGCTTTTGTAATAGAACAACATTACACATACAAGATTAATGTGGTTAGTACGTCATGATCCAAGTCGGGTCATACCCAATAACAAGCCAAACAAACACCAATAAATATTTATTCGTTGATGAGATCATACAAATAAATATTGACACCAATTTAGAAAATGGGTTTTCTAATACGTTGCTTTTGTATAAGAACAATATTATGTGGATAATTTGTTCTTGAGAAATTATTTGTTTCATTATTTAAGTTGATTAAATAATAACAAATAAATTGTGTTAATGTTATAAAATTAAAATTGGTTATAATTTTATAATTAAGGGTTTAAAAGAGTACAAAATTTTATAAGAAAATAAAATGGGGGGAACCCATTTTAAGTGGGTATTTTCGGCCGCCCAAAAGGGGCGTTGGGAACTCCTTTTGAGTCTTGGTCTTTGCAAGATTATTCCCACCCTCGCACTCTACCATCATTTTACACACTCTCTCCTCTTCACACACAAGCAAGAACACTCCAAAGAGGCTGAAAATTTTCAGATTTAGAGGCTGAAAAAGGCTGAAATTTTCGGATTTTGAAGGTGCATTTGTAGAGATTTCGGTGTTAAGCTTCCTAACTAGCAAGGTGTTTTTGAAGGGCTTGTAGGTATCACTACTTGTGGCTTTCTCTCTTAGGGGCTGAACATTCAAGAACATCATCTTCTTCATCTCTTCCACCTTCAATAACTTGTGCAAGAAAGGTTGTTTCTTTGTACACCCTATAGTTGTTGGTTTTAGTTTTGATAGCATACTATTTCACATATATATATATGATCCTTATACTTGGGTTTTGTTTGAGCTTTCAAATGGTGAAATTTTAAGATTATAAACAATATGTTTAAACCTTATTTCCGCTGTGTTTTATTGTTTAAATGGTTAATCTAGCTTTGATTAACATGTTACAAAACCCAACAATGGCATCTAGAGTCGGTTATGTGGAATATGTGCTTCAAAAGTTCTTGAAAAGTTAGTTTTCATGGACTTTTTCAACCCATTAGGGGTTGTTTTGTTGTGGATGTATGAATCCCTTATGTTTCAAGGTTTAGTCTTGCATGCTTTAGTATAAACCTTGAAAGATTTACATCAAAAGGTTGATTGTGTTGTTTGGATATAACCTTAAAGTTTTGGTTCATGTTGGCTGAAACTTTAGGGCTGAAATAAGGGGTTCATTGTTGTTATTTGATGTTGAATATGTTTCTCAATTTGGTGCATAACATAGCCTTGGCCTTATATGTTTTGGATTTGGTTGATTATGGTTTGTCATGTTGGTTTTGATTCTTCAAGGGTTGTAATATTTGTGTTTTATATTTTGGGTTGTAATCTATTTATTCATTTGGTTATGTAATAAATAGATTAGGTTCATTTCTTTTACTAGAAAAATTGTATTACAATATGATTATGTAAAAGAAGATGCACAAGATTAAGACTCAAAGGAGGACAAAAAGACATGGACACTTGAAGCATTGGGATGTGGATTCAAGTGGGAGTTCATGGACACATTTTGATGTGTCATCTCAACCCTTAGGAAAGACCTTATGACAACACTTATGATAGCAAACAAGTGTAGTCAACTTAGTGGTTGTGGTTATGTGTGACATCTGTCACCTAAAGGTCCATCAATTACGTGGTCTCCGTTAACTTTTCTTGAACGTTCATTCCTCATCCTTATAAATTATTTGTGCGTATATTATACTTACCTTATTGTCTTTATGCTTGAGCTCTCATCGTAAACATATGCTATCTTTAAAACTTTTACAATTTTCATCATCGTTATCACTAAATATACTATTTTTATATATATTTTTGTCATTAATAAAACCATTTGTTACCAATATCATTAATTACATTTTTATCATTAATATAACTAGCCTATTAAACTCGTTTTCAACCGAAGCAAATTTGGGAACTCGGGGCTAAGTGCAAGGACCAAATGTGACATTTTGCCTAACTAGGGCTGGGTATAAATACCCATATTCCAGCGCTAGCTTTCATTACTCCACTTTCTTCTTCATCTTCTTCTTCTCCACTTTTCTCCTCCTCCTTGCACCAAAACCGCCCCAATTCTTCACGTTTTCACCGGCAAGACCTCGGCTACAACTGAGCCTACTCCATTATTGTAGGTAGACGACCTTGGTTGTCCCTTTTCTTGCTTGTTTACTGCTATCCTTTAAGGGTTTCGGGTTCTTGGGGCCAACCCGAGCACATGAGGTCATGTGGGTGCGTGTGTTGTCTTCCTGCGTGTTCTTCTTGTTTGGGTGTGATTGAAATATGTTTTTGGAAGTCCTTGTGGTTTAAATCTAGTGCACAAAGCAGCCGAATGCACTTCTGCAGTCATGAACTTGCTGTTCTAGTGACTGGGTCTGCCGTGCGACTGAGCCGTGTGACTGGGTGAGTCGTGCGACTGTCTCTCTCGGGCAACTGAGTTATGCGACTGGGTGTGTCATGCGACTGAGTCGTGCATCTGTGTGTATGCGAGCAATTGAGTATATACGGATGATTGTGTATCGCACGACTGAATGTCGAGTCGCATGAATGGAGGTTCAGACATACGAATGAAGCTTATTCGTACGAATGAAGGTTGATTCGTGCGTATGGAGGTTGAGTCATGCGATTGGGTGCTGTGTGGTACGACTGAATGCTGAGTCCCACGAATGAAGGTTCAATTGTACGAATGAAGCAGATTCATACGAATGAAGGTTGATTCATGCGGATGGAGTGTTGAGTCGTGCTTCTAGTCCTGTCATGCGACTGAAGTTGCTGTGTGTGAATTCCTTCTTGTGTGTGGTGTGTGTGTGGTGTGTGTATGTCGTGTGGTGTTAAGGTGACATTGACACGGTTTTGTGTGTGGTGTGTCTATGTCGTGTGGTGTTAAGGTGACATTGATACGGTTGCCATTGCTAATGACAATGTCAAAGTCAACACTATCAAATTTACTAATGTTATTCCAAATCAAATCAACTTAACATTTTACAACCGATTCGTAACTACTAGTATTTACCAAATACTTCTCCAATAATAAAGGAACTTTTACACAAATATCATCAGCAATGGCGACGATTTCTAGTACTTGGATCTACATAAGATGTAATACGTGTGTCTGCTTGTGTGTGTTACACGCGACCGAACCGATACAACCCAAACCGACCGAACGTTACTATTTACTTTACCCATGTCATTAATGCTTAACAATAATTGTCAATAGGTGTTTGACCGTTCATTGCATACAACATTTGGAAACTTTGATCAATCATACTTACCACTTAACAAGTGAGTTTCGTGGCCCCTTTTTATGTTCATACAACATTTCAATTATTTACAAACATGAGGGAAAAGTATGCTCACCATTTTCTTCATGCTGTACAACTTACATACAATATACATACTTGGAATCAACATGATACTATTTTGTGAGTACTTATGTGATGCATGCTTGAGTTTGTTGTGTGGTACTTTCTTTACAACCATTTTCCGGTGTTGGAACCAACGGATAGGTATTGGTAGTACTACTGGGTTGACACCCCCACCCTTGTTTGTTGGTATACTAGTTAGTCCCAATAGTGGCCAGGAACGTGCCCTTGGGTGAATATATTCCGACAAGATTCTGTGTGTACGTCAATAGGTTTGGTTGTGAAGCTCATCGTCATGTGATTTTACTTACTTATAATTGTACTCACGGTATTCCACCACAATTACTATACAGCATCAATTACTTATTTACTATTTAAACCTGCAAGCTCACCAACAATTTTGTTTACCATTTTGAGCATATCTTTTCAGGTGACAATGCTAATTGCAGATCTAGGTGTGCTACCTTAGTGGAGACCCTAGGATGCATTTTTTAGACTAAACATATTTGACAAACATTCATTTTGGAACATTGTTCTAGTCTGATTAAGCAATAACAATTTTTTGATACTTGTTCCCGGGTTATGGTAATTACAATACAATGTTATCTTTATTTGATTATGTGAATCATTTATCATGTTATGCTTATGGCTATGTTGTCGTGAATATTGACTAAACACGACACAAGTCTCCTTTGTGTCGGGTGTCGTGATGACGTGCTTGTCCTCATTCTTTATATTGCATCTCTATTGCATGTGTTATGACGATCCCGTCGTGTTACATCCTCGTGTTTTCGCTCTTAGCAGGGGTGTGACAAGCTGGTATCAGAGTCATTGGTTATAGAGAATTAGGAAAATCACTTGACCTAGACTATAACCTAGGAACCTTCATGTAGATTTGCATGGTAGGGTTATGTGCATTTTATATCTCATGTGTGTTCCTCATTACTTGTTCGTTTATCTATCTGCCTTGTGATATTTTCACCATGTTAGGGAGCCCTTATGCTCACTCTTTATGGGATGCTTCTATTCGATCTTCGTTTCCCTCTGCGCGCCGAGTTGGTTTATCAAATTCGGGTATTGAACCGAAGAGATCTTCACAGATCGTGCTATTGCGCTTGACCTCGGACATTGAGATTGACCCTGAGGAGGTTATGTCTGAAACCTCAAAAGAGGAGGAGATAGACAACCTTCGCTAGACTAAACGTGATTATATGCATGGTTTTGCAATTATTATGATGGACTACTCTTAGAACATTTCCAATTCATGGTGTGAGAACTACACGACTTGTATGTGATGTGTGGTAACAATAATTGTGATATTACCTTGGAATGCTACACTTTGATGAGTGGTATGGATAGTATACTTTGAAATGGTTAAAGATCATGTGTTTATTACTTTTAAGATTAGAAAATGCCACCTCGAGGAGTTACCCGCAGTAACAGCGGTGGAAGTGAAGTCCCGAGGGGCAGAGGCAGAGGCAGAGGTAGCGCACCAATAACAAGTGATCGCCCTGCCAGTAACGTTCAGGGAACAGGAAACTCTCACATGGCAGCTCTCATCGCTCAACATGTGACAACCGCAATTTCAAGTCAATACCCAACCTTGACTTGGTTATAATTACATCTATAATACTTGATTTTCAATTGAATTCCAACTTTTGAAGTCGTTTCATACATTGCAAAATTTCATGCATTACATTTCATGCATCGGTGATTCGGCGTAATTATCATTTTTCCACGCGATACAACCGGCACACATGAACGTATGTGATATTTATATATATGTACTAATAAGTACTTTAAGGTATTTCAAAGTATTTTATATTCCACTGGTTCAAAGTATTTTAGATTTCAAATTAAATACATGGGAGAAACTCAATTTATAAATAAACCTAATCGCGTAAATTGATATTTTACCCGGAACGAATCCTCTTAACCCATATACTAAATACATGATGTATCATTAACATATCATAAACATTAAATGATATGTTATTATACAAGTACTTATACAATTTTAATGTATTTTAAAAAGTAAGGAGTAAAATATTAAATATATAAATTACTATAATGCAACAAGTATCACCCAAATACCAATACTACATAAAATTGAAAAATCAACTCATTTCCCACTCCCCATACCGTCCACTTATCCTCTCCCTCCCCCACATCTCTTTTCTTCTTCTCTCTTGTCAAATCCTCACAAGA
This sequence comes from Flaveria trinervia, assembly GCA_025506515.1. Classification (NCBI taxonomy): domain Eukaryota; kingdom Viridiplantae; phylum Streptophyta; class Magnoliopsida; order Asterales; family Asteraceae; genus Flaveria; species Flaveria trinervia. The sequence goes on along the minus strand of CM046451.1, from coordinate 76,913,391 downwards.
CAAACTTGCCTTTTGTGAAGCTCTAGACTTACCATCTTTGTGTAACAACTTTTACATGGTTTAAAGCATCATGTTTCCCTTCCATAAATGACCACCTCCATCTTTCATCCATTTGACCATATGTGTCTAGCAAGACACCAAGAGAGGTGGATCTAATGCATGACTTGGCTTTATAAGTAGATGTGCATTATACACCACCACCACCCACATCTCCTCTCCTCCTCTCCCACTCTAAAAATTCGGCCAAGAAACCACCTCCACCACCTCATATCATTTTTAATTTGTATTCTACAAATATTTGATGAATCAAGTGTCATTGTTGAAGACCAAGTGACTCTTGAAGCTTCCAAGCATCCTACAACATCTTCTCTACTTTTCCTTGGTTAATTCTTAGTTCAAAGGATCAAATCTTCTTTTCCCTTGCATTTCAAGACTACCATCTCTTTCTCCTTGCTTGTTTAAGGTTAGAACCTTGTTTCTAATCTTCTATACATCACCATGATGTGTTCATGTTCACTAACTCATCCAAAAGTGCTCTAGTAAAGTTTAAAAAGTAACAAAACATTTAAGACAATTTCTAGAAGATTCATGTTCTATGTTTTCAACACCATAACTAGACCTAAAAGGTCAAATGAACAGTTTCTTGAGCCTAACATTAACTTTAGGATGTCTAGTTTTTAACTCATCCAACCTTGAAATTTTTAGATGAGTATAACCTATCCAAAACATACAAACATGATTAATGTGTTGAACCTGAATTTTTGGCAGAATAAATAGGGCAGAAAGATTGAGGCATAATTTATGCTTAAAGTAATCAAATGGAGACTTTCCTTCTGTGGTAACTTAGCTTAAGGTTTTAGGTTTAAAAGTACTATAGGCTCTATTTTTGAATGCAGGGTTTGACCCCTCGAAAAGGTGAAATCCATGGACATGTACAGAAAAATGTTGCACTGACATCTGTTGCTTCATGACCCATTTCAAGGCACTTAAACTTAGGTACATACTAAAAGATATATTTTTTGGAAACCTAAGACATAGATCTAGATGTGGTAAAAATATCAGATTTTATAAAAATTATTTGTATCATGAAAAGAGGATGTCAACCAGACCTAAAAATCATTTTGTTTCTGTCCAATGTCCATATTTATATAAAGTAAACTTTTGGAGGTATTTGATGACAAGAAACTCACACACATGAAAGTATAATGCTATTATACTTAATATAAAATCCATCCAATACATTATGTGTTTTATGAAGATAACTATGAAGACAACAATCTAAATAAAACATTAATTGCTCAACGTGTCTAACTAAGTCAACTGACATTTTCAAAACTAACTTTGTGGATGGGTTATGCATGACCATCTAGGGTAAGTAATATGACCTCATGAATATATTGTGATTTTGTTTAGGAAATTCCTAGACCAATCATACGTACAGACTATTGCTAGAATTCACGTGTGCGTTACAGGTGAGTTTCATGGCCCCATTTTACTTATTTTCCTTTTGGGGGAGATTACATGCAAATTACTATTTTCCTGGACACATTTACTTGTTAATGATTTCACATGTTATATTAGTTGTTTACTTACCATATAAAGTCCCCAGTTATCGAACCGTTAGTCTATTTCCCAAAGCGAGGTAATCATGGATAGTACTATTGGGTTTGACTACCCCACCCGGATTAATTACCCTAATCTTGACTGGAGGTCTAAACGGTGCATTATTAGCCTGTTACACTCATGCTCACGGTAGGCATGGGTAGGGGCAATTTGTTACAGTAAAGTCTAGCTTCGGTTGCGGTGCTTATATAATATGGTAGTATTGTATGATCAATAATCAAATCATAGAAAGACTTGTGGTTCATTACACTGTTTACTATTATTTTCAAACCTGTGAACTCACCAACTTTATGTTGACATATTTTCATGCATGTTTTCTTAGGTATTTTACATTTGCGTCAAGTTAAGCTAGCTTGGTCCACGTCGCATTTAGGGTCATTCATGCTTTTGGGACATTTATTGTTGTATTTTTCATGTTTTGAAAACAATTACATTAGCTCTACTGCTTCCGCATTTCAACTCTGAAACAATTATGTATTTTTTAAACTTTATTGCATCGTATGTTTACTAAACCATGTATTTGTCGATCAATGACTATGGTCTCCATGACGTTCACGTCCCACAGGAAACCACCGTGGTTGGGGGTGTGACAAATTGGTTTCAGAGCCATTGGTTATAGGGAATTAGGCTGCATTTTGTGGACCTAGACTATAACTGTAGTTCATTACATATCTTTATCGCTTCATATATTAAGTTAACTGATAACAATTGTACTTGTGTATTGCCTTGTCATAGAGATGTCGTTTGCATCGATGCCGATATACGTTTTTTACTCAGATGAGGATTATGAGCCGGTATCTTCGACCTCATCCACAAGATCTACATCAGTCATCCCGACCCCTACGTCTGATGCCGTGCTCCAGTCTACTGGTCCCACTGAGGTCGAGATCCTTGCACCTTCTCTTACCTCTATCCTCACTCCTACTCCACACCCCATTCCTAACACCGCTATGGCCTTAACCCTGACCTGATATTCTGGACTACCCCTACCCCCTCCGAGCACATATTGGTTTGCTTCGACACCGAAGATTCATGCCGACCTCCGAGAGGAGCTCGTCCCGGGAGTCGTACGTGTTATCGGCCCACAGCTCCCGATCGCCGTCCCACTGACCATGTCTCATATCTTTGTTGAGCCATCCCTAAAGTCTTCTCCTATCACTACCCACCATCAGCTAGTCGACCCCATTCCTGAGGCCATAGATCCCACCCCGCAACCTGCTAAAACCGAGGTAGTCGACCTAGGGTCAGCGTCCATTAACACAGTCTCCCAAACAGCTGATACCGACTCGGCCGACTCCGACCCGACCGATTCCGACCCGGCCGATTCCAACCTGGCCGATTCCCACCCGGCCGATTCCAACCTGGCCGATTCCGACCTGGCCGATTCCAACCTGGCCAATTCCGACACGGCCAATTTAGACCAGCCGATTCCGACCTGGTCGATTCCGATCCAGTCGCTTCCGACTCGAAGTTCCCCAAGGCCACCCCCAGCCTAGTGACCCCACCTCTCCCCTTGTTGATCCTTTTACCCAACCCTTTGACTCGATTCCTCAACCCTCTGATCTGAATCTTCTAGTAGACCCTAACCTCTTCCACCTCGCTCCCGAGCCTACCGACCCCACTGTATAGCTGCTTGCCCCGAGCCGGTGGCTGTGGACACCCCCGTATCTTTGCTCCGGGTGTACCACCGCCCTCTTTCCGTCGCTATCGTGCTCGCCCTGGGAGTGTGCTTCTTGCACACACTCCAAGGAAGCGGGTTCATATTCTGATCCGTCCTACCACATCCGTTCGAGAGTGTGCTGATGAGCCTGAGCTTGCACCCAAAACACGCAGAATTGACATTTGTTAGTGGGAGTGGATGCCTAGCCGACTAGACGAGTGGAGACACGATATCGATTCAAGGAGAAAAGTATGGTACGGTGTTAAGGATCATTTCATGTATGAAGGCCCGGAAGTACTTGTGAAAGGGCTATCATGCAATCTTGGCGCACGTAGTAGAGAAACAAACCGAAGAGAAAAGAATCGAGGATATACCCATGGTGCGAAACTATCCGGAAGTCTTTCCTGAGGACTTGCCCGGACTTCCACCTTAAAGGCAAGGTGAATTTCGAATCGACTTGGTACCCGGAGCTACTCCAGTAACACGATCCCCATATTGATTAGCACCAATAGAGATGCAAGAGTTGTCTAATCAATTACAAGAATTGTTAGATAAAGGATTCATAAGACCAAGTTTCTCACCCTGGGGAGCCCCGGTGTTATTTTTTAAGAAGAAGGATGGATCTTTTCAAATGTGCATCGACTACCAGAAGTTAAACAAAGTCACCATTAAGAACCTACCCCCCCCTCGAATCGACAACTTATTCGACCAACTTCACGGATCTAGTTACTACTCAAAGATTGACTTGCGTTTAGGATATCACCAATTACGAATTCAAGAGGAAGATATCCCCAAGACCGCATTTCGAACTCGTTATGGCCACTATGAGCTCATGGTCATGCCATTTGGGTTAACGAATATGCCAGATGTATTCATGGATCTCATGAATAGAGTATGCAAACCCTACTTGGATAAATTTGTGATCGTCTTCATCGATGACATCTTGATATATTCACGAACCAAGGATGTGCACGGACAACATTTAAAGTTAATTTTAGAACTACTCAAGAATGGGAAATTATATGCAAAATTCTCAAAATGCGACTTCTCGATCCGAGAAGTGCAATTTCTCGGGCATGTGCTTAACAAGAAAGGAATACATGTTGACCCATCCAAGATAGAGGCCATTAAGAACTAGGAAGCACCTAAGACCCCGACTGAGGTGCGACAATTCCTAGGTTTGGCAGGTTATTACCGACGCTTTATTGAAAATTTCTCCAAAATAGCCCAACCATTGACAACCTTAACTCAGAAAGACAAGAAATTTGATTGGGGTGATAAGCAGGAAGTAGCGTTTCAATTGTTAAAGCAGAAATTGTGTTGCGCACCAATTTTGTCCCTACCAAAGGGGAACGATGGTTTCGTCGCGTACTGCAACGCATCAGGACAACGACTTGGCTGTGTCCTCATGCAACAAGACAAAGTTATTGCTTACACTTCACGACAACTGAAAGTGCGTGAGAAAAATTACACTACTCACGATCTCGAATTGCGAGTTGTTGTCTTTGCATTAAATATTTGGCGACACTACTTATATCGTACCAATTATACTATATTCACTGATCATAAAAGCCTTCAGCACATCTTCGATTAGATGGAACTAAACATGAGACATGCAGGTGGGTTGAGTTACTGAACGATTATGACTGTGAGATTTGTTATCATCCTGGAATAGCAAATGTGGTAGCAGACGCTCTGAGTAGGAGAGAACGAACCAAAACTTTATGGGTGCGAGCGTTGGGAATGACGATTCATACGAGTCTAACTACTCAAATTGGTGATGCTCAGTCTAAAGCACTAAAGGAACAGAATTTGAAAAATGAATCTCGTCGCGCCATGGATAAGCAATTTGAGATCAAGTCTGATGGAGCTCGATACTTTATGAATCGAATTTGGGTGCCAAATTATGGGAACTTACGGGAACTTGTAATGAACGAGGCACAAAAATCAAGATACTCCATCCACCCGGGCTCTGATTAGATGTATGTGGATCTAAAGGAGTTATACTGGTGGCCAACATGAAAGCTGACATAGCCATTTATGTTATAAGTGCCTCACGTGTTCGAAGGTTAAGGCGGAATATCAAACCATCTGGATTACTGTACCAACCAGAGATTCCATAATGGAAATGGGAGCAGATTTCCATAGACTTCATCACAAAACTACCCAAGACGCCCACCGGTTGTGATACGATTTTGGGTAATTGTGGATCGACTGACAAAGCCTGCCCAATTTCTACCAATTAAGGAGACTGATAAGATGGAAAGGTTGACAAGTTTTATCTCAAAGAGGTTGTTTCGAGACATGGAGTACCGATCTCCATAATTTCCGATCGAGACAGTTGATTTACCTCGAGATTTTGGCAATCATTACAAAAGGCCTTGGGTACACGATTAGATATGAGTACCGCATACCATCCTCAAACAGATGGTCAGAGCGAACGGACCATTCAGACGTTAGAAGACATGCTTAGAGCTTGTGTGGTAGACTTTGGAAACCGTTGGGATACTCATCTACCCTTAGCTGAGTTTTCTTACAATAATAGCTATCAAACCAGTATCAAAGCCGTCCCGTTTGAAGCATTGTATGGAAGGAAGTGTCGATCACCACTGTGTTGGACAGAAATCGGTAATAGTCAACTCACTGGTCCCGAGATCATACACGAGACCACAGAAAAGATCGTTCAAATTCAGAACCGACTCAAAGTCACGCGTGACCGTTAGAAAAGCTACGCTGACGTGAGACGTAAACCATTGGAATTCCAGGTGGGAGATAAGGTTCTACTTAAAGTCTCACCTTGGAAAGGAGTCATTCGTTTTGGCAAACAAGGTAAGCTAAATCCTAGATACATTGGACCATTTGAAATCCTTGCCAGGATTTGTCCTGTAGCTTACAAGCTCAAACTTCCTCAAGAACTTAGTAGTGTTCATGACACTTTCCACGTGTCAAATCTGAAGAAGTGCCTGTCAGATGAAACCCTGTTATACCACTCGATGAGGTTCAGATAGATGAACAACTTCACTTTATTATGAAACCTGTGGAGATCCTAGATCGAGAGGTAAAGAAGATGAAACGAAGCCGCATTCCCATAGTGAAGCTCCGATGGAATTGAGATGAGGACCCGAATTTACTTGGGAACGCGAAGACAAATGAAGCTCAACTACCCTTACTTGTTTGAAACCCTGGCATCTGTAGACAACCCTAACTGAATTTCGGGACGAAATTCTTTCTAACACGGGGAGTATGTGACAACCGGTAATTTAAGTTCAATACCCGACCTTGACTTGGTTATAATTACATCTATAATACTTGATTTTCAATTGAATTCCAACTTTTTAAGTCGTTTCATACATTGCAAAATTTCATGCATTACATTTCTTGCATCGGTGATTCGGCGTAATTACCATTTTTACACGCGATACAACCGGCACACACGAACGTATGTGATAATTAATATTATACTAATAAGTAATTTAAGGTATTTCAAAGTATTTTATATTCCATTGGTTCAAAGTATTTTAGATTTCAAATTAAATACATGGGAAAAACTCAAATTTATAAATAAACCTAATCGCGTAATTGATATTTTACCCAGAACGAATCTTTTTAACGCAAATACTAAATACATGATGTATCATTAACATATCATAAATATTAAACGATATGATATTATACAAGTACTTATACAATTTTAATGTATTTTAAAAAGTAAGGAGTAAAAATGTTAAAATATATATAAATTACTATAATGCAACAAATACCACCCAAATACCAAATACTACATAAAATTGAAGAATCAACTCATTTCCCACCCCCCATAATCGTCCACTTATCCCCTACCCCCACATCTCTTTTCTTCTTCTCCCTTGTCAAATCCTCACAAGACAAGCTTGCCTTTTGTGAAGCTCAAGACTTACCATCTTTGTGTAACAACTTTTACATGGTTTAAAGCATCATGTTTCCCTTCCATAAATGACCACCTCTATCTTTCATCCATTTGACCATGTGTCTAGCAAGACACCAAGAGAGGTGGATCTAATGCATGATTTGGCTTTATAAGTAGATGTGCATTATACACCACCACCACCCAACGTCTCATATCCTCCTCTCCATCTCTAAAAATTCGGCCAAGACACCACCTCCACCACCTCATATAAGTTTTAACTTGTATTCTATGAATATTTTATGAATCAAGTGTCATTGTTAAAGAGCAAGTGACTCTTGAAGCTTCCAAGCATCCTACAACATCTTCTTTACTTTTCCTTGGTTGATTCTTAGTTCAAAAGATCAAGTCTTCTTTTTCCTTGCATTTCAAGACTACCATCTCTTTCTCCTTGCTTGTTTAAGGTTAGCACCTTGTTTCTAATCTTCTATACATCACCATGATGTATTCATGTTCACTAACTCATCCAAAAGTGCTCTAGCAAAGTTTAATAAGTAACAAAACATGTAAGATAATTTCTGGCAGATTCAAGTTCTGTGTTTTCAACACCATAACTCGACCTAAACATGGTCAAATGAACAGTTTCTTGAGCCTAACATTAACTTTCGGATGTCTAGTTTTTAACTCATCCAACCTTGAAATTTTTAGATGATTATAACCTATCCAAAACATACAAAGATGATTAAAGTGTTGAACCTGAATTTTTGGCAAAATAGATAGGGCAGAAAGATTCTATTGGGTTTGACTACCCCCACCCGGATTAATTACCCTAATCTGGAATGGAGGTCTAAATGGGTGCAATTTCATATAGAGTTGGTTCCTGGAGCTACATCGGTAGCAAAGACGCCATATCAGTTAGCACCATCAGAAATGCAAGAGTTATCTAGTCAATTACAGGAAGTACTGGATATGGGTTTTATCCGGCCGAGTCACTCACCATGGGGAGCACCGGTCTTATTCGTCAAAAAGAAATACGGGTCGTTCTGAATGTGTATCGATTACCGTGAGTTGAACAAATTAACCGTGAAGAATCGGTATCCTCTCCCCAGGATCGAGGATATGTTTGATGAGCTGCAAGGAGCTTCATATTTCTCTAAGATGGACCTTCGTTCTTGATATCATCAACTGAGGGTTTTCGAGGATGACATACCGAAAACATCATTTAGAACTCATTATGGGCACTATGAGTTCTTGGTCATGCTGCTCGGGTTGACTAACGCACTAGTTGTGTTTATGGACCTAATGAATCGGGTGTGTAAACCTTATTTGGATAAGTTTGTGATCGTATTCATAGACGATATACTTATCTACTCTCGATCGAAAGAGGATCATGAATAACACCTCCGGGCAATACTGGAACTGTTACGGGAAGATAAACTTTTCGCCAAGTTCTTGAAGTGTGAATTCTGGTTGCGGGAAGTGAAGTTTTTGGATCATGTGGTTAACGAGGGTGGGATTCATGTAGATCCCGGGAAGATCGAAGCGGTGAAGAAATGGGATGCACCCCAGACACCTTCAGAGATGCGATATTTCTTAGGATTGGCCAGGTAATATCATCGCTTCATCGCGAATTTCTCCAAGATCGCTCAACCGTTAACACTGTTGACTCAGAAAGACAAGAAGTTTGATTGGGGACATGCAAAAGAACAAGCATTTCAAACGTTGAAAGAGAAGTTGTGCAACGCACCGATATTGTCCCTCCGAGACAGAACTGATGATTTTCATTGTGTACTGTGATGCTTCACACCAAGGATTGGGATGTGTACTAATGCAGAAGGATAAGGTGATTGCCTACACTTCGTGACAACATAAGGTGCACGAAAAGAACTATACAACCCATGATTTGGAGTTGGGCGCTGTAGTATTTGCACTTAAGATATGGAGGCATTACCTGTATGGAACCAAATGCATGATCTACACAAATCATAAGAGCTTCCAACATATCCTGAATTAGAAGGAACTTAATATGTGTCAACGACGTTGGGTAGAACTACTACGTGCACCATGCTCTAAGCCGCAAAGAACGCGTGAAACCACTACGTGCACGAGCGTTAGGATTGACTATTCAAACGAATCTGAAAGCTCAGATCCAAATTGCACAAAGTGAGGCATTGAAAGAGGAAAACCTTGCGGAGAAGCATTCCGAGGGTTGGATAAACAAATGAGTTGCAAGGATGATGGTATACAATACTTCATGGATCGTATATGGGTACCCAGATGGGGAGGTGTACGTACCTTGGTCATGGATGAAGCACACAAGACGCGATATTCTATTCATCTTGGTGCAGACAAGATATACCACAATCTCAAAGATTTGTACCGGTGGCCAGGAATGAAGAAAGACATTGCTATGTACGTAAGCAGATGCTTAACATGCTCAAAAGTTAAAGCCAAGCACCAAAAACCATCATGATTATCACAGCAACCTGAGATTCCTGAGTGGAAATAGGAGAACATAGCCAAGTCGGGTCATACCCAATAACAAGCCAAACAAACACCTTTAAAATGGGTTTTCTAAAACGTTTCTTTTGTATAAGAACAATATTATGTGGATAATTTGTTCTTGATAAATTATTTGTTTTATTTTTTAAGTTGGTTAAATAATAACAATAAAAGTGTGTTAATGTTATAAAAATAAAATTGGTTTTAATTTTATAAAATAAGGATTTAAAAGAGTGCAAATTTTATAAGAAATTAAAACGGGGGGAACCCATTTTAAGTGGGTATTTTCGGCCGCCCAAAAGGGGCATTGGGAACTCCTTTTGAGTCTTGGTCTTTGCAAGATTATTCCCACCCTTGCACTCTTCCATCATTTTACACACTCTCTCATCTTCACACACAAGCAAGAACTCTCCAGAGAGGCTGAAAATTTTCGGATTTAGAGGCTGAAAAAAGGCTGAAATTTTTCGGATTTTGAAGGTGCATTTGTAGAGATTTTGGTGTTAAGCTTCCTAACTAGCAAGGTGTTTTGGAAGGGATTATGGGTATCACTACTTGAGGCTTTCTCTCTTGGGGGCTGAACATTCAAGAACATCATCTTCTTCATTTCTTCCACCTTCAATAACTTGTGCAAGAAAGATTGTTTCTTTGTACACCCTATGGTTGTTGTTTTTGTTGGGTTTGTTGTACCAAAACAATGTCGTTTAACCATTTTAAACAAGAAAACGCAGCGGAATATGAACTTAATATCCTATTCAATAATCTGAAAATTAAAGTTCATAATATTATTTTAACAAACCCAAAGACATAGGATCATATGTATGTGAATAAACTAGTTATCAAGAAGCAAAAAAAACAACCATAACAACATCAACAATCTACCTTATAGGCTGTTGAAGAACCGATTTTAGAGCTGCTGGAAATCGTGATATTGTAGAAGAGGGGGGCAATTTTGGATGGCCAAAACACCAAGGATAGGTGTCCTCAAGTGCTCATACCCACAAGCCTTCAAGAAACACCATTTTTGCTAGGGTTTGACACCAAAACGACCATGAAGATGCTGCTGGAACATCCTTCCAGCACCAAATCAAGCATGAAGATGCTGCTAGAACATGTTTCAGCCGAGTGTTTCTTCAAAAGGGAGAGAACCATTCTCTCCTTTGGTCATTCCAAATGTGTGTGAGATGAGAGGATGAGATGTGTGTGTGTTTTTCTCCAAAGAGACTCCAAAAAAAAAGAAAAGAGTTGCTGGAACTAAAGGGGGGGCCGAACCCTTAGGGTTGCCCACTCCTTTCTTTTATTTTTGCTTAAAAGCCCTTATACATTACCCTTATTACAACTAAAGATTAACATAGATTATATATATACATAATTAACCTTTTAATTATATAATACACACACACTTTTATTATTTGATGTTGCTTAACTAATTTAAACAACATTACAAATAATATCCATGAACAAAATATCCTCATAATTTGTTCTTTCTCACATACAATTTATTTAGAAAACCCATTTTCTAAATTGGTGTGATTATTTAATTGCATGATCATATCATCAATTAAATATTAATTGGTGTTTGCTAAGCTTGTTATTGGGTATGACCCGACTTGGATCACAACGTACTAACCACATCAATGTTCTATGTGTCTTGGGCATACAGAATCCAACAATCTCCCACTTGCACAAGATACATAGAGGATTGATGCAAGCAGTAAATACCGCCTAACAACGGTTACTACCCTTAATACGCATGACTTAAAGCCATTCAATAACATCATCCCCTTCAAGTATCCAACTTGAAATGATTTAGGTGAATCAATCATCTATCCTTTTGTTACAGATGTCATGTTAAATCCAAGGACACAGAATGATCATTCCTTGTTGATTTAACTTAATCAGGCCTTAGACATCATGCTCTCAACGAATAAGAGGAAAAAATTCCATCTTGACTACATACGTTTCTCACAATCACCTTATGTGTACCCAAACATAGCCTTATGTACTGACCATTATTTCAGAGCAGCGAAGAACTAGCTCAAGGTATAACACTTGGTGAATATCAAAACCCAATATGTATCTCAGGTCAGAGGATACCAAATGATATTCGCCTTTACTCAAATTTACTTATGATCAATCTAAAGATTCCATGTAGTAAAATTGAGACGCGGGTCAGTCCAATATTGTATCCCACAAATATCTATGAACTTGGTAGCAACCAATTGCTCTATATTCATACCATATAAATATCTACCAATCCATGTTCATAATAGTCTTACATTCATATCTGTTCCCACAAATATGACCGACTACGGACATTTAGAATAATAAACATATTCATGGATGTAAACATGCTAAAAGGGAACATGACTCAAAAGGTCAAAATTACAACTGTTCCATACATTAAATACTAAACAGATCAACTCCAATCACTAGAATATCGAAGTCCTAAGGCACAAGTATGACCGTCATACTTTGCCTTCGCAAGGAGCTTCGTGAGTGGATCCGTAATGTTTTGATCTTTTATGAACTTTATGAATACATATCTTTACCCTTTTCAACTCCATCCCTTATGATGTTGAATCTCCGCTCAAGGTGCTTAGTCTTTGATGAGTACGGGGTTCCTTGATTTGAGCAATCCCACCCACGTAATTACCAAAGATCTTTAGGGAGTCTTGAATGGTAGAGACCACCCCTAGATAAGCAATGGACAAGCTTATCCATGCAGCTTCCAAAGCTGCCAATGAAGCGGCTATGTATTCGGATTTTAGACTGAATAATGCTACCGTGTCCTGCTTTGAACACTTCAAGGATACCACACCTCCATTCATAATGGAAGTACACCTGATTATGATCGAGAGTTGTATCGATCTGTTTTGGAAGTCCTTATCTGTGCAACCCTTTACACAGATTTTCACTTCAACAGATCCGTATATTAGAAACATATCCTTAGTCTACTAAGGTGCATCAACATACTTTTAACAACCATTCAATGGTTATTTCTATTGGTATCTACTTTGTCATACCTGATAAGCATGACTCGTCTGGTTTAGTGCATATCATGAGACAAATGACGGATCCTATAGCAGATGCGTATGGGATATCCTTCATTTGATTTTGCTCATCCTATGAGCTTGGACATTGAGACGTAGTCAACATGGTCTCTCTTTGAAAGGGTATCATACCTTTCTAAGAGATTTCCATCTTGAACCTTTTCAAGATTTTATATATGCACTTTGGTTTGACCCTATCAACCACCTCGATCTATCCTTATAGATCCTTATTCCAAAATATGGGTGATTTCAAAGAGATCCTTTTATGAAAACATCTTCCAAGCAAGGTTTTAACACCTTCCAAGGTTGGAATATATTTTTCAAATAGCAGTGTGTCATTAGCATACAACACTGAGAGTATACCCTGCTCCCCTAGCTTTCATATATACACACCCTTTTGATGCTTGTTTCAATCCATAGATCTATCACTTTAACTGTATACTTTATTGGGATGTCGCGGATCGACAAAACCTTCATGCTGAACTATGTGGACAGTCTCTACGAGATGTCCATTAAGGAAAGCGGTTTTGACATCCATTAGCCAAAACTCATATTCAAAATATGCAGTTATGGCACTTAACATCCTAATCGACCTTAGCATTGCCACGGGCGTAAGACTTTCATAATAATCAACCAATTGAGTTTGATGAAAACCTTATGCTATAAGTCTTGACTTATAAGTATTCAAGTCTCCATGTATATTTGTTTTCATCCAGAAAACACTTGTATCCAACCGATTTGGAGTTTAGTGGAGGTTCAGCCAATTGCCAAACTTGGTTGTTACATGAATTGCATCCTTACGTTCATGGCCTCTAGCCATTTGTCCCAATCCAATTGGACATAACATCTTGGTGTATGGTTAGCCTACAGGGTATAACCACATAGCATCCATTCATGAAATATCCTTATCTTTCAATGGAATACTAACTCTACCAGATTGTGAACGTTTTGTGTGTGTTGATCAACCTCTTGATCTTTATCAACAACCTCCTGCTGATTGCTAGTGTCAATCAAATGTGTATCGCCTTGTGGATTTTGATCCTTATCAAGTTCCACAGTTCTATACGTCATTCCTTCCATAAAGGACTTGGTTTCAAGAACCATAGACTTTGGAGCAATAAATACTTCTGATTCGTTGAGTCAAAGAAACGGTATCTTATACAGTCTCTTTGGATTCTAAATGAATACACACTTTCTTTGTCCGGGTCATATTCATAATATGAGCCTTAGAGAGCGATGCGAAAACCCAAAATGATAAAGGTGGTAAGTTCATAGCCATAATAAATTGAACCATATCCAAATAGGGTTCAGTTTCTCCTTTATCTGAATGAAGAGCATAGATAACTATGCGGAGTTGATTTTCTACTTCATTATTGAAGATTTTGAACATTTCAAAAGCTTCATACTTATGTGTCATCAAGTGCACACAATAATAGCGACTGCATTCGTCGGTAACATTAATGAAGTATCTTTCACCAGTCTTAGACATTGTCTTAAAAGGATCATATGCATCCAAATGCATCATTCCTAATTAGTCTTTGGTTCATACTTATCAAATGAAACATTTTCATTTGTTTCCAAAAGACCATTCTTTTGAAGTGTTTGAATCTAATTCTGGTTAATGTGACCAAGGCGACAATGTCAAAGATAGTAATAACTTAAACCCATTTTAAGTTTCTTTATGCTAAATGTGTATCAACGAGTTATAATAGGATGATCTATCATGAACCACCAATTCATGGATGTCATTAAAGGCATATCCTTAAAATGATATACATCATTCAAAACTCAATACCATTATTTACAAATTTTGAATCATGATCATATTGTTTTAAAAGGAAACATTAATCATGTTCCTAGTCAAACTAGGTGCATACAAAAATTTTTTGAGAACAACTTCCAAACCATTTGAAGGTCTCAAAATAGAGTTTCCCTTCTTGAAGCGGACATTTCTTTTGAACCCTTTTGCAACAATTGCAAGTATGAGTCTCACATCCGGTATCCAATACCCATGTGATTGAAGAAATGGCTTTTAAAACAACGTATGAATCATGGAATTGTATTGAGGTTTGCCCAAAACCCTTCTTGTGTTTCAACTCCTTGAGATAGAAGGGACAATACCCTTTTTATAGTCCTATCTCTCCACACTCAAAGCATGGATCGTTCTCCGTTACCTTAGGCTTCATAAGCTTAGGTTTTGAGGTTTCGCTATAACCTTTGCTTTGACGTATTCCTTTCCTTTAGCAATAATTGCTTTAGGATCGGGATTGGCCACTTCTTATAGCCTCCGTTATTGATTGAGAGAATAGGTAGAACCTCTCTACTTATCCCCGCCTCGGTTGCTTTGAGCATTGCATGAGGTTCACCGATGCTCTTGTCCTATCCGTTCATATTACAGTTTATTATGAATGTCTCAAACCTTTAGTTAGGCAATCAAGGATCAAATCCTTGGCCAACTACTTTGAGACAGGACAGAAAGCATCTTGAGGCTATCAATATGGCTTTTATCTTAAGGATATATAAGATGATATTGATTGGGTCTTTTCATGTGACATGTATAAGTGCTTGAACCGTTTCAAAGCAATCTATTAAAGTTTGTGGAAGGAACATTTCCCTTTTAGATTAACATGTCATGTGCCCCATGAGGCTCCAAACCCTTTTGGAGTCTGGGAATCATATTCCCAACATGAGATCGGATGCTTGCACAGAATCCTAAGTGTGCTTAACTCAATCGTCAAAAGGCCATAACATCAACAGCGTGGGTTGGTGAGGTATGGGATCGTCAAGGACATAGACCTTTACTCATTCTTGAGAACGATTCTCAAGTTTCAAAATGAGTCCATAAGATAATTATGGTTAGGACTATCCCTCTCGAGAATAGGTCGCAGTGATAGGGAAGGGACGATCGGGGTGGTAGCATTATAGTTAGAGGTCATCATTACAAAATTGACAAAGTTCATATTAGTATTTCTCATAAATTTATTTTAATCGTTAATACCCTTAAATGTCTCATAGACAATTAACAATTAAATCTAGAATCCAACGTTACATTTAAATGATGGTTAGGTGACCTTTATCCCATTATTTAAATTAACAAGGTAGTCGACAGTTGACAATTGCAACCTATTGCAACTTCTAGTCTTATGGGATCGTTTAAACATCATATGTTTAGTCGGCATGTTTAATCCCATCAACACCATTGTACGCCATGCTTCGGTGACCCTAAGCACATGGTTTCCAATTCAAGTCGTCCTACTTACACACACGTGTGAGTTTTTACATATAAGCGGTTAGGTGACCTTTATCCACAAGTATGTTAGACTCACCTCAAGGACACAAGTTCCCTACAGTGGTTAGGTGACCTTTATCCCACAGTAGTTCCCAAGTGATTCGAGTGTCGTGTAAAAGGATGGTGTTAGACTTGTTACCAAAGGGTTTTAAGTTCCCATTAATTTTAGACTTTGAAAACACTATGTACCTTGTAATTGCATGCTTTCAAATACATGGTACCCTATGGTTCTCTTTTAATAAAACCTCTTTTATTTTGAAATCATTAATCCTTTTAATAACCTTTTATTAATTACTTAATGATTTAGAACCATAAAATTCAGCTTGTTATCATAATTTATTTAGATCGTTAAGCATATTCATATATCAAACAATCAACATAAAACAAGCAAGCATAATCATACAACATATGTGCATAACCATAGCCACTAAGTGACTACACTTGTTTGCCATCACAAGTGTTGTCATAAGGTCTTTTCCTAAGGATTCAACACAACACAAATGATGAGATCTCCAAAGACCCCCACTTGAACTTGCATCCAAATGCTTCAAGTCCATCCTTTGTGTCTTCCTTTGTGTGCCTCCTTCCCGAGCATCTTCTTTTACAAAATATATACATCCTAATACATATTTTCTAGTAAAGGAAAAAATGCTCCTAATCTATTTATTACATTGCCAAATGAATAAATAAATTACAAACCAAATGGAAACAACAAAAGAAATTACTACAACCCATAAAGAAAGAATACAATCAACATGACAATTCCATAATCAACCAAACCCAAAACAACCATGGTCAAGGCTATGTTATGCACTAAAATTATGTATCCATATACATCATACTAAGAACCAAAATGAACCCCATTGACCCAAATTTTCAGCCAACATAAACCAAAAATCTAGGGTCTTTTGTCCAAACAAAACACAATCAACCAAATTGATATCTTTCCTTTCAAGGTTTAATCACTAGCATGTTTGATATAACCTTGAAAGATTGGGGTATCATCAAATCAATACAAAACAGCCCTAAAATTGGTTGTTAAACCTTATATAACCAATTATACAAGAACACATGAAACTAATCATCCCATAACCGGCTCTTGATGCCAATGTTGGGTTTGTTGTACCAAAACAATGTCGTTTAACCATTTTAAACAAGAAAACGCAGCGGAATATGAACTTATATCCTATTCAATAATCTGAAAATTAAAGTTCATAATATTATTTTAACAAACCCAAAGACATAGGATCATATTATGTGAATAAACTAGTTATCAAGAAGCAAAAAAACAACCATAACAACATCAACAATCTACCTTTATAGGCTGTTGAAGAACCGATTTTAGAGCTGCTGGAAATCGTGATATTGTAGAAGAGGGGGGCAATTTTGGATGGCCAAAACACCAAGGATAGGTGTCCTCAAGTGCTCATACCCACAAGCCTTCAAGAAACACCATTTTTGCTAGGGTTTGACACCAAAACGACCATGAAGATGCTGCTGGAACATCCTTCCAGCACCAAATCAAGCATGAAGATGCTGCTAGAACATGTTTCAGCCGAGTGTTTCTTCAAAAGGGAGAGAACCATTCTCTCCTTTGGTCATTCCAAATGTGTGTGAGATGAGAGGATGAAGATGTGTGTGTGTTTTTCTCCAAAGAGACTCCCAAAAAAAAAAGAAAAGAGTTGCTGGAACTAAAGGGGGGGCCGAACCCTTAGGGTTGCCCACTCCTTTTCTTTTATTTTTGCTTAAAAGCCCTTATACATTAACCCTTATTACAACTAAAGATTAACATAGATATATATATATACATAATTAACCTTTTAATTATATAATACACACACACTTTTATTATTTGATGTTGCTTAACTAATTTAAACAACATTACAAATAATATCCATGAACAAAATATCCTCATAATTTGTTCTTTCTCACATACAATTTATTTAGAAAACCCATTTTCTAAATTGGTGTGATTATTTAATTGCATGATCATATCATCAATTAAATATTAATTGGTGTTTGCTAAGCTTGTTATTGGGTATGACCCGACTTGGATCACAACGTACTAACCACATCAATGTTCTATGTGTCTTGGGCATACAGAATCCAACAGTTTTTGGTTTTGATAGCATACTATTTCACATATATATAGATATGATCCTTATACTTGGGTTTTGTTTGAGCTTTCAAATGGTGAAATTTTCAGATTATAAACAATATGTTTAAGTCGTATTTCCGCTGCGTTTTATAGTTTAAATGGTTAAACTAGTTTTGATTAACATGTTACAAAACCAAATAGAGAAATTATTTGTTTCATTATTTAAGTTAGTTTAATAATAACAAATAATAGTGTGTTAATGTTATAAAATTAAAATAGGTTTTAATTTTATAAATCTTATGGGTTTAAGTGTGTAAACTTTATAAAAAAAATGGGAGGGAATCCATTTTAAATGGCCGCATTTTGGCCACCCCCTTATGTGGGGCTTTGGGATTTTAGTCTTGGTCTAATACAACACTTGATGATCCTTGCACACAACCATAAACACACTTTCTCTCTCTCACATGCAAAAGTCTCACTTCCTTCTTCTCTCCTTGCAAAATTCGGATTTCATTGACAGATTTAGAGTTCCTCTTGGCTGAATTTTTGGGTTTGCAAGAAGGTTTGATTTTTGGTGTTATACTACCTAACAAGTTAGGTGTTTGCTAAGGCTTGTAGGTATACCAGATTGAGGACTTCTTTTTGGAGCCTAGACATTCAAGAAATATCATCTTTTTCTTCTCACCCTTACTACAACACCTTGTTCTTGAAAGGTAGTTTCAAGAACACCCTATGGTTGCATTTTCGTTTTTGATAGCACTTTATTTCACACACACACACACACACACACACACACACCACACACACACACACATATATATATATATATATTATATATATATATATATATAATATATATATATATATATATATGATCCTTGTTTATGGGTTAATATGGTTCAAATTTTCATATTATAAAACACCTTTTAACCACTCATATCCGTTGCGATTTTGAAGTTTAAATGGTTAAACTTGCTTGATAAACATGTTACAAAACCCAACACCAAGAAAGGCAAAACAAGATGAATTTGGGTTCAAAATGGTCGTATATTCAGAGGAAACAGCTATCAAGCATGCAGAAGAGGCTGAATTCAAAGATATGATCAATGCCTTAGATAGTTTAACATCTGAAGAATTCATCATTGTTGATGAATTTTGGGATTTTATAGTTGACCAGAGGACTGGTACTCAACCCATAGTGGTCATTCCTCAATCTCCTTTCCCTTTAGAGATGGAGTTGAGTATGCAAATAGTTCCTGTTGTGTCTTTGTCTGATGAGCGAAAAGATATGATCAGAAAGTTATGTGAAGAAGAAAGAGAAAAAGGAAGAAAAAGCTGATGCTTCTTATGAACAAGTACAAACAGAGGCTGAAAAATTGCCTGAGGAAGTTGAAAAGCCTAAATCCTCATCTGGTCCTTCAATACAAACTTACACCAAAAGGAGGAAGTATGTGTCTAAGAAAGCTAAGGGAAAGAGACCTATGAAAGAAGAAGAACTAGTAAAGAAAATCAAACAAGATGATCCTAGAAGTCTTGCTACAAAAGCAAAATTCTTAGAAGAGCATGAGCAAGCTGAGGCTCAATTGAAGAACCAAGTTATGTTTATTGATCTTGAAGAAGGAGAGATTGAAGGAGGCTATGTGGCTAATGATCCTATAGTAGTTGATAGTCCTATACAAGAAGAGAAATTAGTGCATGAAATGATTAAGAAGGCACATGACCTCATGGTAAAAGCCATGTTCTTGATCAACCATGGATATGATGCTGATGAAGTGTTTAGCATGACATATGAGGGAATGAAAGCAGAAGAGGAGAAAGTCAACAAACTGTTGGACCTCACCTTTGAGACTAAGTATGAGAGAACTCTTTCTCCAAAGGCTCCTGTGCCCAAACTATCAGCCATGAAAAATATTCTGATTATCTATTTTCTGTCACCTCATGTATGAGATTGTCTGTTCTATTTATAGGCAGACAAGTTGCCTTATACAAAATGACTAAACTACCCTGACCTATACATTAGAACTAGTCTAAGTCTTCGTTCACATTTCTTGTTGTTCATCCACATTGGCAAATGTTGATGAGTTGACTTGATCAACATTTCTTTACTTGATCTTCCTCATTAGTATGTTGTCATCTATATTGGTTAATGCGAATGAACAAATACTTTTGCGCATTTGTCTGGTCATCCGCATTTGCAAATGCGGAAGAGTCAACTGCAGGATCGTTGAAGGGTGTAGAGTTACAACACAACAACACAAAGAGGAGATTAAATAAACTTAATCAAACAGTAAACTGGATTAACCAAGGTAAGACACTAAGAACACTGGTAATGTAAGAGACAGAACACAAAGAACACAAGTATATGGTTTTTAAAAATGCAGTATATTGCTTTCTCTATGCTTTATTACAAGTGTTACAAAGCATGATTCAAAGATACAAGAACATGAGATACTTATACTACATCCTACAATGGCTATACTTTGAAAGGCAACTGGATACAATTGACTAGACACAAAACAAAATCAATTGTAGAGTCAAAAGGCAGATTGCCTTTTGATTAGTGACTATGACATGCCACAGCTCACATCCTTATTTATTACAAAAAGAATAAAGTAAATGAAGTAGAAAGTTACAGACTCAAGACATTAATGTACAGTTACCAAAAGCATGGACCTTTTCACCAACTCATGTAAATTGGTGACCTTACAGAGGTGCAACGGAAAGGTGTCCAGCTTTATGGAAAAGTACATCAGATATTTGTCTTCATAAGTTGAAGCTTCAGAAGACTTTGTCTCTGAGGCTTCGGAAGACTTCATATTTGGCTTTGGAAGATATTGGTCTTGGCTTCGGAAGATTTCACACTTAGAATATTTCTGTTACATATGTGAAACTTCCTAAGCATTCTTCTTCATAGTACTTGTGCAGCATGCAAGTAGACATATGATGTTTAGGTTGCATCAGCCTCTTCATTAATCTCTACAAATTCCCCTTAGGTTGATGCTACCAAAACACTTAGTAGGCTTCTGATGTCAACAGTCCTCATTAGGATGATCACCAATCCTTTATTCATAAGGTGATCATGATCCTTCAGACTATCAAAGTATCTTCTCATATCATAGAGGTCATGCAGAGGCAACTGAAACATATCTTGCCATGTGTAAATGTCTTTAATGCCTTGATCTCTAATGACATGCCATCTTTCTAGATTTGTGGTATATGTCCAAGACAAGATGGGTCTTCTTGATGCTAGAGGAGCTGTTTGAATTGGAGTTGATGTAGCATCCTCTGGCTACACAACCTCAAGATGTTCTGACTCATCCTAGGGTTTAGAAGAGGGTGTAGTCTTCTTCTTCTTTGGCTTTGGTTTAGAAGCCATCCTCTTCTTTCTCTTTACATGTTTTAACTGAGAAGACTGGCCTGTAGTACCGGATTGATCTTCACGGTGTTTCTGAGTTGAGACTTCCTCTCTCTTAGGCTCAGAAGGAGAGGGAGGTTGACCTTGCTGTGGATCAGAAGATGAAGCTTGCTGATTTTCAGCAGGAGGTCTAGGTTGTGTTATCTCTGGTTGTTCAACCTTAACCTCCACTTCTGGTGGGGCTTGACTTGGAGTGGAGTGTAAGTCAATGAGCTCTCCACTTTTGATCTTCTGCTTGATCACCCTAATATGCTCATCCATAGTGGATACAGACATGGGGCAAGTTTCCTTCCGGAAAATCCATATAGCTTCAAGAAGCTCATCATCCTCTGCCTATCAACAGACTTCTTCATGCCCTTTTGGATGGTAGCTCTTGATTTTGCAGCTTCTTCCCTTAGCTTCTTCTTAGTTGTCTTTCTGTCCTTGATTATCTCAAGTTCAAGGTGTTTTAAGTACTCAAACTCAACATAGTCATAAGAAAAGGGAAGGAGTGCATCTACCTGATAGAAGCCTGTGGCACTCAGGTAGTTGATCATCTTGATCCTCTCTTCCTCTTTGTCTACTTGAGGTTCTTGTTGAACCACATCTTCTTGTGCAGGAATTTCCTTAACTGGGGAGAGGGTAGGCATATCCTTATACAGTCTTTTTCTTCTTCTCTCTACTTTGACTTGTACTAGAAGCTCTGCATCTTCTGCCTCCTTCTTCTCCTTTGACCTTCCTAGATCAACCGGTTCATTCAACTCTTCTAAGGGGAGAGAGATGACACTATCTATGTCATAGTTCCTTGTCTGCAAGTAATTTATCCTTACTGCCCTTAACTCATAATTCTGAGTATTTCGTCTCGGGGCAGCCCTGGTAGCAGACTCCATGAGTCTTGAAGACTTAGCAGAGGAACTTTCTCCCCTCAGCCTCCTTTTCTTCTCTCTCTCCTCCACCTCAATCTCCTCAGATGTCATCTTTCTTTTCCCTTTGTCACTCATAGACCTTTGTGACTCAGGGTGGAGAGAGCTTTGGCCTTTATTTCTTGTTACAGCATCTAAGCTCTGGCCAGAGAGAGGTTGAGAAGCACCTTCACGAGTAGGTGTCTCAAGAGTGTGGATCTCTGCAGCAGTTGATGATGATGAGACAGGGGTCTCAGGTTCTACCACTGGGCCTTGAGTCAAGGTTTCCCCTATGAAACTAATATTAGAGTCTGCCTCAACATCCAGTTGGCCGATGGCATTGCCTGATTACCTAAGTCTCCTTCTTAAGCTGACCTCTGCAGTGATCCTGTCTTGGATTCTTTGAGCCAGTCTGTCAGCTTGTCTTAATTTGCTTGGGTTGAAAAGTGGCATGTTGACTAAATCCAGACCTTCATAGTAGTTCAAAGTCTGAAAATTGAAGACTTCTTGCTGTCCTTGAACTCTTATGATGATTAGGGCTTTCATGATGTTGTCATACCTCCACCTAATGATGTGATTGGAAGATGGTGAAGATGACATAGCCCTTGGTATCCCATCCTCAAACAGACTCTGTATGAAGGAGTCTGTGTACTCCACATCAATGTGAACTTGAGGAGGTTGCGAAGAATGCACAATTTCAAGTGAGGATGGTGAGTCCTCAATGTCCACTCTCTCTAAAGAACTCCCAGGTTCTATAACTGTGATGACTTTCTCCCCCTTTTTGGTAGCATCACCCACTTGCATAGGTGAGCTCGAAGATAGGTCAATCACATCCACAGGTTCTTGTGTTCCTGGTTAAGTTCTTCTTAAGGGTCTCCCAGCTAGTTTTTCCTTAAGATATGAAGTCTCAAGTTGCTGATCATTGATCCTGTTACGTAAGGTAGTCACCTGAGATTCAAGGTGACTAACCTTTAAGACTAAATAGGTGCATGTTTTAGTCAGTTTGTGCACCTTTAGTCTCAGATTCCCCTCATCTTCATTAGAAGACTCATTGGGGGATGAGATGATTAGACTAAAGTCCTCTCTCTCACCACCAGCTTTAGGTTCTTGGCAGCTAGTTTTCCTCTGCTCACTGGCAATCTCAGTGGAGATTTTAGTGGGCTGAGTTGCATGGTTGAGGTCTTAATGACGTAATCACTTTCAGAAGTTAGAGCCTCTTCCATATGGACATCATGAATAGGTTCAGAAGTGTCCACCTCAGTTGTACGTGACTGATGTGGGATAGATATAGGAGACTCAGGAGTATTCATCTCTTTTGAGTAGGAGTAAAGAAGGAGACACATTATACTCACTAAAACCTAGATCTTCATCAGTATAGAAATCAAGGCTTGGAATTGGTTGGTTGAGATCTTTAGGCTGGGGATGGTAACTGTCCCCTAAAGGTTGATCACTTGAGTGTTGAGAGTCATAGTGATAGCTTAAGACAGTTGGGCTACTGAGCTCATCAGGCTAAGTATGAGGAACCACAGCACTAATTCTTGAAGAGATGGGAATGGTTTGTTCCTCAGGAAAAGTGGGAGCTCTAGTGTCCACTTCTTCCTGTATGGGTGAGTATATGGGGGCCTCCACAGACTGAATAGCCTGAGCAGGGGTTCGTTTGAATTTTCTTTGGTAAGTGATTGTGATTTGAGGCTGTGTGGGTGGTTGGGAGGTAGCAGGTGTGGGCTCAACACTAGCTTGTGCTGCTAGGTTGTCACCTTGAGCAATAAGCTCTAACATTTTTGGGACAAGGGCTGTTTCTACCCCAGAGAACCCAACAGTGGGCTTTCTCAG
Source organism: Flaveria trinervia (assembly GCA_025506515.1). Lineage (NCBI taxonomy): Eukaryota > Viridiplantae > Streptophyta > Magnoliopsida > Asterales > Asteraceae > Flaveria > Flaveria trinervia. The sequence continues at coordinate 76,889,157 of CM046451.1, read as the reverse complement.
TATTTTAAAGATGTCACGCTTCATCTGTCCCAATTTAAGAATGTTACTTGTTTCCCTCAACTGTGAGCCCAGTTCACAGTTAAGAATGTACTGGACATATCTAGAAACATGTAATATTCTAAGGAGTCTAAATTAGCAAGTAAATTTGTATAAAAAAACTAAGAATACCTGAATTTGACCCCCTAACCATTCCATGGATTATGAAGGAGAGATCCTTAGGAATCTGGTCCCATCCACCATGCTTGTTTGATAAGCTGTGGATGACCACATGGATCAGAATCTCCACTAGGATGAGACTTCCCTTTCCTAAAGGTCTTTACAGAGAAATCTCCCTCATATCCCATCTGCTCAAAGGAATGATTGACGGCTTCCTTTGGGAAGAACACCTCACCTTCTTCATCATCCAGCTAAAGATGCCTATTGATGATGGCCGGAGTGATGAAGATTGTTCTCCCCTGCACTGTGGCAGACAGTGCGTTCTCCCCGTCCATAATGACCTCTTGGCAGGTCTTCCAGAAATCAAGCAGCTGATCCTTATAGAGAGGAGGATCAATGGTTAGGGAGGTGAAAATATTTGATAAAGCTAAGAAACGAGAAACCTTTGAGAAATGAGGATCTTTCTCAGAGCTTAACAAAGCAACCTGATTGTGTTACCTGTGTAGGTGCATGGTAAAGTTGGGATCATTTATGTGAACAAGGTTGGCCATTTTGAGGTAGCTTAAGGATAAAGAAAGAAGGAAGAAAGAAATTTCAGGGAAAAATTTGGGTTTTTAGGTTTGGAGGAAGAACAGGTGATAGAAAGAGGGGGAAACCATGGGTTTATATGTGAGAGGGATTTCAGATAAAGTTTAATGAAAGAGAATAAACTTTGAAATCCGGATGTCGGTCCCACCTCTGAAAAAGTAGTTTACTTTTGCTCAAAAAGTAGTTTTCTTGGAAGTCAAAAAGCTTCCGAAGGTTTATTATCTTCGGAAGTTTTAATTAAAAAGCTTCCGAAGCTAAAATCACTTCGGAAGAATTTCCTGAGAGTTTTGAGAATTTTGCTTCGGAAGAGAAATTAAAAATTGAGTGTTTTGTATATAAAACAACAAAGCTTTGGAGAGGTAATTTTGCTTCGGAAGTAAATGGTCCTTGAAAATAAGTAATTGTCTCATACAAGTATTTAAGCTTCGGAAGATAGATATGTGAACTCTTCCGAAGGTAAAAGTTTCAGACAGTTATTTATTTTGAAGGTATGATTTACTTCGGTAGTTAAAACCATAACTTCAGAAGTATCAGATATTTTCAAAAATCTAAGGAAAGTCTTCAAAAAGAAATTTTCTTCCAAAGAAAACATGAGCTTATGAAAATGATGAACTAGACAACTTAGGACACACAAATTTTAAGAAATAATAAGAATTAGTTTTAATAAAGACCTACTCAAGGTTAATCATCCCAATAGCTGAAATAAGTTATTTAAATCTCTTTTCATCAAAAGCCTTTGTAAATAGATCAGCATATTGTTCATCTGTGTGAAATTTGACTAGTTTAATTAATCCATTCATAGTTATCTCTTATTAAATGATACCTGATATTGATGTGCTTTGTCCTTGAGTGCTACACAGGGTTCACTGTGATTGAGATTGCACTATTGTTGTCTATGTGAATGGGAGTCTCCTTGAAGTTTAACCCATAGTCCAGCATTTGATTTTGAATCCAAAGCAATTGAGCATAGCAGCTTGTAGCAGCAATGTATTCAGCTTTAGAAGTTGATGCAGAGACACAGGATTGTTTCTTGCATTGCCATGAGACAACCCTTCCACCAAGGAACTGACATCCTCGAGATGTAGACTTTGCAGTCGTGTTGCAACCACCATAATCACTATCTGTATAGGCATACAGATTGAAGTCAGGATTCTTAAGGTACCATAAACCAAGTGTTGATGCACCTTTAAGGTATCTTAGAATCCTCTTGATAGTGATGAGGTGAGACATCTTCGGGTTAGCTTGATATCTTGCACAGATGCATGTAGCAAAGATGATATCATGCCTGCTAGCAGTAAGATACAGAAAAGACCCAATCATAGCCCTGTATAAGTGCTCATCTACACACTCCCCCTCAAGATCAGGTCCAAGGGAGTGGTTTCTAGCTATGGGTGTCTTAGCAATCTTACAATCAGTCATGTTGAATCTGTTGAGTATGTCTTGAACATACTTTGACTGACTTATGAAGATGCCATCTTCAACTTGCTTCACTTTAATTCCTAGAAAGAAATTGAGTCCCCCATGGCACTCATTTCAAATCTGTCTTTCATCAGCTTCTTAAAGTCTTTGCAGAGCTTTGGATTAGTTGAACCAAAGATGATGTCATCCACATACACTTGAACTAGTAGTATGTCATTTCCCTGTCCTTTGATGAAGAGAGTTCCATCTATAGTACCTCTCTTGTATCCATGTTTACAAAGATACTTAGATAGTGTCTCATACCATTTCCTGGGTGCCTGATGCAGCCCATAGAGAGCTTTGTCAAGCTTACAGACATAATCAAGATGATCAGGGTCTACAAAACGAGGTGGCTGTTTGACATATACTTCTTCATCAATCACTCCATACAAAAAGGCACACTTCACATCAAGGTAAAAGACCTTGATGTTCTTAGATGCAGCAAATGCCAGGAATATAGTAATAGCTTCTAATCTTGCTACCGGAGCAAAGACATCAGTGTAGTCAATCCCTTCTTCTTGTGTGTATCCTTGAATAACCAGTCTAGCTTTGTTCTTGATGATGATGCCTCTATCATCTTTCTTGTTCCTAAACACCCATTTGGTTCCAATGGTAGTCTTCCCACTAGGAAGAGGACAAAGGTTCCAAACTTTCTACCTTTTGCGTTGAAGCAGCTCTTGTTGCATAGCTTTAACCCAACTTCCATCCTTTAAAGCCTCATCAACTTTCTTTGGCTCTATCTGGGATAGGAAACAAGAGTGAAGACAAACATTTGCTTCATGGGTTGTCCAGTTGTTCTTACCCCTGAGACAACATCTTCAATGATGTGTGTGGTAGGGTAAGACTTATGCATCCTAAGCTGAGGGATCATAGCAAGTTGCTGAGAAAGATCTAAATTAAAGAAATTTGGATCTGGCATAGATGTTTCTCCCACCACATCAACACACTTTTCAAGACAGACATGATCCAAGCAGTGTGTGACATCATTGATGTTCTCATCTATGGTGTGGTTAGTGTCATCAAGAAATTCTTGGTCACTGTCACCACCACCGTTGTTGTCTCCTACAATTGAGGTGTTCTTATCTAGTTGTGGAGCCTCTGAGCTAGAATTTGAAGGCACCCCACATGTATCAGCTGAGTTTGTCATTGTATTGTTGACAGAAACCTCATTTGCAGAAGTAGTTCCAACTGGAGCTGAAGATGTATGACTTGAAGGTCTTCTTAGCTCAATCTAGGATCAGGATCACTTGTATTTAAATTTTCTGCTGATCCTGAAACATTCTCACAAGATGTTTTAAAATAGTTGGTAACTAAATCAAGATCAAATAACCAATCCGGACCAGAACTAGCAACACAGGGTGTGTGTTCATTGAAAGTCACATTGGCTGACTCCTCAACAACTCTAGTTCTGAGATTGTATACTCTATAAGCCTTAGCTTGATAAGAGTATCCAATAAACTGTCCATCATCTTATTTCTCAACAAACTTGACAATTTGATCTTTGGTATTCATGATGGTGCAAGGACAACCAAATGACTTGAGAAAACCAATGAAAGGTTTCCTCTTGTGACAAAGTTCATAAGGAGTTTTGCCATGAGTCTTAACTACTAAAACTCTATTCTGCACATAGCCAGCAGTGTTGACTGCCTCTGCCTAGAAAGTGATGGGCAGCTTTGAGTCAGACAACATGGTTCTTGCAGCTTCAATCAGTGTCCCGTTTCTCCTCTCAACAACACCATTATGCCGAGGAGTCCTGGGAGCACTGTATTGTCTTGTAGTACCCTTTTCATCACAGAATGTATCAAGGATTTGATTCTGAAATTTAGTTCCTTCATCATATCTTATGATCTTGACCTTGTGATCAGATTGATTCTCAATCTTGAAGATGAAATTCTTCAGAATCTCAGGAGTCTCATCCTTAGTTCTAAGGAAGAAAACCCAGGTGAATCTTGTAAAGTCATCTGTGATAACTAAACAGTAAGAGGTCCTTCCTAAACTCATTTCACTGGTGGGGCCAAAGAGATCCATATGTAACAAGTGTAGGGGTGTAGTGATGGAGTTCTTTTCCTTAGGCATGTGAGATACCTTATGTTGCTTCCCTTTCAGGCATGCAACACAATAGTCATCACCTGTAAACTCTTTCTTTGGTATTCTAGTTACCAAATCATTTTTAATTAAACTGTTCATGTTCTTAAAGTTTACATGGCACATTATTTTATGCCATAGGAAAGACTCATCACTCATCACTATTAGCTTTAGACAGAAAGCATAAAACTTCTCCAGAGGGTGATCTTTCTTGCAAATCCATCTTCTACATGTTCCCTTTCCTGGGGGCTCTAAGCAGGATATGCTCATGAGGAATGACCATACCAGGCTTGAGAATAATGCACTCATGCTCAATAAAGAGCATGTTATGACTCTAATCACAAAATTGAGATACACTCAGAAGATTGTACCCAAGCTCTTTGACAAAGTTTACCTTATCAATGCTGAGCTTAGCATTTGTGACCTTGCCCCTTCTAGAAATGTAACCACCTTCATCTCCTCCAAGGCAACTGGTCCTCCATCAATTCTTTCAAAGTTCTGGAGTAGTGACCTATTGCCTGTCATGTGCCTAGAACAGCCACTATCAATGATCCAGACATTTTTGTTTGTCTTCAGCTGTCCCTGCACAAAGAAAATGATTAGTTACATTTGGAAACCCAAGCCTTGCTTGTCTTGGGCTCATTAACAGAAGGTAATTCAATAGTAATAGATCCTATGGTTGTACTAAGAGGGTCTTGAGCTGTTGTTGATGGAGAATTCTCAGCCACTTGGTCTTTCTTAGACTTCCACACCACCTTTGGAGTCTTGGACTTGGCCTTCAAAACTTCGGAAGCTTTTGGATCTTTGGAAGTTTTGATGACTGAACCTTCGGAAGATTTTGCAGACACTGCAGAAGACTTTAGTGCTTCGGAAGAACTCCTTTCTTCTGAGACCAACTTCTCTTCCGAGGGTAATTTTCCACTTCGCTTCTTCTTAGACTTGGAGCTTCCAAAGGAAACAGGATTTCCTTCCAAAGCTTGAATCTTCTTAGAACTCTTTGAAGTCTTTGTACTGGTCACATGGACAGTACCTTTAGGATTGTATGGACAATCCTTAGCAATGTGAGAGGTACTTTCACACGTGACACACATCATTTTCTTCTTCACAAGAGTCTTTTGATGGGAACAAGGCTTCCTTTGGTCACATCCCTTCTCCACCTTCTATTTTGCCGATGCTGAGATAGTTCCTTTGGGCTAGGAACTGTTTTTGGAGTTTATGGTCCAGGCTGTGTAGCAGTGGTACACAGCAGATCAGTCTTCTTCTTGTTACTGAGATGAGTTGAACAAGAACCGGAACTCTTAGCAGAAGAGTTTTGGTTGATGTTTTAAGTCTCTACCACTTTAAACCCTGTAGAGATGAAAACTTGTTTCTGCTTAGAATCAAAAGTAGCCTTGATTTCTTGAGCCTTCTTTGCCTTTCTTTTGCTCTTTCTGATCAAGTTCTTTCTCATGGACTTGGTCATCACAATCTTCTTCTTCTCCTGAGAAGGATAGTGGCCTTTCTTAGAATCTTCCTCTTCACTCTTTTCAGAGGAATTCCTCACTATCACTTCTTTATCCTCTTCACTTATAGGATCTATGAGAGGAAGCTCATCTTCACAAGTTCCACATCTAGGAGATCTTACAAACAAGATTATATGTGGAGGAGCTATCTTATTGGATCCCAGTCCCTGCCTGTTTTGATAGCACACTTTGTTGTGCAGGGATGAGGATATCATGTTCTTGAAGGTCTTTTCTTCAAGAACACTCTATTCTGCCCTGGCTTTGCTGATCACAAGCTTAGCCTGGCACTCAGTTAACTTGGTTATGAGATCATTGATTTGAGTTCTAAAATATGTGTGTTCATGTTTTAGAACTGAAATGGTTTTCTCAAGGTCCCCTATCTTTAGTTTATAATCATTTTCAGACTTTCTAAAATCAGATTTTAAAATGTTTAAGGACTCAAGGTAAGATCTCATCTCCAGGTTATAGGACCTATATCTATTAACTTTAGCAATGCATTCAGGAGTACAGAGATGTTCCAATACCTTGGCTTCATCATGATTGCTAAATCAATATTTTAGATTCATTGAGCTTGGATCTTAGGATTAATCTCGTTCAGATCTAGAAATCAAAATTAAGATGGGTGGACGTGTGTGAATCAAAGAACAAAGAGATGGATAATAATAATGTTATGATTTTATTGACGTTGATAAACAAGTTACAATGAGAATCATTGATGGCTGGTGAATCAAACCCCCCAAAGGAGAGGATTTCTCCTTGGATGGTGATTTACACCATGACAAACACACACACAAAAGCCACACTTGCATAAATGCACTAGTGGGTCTATTTATACTAATATTACAACATGACCTAATTTTGACTTTCAATTGTCTTGATGTTGACTTTGTCATGTTGAATTGTCTTGTTGTAATCAACTTGGTCTCTGAACTTGTACAATGAGATCTTTAGTTGGATGCAATTATGATTTGGTAAGCTTTAGTTTATTCCATTGTTGATTCCCAACAATACTCCCCCTAAACTGATGCTTGCCCAACCTTGAATTTGAAGATCTTCTCTCTCACATGTCTTCTTGATCAACTGATGTTCTGGCACAATTCACTGATGTTCTCCCCTCAGATTAAGCTCCTCCTAATATATTTCTGAAAAAGGTTAGAATCTCTTGAGAATACTTCTTGGTATTGGATATGGGTTGTATCACTCTTGGAATACAATTCATATCACAACTCAAGGATTAGAATGTATTAGGCATATGGTGAGGCTTTAAACTTCAATAAACTGCATGAGGAACATGAATCAAGGTTGAACACACTTCCACTCTTTTGAAATAACTTGATAAATGACATTCTTCTGATAATGAGTACTCCCTTGATTAAAGTCCGGCTAACTATCCGCTTAGTAGCCAGACACGGGTGCAAAACATCATCAGAAAAAATGTGAGCACAAGTACTTCAAAAAGGGCATCTGATAGTTGTACAAGTCCCTGGATGAATTTATGAAAAAGTGACCAAAGTTGATTTCTATACTCTTTTTTTTTGCTTTCATGATCACAATGGACGTGCCTGTTGGTTGCAATCATCCATGTTCCTGTTTTTCTATTATTTTTGAAGTCCTGTTCATCAACTGTTCATAAGCATTTCTTGCAACACATCCATATTTCTTTGCCTATCCACATTTGTTTGCAAAGCATCCGCATTTGTTTGCAAGGCATCCACATTTGATTTCAATGCATCCGCATTTAATTTCAAAGCATCCGCATTTGTGCTTAGAGTGTATTTGTTTTATAAGTCATCCGCATTTGGTGTCAAGGCATCCGCATTTGGTAACAAGTCATCCGCATTTGGTGACAAGTCATCTGCATTTGGTGACAACTCATCCGCATTTGTGTATAACACATCCGCATTTGATGAAGCTTCATCCGCATTTGTTTTTGTTCATCCGCATTTGTTTTCATACTTGAACAAAAACGATTTCACACTACAGTGTAGGTCGGGAAATCAGCAGTAGCATGCATTTCTTCATCTTTTCTTTGTTTTTAATGATGATCGTGTTCAATTGCATCGAATTTTGAAGGAATAATCCAGTGAATGATTATATTTCTTCAAATCGTACCATATTAGAACAGATCTGTGATTTTTCTTCTTGATTTTTGAGATGAACAAATGTGTTTTCTTCTTTTTTGATGTTAATCTTGTTCAATTGCATCGAATTTTGAAGGAATAATCATGAGCATGTTCAAGATTCTTCAAATCATACCATAGTTGAACAGATTTGTTGGTTTTTCTTCTAATTTTGGGTATGAACAGGTGGGTTTTTGATGAACGTAGACTTTGTTTTTTATTTTTCTTCTTTTCTTCATTGTTCTTGACATCATTAAAGATGAAATCAAATCTGAAAACTAGATAAATCCAGCAACCAACAGCTCTGATACCATTTTGCTAAATCAATATTTCAGATTCATTGAGCTTGGATCTTAGGATTCATATCGTTCAAATCTAGAAATCAAAATTAAGATGGGTGGATGTGTGTGAATCAAAGAACAAAGAGATGGATAATAATAATGTTATGATTTCATTGACGTGATAAACAAGTTACAATGAGAATCATTGATGGCTGGTGAAATCAAACCCACCCAAAGGAGAGGATTTCTCCTTGGATGGTGATTCACACCATGAGAAACACACACACAAAAGCCACACTTGCATAAATGCACTAGTGGGTCTATTTATACTAATATTACAACATGACCTAATTTTGACTTTCTAATTGTCTTGATGTTGACTTTGTCATGTTGAATTGTCTTGTTTTGTTGTAATCAACTTGGTCTCTGCACTTGTACAATGAGATCTTAAGTTGGATGTAATTATGATTTGGTAAGCTTTAGTTTTTTCCATTGTTGAATCCCAACACTTGCATTAAACCAAGACATAAGCATTCCCCATGCCCAAAAAGGGGCGGCCGAAACCCATTCAAAATGGGTTCCCCCCATTTTGGTTTTTATAAAAAACTTACAGTTTTAACACTTAAATTTATAAAATTAAAATCACTTTAATTTTATAACATTAACACACTTTTATTTGTTATTATTTAACTCACTTGAATAATGAAACACGTAATTTGTCATGAACAAATTATCCACATAATGTTGTTCAATTACAATAGCAAAGTTTTAGAAAACCCATTTTCTAAATTGGTGTTGATATTTATTTGTATGATCTCATTAACAAATAAATATTTATTGGTGTTGTTTAGCTTGTTATTGGGTATGACCCAACTTGGATCATAACGTACTAACCACATCAATCTTGTATATGTCTTGGGCATACAAGATCCAACACATATTCTCCTAATTGTCCTTATTATCAGACACCCAAAAAGAAAATTTAACTTTTTGATACAAAACAAAGTTTTTCTAAATCGAGATATAATACTTCACCTAAGAGTATGAGTGAACCTAAAGTTCAAACAATAAGCCAGTCGTCTGTTTATCAGAAACATGCCTTACACAAAACTGGCTTATGGAAAGAAAAATCAAGTAAAGTGTCTAATAGTGAGGAGATTAAGAAAAAAGATATGCCCACATCCTTTAAAGCACAATGGGTTGAGTTTATGATATGTGATTCCTCTGGGTTACCCAAGCCAGTTAAGGCTTGGGTCCCAAATCTAAACAAATAAGTTTCTTTGAATGTATAGGGTGTCCGCTACAGCGCTATCACTAATACCTGGATTATTAAAAGTTGGGCGTCCAGGCACATGACAGGGAATTCATCTCTCCTTTTCAACGTCAGACAAATTAAAGAGGGTCATGTTTCATTTGCTGGGAATAAAGAAGGTTACATCACCGCTCAAGGCAAAGTGGAAACGAGAAAGTTAAGTTTGACAAGGTCAACTACGTTTAACAACTACAAAACAACTTACTTTCAGTCTCCCACATATGTGATAAAGGACTTAAAGTTGATTTGACAACAAGAAGTGCTACAAGTTGAAGAAGGACTATGTGATTGAGGAGGATAAAGTTCTTATGTTAGCTTCAAGATATAATGATTTGAATGTTTTGGATCTATCAAAAGCCTTCATAACTAATCACTCTATTCAATGATTCTTTTCAAAGGCAACTGAGAGGAATTCAATCTCATGGCATAGGAGAATGGGACACATTAATCCAAGGAAGATTAATCATTTAGTCCAAAATGATTTAGTGAATGGAGAAACTGTCAAGAACTTCCAACTTTTGGATTTTTGCATTGCCTGCGAGAAAGGGAAACAGACCAAGAAGGCTCACAAGGCAAAGAAAGTTAATTCAATTGACCTACCTCTTGAGCTTCTACACATGGATCTGTTTGGCCCAGTCAGCACGAAGAGCATTGCTAGAGATTTGTATTGTTATGTAGTAACAGATGATTACTCAAGATTCTCTTGGGTGATGTTTTTGAAATCCAAATCAGAGACATTTAAATCATTCAAACATCTGGTAACTACATTGGAATCACTCTAAAAGTAAGGCGGATTCGATCAGACAACAAAACATAGTTCAAGAATCAATGGATGGAGGTGTTTTGTAGAGAGAAAGGAATTGTACATCAACTCACGGCTGCCTATACTACACAGATGAATGGGGTTGTTGAATGAAAGAATCGAGTTGATAGAGGTAATGTCTAATGCATGCTACACTCTCAATCGAGTCTTGGTGGTCAAACGTCACGGTAAAACATGTTATGAGCTTCTCGAGCAACGTAAACCAAACTTGGAGTATCTCAAGCCATTTGGTGCACCATGCATGTTACTGAAGAAAACTCAGAATAGGAAGTTTAGTGAGAAGGCTGAAGAAAGTATCTTTCTCCGATACAGTATACCGGACAAGAGAGTTTCTAACAACTCAACGGGTTAGGTAGCAGTGTGGTGCAATGTTGAGGTTGTTGGAACTTCTTGCCTAAGATACATACAAGATTGATGTGGTTAGTATGTTATGATCCAAGTTGGGTTATACCCAATAACAAGCTAAACAAACACCAATAAATATTTATTGTTGATGAGATCATACAAATAAATATTGACACCAATTTAGAAAATGGGTTTTCTAAAATGTTGCTTTTGTAATAGAACAACATTTATGGATAATTTGTTCATGATAAATTATTTTTTTCATTATTTAAGCGAGTTAAATAATAACAAATAAAAGTGTGTTAATGTTATAAAATTAAAAGAGGTTTTAGCTTTATAAACTTATGGGTTGTATGTGTAAGTTTTTTATATAATTAAAATGGGGAAAACCCATTTTGAATGGGTATTTCAGCCGCCCAAGGAGGTCCACTCCTTGGGATTGCATGTGTTGGTTATTTACAAGACTTAATCTCTCTTGCACTCAACCATTAACTTACACACTCTCTCTCATACACAGAAGCAAGACAACTATCCCCAAAAACCCTGAAAATTTCGGATCTAAGTGGAAAAAAAGGTGCTGAAAATTTCGTCTTTGAAACAGGCACAAGAACAAGGTTCTTGGTGTTGCACTCCCTAACAAGCTAGGTGTATGGATGAGCTTGTGGGTATACAAACTTGAGGCTTTGTCTCTTGGAGGCTGGACATTCAAGAAGCATCATCATCTTCTCCTCATCCATACTACATCTTCTTGTTTTTGAAAGGTAGTTTCAAGAACACCCCATGGTTGTTCTTTTCGTTTTGATAGCATGTCATTTCACATATATAAATGATCCTTGTTTATGAGTTTTGTCTTTGGTTAAAAATGGTTCCGATTTTCAGATTGTTAAACACATTTTAACCTCTAATATCCATTACATTTTTAAGATTAAATGCTTAAACTTGCTTTGATAAACATGAAACAAAACCCAACAATGGCTTCTAGAGCCGGTTATGTGGAATACATGCTTCAAATGTTCTTGAAAAGTTAGTTTTCATGGGCTTTTTCACCCATTAGGGGCTGTTTTGTTGTGGATAGATGAATCCCTTATGTTTCAAGGTTTAATCTCACATACTTTGGTATAAACCTTGAAAGATTAACATCAAATGGTTGATTGTGTTGTTTGGACAAAACCCTAAAGTTTTGGTTCATGTTGGCTAGAACTTTAAGGTTATACAAAGGGGTTCATTCTTGTTCTTGAATGTTATATATGATACACATTTTGGTGCACAACATAGCCTTGACTTTATGTGTTTTGGATTTGGTTGATTGTGTTTTGTCATGTTGGTTTTGATTATTGAAAGGTTGTAATATTTGTGTTTATATTTTGGGTTGTAATTTATTTATTCATTGGTTATGAATAAATAGATTAGGTGCATTTCTTTTAATAGAAAAATTGTATTAGGATATGATTTTGTAAAAGAAGGTGCACAAGATGAAGAACCAAAGAAGGACACAAAAGACATGGACACTTGAAGCATTTGGATGTGGATTCAAGTGGGAGTTCATGGCACATTTTGATGTGTCATTGTTAACCACAACACTTGTGATGGCAAACAAGTGTAGTCAACTTAGTGGCTATGGTTATGCACTTATGTTTGTATGATTATGCTTGTTTGGTTGTTTGTTGTATAGTTGTTGTTTGATATTTGGATATGCATACAAACTCATTAACAAACTTAACAAGCTGAAAATTGATGGTTCTTTATCATTAAGTAATTAATAAAAGGTTATTAAAATGCTTAATGATTTTAATAAAAGGTGTTTTATTAAAAGGTGAACCATAGGGTACCATGTATTTGAAAGTATGCAAATACAAGGTACATAGAGTTTTCTAAACTAAGATTATGAAAACTAAAAATTTCTTTTATAAACAAGTTTAACACCGTCCTTTTGCACAACACTTGAGTCACTTGGAAACTCCTTGGGATAAAGGTCACCTAACCATTTTGAGGGAACTTGTGATTTGAGGTGGGGATACCATATTTGTGGGATAAAGGTCACCTAACCACTTATGTTGGAAAACTGACATGTGTGTGCAAGTAGGGTGACTTGATTTGCAAACCATGTTAAATGGATCATCTACAATATGGTTTACAAAGGTGTTGATGGGATAAATGTGCCGACCATACACATGATGTTTAAGTCGATCCCATACCCCTAGAAGTTGTAAAGGGTTGCAATTGTCAAAACGTTGATTACCTTGTTAATTTACATAATGGGATAAAGGTCATCTAACCACTATTTAAATGTAACGTTAGATTCTAGATTTTCAAATCATGTAAGACACTTGAAAGGGCTTTAATTATTAAAATATGAGAATATCGAAAATACTAAAATTGAACTTTGTTAAATTTTGTAGATAGCCACCAACAATAATGAAAATAATGATATCCCGTCCGCTTTCTCACTATCACTAAGGACCATTCTCTAAAAGTAGCATCTAAATCATAATAACTTTATAGATTGGTTTTGAAACTTGAGAATTGTTCACAAGCAGGATAAACAATCATATATTTTAGACGATTTGATTCCCGATCAACCTGATAAGGAGGATGAGGAGGCCTATAATAATTGGGTAAAATACACTGCGGACTTAGTCCAAGTGTCTTGTCTCATGTTAATAAGTATGACTCTGGATCTCTAAAAGGAGTATGAACATCATGGAGCATACGACATGATTACCCAGTTGAAGGAAACGTTCCAACAACAAGAAAGGGTAGAGCGCTTCGAAACGGTTCGAGCACTCCATGCATGTCGTATGGATGACACCCAATCTATTTCATCTTATGTACTTAAGATGAAAAGCCACATTGACCACCTCGAAAGGCTGAATTGTCACGTCTCGAAAGAGTTGGCTATAGATTTGATCCTCTACTCTTTGTAAAAAAGGGTTGCCAACTAAACAAGATTGATGCGGTTAGTACGTTATGATCCATGTGTATATAAGAAAGCTAGTGGGAGCATCATTACTTTTCTAGTATTGTTTGTCGATGACATCCTACTATTTGGAAATGACATACCAACCATGGAGGGTGTAAAAGCCTGGTTGGAAGCTGTTTCTCCATTAAGGATCTTGGTGAAGCCGCCTATATTTTGGGAATAAAAATCTATAGAGATAGATCAAGGTAGTTGTTAGGTTTAAATCAAAGAGCATACATTGATAAGATCCCTAAAAGGTTCAAGATGGAAAACTCTATGAAAGGTACGGTACCTATCCAAAGAGGAATGATATTGAGTAAGAATCAATGTCCAAACTCAAAGGATGAGCAAGACAAAATGAAGGGAATCCCATATGCGTTTGCTATAGGATCCATCATGTATGCAATGATATGCACTAGGCCATACATGTCATGCGCTTTGAACATGACAAACCGATACCAACAAAATCCTGGTAATAGTCATTGGATGGCTGTTAAGAACATACTTAAGTACCTACGGAGGACCAAAGATATGTTCTTAATCTATGGATCTAGTAAGGAGGAACTCGTAGTAAAGGGTTACACAGATACGAGTTTCCAAACCGATCGGGATGATCCACGATCACAATCGGGGTACATTTTTATCTTGAACGGAGGAGCAATCTCTTGGAAGAGCTTTAAGCAAAATGTGGTGGCATTATCAACTACAGAGTCAGAATACATCGCCGCTTCATTAGTAGCTGAGGAAGCTACATGGTTAAAGAAATTCATTGCCAATCTAGGGGTGATCCCTTCCATTCAGGACCCCCTAGAAATTCTTTGTGATAACGAGGGTGCGATTGCTCAAATCAAGGAACCCCGTGCACATCAAAAGACTAGGCACATTGAATGGAGATTCAACTACATAAGGGATGAAGTTGAAAAGGGTAAGGTATGTATTCTCAAAGTTCAGACGGATCAAAACATTGCGGATCCACTCACCAAGCTTTTTGAAAAGGCAAAGTATGAAAGTCATACTTGTGCTATGGGACTTCAACATTCTAATGATTGGATTTGATCTTTAGTTTTGTATTTAGATATTGTAACCCTTTATTACTTGAATGAATTATTTGGTTATAATAGTTCAACTAATATTCCTGTTTCGCATGTTTAAAATCCATGAGTAAATCGTTTACTCAAAAAGTCCGTAGTGGTTCATACTTGTGGAAACAAGTATGAGGGTAAGACTATTATAAACTTGGATTGAAAGATATTCATATGGATGAATATAGAGCAAAGTGTTGCTACCAAAGTTCATAGATATTTGTTGGATACAAATATTGGACTCACCCACTTATCAAATATTACTACATGGAATCTTCTTGATTAATCATAAATAAAGTTGAGTAAAGGCGAACATCATTTGGTATCCTCTGACCTGAGATATATATTGGGTCTTGATATTTACTGAATATCATCTTTGACTTAGTTATTCGCTGTTCTGAAACATGGCAGTACATAAGTTTGAGTTTAGGTATAATACAAGGTAGTTGTGAGAGAAGTACGTAGTCAAGATGGGATTTGTCCCTCTTATTCGTTAAGAGTAAGATGTCTAAGGCCTGATAAAGTTAAATCAATAGATAATAATCATTCTATGTCTCTGGGATTTAACATCACATCTGTGAAAAAAGGATAGATGATTGATTCACCTACAACATTTCAAGTAAGGTACTTGAAGGGGATGATGTTATTGAATGGCACTTAGTCATACGTATTAAGGGTAGTAAACTGTTGTTAGGCGGTATTTACTGCTTGCATCAATCTTCATGAATCTTGTGCAAGTGGGAGATTGTTCGAACTTGTATGCCTAAGACACATACAAGATTGATGTGGTTAGTACGTCATGATCCAAGTCGGGTCATATCCAATAACAAGCTAAACAAACACCAATAAATTTATTTGGTTATGAGATCATACAAATAAATATTGACGCCAATTTAGAAAATGGGTTTTCTAAAATGTTGCTTTTGTAATAGAACAACATTATATGGATAATTTGATCATGAGAAGTTATTTGTTTTATTATTTTAGTGAGTTAAATGAAAACAAATAAAAGTTTGTTAATGTTATAAAATTAAAAGAGGTTTTAATTTTATAAACATATAGGTTGAATGTGTAAGTTTTTTTATAAATATTAAAATGGGGGAAACCCATTTTGAATGTGTATTTTGGCCGCCCAAGGAGGTCCACTCCTTGGAATTGCATGTCTTGGTTATTTACAAGACTTTAATCTCTCTTGCACTCAACCTTCAACTTACACACTCTCTCTCACACACACAAGCAAGAGAACTCTCTCCAAAAAACCTAAAATTTTTGGATGTGGAAATTTTGTCTTTGAAAGAGGCACAAGAACAGGGTTCTTGGTGTTGCGCTCCCTAAAAAGCTAGGTGTTTGGAAAAGCTTGTGGGTATACAAACTTGAGGCTTTCTCTCTTGGAGGTTGGACATTCAAGAAGCATCATCATCTTCTCCTCGTATATATTACATCTTCTTGTTTTTGAAAGGTAGTTTCAAGAACACCCCATGGTTGTTCTTTTCGTTTTGATAGTATGTCATTCACATATATAAATGATCCTTGTTTATGCGTTCTGTCTTTGTTTAAAATGGTTCAAAATTTTAGATTGTTAAACACATTTTAACCTCTAATATCCATTGCGTTTTCAAGTTTAAATGGTTAAACTTGCTTTGATAAACATGTAACAAAACCCAACAGATGTTCAAAGATACACCACCCCCCTTGCTAGAAAATGACCTTCTTTCTTCTTCGACTATGAGGGATTCTTTAAATACTTCAATCTACACACCACCACAAGACTCGAAAAGATCGGTTCCACTAGACGAGTCTTCTAATCCTTTAGGGGGAGCACTTGATGTATGTGACTCCTCCTTTCATGATGAAGCAGTGGAGTCTGAAAATGTGGACCAGGAGGAACATGTTCCTGCTAATGGAAGTACACAAGCATCAGATATTGATGCCTCTGACAATCTGAACCTCATACTCCAACAACTACCGACACTGAACCAGGAATTCAAAATCTGGATGAGGAAGTAGTTGTTCCCACCACTCCAGGATCTCGCATAAATGTGTATCATCCTCTGGACAACGTCATTGGGTATGTACTATCGAGAGTTAAGACACGAAATCAGCTATACTCAATTGATTATGCCTCAATCATGGAAAAAGGCTATCTTCATGGTGGTGTTTATCAATGTTTTGTGTCTCAATTTGAGCCAAAATATGTAAGTGAAGCCTTAAACGATGAGGCATGGGTCAGTGCTATGCAAGAAGAACTACTACAGTTCTAGAAGTTAGGCGTATGGACCTTTGTGGACAGACAAAAGGTGCTAAAGTGATTGGCACTAAATGGGTCTTGAAGTGTAAGAAAGATGACAAGGATTCATAATAAAAAACAAGGCTCGACTTGTGGTTCAAGGGTTTAGACAAGTCGAAGGCATTGACTACAATGAACTGTTTGCACCTATGGCTCAGATGGAAGCAATCTGTATCTTTCTAGCCTATGCATCCTACATGAAGATTAAAGTCTATCAACTAGATGTGAAAAGTGCATTCCTTCATGGTGAAATCCGTGAGACAGTCTACGTCAATCAACCCGAAGGATTTGAGGATCCTTATCATCGGGATAGAGTTTACAAACTGGACAAGGCTCTCTACGGGCTCCATTAAGCCCCTACAGACTTCTATGAGAAACTCTCAACTCATCTAGTGAAACATGGCTTTCGCAGAGGGGTGATTAACTGTACGTTATTCATCAAAGAAAAAGACGGTGATTTACTGCTGGTGCACATATATGTGGATGACATAATCTTTGGTTCCATGAATGAAGAATTAGGTAAAGAATTTGAATTTGTAATGAAAGAAGAGTTTGAGATTAGTGAAATAGGGGAGATGAAGTTCTTTCTCGGCTTACAGGTGGATCTGACACCAAAAGGAATCTTCTTGTATCCATCCAAATATGTAGGTGATATCCTCAGTCAGTTTGAAATTGAGAATGCTTCTGTTGCTGGAACTCCACTTGCCATAAACCATGACATGGCACCCCACGAAAATGGTATTCTGGTTGATGCTACTATGTACAGAGGAACAATCGGATCCCTTATGTATCTCATAGCCTCTCATCCTGATATTATGTACGCCACATGTATTTGTTCAAGATATCAAGCCAAACCAAAAGTAAATCATCTCATCGAAGTTAAACGGAATTTTGGATTTCTAAAGGGTACTCCAACACTCGGGTTGTGGTATCCTCAGGGTGATGACTTTGAGCTTATAGCGTATAGTGACTCGGACTATGGTTGTTGCAAGATGAATTACAAGTCTACATATGTGGGTTGTTAGTTCTTCGGTAGATGGTTAGTCACCTAGCAGTGTAAGAAGTAGACATCAGTTGCTCTGTCAACTTGTGAAGCTGAACACATTGTTGTTGCAAGTTGTTGTTCACAAATCATTTGGATTCAACAGCAAATGCGCGACTACGGTTTGCAATTTTCTACAGCCCTATTTTTGTTGTTAATTCTATTGCTATTGCTGTCACCAAAAATCTAGTCCAACACCCTAAAACAAAGCACATCGGCATTAAATATCACTTTATACGTGATTGTTTTGAAAAGAAATTAATCAATGTTGTTAAAATTAATACGGATTTTCAACGTGCGACCTCTACACAAAAGCATTTGATAAACCGCGGGTTTTTATCTTTTAGGGGCTAATGGCGTGAAAAGAAAAGTGACGTGATTATAGAAGAAGAAAGTGCGTAGTCCGACAAGTTTCTAGTTTCGTTTATTTTTCTTTATTTATTTTCCTTTCTATTATAAATCCAAAACACAAAAGGATTTTTGGTTTTAGAATTTCAGGGGGAGGATAGTTTAATATAGCATTTAATAAGTGTAGTATTTATTTACTTAAAAAACAAGGGAGGAGGGCAGCTTAACTAAAAGAAATGAAATCAAATATGTGATTCTGATTCAACGTCTATTGGAAAATGATAGTACACATGGAACAAATTAATTGGGACTTCTTGAAATTATTAAGATGCAAAATTCAAAGTATAAGTCTGAGAAGTTAAAGCAAAATAAAAGGAAAAATGATAGTAAAACTAGTATGCTACTGAGGTAACATAGAGAAAGTAGACCTAGAGGTTGCTAGTTCATTATATGTGTGTCAATAGATTCAACACAGTAGATGAGTAGATCTCATTGGTAGTTTAAATTCAAACTAAGTTGTTCAACTTGCTGTGGGTTCCCATCTTATCCCTGGTTAACACAATCAACGTATTTCCAATAAGGGGTGACGAGCAAAATAAACGCCACAAATGTGTGCGGATGACCATAAAAATGAGCAAAGCACATGGAAAAATGCTAAATGCAATCAAGATAATAACTTATGTTGTTGGTGCGTTATGTACAAAAGAAAAATAAATGCTCTAACAAGAAGATAGGTTGTGTGCCTCTCTGCTGTGTGCTATCACTGACCTGAGGATAAGCATAACCTAAATATTCTAGAATTATTGTTGTTTGCACCTCTCTGTTGTGCGATGGCACTAACCTGAGGCTTGGCATCTCTTTGAAAGCTCTTAATTGTTTCTTCTTGAAATATACCCGTAGACCGCTCAAAAACCTTCTGAGGAATGTTGATTACCATATAAGTGTGGGATCCGCAAATGCTTGTTGAAATAATTAAACCTAAATCATCACCAATGTGAGTCAAAATTCTGTGTATGGATTTAAGTGGACAAATATACTGAAAATCATCGTGAGCTGCAACTCTTGACAATCAAAATCATTGTGTGCATCTTATAGCTCTAGTATGATTTCCTAAAATGCTATTGACTCTCGGTCAAAACAAGAATCTAGCATCAACATGGTTCTTAAAATGTCCCAAATGATTCTGATATACCTGTATGATTCCATAATGAATCGTTCCAGAAATGATGTTCAGGAAGGAAAATCTGCTAAACATTTTTCTAAAAGATTTCAATCCATATCTAAAAACACAAAATTATGTCTTGTTTTGTTTTAATTTCAAGTTGTTTTTCTAATTTTCTAGTTTTTTTGTTAGGTAAAAGTCAAACTATACAACTAGATTTAATCTATGAATCACTCACATAAAGTTGTCACGTCTGGGTGACCAATCAGTTCTAACTTAAAAGATTCTCGTCTGAGGTGATCAACGATTTCTAAATTAAAAGGATCACGTTTGAGGTGATCAAATGGTCTTAAATTCAAAAATGGGTCATGTCTGAGATGATCAGTGTTCATAATGTTTAATATCACAAAGAAAAAGTTTAAGTGTTTCATAAGTATGAGCCAATCGCACGATTGGACCATAAGTATGAGTCAATCGAACAATTGGACCATAAGTATTAGCCAATCGCACGATTGGACCATAAGTATTAGCCAATCACATGAATGGACCATGAGTATGGGGGCATCCATATGATTGGATCACTAGAATGTACCAATCATACGATGGACAAAGAAGTATAAGCCAGTCACACGATTGAAACATGCGTATGGGTCCAGTCGCATGACTAAACATTAATCAGTATAAATAGAGGGGTGAGTCGGTCGCATTTCTTACCACCCTTCAAAGCACTCAAACTTCTCCATACGTAGACACTCTGCTGAAAATTCGTTTTACCTTGACTACTTGCCGATTGTGTTCCTAACTGATTACTTATTCATCTACAGGTAGAGTGAGACTGAAATCGACCGTCATGACCGGTGTAATCAAACCCTAATGACCTAAATCGATTAAAATCAAGAAATAAGAATAAGTCTTCTAATAGACCACTTAAATGGACATAATCGTCTAAACACTTAGAGTCCCTACGAATCTAATGAGTCTAAACACAACGTCTAACATCAAGATTTGACCAAGATTCGAGGTCGGAGTGTCAAACAGAGTCATATGCGAGTGGACACTCCGAATGAACCTCAGTCGCATGATTGAGCCAGGTAGACAATTCAATCCCACGATTGAATCATTCAATGACTTAGTTGCACGGCTGACTCAACCGTATGGCTTAACACACGACTAAGTTCAGTCGCAAGCTCAATCGCGCGACTGAACTCAGCCGCAGGCTCAATCGCACGACTAAACTCAGTCGTATGGTTCAATCGCATGATTGAATTAGTTTGATCTAAAACAGTTTAAGTTTCAAGTGTCATCTCCTATACATAACACTAATGTTTATGTTTCTTGTGTTACACCAATATGGTGAGAGATGGACTATGAGCACTAAGCACAACATTTGTGCTCATCCGGATGCTACATCTCGGAACATTTCTGAGTTTACTGGGATTATTTCTTCCTGCGTAGATGAAGGATCTACAAGGCCATTTCTACCCTATGCACTCCATACAGATCTATTCAACAGGCTTTCTGGGAAGGTGCCTCAGTAAAGCGATCGGTTGAGCCTTACCGTATCCGAAGCTTTATCTTTGGACAAGACATTGAGATCACTGAAGACGACCTAAGGAGGGTCTTGGATCTGGGGGAAGACAGAGCACATCCAACCAAGCTACATCCACTAACTGTTCATCGATGCTTTCTGAGGATCAAGTACGCTTGTGACATCAATGTCCGCGTACTGAACACGAGCAACATGTGCCCTCAGTTCAAGTATTTGGCATATATGATCCTCAAGTGCATAGCCTCCAGGCGTGGAGGATTTGATGAGATGTCTGACCAAATCCAGAATGCATACGTTGCATTGGTACTGAATCACCAATTCAGTTTCTCCCGCGTGCTCTTCTCGTGTCTGATAGAGAACATAGAGGCCAAAGGTAAGGAAGGCTTCTGCATGTATCCACGGTTTCTGCAAATGATCATCGATGAGAAGCTTCCTCTACTGCTTAAGGAGAAGGATGATGCGGTTACGTTAGAAGTGATGGATGATACGACACTGGGTCGGATGAAGGTGTATCAGGGGAAGTAGGTGAAGCCCCCGATCAGGAGATTGTTTGGCCATCTGGCCTATGAGGATTATGTGGTGCCCTCTCGTAAGAAGTGGCATAACGATGACAGTGATTCTAATATTGAGCCCATCATGGCAACCACGATGATAACCATGATGATGGTCAAGGTAGTGAGGCACCTGGTGGAACTGAAAGTGCCACCTTCCACCAAGACTTCTTGGTCGATGAAGATGAGGATTCTGATGATGAGCCGTTAGTGAGAACTATTGGTAGCTGGGTCGTGGGCACCGACAGAGGGATAAAGGCAGTTGGAGGATGCCAGGCTGAGTCGAGGGGTGCTGCTACTAATGTTACCAATCCTATATACACCCCCGACCAGCCTAGTAGCCAAGGGGGAGCGCCTATGGCAAAGGGCTCCAAGAAGAAGAGAATGGCTCACCCTCATGGCAAAAAAGGTTAAGAGGCCGAGGTTCACTGTGATTACATCTTCTGCTATAGCCACCACTTCTACCACAGCCACCACTTCTACCACAGCCACCACGTCTGCCACAGCCACCACCACGGCCACACCCACCACTACTACCACATCTCCTACCACCACTACCACAGCCACTCCACCACATCCCACTCACATTCCACCTCCCATATACACCACATCTACCAGCACTACCACCACCCACCAAGCTAGTCCCTCCACCCAATCCACCTTCTCACCAGGACCTACTTTACCAATGGTTGGGTTAGAGGAGCAGCTTGCTAACCTAAACCGGGTTGTGCTGAGACTGATTGCCACCGACGAGGTACGATCTACACAGCTAAATTAGATGATGGAAGTCAATGTGGCTCACGCAAAGAAGATAGTGCATCTGAGTGAGAAGAGCGCTCACTATGAGAGAGCATTAGGTCGAGCCCATCATGCACTTACAAGTCAAAATGAGTTGGTGTTGATGTCAGTAAAGAGGATAGAGGAGCTTGAGAAGAAGAACAAGCACATACTGCTAAAGCATAAGGGATCAAAGTCTTAGCCATTAAAGATCAAGGATGGTGATGATGATGATGATGATGATGAGGATGAAGATGATTCTGAGGAAGATATTGAGGAAGAAGGACTGAGCCAAAAAGATCAAGAGGATGATGATGATCAGGAAGGTGATGCTGCTGCATCACCTCTGCTCAAGCTCAAGAGAGGCGTACTAAACGAAGTCAAGATCATGGAGCCTCCTCCTCCGCTCCTCCAGCTGAAGAACCAAAAGATCAAGGCAAAATTAATTATTAGATGCCTTTGTATTTAAAATTTTTTACTTGAATTATTTATTACATTAATGTAATTATTGATCATTTATGTTTGTTTATGTTTTTTTATATAATGAATTATGTGTGATGTGCTTAATGTTTAATCAAACAGATGAAGCTCAACAGACAGACAAGTATGATGTCGAACCCCTTCAGCAAGTCAAGACTCAACTAACCACGATTCTTGACTTGCAATGGATAGTCAGGAGATCTGTGAGCTACAACACTCCAGAATAAGGAGAGATTATACATGACCTAACGGACGAACAACTCGCCAAAATATTCAGGCTAAATCCTGACGAGCTGGTCAAAGATGCTCCAAAAGTTGATGTAGCGAGTGACGATGTGTTGAATGATGTAGATGAAGTAGAGATAGAGGATGTCACTACTGAGCATTATCCACAGTACACTGATCTGGAAGGACTTGTTATCCCCAACTTAGGTGAAACATTTGACAGTGGTACTTTTGAGAAGTTTAATGAAGTAGAGAAAGAAAAAGAGAAAGAAGAAGTCACAACCCAAGCTTCGGACGCAAACGTTGATATCAAGAAAGCTGAATGGGTAGCTTGTTTTGCAGAGATGAAAGCCCAACACACGCCGCCAAAGCAGAATGCCTACACAAAGCTATACAAAGTCAAAAGACATAAGAGAGTGTCAGGAAACATTATCGCACGGGCGCATTTTGAAGATTTTGATGTTTATGCTGTGAAATGGGAGAAAGGAATCGAGTAATTCAGATCTGCTGATGATCTGAAGACTCTTCCTGGTTTTGAGCTCAACCGACTAGCATGCTTAGATCTATTGTATGCTTATCCAAGAAAGCTGTCAGGTTGGTTTGAGGCTGCATTAAAGAAGGAATACCCCAATAGGTGGGCAAACTTCAGACCTTAACAACCTAAGAGGTTCATCCGTACGTCTGAAGTGGATCCCATATCTGGAAGACCTAAAGTTATGCTGAAGTGGAGTTCTCCACACACGATGTTGAAGATTCCCTTACGGGAAATGCCTCAGGAATTAACTCCACACTTCAAATGGTGGTATTACGATTGGCGAACGGGTGAAGCGGTCATAGTTCTAAACAGAGATGGAAAGATTGATACTATCTGCGTATTTGACCCAATGTGGCTTACAAACTTGTCAGCTGAAGATATCTACACATTATACAAGTGGCCATTGTTTTATGACACGTAGGATATTGTACAAGCTCTCCAGTTTCAACACATCATACGACTCTTCTTTGCATTTGAAATACATGCAGGAGTTAGAAAAGAGGAGAAGTACAAGAAATTCGATGAACATGTGAAGAGTGTTAGACAATAGAGTAAACTAGCACCAAGGCGGAGTTTGTAGATACATGTTGTTCCTAGTTTATGAGCTTTAATGTAAAAGTCTTTCATATCTTACACATATGTAATGAATTGATTCAATGAAATATAATATGTGGTTGATGGTTATTGATGTTTATGTTTTTCATATTATTATTGTGTTGAGTATAATTCATATGTATGAACTTATTATATAGGTTTAAAGTTATTGTACATAGTTCTTAATCAATAATGATTGAGAAATGCATTCAACCTAGTCGAGTGAGTATTCATGCTAATGGACCATACTTATAAACCATACGCATGAATACACCATGCTTATGGACTAGTCGCATGACTAAACCAGGAGACTGGATCAGTCTTATGATTGAGAAATAAGATTGACTCAGTCGCACAACTGAACCTTCAGTCATACGTATGACTCAGTCGCATGATTCAGTCGCACGACTGAACCATGCTAATGGTTCAGTCGTACGAATGAAAACTACAAACCTATAAATACCACTTAATTCATGGAAAAACATGACAATTCGATAACAATTGTGAGAACACTTTGAATACACGAACCCTAGCCGTCCAGAATGTCCAAGAAAGCCAATCCAACTTCAAAGTCCATTCTTGATTGATTCCTACTCGTTCTTAACGTTTAGTTCAGTCTTATATCGATTAGGTAAACGTACTCACTGATTGGATCACCAATCAAATTGGATTCCGCACTATTTGATCTAGTTTCACTCATTATCATTTAGTATTTCGTACGTACATGGTCCTGACAATCCAAGCTGAGGGTAGTCGGACAATTGGAAGGATGAAGTGGGCGGAGCTGAAGAAAGTGGTGATTGAGGAATTCTGTCCTAATATAGAAATAATAAGGTGGAGAGGGAATTCCTGCAGCTGGAGGCGGGAACATTTACACATTAGCAATAAACCACGAAGTTTAACGAGATGGCACAGTTGGTGCCGGATCAAGTGATGCCTTTGTCACGAAAGATCAAAAGATACATCCAAAGGCTACCGGCGGATATTCGTAGGCACATGATCACTACCTGACCGAGCACGTTTAGGTTGATGGTTGATTTGGCAGAAAGGTTGTATGATGAATGGACTATGGTGGTAGCTAAAGTCAACAAGAAGAGTGGTCGTTACCGAAATTGGAACAGGAAGCGGTTTGCACGTGGCGAGGACTCTCGAAACAACAAAGGTGCACGAGTGGATGACCGACGTGTGGTCACATCCAGTGCGGGGATGAGGAGGTGTGGCAAGTTTGGGAAGCCTAGCCATATGGTGAGAGAATGCAAGGAGGAGAGGTGTTTTAACTGTGGCGGGGACGGCCACATGAGCAAGGATTGTAAGAAGCCGAGGGCTGAAAGTTCGGGAGCGAAGAAGGCCGGAGGAGAAGGACAAAGGGCGAGCGCCAGAGCATTCACCATGACACAGGAGGAGGCTTGGACAGACCCCGATGTTGTATTAGGTACGTTCTAGTCAACAAAACTCTTGCTTCTGTGTTATATAATTCTAGTGCTAGTAAAAGTTTTATTCTGCTGCTTCCTGTGCTAAAATGCCTGTTAGTAGTAGGAGTATAGATAAACCCTTTGATGTAGAAACTACCATAGGTAAGTCTACTAGGATGTCGAAGATGATAGAAGGTTGTGGCATAGAATTAGAAGGTCACAAGTTTCATGTTAGACATTCGTGCTGACCTCAGGCGAGTTCGATGTAGTCCTAGGAATGGATTGGGTGGCGGACTACAAGGAGAATATTGTTGGGTTTGTTATGCATATTATTATAGTTGTTTAACCATTTAAACATGAAAAACACAGCATAATCAAACCTTAATATTATGTTATGTAAACTGAAAATTAAGGCATATTATAAATCATCAACAAACCCAAGAACATAGGATCAAATATATGTGAATGGACTAGCTATCAAGAATGAAAACAACCAATAACAACATTCATGAAAGTACCATTCAAGAGCCGCCAAAACCATGAAATTTGATGAAATTGATGATGTTCTTGAACAACCAAAACACCAAGGAGAGGTATCCTTAAGCTTCCATACCCACGAGCATCAAGCAAAGACCTTAATTACTAGGATTTGTACACCAAAATAGACCAAGAAAGGCTGTTGGAACCCTATTCCAGCCGTTAACTTCTACTAAGAATGGAGAGAGTTTTCCTTTCTTTTGGTGTTTCGCATGTGTGAGAGAGAATTAGGTGGAGTGTGCTATTAGTTAAACGAAATCATGTTCCAAGACAAAATGAACCAACCCCTTGAACGGGGGCGGCTGAAATCAAGTTCAAATTGGGGTTCCCTCCCCTTTAATTTTATCTACATTTTTTTAACTAGTCACTAGAATAAGTTATGTAATTAACCTTTTAGTTATATAACTCAAACACGCTTTTATTACTTGATGTTATTTAACCCATTTCAGTAACATTACAAATAATACCCATGAACAAAATATTCTTATAAGTTGTTCCAGCTCATATACAACTTATTTAGAAAACCAACTTTTCTAAATAGGTGTAATTATTTAATTGGATGATCATATCATCAATTAGATATTAATTGGTGTTTGTTAAGCTTGTTATTTGGTATGACCCGACTTGGATCATAACGTACTAACCACATCAATGTTCTGTGTGTCTTGGGTATAAAGGATCCAACAATCTCCTACTTGCACAAGATTCATAGAAGATTGATGCAAGTAGTAAATACCACCTAACAACGGTTTACTACCCTTAATACGGATGACTAAAAGCCATTCAATAACATCATCCGCTTCAAGTATCCAACTTGAAATGATTTAGGTGAATCAATCATTTATCCTTTTGTAACAGATGCCATGTTAAATCCAAGGACACAGAATGATCATTCCTTGTTGATTTAACTTAATCAGGCCTTAGACATCTTGCTCTCAACGTATAAGTGGAACAAATTCCATCTTGACTACATATGTTTCTCACAATCACCTCGTGTCACAATTGGAGATAGTCTTATGTACTGTCCATTATTTCAGAGTAGTGAAGAACTAGCTCAAGGTATAACACTTTGGTGAATATCAAAACCCAATATATATCTCAGGTCGGAGGATACTAAATGATATTCGCCATTACTCAAATTTACTTATGATCAATCAAGAAGATTCCATGAAGTAAAATTTGTGATGTGGGTCAGTCCAATATTCGTATCCCATAAATATCTATGAACTTTGGTAGCAACCAATTGCTATATATTCATGCCTTATATATATCCACCAATCCATGTTCATAATAGTCTTACGTTCATATTTGTTCCCACAAAAATAACCAACTACGGATATTTAGAATAATAAACATATTCATGGATGTATAGATTCTGAAAGGAACATAACTCAGAATATCACAAATAAATGAAAGAGTTAAATATTACATTGTTAAAAACTTTTAAATACTAAACAGATAAATTCCAATCACTAGAATATCGAAGTCCTAAGCCACAAGTATGACTTTCATGTTTTTCCCTTTCAAGGAGCTTCGTGAGTGGATCCACAATGTTTTGATAGGTGTGACTTTACGAATACATATCTTTTCCTTTTCAACTTCATCCCTTATGTAGTTGAATCTCCGCTCAATGCGTCTAGTCTTTTGATGTGCACGGGTTCCTTGATTTGTGCAATCACACCCTCGTTATCACAAAAGATTTCTAGGGGGTCTTGAATGGTTGAGACCACCCCTAAGTCGACGATAAATTTCTTTATCCATGCAGCTTCCTGAGCTGCTAATGAGGCCGCTATGTATTTGGATTCTATAGTGGATAATGCTACCACGTCTTGTTTTGAACTCTTCCAGGACACTGCTCCTCTATTCATAATAAAGACATACCCCGATTGTGATCGAGAATCATCTCGATCAGTTTGGAAACTCGCATCCGTGTAAACCTTTACAAAGAGTTCCTCTTCATCAGATCCATATATTAGAAACATATCCTTAGTCCTCCTAAGGTATTTTAATATACTTTTAACAGTCATCCAATGGCTATTACCTGGATTATGCTAATATCTACTTGTCATGCTTAACACGCATGACACATCCGGTCTAGTGCATATCATCACATACATGATGGATCCTATTGCAGACTCATATGGGATGTCCTGCATTCGATCTTGCTTATCCATTGAGCTTGGACATTGAGATGTATACTTCTACTACTAATAGGCAATTTAGCACAGAAAGCAGCGGAAATAAACTCTTACTAGCACCAGAATCAAATAATACAAAAGCTAGAGTTTTTTTTACTAGAAACGCACCTGACATAACATCGGGGTCCGTCCTAGCCTCCTCCTGCGTCATCGTGAGCGCTCTGGCACTCGCCCTCTGCCTTTCTCCTCCAGCCTTATTTGCTTTCGAACCTTCAGCCCTTGGCTTCTTGCAATCCCTGCCCCGATGGCCATTTTACCTATAGTTATAACACCTTATAACCCCATAATCTCTAGCCATATGACCAAGCTTCCCATATTTGAAGCAGATGTTTGATCCCCATTACATTCCCCTGAATGCTCTTTTCCGCATGTACCACATCTCATCGATCCTGCACCAAAAGTGACCACACACCAGTCACCCACCTTTTCCATCTTATTGCTTGGAGCGGCTCCGCCACGTCGAAAGTGTTTCCTATTCTAGTTTCGGTCACCACCACCCTTCTTGCTCACCTCAGCCACCACCACCTCTCGCTCGTCATACAACCTTCCTACCAAATCAACCGCTGACCTTAACGTGCTTGGTCAGGCAGTGATCATGTGCGTGTGAATATCTACTGGCAGCCCTGAAGATACCTCTTAATCTTTCATGACAGAGGCGTCACATGATCCGGCACCAGCCGTGCCATTTCGTTGAACTTGCTGGTATATTGCTAATGTGTCATGGTTCCTGCCTCCAACTGCAGGAACTCCCTCTCCACCTTATCCATTTCACTATGAGGATAAAACTCCTCTATTACCAATTTCTTTAGCTCAGACCACCTCATTCTCCCAATTGCCTGGTAACCCTCGACTTGGACAATATTTTCCCACCAGCTCAAAGCCGAGTCCACAGAAGAGTGAGTAGCGAAATTCACCTTCTGGTCTTCCCGGCACTTGCTGATATTAAGTACAACCTCCATCTCTCTCACCCACCGGTGAGCAGTAGTAGTACCATTACTATCAAAGGTAAGGGGGTTGCATCTTTGAAATGCCCCGTAGTTACTACCTGATGCTACCTCCTGCACAGACTCTTCTTCTTCCTCCTCATCATTGGAGAGAACCGTCTCAGTTTCTGGTGGCTACCGTCGTCCCGAGGACCTGTTCCTCTCCCTTATTTCTCCTTCCCTTACAGCCTTTATCACTTCTGTCACCATAGACGCTAGAATCGTCTGCATGACCTGATGCACCTTCTCAACCACAGCCTCCTTCACTGAGGCTCTCAAGTTAGCACTCTCGTCCCCAGCCACTCGACGAGGGGTCTCAGGTTCTTCATGAATCCCTCTTCGGCTCTAGGCCTTCCTCTTGTGACCCGTGGTTCAGCACCACGTCCACCACGACCTCTACCACATGAAGCCTTTGACGATCTATCACTAGCCATCCTCTAACACGCTATAAGATTCAAAAACTAACATGGTCATTCAAGGGAATAGCTTAGTTTATGTCAAGTATAGTAAGTCCCTAATTATAGTGGCCAGTTGAGATTAGCCACTTACTTTACTCTTCATACCCAAAGCATTTCCTATCCTCCCTACATTGGTATGTAAATCTACTAAAAGCACCTAGATCAAATCACTAACATGCGCACATGATTCTGGTTAACATTAAGAAAATACTTGATGGCACGCAACTACTCAGACCGGCATCCCTTCCCTTTTGTCCTATTTTCAATTTAAGTTTAGGTTTTTGGCTCTGATATCAACTTTTAAGGCCCCGTTCCTGGGACACTCACAGCAGGTCAATCATTGCAGATAAAACATATATTTACATTAACATTAATAAAACATTGCACCGGAAACATTAAAACAAACATTTCATTTCATTATAATAATCTCTTTTGCAAAATAATACAACATTCTTTACAAAATATCATTTGTTCGTATTACAATGCAAAAACATAATACAAAAGAATGTCATCTAACATGAGCCAAGTAGCCGCCCCATGCCATCCTCAACAACCATTACCTGCCAACTGGAAGCACATAAAAGTCAGCGTTGCTGAGTGAGTTTTCGTTTTACAAAAACATTATATTACCTTTCATTCGCTAACACATTTTCTTTACTATCGCATGTGATCACACATCATACGTACATCAAAGTAATAATTATTATCTTCATCATCGTTCATTTCGGAAATTTCACACGTTTCGCACATTTCATACTTATCACACTTTTCGTACATTTATTATCTTTTCACTTCAATCTAGGTCCTGTCATGTACTTAACCCCCTCTTAAGCACAAAGCTATATCATCTAGGGTTAAGCGACAAGGACCCCATATTGCACATATCGCACATATCACATGTATCGCACGTATGGAGTAGTCACATACACTAACTCCCCCTATGTGTGAACCTTTAAGGGTTAGCCAAGATCACACGCTATAAACACACAATTGAGCTAACAAATCCCTATGAGTTGTGAACCTCCTTTCATTTGCTTGCAAGACTTTTCATTCGTTCATTATGTTCCACTTTTATTCTCTTAAATATTCCACTTTGATAAGATAATACTTTACGTTCATTATCACAATCACACCACGTAAAGTCACGTCATCATACATAATAAGGAACATATCATACATAGAATACATAATCATCATCGTCATGCATAGGAATCAATCACACATCATCATTCAAGTCATATCATACATCACCCAACACATCATCCCTGACTTTAAAAGGTCAACTTACATTACCCCCAGGAACCTCCCAAGTCAAAGCCTACACAATACATTTTCCCCAAAATTTAAAAAATATTCTAAGTTTTAGGCGTATGGGCACTATGCAGGTGCATGGCCTTTTAGGCACATGGGGAACACTTAGGCACATGGGGAACTTCCAGGCACATGTGCACTATTGGGGCGCATGGGCAACACTTAGTCATTCTAGGAAAATTCTAAGCACATGGGCACTATGCAGACGCATGAGTGCCTAGGCGCATGAGCTTTCTAGGCATCTAGACACTTAGTCAATTTCAGCCTAATTCTAGGTGCATGGCTACTATTTGGGCGCATGGGCCATTATTTGGGCGCATGGGTAGTCTAAGTCACACATAACCAACATAATTTAGTCCATAATCATCATCTAACATGTTCTAAGCTTAATTCATACATTCCAAGCCTTAGGAACACATTCATAACATCATCATAATCATAAACACACCTAAATCAAGCCCCACCCACAAACACATTCACACACATACATACGAGTGAAACCCCATTTTTTATAAAAACTTCATACATGTATTTCCAGCTCCAAATCAGTTTAAAACAAGTAAAAAAGGGGTTCTAGAACTCACCTTAACAGCCTCTTGGGTAAGACTTCCATCAAACCCAAATGCAATTGAGTTCTACCACCTAGAAACCCACTAAACACATACAAGCAAACACACCTGAAGCTTCTTCACTTTCTCTCTCTAAATCTGGTTGAAAAGGTGTTGTGTGACAACATAGGCGGCCATACTACCTTTTACATCAACATTTTCAAACATTTTGTCCTTTTGATACATGTAACCCCTCAACTTGGATTAAATTGTCTTTTTTTTTCTTTTTCTTCACTTTTATTCTTTTTTTCATAACTTTAAAAATAACAGGGTGTTACACAAGGAGCTTAATGGTCTCGTCCAAAGTTCCTTTAGGCAGATCAAGGAATTGATCTATAGTGAGGGAACATGAGGAGCCATGAACATAAGTAAGCTTGACAAACTCCTCCTTACCAAATATGTCGCTCAAGGTGGTACATTTGGTAAGCTTCATCTTGATCTCCTTAAACTCCTCCAATGAGAGATGTTTGGAATGTTGAGGGGATGGTTTGGGTGGTTTTTGGGTAGGAAGTGGTGCTTGGGTTCTAGCAAGGGTCTTAGGATTGAGGATGGGTAGTTTAGGTGGTTGTGGTAAGGAGATAGGTATGGTAGATGGTGTGGGTTCAAGAGTGTATGGTTCAAGGTTGGTTCAGTTTGGTGGGAGATTACAAAGGGTTGGTTCATGTTGTGGTTGAGGTGTTGGCTTGAGGGTCATTCCCTTTTCCCTTTCTATACATCTCCTTCCTTTTCCGTGAGCGAATGTCAGCCTTTATGTCATTAACATTTCTCTGCAGGGTTTTCATAGACATAGGACCCACCTGCAAGCCAAAAAAGCCATAAGCCCTTAGATAATCTTTCCTCCAGGCTTTGTCACCTATCTCTCTAGCAGCAGTAAGACCAACTTCTTCCTCCTTCTTCTTCTTCTCCCTCAGTTTCTCCCTTGTAGCTCACTTTCTCTCTTTCTCTATTTGATCTTGTTCTTTCTTGAAAAGCCACAAGATCATTTCATTGTTATTCTTAGGACTCTAGAAAGATTAACAGGTTGTCTTTATGTGTCTTTTTGGTATTTGTAATAGTATAGGGACTATTTTTGTAATTGTTAGTTCCTTTGTGTTTCATTATAAATAGCTTAGACTGTTACTTAGGAGTAGAGTTTTGTGAGAGTGAATGAACTACTGCTTATTACTTTGTAATTGTCTTTGCTTGTTATTAATGAAACTATGAATTTTGTTAATATCTTGTTTGAATTCGATTACTTTGTATGTGTTTTCTTTGAATTGTGTTCATATATCATCACAGATTAGCTCAATTGTTCCTATCAATTGGTATGAGCTGTTGGTAGCTGTTATTTGAGTGATTTTGAAGTTTATCATACTTTGAAACTCAAAAAGCTTACTGAATCTGTGATTGATAGACAATTCAAATGAAAACTTGTGGATTTCAGATGTGTTTATCATCAGAAACGTGTTTTGAACCACAATTAGCAGTTGAATTCATCAAATTTGAGATAATTTGGTGAATTTGTGTTCGAAAAGTTCTTTGCTTTTTCAAATTGATAATTGCAAATTAATTGATTTGTTGTTGATATTGATAGAAATTGATTTCAGAAGAATGATTATCGGCATAAAACTCATCTAATTGGAAAGTTTCAATACAATTCATCAACTTTTGAAGATTTTCAGAAGATTTGAGTCTGTTACATTCATATGAACATGATGAATGTGGCGCATTAGGATTGAAGTTTGCTGAAAAATTGTCTAAGTGTTAGGCGTTTGACAACTGTTCAGCCGCATTAACACTGTATAGACATTTTCAGTTCAGACGTTTGACCACTGTTGAAGAGAGAGTCCAGACGTATCATCATTGTTTATACGTTTGAAAACTATGTAGGCGCATCACAACTGTTCAGGCGTTTTACAACTGTTCACGCGCATAAGAATTGGGCGTTTTGGAAAAAATTTTAAGACATTCCCTTAGATAACTCTCAACTTAGGCGCATCAACTGTTGGGGTGTTTGAATACTGTTGGGGCATTTAAACACTGTTCAGGCGTATCACCTTTGATACTTAGAATTTTTTTAAAAAAAAATTCAAAAAATTCAAAAACTTTTTCATTTTTTTTCTTAATTCAAAATATAAGAAAAACAACAAAAATATAAGAATGGTAAAATCAGAAGATTATTAAAATAGAGTTCCAAAACTTAAAAACATAGCTGATTTTAAAAATTGGTCACCTAGGTTGAAACATCACATAAATTCCATTGAGACCGATCTTCGGAAATCAATAGAAAAAGGACCTTTCATTCCTATAATCACTGATGGACCTGACAGAGGGTTTATATACACTAAAGATTCTCAAGAACCCTATCCTGAAGACGGTCTTCAAGGAGATGATTTGAGAAGAGTAAAAAATGATGTCAGAGCATACTCCTTGATGTGTAAAGGACTACCTTTGGAAGTTCTTGCAAGGATTGATGGATATCAAACTGGATATACCGTGTATGAAGCCTTAAAGACCATATGTGAAGGAGGCAAGGAGATTCAAAATCTCAAGAAGCAAAAGTTGAAAAGGCAATTGGAATTGTTTCAACATTTATCTAGAGAAACTATAAACCAGACGATGAACAGATTTGTTCAACTTACTACTGAGATGTCAACAACTGGTATTAAGCCTGACCTTGAAGAACTAAATCTTAGACTACTCAATGCTTTACCCTCACCATGGAAACAAATAGTAACCTTACTAAAGCATACTGAGAAGTTCCCAGTATCCCAAATTTGTGATAAATCATATCCTGTTCTTTTTGATGATTCATTCTATTATGTATTGAAGCCAGGTTTTGAGATAAGCAAAGATTGGATAATTTTTACAGCTGAAAGGGATAGAGATTTATACAAGCTAGATATGTCTCAAGTTGATCCTTCAACTGAAACAGCTTGCCTAATTGCTAAAGCATCAAATGATGAACGCCATCTTTGGGACATTCAAATTTCAAGAATATGATCAAGCTTGTATTAGGAATCATGTCATTGGACTTCCATCTAAGAAGTTTGCAACAACTGATCTCTGCTCAGCATGTTTAAAGGGAAAACAACACAGAGCGTCTTATAAGACCAAACTCATAAACTCAACTTCCAAACCTCTTCAATTGTTACATATGGACCTTTACGGACCAACAAATGTCAAGAGTATTGGACGAAAATCATATTGTTTTGTTATCATTGATGACTATACAAGGTTTTCATGGGTTTTCTTTTTGTATGCTAAATCTGAAACGACTGAATTACTAAAAGAATTTATCATTAATGTTGAAAATCAAGTAGAAAAAAAAGTGAAAATAATAAGAAGTGATAATGGAATGGAATTAAAAAATGCTAACATTGAAATATTTTGTGCTCAAAAAGGGATAGCTCATCAGTTTAGTGCTCCCAGAACTCCTCAACAAAATGGAGTTGCTGAAAGGAAGAACATAACATTAATTGAAGCTGCTCATTCTATGTTAGCTGATGCAAAGATTCCTATAACTTTTAGGATGAAGCTATGTCAACTACGTGTTTTGTTCAGAATAGAACCTTAATTTGGAAAGATAAAATGAAAACTTCTTATGAGTTAACGTTTGGCAGGAAACCGAACATAAATTTTCTAAAACCATTTGGTTGTCCTGCTATGATCCTTAATTCAAATGATCAGTTAGGAAAATTTGATGTAAAATCTGATAATGGATTTTTCGTTGGATACTCATCTGTTTCAAAAGCCTATCGAGTGTACAACTCTAGGACAAATATAATTCTTGAAACATTCAACGTTAATTTTCTGGAAAATTCTTTTCCATCTGTTGCAAATGATCCTGCATGGTTGTTTGATTTAGATTCATTATCAAACTCTCTTCAATCTAGTTTGTCTAATTAATCAAATTGTTTTGATTCTATAGGCAAGAAGAACTCTAGAGGAGATCTTGGATCTTTCAGTGAGGACTTAGATTCTGACGACCCAGATGATTCTAGCTCAGACTACCCATTTTTATCATTTGTCAAGGATTCATCAATACGATTTAATGACAATGATCATGCTAATTTAGCTTGAAATCATTCAGTCTCATTTGATCAGGAAGGATCACAACCTATTCCTAATCATGGTAATGAGTTCATGCAACCTGAGTCTGGAACATCATCCATCTTCGGTGATGTAGTTAATACTGGTAACTTTGATTACTTTATTAACTCACCGACTCAAGTTCCAAACTTCAATCCACATTTTTCTAACTTGTTACATCGGAATTCCAACTTAAACCAAACAAATCTGGATGTTAATGTTTAATGTGATGAGATTCCAACATCTCGTATTCATAAGAATCATCCAATTTCTCAGATTATTGGTCCATTGAATGAGAGAACAACAAGGAGTAAATCAAAACAAGCAAACTTGTGCTTATACTCTTGTTTTCTTTCTCAAATTGTTCCTAAAAATGTTACTAAAGCATTAAAGGACAATGGTTGAGTAGAAGCTATGCAAGAAGAATTACTTCAATTTCGTAAACAAGAAGTGTGGAATTTAGTGGATTGACCTGAAGGAGAAAATGCCATAGGCACAAAATGGTTGTTTAGAAATAAGACTGATGATCGTGGTATAGTAATAAGGAACAAAGCAAGACTTGTTGCACAAGTATACACACAGGAAGAAGGGATAGATTATGATGAAGTGTTTGCACCAATTGCAAGACTTGAATCCATTCGAGTTTTCCTGGTCTATGCTTCATTCATGAAATTTAAAGTGTATCAAATGGATGTAAAGGGTGCATTTCTATATGGTCCTATAACTGACGATGTGTTTGTGAAGCAACCTCCGGGCTTTGACGATGCAGAATTTCCACATCGAGTTTATAAGCTAAGCATTGCTTTATGTGCACTTCACCAAGCCCCTAGAATTTGGTATGAGACATTATCACAACACTTAATCCAACTTTATTCATAAAGAAGGATAATGATGATCTCTTATGTGTACAAGTGTATGTTGATGATATCATATTTGGTTCTACCAGTTCAAAATTGTGCGATGAATTTGAAGAAATCATGAAATCTTGGTTCCAAATGAGTTCTATCGGAGAGATTAATTTCTTTCTTGGACTTTAAGTCAAGCAAACTGAGGATGGAATTTTTATCAATCAAGAGAAGTTTGTTGACAAACTCTTGAAGAAATTTAAGTGGCAACACTGTCAGTCCATACGAACGCCAGTAGATGTTAACACCAAGATTGAACCTGATCCAAAAGGAAAATCTATTGACCAAACGTTATACAGATCAATGATTAGTTCTTTGATGTATCTTACTGCATCTAGACCAGACATTATGTATGTTGTTTGTGTTTGTGCCAGGCATCAATCAGACCCGAAAGAATCACATTTAATTGTTGTCAAAGAATATTCAGGTATCTCAAAGGTAAACTAGCCTTAGGGCTTTGGTATCCTTACGAGGGTAACTTTGAATTACATGGATATACAGATAGTGATTATGGTAGTTGTTGTCAAGATAGAAAATCTACTTTGGGTGGATGTCAATTTCTTGATCCCAGATTAGTCTCATGGCAATGTAAGAAAGAAACAAATGTCTCTCTTCAACTATAGAAGCTGAGTACATTGCTGCATCAGCAGGATGTTCTCAAATCCCCAGGTTGTAAAATCAACTACTGGATTATGGGTTCAATTTTCTTAAAACACCTATTTACATTGATAACACTACAGCTATGTTCATTATAGCTAATCATGTTCAATATTCAAAAACAAAACATATCGAAATTCGATATCATTTTCTTAGAGATAACTCTAAAAAGGGTTGATCATTTTGATTTAAATTGCAGCAGAAAAACAATTGACAGATCTATTTACTAAAGCCTTCCTACCAGGACGGTTTGAGTACTTAGTAGAATCAATTGGTCTTATTAATCATATGTGAACTCCCTAAATCAAAAGACTATCATAAGTGATACTCTCAATGTTAATTGCCTATATTTCTTTTGTGTGTGTGTGTTTTCTTTTTCTTAGAAAAACCAAATACAAAAGCATATATAACAAAATCCAAAAATAGAGTCCTTTTCTATTGTCAGTTCATTGTTTTTGAAAAGAATTTGTTTTGCAATATGTGAGAAATGATAGTACATTAGTGACATCAGTCGCATATTTCACTCATTAATAAAATCTGACATGATCAGATATGATGTGTAGACACTATCATGCTATTATATTGAAACAGTAAATTCTTGTGGTTACACTAAATATGTATTCATCTAAGTACTTTTGAGATGTTTTGGCTTATCAGATTGACTGTTTGTTGAGTAACACCACTCACACCTGATGGTGATGTAATTAATCATGAGATCTGTTACAAGCATCATTTCACTTCTCTGTTATGAGTGATCATAAACCTGAAGTGCTGAGATATCCTTTGTTGTAAGTGATTACAGACCTGGATTTTCTCTTTGATGCAAAAAGATGCCAATGTGCACAAGCTATTTAAATGAATAGTTAGAGTTGATCAAATTGTTATCCATGATCATTCTCTATTAATTTAAGTAACATGAGCTCTCATTATACATATGTTTGAGGTAATAAATTGAGTATGTGTTCTCTCTTGCATATCTTGATGATGGTTGAGCTCTCTAAGTCTTTGTATGAGTTACATCATGTGATATCTAATCAATATCTACTAAATCCAAGAATTGAATAAGTAAGTGAGATGATAACTTGTCAGAAACACTCATTGTTTGTCCTTAGATCTTGTGTCTCCTTGTTGTGATATCACTGACCTGGAACACACTTGATCAAGATTCATTCATTGTCTATGACTATTCACAATTTTTTTTATTTAATGTGCTCATCTTCATTGATACGATCTCACTACAAACATAAATTCTTGTGTTTATATTAGATTTTGTTTCTGCTTTCATTTTGATTTTATGCATGTGAAGGCAATGCAACAATGAGAAGTGTGATCTTATTATGGTATCTTAGGAAACTTATAAGTTGTTTCAACTTAAAAGTTTAGGAGGAGTAATACCTGGAAGAGTATTTCTCACAAAATCAAAATCAAAGTTAAAATGTTGATTTGAAAGGATGATGCTATATGTTCAAAATGCATATGAGTGTGTTAATGAAACTTTTGAAAAAGATAATATGAACCTATATAAATTTGAAATTGAAAATGCTTCTTTAAAAGTTGAAAAATAGATACTTGATTATGTTTTGAGACTAAAATGAAGGGAAAGAAAAGAAAGAAAAATTTTAAAAAGTTAAACATCAAGTGAAAATTTGAAATAATTGAAAATTAAATTTGAGTGTGCAAAATGTAAAAAGTTCAATTTGAGGGACTAAAATGAAAATTTTGGAAAATTCAAATTTATACTTAAAATGTTTAAATATTAGTATGAATGATTACTAATATGGTTGAATGGTGTGCAGGTGAAGAAGTGTGAAAAACACAAGTGTGAAATTCATGAAAGTCAACTCAAGTCAACTCATGCATATAAATCGTAATACGTCTAAATAGGAGCATGGTGACATTTCAGAAATTTATTCGTGTTTGGGCGTTTTTCATATTCCCATGCGTCTAAACAGTTGCAATAAGCATGTGTTTAACCAAGTGTTTGGGCGTTTTACTTAAACCCATGCGCCTAAACAGTTGAATAAGTTTGATTTTATTTAAAGTGTTAGACGCTTTAGATACATCAGATGGCTGAATAGTGCAAATGCGACTGAATAGTGCAAAAGCGCCTAAACAGTTCTTATGCGTATGTACAGTTCTCATGCGTCTAAGTTAATACGGCCAAACAGTGTTCATGCGTCTCATTATTTTGTGAATTTTAGGGTTTCATACGCACAAACAGTGCTAATGCGTCTAAAATTTCACTTAATATAAATAGAACACCTACACTTGTTTTCTCATTCACACTCAAAAATCCTCTGAAAACCCAAAAGTTCTCTGAAACCATCGACTCTCAAGTTTCATAAATCCAGCAGTTTATAAGTGTTTGAAACAAATTGTGTTGGTGTTAGATAGTATTGAGTTGATAAATGTAAGTGAATGATTCTCATCAACAGATTTTGATTAACATTTGATGATTAACATAGGCGTTCGACTGCTATTGGGCGTTCGAACACTATGAAATTCACAGTTAAACTAATCAATCTTAATCATATACAAAATTGATCATAGATTGTTGATGAATATCAAATTCCGAGTGATTGATATATTGATTGTGGATTAACTTGAAAATGATAATGATAATGAACTACTCAGTCGGTTTTCTTCGAAGGAAGAAGAAGAACATGAACATACATGTGAACATTTTTTTAAAATAAAAATAAAAATAAAAATAAAAATAATATTTTTTTAATAAAAAGTAGAAAAACTCAGAAATCAAAA
Source organism: Flaveria trinervia (assembly GCA_025506515.1). Classification (NCBI taxonomy): domain Eukaryota; kingdom Viridiplantae; phylum Streptophyta; class Magnoliopsida; order Asterales; family Asteraceae; genus Flaveria; species Flaveria trinervia. Next base: position 76,848,996 of record CM046451.1, on the reverse strand, counting down.
TGGATAAAATGTTAAATTCAAAATAAATAATTCAATAATGTCACAAACTTAAATTCACAAGTAAAAAAAATTAAAAATCACAATTCAAAATTGAATTTAATTTTCAAAATATAAATTCTTCAATCTTTCAATGGTCTAATATTTTTATTTTATTTTGCAGATGACAGCTTTAAAGTTCGAACCAAAGCATAATGTTGCTGCATTTCTAGATGAAGAAAATAGAGAAACAGTGGGCTATGAAGAAATGATACAATTTTTGTTGAGATCTAAATATGTTTATGCAATGTGTGCACGACCAATGATTAATGAAAGATTAATAAAGAAATTCTGGAGAACTGCCGAAGTTGAAAGAGATGATGAAGGAAACAAAGTTGTAAGAGCTTTGATCACATTTGACAGAATGCTTGATGTCTCTGAACAAGCAATTAGATCAACTCTTAAACTTGGAGAAAATGACCCTGAAGACTTATCTGAGTATACATTCAATGAATGTAGAGAAGTGTTTATACAAATGGGTCATCCAGATCATTTCCCAAAGAAATAAGTTTTTTGAGCAAGAGTGTACAAGCATTGGAAATTATTATGTTATATCTTTCAACACTGCATGTCTAAACAAAGTGCTTGTTAGGACTCATTCCCTGTAGACATTGCATCTCCAATTATTGCCTTAGCCATAAATAGAAGATTCAATATGGCTAAATGGATATTGAATGTATTTATTTTCAATCTTGAAAGAGGAAGGAGAAATAAACACTTAATGTATCCTACATTTCTCCAAATGCTCATAAATGAAGAGAATCCAGACTTCTATCTTGAAGGAGTTGAAGGTGATAAATTGCAATTGGAGCACATGTCAGAATCTGTTTATAAAAGACTAACAATGGTCACCGGTGCTCAAAACATTCCTGTGTTTGAGTATATAAGGAATGTATCTAATGATGAAGTTAACATGAACCAACAACATTTTCATTTATCTGAAGATGATCCAATAGATCCTAATGATCTCATTGAGGATGTTGTTGATGATATGATTGATGATGATAATGAAGAAAATGAAAATGATGATTCTGAAAGCTCATCAGAAGATGAAGATAATGATAATAATGATGATGATGATAATAATGATGCAGCTGAAGCTTATCAAGAATCCATTGAAGAAAGGAATGAAGATGAGAATGTAAATGAAACACAGAACATAGTTGAAGAAGCTACTGATGTTGATATACATGATGATTCTGCTCATGATGTTCAAGAAGATGAACCTGTTAATGTTGCTCATGAAGAAGGTTCAAAAAATCAAACCTTTGATTTTGATTTCATGTGATGTGTTATATGAACCTGTGTTTCAAGCAGAAGAAAATGAAAAAGTAGAAGAATTCCTTTACGTACTACACAAAATGTGTCTATACAAACAGAAAAGATAGTGGATGTTGATGAGTTGGAAAAATTGAAAGAAGAGAATGTGGTTAAAGAAAAAGAAATTGAAGATTTAAAGTGTTGGACCAAAAGAACCAATGAGCCATATGAGAAAAACCTTTAAGTCCCACAGACATCAAAACAACTGAAGTGGTCTACAACAGCTGAAAGACAAAGTGTGAAGACAAAGTCTAAAGACAAAGTCTGAAGAAAAAGTTTGAAGACAAAGTCTGAAGAAAAAGTCTGAAGAAAAAGTCTGAAGAAAATAGCTGAAGAACAAAGTCTGAAGACAACAGCTGAAGAACAAAGTCTGAAGACAACAGCTGAAGAACAAAGTCTGAAGACAAAGTCTGAAGACAACAGCTGAAGAACAAAGTCTGAAGACAACTGCTGAAGACAAAGTCTGAAGACAAAGTCTGAAGACAAAGTCTGAAGACAAAGTCTGAAGACAACAGCTGAAGACAAAGTCTGAAGACAAAGTCTGAAGATAACAGCTGAAGAACAAAGTCTGAAGATAAAGTCTAAAGACAACTGCTGAAGAGAAAGTCTCAAGACCATGTTCTCAGAAGTTGTCAAAACAGCTGAAGTAGTTCTCTTCAGTAGTTGTGATGGTTTACTTTTCAGTAGTTTGTAATCAGTAGTTTTATATTATGTAAAACATCTGAAGGTCTTACACTTCAGATGTTATAACTTCAGTACTTTAGTTTACTTTCAGTTGTTTATATAAATCAGTTAGCTGTCACTATCGAGTGACGTCAACTGATGTCACATTCCTTTTAAAAAGGAATGTTGACCTAATTTCCTTAAGTGAAGCGTGGGTGTGAATGAAAACATTCTCTTTGCAGAAAACTTTCTCTCTATATAACCGTCACTGTTTAATTGAATATTCATATTATTCTTGCTTAAATTTCGTCTAATTGTTGTGCTATTCCGCTGCAAATCTTAATCTAATTGATCAAACTAGATCCCGATCCTTTACAAATGGTATCAGAGCAGGTTAATCATTGATCGATTTAACAATTGATCATTGAAACAGCTTTTTTGATATCTAAGTTTGATCGAATTAGCAAATTTGCAATAATTGGTTATAGAGTTTGATTTTATGTTGCTTCCGGTGAATTAATTTGAGATTCGTCTTGTTTCAAACTGTGTTGTTGAGTTTTTGAGCTAGATTTGTTAAAATCTCATTGAACCTGTTTGAATTGGTGAAAATGGCTACATCAATCAATGATCCCCACACACTGGCTCCTCAACAAAGCCTCCGATGCTTGTTAGGAGTGAGTATAACATATGGCAACGCCGAATGCTCCATCACCTGTGTGTCAACAATTCAGGTTGTTGGAAATCTGTGGTTCATGGACCATATAAGCCTATGTTGAGTAATCCAGAAACCAAGGAGATGGTTCCGAAGAAGAAAGAGCAATACTCAGATGAAGATCTGAAATTGTTTGAAATTGATGCTAAAGCCCATGGAATTCTGGCCATGGCACTACCAATTGAAATCTATTCTGGACTTATGCATCATGAAACTACTCATGACCTCTGGGTTGCTCTGAAAGAACAATTTGGAGGAACTGATGAGGTTTTGGCAAACAATAGAGAGATCCTTGCCCAACAATATGAGACATTCTCTCATAGAAAGGGTGAGTCACTGACTCAACAGTTTGAGCGATTTTCCTGTTTGATATCTGAGTTAAAAATGGTTAAACATGAATATACAAATAGTCAGATGAACAACAGATTCCTTAGATCCCTGTCTAAGAGATGGGACACATATACTATTGTCCTACGCTCCAGTGCAAATCTGGACAACCTATCTCTCACCCAACTTCATGGGAAACTATTAACATTTGAAAGAGAGATAGAACAGAAAAGGAAACTGGCTTCATCTGGGAAGCTCACTGATGATTTTGTACCAAGGAATACTACTCTGGTCGGTCATGAGTCAGAATATGCTGCATCAGAAAGTTCTTATGATGAGCATATAGATTTCTCTTCAAACAGTGGATGTAACATCTTGTATTTTTGGTTAACTAATAGTTAACCTCATTTATTCTTGTAGGGACTATTAATGCTTTTCATGAAACTTGTGGCTATTTGTGCTTATTTATTAGTTAGTCTTTAATTCTTTAATGTAAAAAGGTTATAGTTTATCTATTAAATTGAACATGATAATAATCACAAAAAAATAATAACAAGAGTAATAACTATGTTATTAATAATACTAAAAATAGTAACAATAATAGCAAGAAAGTTCTTATGATGAGCATATAGATTTCTCTTCAAATAGTGGAGATCCTGCTTTTGTTGGTGTTGATAGTAATTCAGTGTGTAGTAGTGATAATTTGTGCTTTTTGATGGATGATTTGAAAGGAATGGCTGTTAATGATCTAGAAGAGATGGATATTTTGAGCCAAATGGCATTAATCAATATCAGATCTCAAAAATTTCATAAAAGGACAGGTAGAAAATTCCCTGGTCTCTCTGGAAAAACCAAAGTTGGTTTTGACAAAAGTAAGTTGAGGTGTCACAAGTGCCATAGACTTGGACATTTTGCAAGAGAGTGTAGATCATCTGGATCTAACTCTTCTGCACCCTTTGTGACCTTTCCATGCAATAGCTCACAAAACAAAGGGCAACATTCTACAAGTTCTGGTCATCATTCACAAATTCAATCATCTCCTGCATATTTTGTCCCTCAAGGTCAAATGCCATATCCTTATCCCTGTTTTTACATGCCTCAGTCCAATCAGGTTCCTGTACCCATAGCTCAACAACCACATGCCCTACTTGAGCCTCAACCATCTCAATCAAATCAACAATCTTAATCACATCAAAGCTTTTTCACACTTGGAGTTGTTGACTGGAGTAGCTTACCAGATGATCTTTCTGGATTTTCTGAAAAAGTGTTTTCTGGTGCTGGTCAACATGGTGGTGAAAACCCTTTTGGAAATCTTGCTCTTATGGCCCTGGAGTCTACTGATGGTTCATGCTCAACTGCATCATCATCACAGGTACCACAGGTATCTTTTGAGGCTAAGGCGAAGTTGTGTTCTGAGTCATGCATAGCTACTTTTGTCTTAATTAAAGAAGCAAATGTAGCTTTAATTAATCAAAATCTTGACCTAGAGAAAGTGATTTCCAAAAGAAAAGCTGAGTTTGAGTCTGTCTTAAAAGAAAAAGATGATGAGATTTACAAATTAAAATGTCAAATCGCTGATGAAAAGGAAAAGGTAGAGGTCATTTTAGAGAATTATAAGAATCTCAAAGAAACACTTGCAGCTACTCAAGTAGAGTGTGAACGCTGGGTAACATCTTGCAAGGGGTTTGAAATGCTTCTCAATAAGCAAACAGCTTCAAATGTGAAGTTTGGGATTGGGTATAATCACACTGTTCCTCCTACAGATTTACTCCCAAGACAAAAGTAAAATCTGAAGGTGAAAGCAATTCCCAAACCACATCATCATGTGTCTCATCCTCAAGTGATAATGCAAAATCAGAGGATGAAGTCAGTAATAGTACCTCAGCTAATCAATCTGTTGATGGTCTCACTGCTGATAAACACATGATCAGAGAAAAGCAGAGTACTTCAAGTGTTGTCTCACAAAGTATTCAAAGTACTAAAGGGCAACTAACAACACCCGAAGAACATTTCAAACCAAATGGAAACAAACATGGTTTGACAACTGCTGAAGAGTCTATCAGGAAATCCAAAAGTACTGATAGAAAACTTCTGAAGAACAAGTCTTTGGTTGTTACAAATCCTTCAGTACTTAACATAAGTACTGAGAGGAAGAAAGTACTGAAGAACACACCTCAGTAGTTTCATCTTCTTCAGCAGTTGAACAACTGAAGATGAAGAAAAAGCCATGTGAAATATGTGGTCTATTCAATCATCTCACTGATGAATGTTGGTACAAAAAGGGTTCAAAATTCAACAAAGATAAAATCATTAAAAAGAAAATTACTAAAATGATTGATGAATTTGAAACCAAGTTTGTGCCACAATCATCTCAATCTAATAACCCAAAGTTCTTACAAAAATCTAAAAAGAAGGAAGGGGTTTATCATAAAACAGCTGAAAATATTCCTCATGGAATATCTAAACAACAGACTAAGTCTGTGTCTTTCAAAAAGGAGGACATGGTGAGTCACAGGAACCAATCAAAACCAAGTACTGATGTGTCTGCTGAATTGAGGGCTTTAACAACCAATCAGACACAACTTGTTATCATGGTTCAACATCTGTTGGGGAGAGTTAACCAAATAGATGTACCTGTGATCAAACCACTGAAAAGGAAAACTAAGCCAAAATCAAAGGAATCCTTTTCAGCACCATCTTCACCTTCAAAGGCTGTTAATCATGACAAATCAGTTAGGATAAAATCTGTTGATGAGGTAGACCCAAAACCAAAATGGTTTGGGTCTCAAAAGCTAATAGCTTATTGTGACAAATGCAGGGTTCTTTAGCATGCCATAGAAGCATCTGGTATGTGGACAGTGGAGGATCTATGCATATGACAGGGAGCAGTTCTCTTCTTCATGACTACTCTCAAGGAAAGAAGGGATTTGTATCTTTTGGTAATGATGCTAAGGGGTACATCATGGCAAAGGCTTTGTGTCAAATGGTGAGATAAGATTTGATGATGTTAACCATGTGGATAATCTCAAGTAAAACTTGTTGAGTGTCAGTCAAATGTGTAATAAAGGGCATGTTGCACTTTTCACCAGTCAGAACTGTCAGATTCTGTCTTCTAATGTTCTAAGAATGATTGACAAGATATTGGATGAATATACTCTCATGAAGGCCAACATGATTGGAAGAGCATATGCCTTAGATTTATCAAAGAAAATTGATCTAAAAGGTCATCCATGTCTGTTCTCCAAGGCCTCTCCTCAGGAATCTGAACTATGGCACAGAAGGCTTGGTCATGTGAATCTTAAAAACATGAACCAGCTCATTCATCATAGTTTAGTGAGAGGTCTGCCATTAAAGGTGTTCAAATGTGATGACAACTGTTCTGCTTGTTTAAAAGGAAAGCAACACAAAGTATCATTTCTTCCAATAGAAGAACCAAAGTCCACTGCCTGCTTGCAATTACTGCATATGGATCATTTTGGGCCAGTAAGAGTGATGAGCATGGCAAAGAAAAAATATTGTCCGTAATTGTGGATGATTATTCCAGATTTGTATGGACCTTCTTCTTACATTCAAAAGATGAGGCTAGTCAAATCATCATCTACTTTGTGTTGCATGTGGAAAAGCAGTACTCCATTTATGTCAAGTGTGTGAGAAGTGATAATGGCACAGAATTTAGAAACCACACACTTGATGAATTGTATCTCTCTAAGGGAATCAAGAGGCAGTATAGCATTTCAAGAACTCCTAAACAAAATGGAGTGGTGGAGAGAAAGAACAGGACCCTTATTGAAGCTGCATGGTCAATGTTGGCTGATTCTGGTTTGCCACTAACCTTTTGGGCTGAAGCTATCAACACAGCTTGCTATGTGCAAAATAGAGTGTTAGTAAATCAGAGATTGATGAAGACTCCTTATGAAGTGTTACATCATTTGGCCCCTCTGATTTCCTTCTTTAGAGCATTTGGGTGTCCCTGTTATATTCTTAACACAAAGGATCCATTTCAGAAGTTTGAATCAAAGGTGGATGCAGGGTACTTTGTTGGATATTCATCTACTTGCAAGGCGTACAGAGTTTTTAATCGCAGAACAAAGATAGTTGAAGAAACCTTGCATGTAAAGTTTAATGAATCTCCAAAGGAGAAAATCCCACAAAACCCTGTGGAGTTATTTGATTTGGACATACTGCAATATGTTCCTTATCAGCCTCTAGCTGTTGTAGATTCTGTGAATCTATCATCTCCTACAACTAGTCATTCATGTGGTGATACAAATGCAAGGTTTAGTGATCACCTGCCTGAGTCTACTAACCTTGATGTTCCTGTAGCTTCAGCAGTTCCATCCACAACAAACGCTGATGAGATCTCTGATTCTTCTACTTCATTTGAATTGCCATCTCATTCTAGGTTTCAAGGGTCTGGATCAACATCTGTTGCTGCTGCATCACCTACAAACACTTGCACAGATCTTATTGAGTACCAAGAAGTGAAGATCACCACATGTCTCAGATCATTGGGGACATCAATGCTGGTGTATCAACTAGAAGTCAATTGTCCAATTTCTACTTTTTTGCTCTCTTCGTCAGTCAGCAAGAGCCATAGAACTATCATATTGCATTAAGAGACAATGGTAGGGTTGAAGCCATGCAACTTGAGCTTTTTCAGTTTCAAAAGCAGCAAGTGTGGGAACTAGTTCCTCTACCCCAAGGTAAGTGTGCAATAGGCACTAAATGGGTGTTTAGGAATAAAACTGATGAAAAAGGTCAAATTGTCAAGAACAAGGCCAGATTAGTTGTACAGGGGTTTTCACAAGAAGAAGGTATTGATTATCATGAAACTTTGCCCCTATAGCCAGACTGGAGGCAATCAGATTGTTCTTAGCTTATGCTGCTTTCCATAATCTTAAAGTTTTTCAAATGGATGTCAAAAGTGAATTTTTATATGGTAAAATAAAAGAAGAAGTTTATGTGTGTCAACCACCAGGTTTTGAAGATCATAAACATGCATATTGGGTGTATAAGCTTGATAAGGCTCTTTATGGGTTAAAACAAGCTCCTAAAGCCTGGTATGAAACACTGTCTAACTTTCTTCTTCAAAATAATTTCACTAGAGGCTCCATAGGTAAAACTTTGTTCATTAAGAAAGTAGGAATGCATAAGCTCCTTGTTCAAATTTATGTAGATGATATTATTTTTGCATCCTCTGATCCACAGTTGTGTGATGCCTTTACTAAGTCGATGCAACAAAAGTTTGAAATGAGTTGCATGGGAGAATTATAGTTCTTTCTGGGTTTGCAAATCAAACAAATCGTTGATGGAACTTTCATTCATCAGTCAAAATATATAAAGGATTTGTTGAAAAGGTTTGATTTACAAAACTGTAATCCCTGTTCTACTTCCATGTGTAGCACCACACAACTTGATGCTGATCAGAAAGGTAAAGCAGTTGATGAAACTCTTTACAGATGTATGATTGGTTCCTTGATGTACCTTACTGCTTCTAGACTAGACATTATGTTTGCAACTTGTGTCTGTGCTAGATTTCAGGCCGCACCTAAAGTATCCCATATGATTGCAGTCAAAAGGATCTTTAGATATTTGCAAGGAACTCAATCTCTAGGACTTTGGTATTCCACTGGGCACTCTTGCAAATTAGTTGCTTTCTCTGATAGTGACTATGCAGGGTGTAAATTAACAGGAAAATCAACCTTTGGTGGATGCCAATTTCTAGGCAATTGTTTAGTTTCTTGGCAGAGTAAGAAACAAACTTCATTGCTACATCCACTGCTGAAGAAGAGTACATTGCTGCTGCAAGTTGTACATCTTAGGTACTTTGGCTTCAGAATTAATTATTGGATTATGACATTACAGAGACTAAGACTCCTTTATTGATGGACAGTGCTTCAGCTCTTTGTATTGTTAAGAATCCTGTCGAGCATTCTAGGACCAAACATATTGAGATCAGACATCAGTTTATCAGGGATTGTTATGAAAAAGGTCTGATTGATCAAAAGTTTGTTCCTAGTGCTCATGAGCTTTCAGATATATTTACTAAGCCTTTGGACAGTGCAACTTTCCAAAATCTTGTGCTAAGGCTTGGTATGCTACAGCTTGAATGATTTGACAACTACTGATGATCTCAGTTCACAAGTACTGATGAGCATTAGTATACAGCTGTCAAATATAAGTACTGATAAGTTATTTTATTTTCAATAGTTTTCAAAACTACTAAAGACTAAATTACTTAAAAGTACTGAAATATTTTATTTGTTGAAAAGTACTGATGTAGTTAAAACTACTGATGTCTGTTTTAACAAATAAGTACTGATGACGAGTGAAACTTCTGAAAATCAGATAATCTGCTGAGTAACTGTTAAGGTCAACTGAAACAACTGAGATTTGTGAATTGACGACAACAACTGATGAGTAATTTTACTCTACAATTGTTTGAAACAACTACTGTTTCATTTCAAAACAACTGAAGCCAAAATCAAGTCTTCAGTAGTTTCAAACTAATGATGACTAACACCAAGTCTTCAGTTGTTTACAACATCTGAAAGTTAAAACCTTGTCTTCAGTTGTTTTCTAACAACTGATGACTAACACCAAAACTTTCAGTTGTTTTCTTTCAGCCATTTCATAACCTATAAATATGTAACCCTAACTTCAAACTTTTCATAAGTCGTTTTCCGCACGTTCATCTTCCATTAATGGCACCATGCAAATCAAACCATGACACAAGTATGTTGCCTACTTCACAAAATCAGCCTTTTGGAATAAGTTTGATGCTGTCATTGATCTGATGGTTGATTCCCCATACCAAACTGCTTTTCTTCTGAATTCAACCATCTATCCTGATACCCTTCGCCAATTCTGGACAAATGTCACTGTCCATACTGGTGAGAATGATGTCGCGATCACTCTCCAGTCTTTTGTAAACCAGAAGAAGGTGGTCGTCACTCCTGCTATCATTCGCCAAACCCTAGATTTGAATGATGCCACCTTCGTCACTAAATACCCGAAGGGCACCAATGATCTATCATTCATCAACCATGGATATGAGGGAGACCTGAGTGCTACAACCATTCTGAAGAAGCACTTCCATGATGCTGAACGCTTAATCTTTCACATGATCAATGTCTGTCTTGCCCCTAAATCCTCTTCATAGGATCAAATGTCATCCAGGTGGCAGCAGGTATTGTATTCTATCCTTGAACGCAAAAGATTAAATTTTTATGAAATTATATTTTTGGAATTAAAAGATCTGGCAATAAAACCTGTGGCTAACAGATGGATATTATATCCAAGGTTTCTTATGGCCATAATCATAAATCAATTAAAATCTGATGGCCCTGTTGGCCTTGGAGTCCCTGCTGTGGTAGTTTTACCTGAGGTATACTCCAGGCACAACTCTGACCCACAACTCAAAAAGGCTGCCAAACAGCTAAAACCCAAGCAGAAGGAACCCACAGCCTCATACTCCACATCCAAAGTCCCCTCCAAACCATAACCAAACAACCAAAAAGGCTACTTAGGGAGTTGAGTCCCCTGATGATGCCCCTGCAACACAAAGGCAGAATGAAACTACGGGTAGTAATCCCCCTCTAGTTTCCACGACTCTACCAGCTGAAACCGCTCAAGAATCCTCTCAACAGGATCCCGATGCAACTAAAAATGAGGAAACCACATTACTGGAATCTCACTCACTTGAGAAGATTGCCATTGAACAGCACCATTCACCCCAGGTGCAATCCTTTTCACCCTTATCTCCCACTGAAACCACCCCTACAAGTCCAAATGTGGTTATTACACAAGTGCTGACTCAACTACATTCCTCTAACCCTCCCCAGAAACCTATTACCACTGGGAAAACCTCAACAGTTAAGGGAGAGGATTATAATGTGGCTGATAACCCATAGCACAGGGATTACAGAGTTCAATCTACTTGTGTAGAGGAGGAGATTCGAACATCTGGTGAGGCTACCTCTTCTCCTGTTTCAGCACATGAACAATGAATGTGGTATCATCTCTAAGACCTTCCTAGAGGCAGCTGCTAATGAAGGACATAATCCTGAGGAAGGAAGTCCCCAGTTCCAAGAAATAGGGGCACATGTGAATACTGATCTACACTCAGCACATGTTCATCCTCATTTAATCAGGAGGTCAGATGATTTAACAAAGACTAATGATGACCTGGGCTTTTTCATTGATGTTCTAGCCCACAAACCATTCTTGAGGCTGAGGTTTGCACAATACAAGAACTACTTGCCAAAATGTCACAAGCATCAAGTCCATCTGCCCCCATTCACCCACAGATGGCAATTTCTTCTCAAGCTCTCCCAAACACTGAGCCACTCCCACCAACAATGCCACCAGCCTCTGATTCAGGCACCATTTCTCAGGGACAAAACCCCTCTGAGCAAATGGTTGCTGCCTTTCAATCCTCCTTACCTCTCATCACTTCCATCATCACTAACATTATGCATCAAGCCATTGATGAGAAGCTTTCCTAAAATCTTCAAACCTTAGTTGATGGTGCGGTTTCTAAGAGACTTTCTGACATTCAACCCCTAAACCCAATGCAACCAAAAAGGGGGAGTCTAAGTCAGTGAAAGTAGAAAAAAGAAAAAGAGTTGAAGAGGAAAAAGAAGAAGAAAATAAAGAAAAGGAGATGATCACGTACAAGAGAAAGAAGTGTGCTGAATAGACTGAAGGTGAGAAAAAGTTAGAAGAACTGATCAAAGAAGCTGATGAGCAACATAGCAGATCTATGGATAAGATCACTGATCAACTCTTCAGAAAAGGTTTTGACACAACCAAACTTGACTCTGAAATCAGAAGGCTAGAGATTCAAGAGATTGAACATAGATGGGCAAGCTGGAGTGAGAAAGAAAGGGAAATGTTGGAAGCTATGACAAGATTCATCTCAAAGCATTTGGGAAGATCAATCATTGAAGTGAAGTCATGGTCCAGAGACAGTATTTTGGAGATAACCACCAGAATCTGTTCTTCTGAAGTATTCAACAAAGGATTGATCATAGAAGCTCTTGATGAAGCTGGTGCTGGGAAAAGGTCTGATATGGCAAAGTTATCCAAAGCTTCACCCACAACCAAGATGCTAGAGCAGCCTGCACAATCTCCTACACCAAAACAACCAACTTCACAACCCTCAAAACCAACTCCTTTACCCAAGAAACCTACTCAAACCACAACCAATGATGCACCCAAGAGGAAGAGAAGGGTGTTGAGGATGGAAGAAGAAGAAGAAGATGATGAGGATGACAGTATGCCAATATCTGTTGTTCTTAAAATAAAGATGCCAGAGCGCAGAAGTCAACCAACAACAATCACACCTGACCTCCAAAGGCAAATGGTAAAAGTCAAACTTGAAGAAGAAGAACAACACAGACAACATGATGAGCAGCTGTTAAGGATGATTGATAAAGAGTTACCTAAGTCTTCATCCATACAAGCTATGAAGAAACATGCTCAGAGGTTGTATGCCCTCAGATTCACATTTCAATATCAGAAAGAGAGAGTGAGAATTTGGCCTGACCCCAGAGTAAGTGATAGAATTCATAAATAGAAGATTCCAAGTAGATACAATGGCCAAGTAAAGAAGATTGTAGATGTGATCATAATGTTGGCCATTGTAGTGTCACCCTAGGAAATCCTTGATGACTTCAAGAGAGCTTACAACTCTAAGATGACTCCCCAAACTTTACTAGAAAACAAAATGGTAAAGAAGGGGTTGATCTACAAGAAGCTTGAAGAAATAAGAAGAAATGAGCTCTAGTTGTTACTTGAAGGCACTCATCCTGATGAGTTTGCATACAGAGAAATAACTACTGTGGAGCTAAAGAATGGAAAGAATGTTAAGTACTTATCATAGTACTATGGGCTGAGTTCTTCTTTAAAAGTAAAGCTGAAGAACTCACAATGGAAGAACAGGTTGTATTTCTTGAGGCCTATGTCAGAGAGTCTTACAGACTCATCATTGGGAAGTAGGTCTCATGGATGGGGTAACAGCTCTGTGTCCAATTCCCCAAGACAGAGTTCCCATTCATCCTTAGCCAATCAAACTTTCGGAAACCTCTTCCCCGGCCTGAGCTTAAGGTGAAGATTTCTGAGCTGATCTGAAAATATTTCTGCCAATAAGTGGGACTTCAATAATCTTTAAGGTTTTGGCTGTATTGGTTCAGGGGGAGTTTGTTGGACCAAAAGAACCAATGAGCCAGATCAGAAAAACTTTAAGTCCCACAGACATCAAAACAACTGAAGTGGTCTACAACACTGAAAGACAAAGTCTGAAGACAAAGTCTGAAGACAAAGTCTGAAGACAAAGTCTGAAGACAAAGTCTGAAGACAAAGTCTGAAGACAAAGTCTGAAGACAAGTCTGAAGACAAAGTCTGAAGACAAAGTCTGAAGACAAAGTCTGAAGACAAAGTCTGAAGACAAAGTCTGAAGACAAGTCTGAAGACAAAGTCTGAAGACAAAGTCTGAAGACAAAGTCTGAAGACAAAGTCTAAAGACAATTGCTGAAGAACAAAGTCTGAAGACAATGTTTGAAGACAACAGCTGAAGAATAAACTCTGAAGACAACTGCTGAAGACAAAGTCTGAAGACAACAGTTGAAGCCAAAGTCTGAAGACAAAGTCTGAAGACAACAGCTGAAGAACAAATTCTGAAGACAACTGCTGAAGTCAAAGTCTGAAGACCAAGTTCTCAGAAGTTGTCAAAATAGCTGACGTAGTTCTCTTCAGTAGTTGTGATGGTTTACTTTTCAGTAGTTTGTAATCAGTAGTTTTATATTATGTAAAACATCTGAAGGTCTTACACTTCAGATGTTATAACTTCAGTAGTTTAGTTTACTTTCAGTTGTTTGTATAAATCAGTTAGCTGTCACTATCAAGTGACGTCAGCTGATGTCACATCCTTTATAAAAAGAATGTTGACCTAATTTCCTTAAGTGAAGCGTGGGCGTGAATGAAAACATTCTCTTTGCAGAAAACTTTCTCTCTCTATAACCGTCATTGTTTGATTGAATTCATATTATTCTTGCTAAAATTTCGTCAAATTGTGGGCTATTCCGCTGCAAATCTTAATCTAATTGATCAAACTAGATCCTGATCCTTTACATAAAGGTTGAAATGAAAGACTAAAAGAGATGAACATATCTCTTGAGAAGGAAATTCAAAAGTTACAGAATGAAACTTCAAAGTTAAAAGAAGAAAATGTTGAGAAAGATAAAAGATGTGACTTATGCTAAAGATAAAGAAGATGTGATCAAAAACTTTGAAGTCATGATAAAATATTATGATATTCTTGAAGAAAAATTCAAGAAATTGTGGGAGGAAAATGAAAAATTGAAAGAAAAATTGCTAAAGACAAAAGAAGTTCAAAATCCTATATCACCTAAACAAATGACCAGTTCTGAAAGGAACATTGTTCAAGAAAATCCTGAAATGGATAAAGGAAAAAGAAAAATTGATGAGATTGAAGATGCAAGTTTATCAGAGTCAATTTCAAAAGCTCAAAGAATTGAAGAAAATGTTGAAGAGCAAACCACTCATGAATAAATTGAGGCTTTAGGATATTGAAGAAATGTATAATGATGATTGGTATGATGAAGTATTGAATGATGAAGATATTGATGAAGCACAATTTGTACCTAATTTATCTTCACAAGAACAATTTCAAGATCAAGAAGAAGTACCACACGATTTTGAAGAAAGATATAACTATCTTGTGAGGATGAAGTATAAGAGAGTATTTTTGGATGGAATGACAATTTCTCACATTAATGATGAATATGAGAAGTGTGTGTAGCAGAGTCAGTCGCACCAATTGATCAAATGAAATGGTGATAGAGCACGGTGAATGGATCATAGAAAAAGAATGTATTAATGTAGAAGAATTACCAAGCTCAGAGCTTCACCCTCCTGATCCGAATAGTATGAGTATTCAGCTTTAAGATCATGGTTGCAAGCTAGAAACTATCCGTGGAGAAAATTGAAAAGACTACAATCTATATCATAAGAAATCTTGTCAGAAGCTTCCAAGAGACAGAAAAACAAATGAAGAAGATGATTATTCTTGATACAGACATCCTTAATATTTGGAGATCACAAAAAGAACAAGAGTGCTAAAACCTCAAGAAATCAAACAAATGGCAAGAAAGTCAGATGCTTATGACAGTAGAAAAGAATTGATTAAAATGTTTTCAAGTATAGAAAAGCATGCTTACAAAGCATCATTTGAGCAAATTTAGACTTTTGATAATGCTAGATCCACAGGTGATTTAGTAAGAAACATATTGCAGAAAGGACAATTAGTTGCTGAATTGTTGAATGCTATGATTGCTCCGGATTTTCTAAATCAAGTAAAAATAATTGCATGGAAGTACAATGAGATCTTTGATGCTTTCTTAACAAAGAGAGTAAATGTAATGTGTGATGTATATCACTTTTACTCTAGCATAATTAAGCTTCCTATGCAAGATTTGAAGGAGTTCAATAGATTACCTCTGATTAATCCAACAGATTCCAAACATGGTAAAAGGATCGTAGAATTACTAAGAAAAGGTATGGATCAATCAAGTAGTTTTCTTCAAACTAGATGCGATCAAGAAGATAAAGAGTACTTTGCTACTCTAAAGAAAAACAAAAGGCTCCAAGGAGTACAATGTGAAGATGAACACTTTATGAGTGAATTTTATGATAAGTACTTTGAAAAGGTAACAACTCCTGGTTTGAAAGTGATTGAAGGTAACCACAAATCAAAACCAATTCTCAGGTGGTTTTATAACACTGAGATGTTTGAACTTAAATTGGTTCGAAATCTTGAACAGTGGGATGAAGACATGATTACTCTTTTTGGTGGTTTTGAACTCAAACTATTACATCCAAGTTATATTTCATTTTTGTCTGTACAAAAGTTTGAGAAAATATCTCCGGATGTTGTAGAGCAAGACAAGAAATATTTCATTTCCATAATCAATGTAATGAGTGCAGCTATGGAAAGAATATCATTGAGAAAAGCTCTTGCTTATGCAAACATTGTGAAGAAGATATCAAAGGTATTGAATTTATGAGAATCTCAAGGAAAGGTGTCTTAGAAGTATACTCAAAGGAAAGTACAAATCATATTAAGTTATATGCAAACATTGACATCACTAGCTTATCAAAAGAGACGTTGGAAAGAATGAACAAGATGGAGATAAAGACAAATGAAGGTAAACTAGAACAAGGCATTCTTGCAAGCAAATTCAAGTTGCTATTGTAAATGCTTTGAAAGAACAAGAGATGTACAAAAAGAAGCCAATGTTCAAGATAAAAGAAGAACCAAAAGACTTCTTTCAGTGAAAAAGATTGAAGATAGAAGATTGAAGCTGAAGATAAAGCTGAAGGAGATAAATAAAGAAGAAAAGATTGAAGATTTTGAAGACCAAGACCATGTAAATCTTAAGGGGAGTATTGTTAGGACTCTAGAAAGATTAACATGTTGTCTTTGTGTGTCTTTTTGGTATTTGTAATAGTATAGGGACTATTTTTGTAATTGTTAGTTCCTTTATGTTTCATTATAAATAGCATAGACTGTTAGTTAGTAGTAGAGTTTTGTGAGAGTGAACGACCTACTGCTTATTACTTTGTAATTGTCTTTGCTTGATATTAATGAAACTGTGAATTTTGTTAATATATTGTTTGAATTCAATTACTTTGTATGTGTTTTCTTTGAATTGTGTTCATATATCATCACAGATTAGCTTAATTGATCCTATCAGTTATGAGGAGTCAATTCCTCAAGAGAGAACCCCTGGAACTTAGATAAGTTATCCTTTCACTCCATACCTGCATATTAGCCTCTCATTTCGTTCTCTAAGGCCAACCTAGTGCTTCTTCCTTTTGTTCAATTTGAAGTAGGGTTTCCTTTTCTAATACAATCAGCTCCTCTAATGGTAGCAGGAGCACATCTTTATTGGAAACTCCAAGATTAACAAGCCTATCAATCACTGATGTGCTCTAAATTATACATAAAAATCCTATCATGTAGAGATTAATGAAGAGGCTGATGCAACCTAAACATCTTTAGTCTTTCCAGCATGTTGCACAAGTGCATTGAAGTGGAATGCTTCGGAAGTTTCACATGTGCAACAGAAATACTCTAAGTGTGAAATCTTCCGAAGCCAAGACCAACATCTTCCAAAGCCAAAGATGAAGCCTTCCGAAGCCTCAGAGACAAAGTCTTCCGAAGCTTCAAGTTCATGAAGACAGATTTCTTCCGAAGACTTTTAGTAACATGCTTTATGTGATGTACTATTCCATAAAGCTGGACACCTTGCCGCTGCAACTCTGCAAGTTTAGTGAAAAGGTCCATGCTTTTGGTAACTATACATTGAGGTCTTGAGTCTGTAACTTTCTACTTTATGTACTTTTCCTTTTTGTAATAGATAAGGATGTGAGCTATGGCATGTCATAGTCACTAGTCAAAAGGTAATTTGCCTTTTGACTTACAATTGATTTTGTGTGTGTCTAGTCAATGTATCCAGCTGGCTTTCAAAGTATAGACGGCTGTAGGATGTTGTATAAGTATCTCATGTTCTTGTATCTTTCGAATATGCTTTTGTAACACTTGTAATAGAACATAGAGAAGGCAATGTACTGCATTCTTGAAAAACAAACACTTGTGTTTCTGTGTTCTCCTCATATATTACTTGTGTTCTTAGTGTCACTACTTGGTTAAATCAGTTTACTTTTTGATCTAAGTTTAGTTTATCTCCTATTTGTGTTGTTGTGTTGTAACTCTACACCCTTCAACGATCCTGCATTTGGTATCAGAGCATTCAGGCTCTTGATATAAGATCTCACCATCTTTAGATCCCTCATACACACAAATACTAAACTTTTCAAATGGCAGCCAATCCCAAAACTGATATGGAAACGGAATCATGAACAAGTCCCCACTGATCACTCTTGATGAGTTTGAACTTGGTGTTTTAGAATGGAAGGTTTCATCAGGTCTCTTGATTCAAGAATGTGGGAGTCTATTGAGAATGGACTTTCATACCAGCACACCTTCTGCTACTAGTGCTGGTATGATCCCCAAAGATGTGGCTAACTACTCTAATGAAGATAGGAGAGAGTAGAGATAGACAGAGAAGTCATGACAGCTCTTCAAACTGCCTTCCAAACTCTGTGTATAGAGGTTTCAAGAAGTGCAAAATAGCCAAGTAGCTGTGGGATGCACTGAAACTGATGTATGAGGGTTCTTCTGAAGCCAAGGAGAACAAGAAGGATCTCCTGAAGCAGTAGTTTGAAAACTTCACCTTCAAGACAGGTGAAACCATGACTCAACAGTACTTCAGGTATGTTGAGATTGTGGATACCCTAGTGGATGGAGGAGTTTCTCTTGAAAAGAGAGACATTGTAAGAAAGCTCATGTCCTCACTTCCTAGGCAGGGACACACTACTGTGTGGTGATCAAGAGAACTGAAAATCTCAAAACTCTTACTCTAACAGAGTTATATGGGATTCTCAGTGGCTACTAGATGAAGATGAACATGCAAGGTTATGTGGAAACTCCAACAATAAAATGGGTTCAGCCCTACATGTGGTTGAAAGGGATAGCATAGAACCCAAACATCATCTCTTATGCTACCCTAACAACTCACCCAAGGGTCCTTTCATCACCTTCCCAGAGACACCAAAGGAGAACTATACTCAAGGAAGCCCATTCCAAGAGACAAGCTCTTCTCAAGCTTTTGTGTCTTTTGATGAAAGATGTGGCAACTCTCTTTTCACTCTTGAAGACCTGGACTGTATCCATCCAGATGATCTAGAATACATGGAAATAGTCCAGCAGATGGCTCTTCTCACTCACAGATCCAAGAAGTTCTACAAGAGGACTGGAAGGAAGTTTCCAAGCAATGCAACCAGTGGAAAGTTTGGACTGGACAAAGGCAAAGTCAAGTGTTACAACTGTAACCTGATGGCCACGTTGCCAGAGAGTGTAAGGCACCTAGAACAAATAGTGGCCAAACACAATCCAGACTAAACTACACTGACAAAACTCTCCATAATAAGAAGTCAAAGTAGCAAGCTGCTGTTGCTATTGAAGAAGCAAGCTTTGACTGGAGCTTTCAGGTTGAAAATGCCTCTCAAAACCAAGCACTGATGGTAGATCATGATGAAGCGAAGGTATTGGAACATCTCTGTACTCCTGAATGCATTGCTAAAGTTAAAAGGTACAGGTCCTATAACTTGGAACTGAGATCTGATATTGAGTCCTTAAACATTTTAAAATTTGATTTTAGAAAGTCTGAAAATGATTATAAGCAGAAAATAGAGGACTTAGAGAAAACCATTTCAGTTCTAAAACATGAACACACAGATTTTAGGACTCAAATTAAAGATCTCATAACCAAGTTAATTGAGTGCCAGGCTGAGCTTGTGATCAGCAAAGCCAGGGCAGAAAAGAGTGTTCTTGAAGAAGAGACCTTCAAGAACATGATATCCTCATCCCTGCACAACAAAGTGTGCTATCAAAACAGACAGGGACTGGGATCCAATGAGATAGCTCCTCCATACACAATATTGTCAGTAAGATCTCCTAGGTGTGAAACTTGTGAAGATGAGCTTCCTCTCATAGATCCTATGAGTGAGGAGGATGAAGAAGAGATAGTGAAGAATTCCTCTACAAAGAGTGAAGAGGAGGATTCCAACAAGGGCCACTATCCTTCTGAGGAGAAAGTGAAGACTGTGATGACCAAGTCGATGAGAAAGAACTTGATAGGAAAGAGCAAAAGAAAGGCAAGGAAGGCTCAAGAGATCAAGGCTACTTTCGACTCTAAGCAGAAACAAGTTTTTATTTCTGCAGGGTTTAAAGTGGTAAGAACTGAAGACATCAACCAAAACTCTACTAAGAGTTCTGGTTCTTGCTCAACTCATCTCAATAGCAAGAAGAAGACTGATCTGCTGTGTACCACTGCTGCACAGCCTGGTCCATCAAAATCCAAGCACATTTCTCAGCCCAAGAGGACTGTCTCAGCATCTGCAAAGATGAAGGTGGAGAAGGGAAGTGACCAAAGACAGTCTTACTCTCAAGACAAGGCTTTTGTGAAGAAGAAGTTGAATTGTGTTATATGTGACAGCACCACTCACATTGCAAAGGATTGTCTCTTCAATCCTAAAGTTACTATCCATATGGCCAAAACAAAGGCTTCAAAGATTTCTAAGAAGATTCAGGCTTCGGAAGGAAAACCAATTTCCTTCGGAAGTTCCAAATCTAACAGGGATGGAAGTGGAAAATTCTCTTCGGAAGAATATTTAGTCTCGGAAGAAAGGAGTTCTTCGAAGCACTGAAGTCTGTTGTAGTGTTTGCAGAATCTTCCGAAGGTTCAGTCATCAAAACTTCTGAAGCTCCAAAAGCTTCTAAAGATTTGAAGGTCAAGTCCAAGACTCCAAAGGTGGTATGGACGTCTAAGAAAGACCAAGTGACTGAGATTTCTCCATCAAAAACAGCTCAAGATCCTCTTAGTACAACCATAGGATCTATTATTGTTAAATTACCTTCTGCAAGTGAGCCCAAGACAAGCAAGGCTTGGGTTTCTAGATGTAACTAATCATTCTCTTTTGTGCAGGGACAACTGAAGACAGACATAATGTGGATCATAGATAGTGGTGCTCCAAGCACATAACTGGTAATAGGTCACTACTCCAGAACTTTGAAAGGATTGATGGAGGACCTGTTGCTTTTGGTGGAGATGAAGGGGGTTACATTTCTGGTAGGGGCAAGGTCACAAATGGTAAGCACAGCATAGAAAAGGTAAACTTTGTAAAGGAGTATGGATACAATCTTCTGAGTGTATCTCAATTTTGTGATCAGAGTCATAACATGCTCTTTACTGAGCATGAGTGCATTGTTCTTAAGCCTGGTGTGGTCATTCCTCATGAGCATATCCTACTTAGAGCCTCCAGGAAAGGAAACATGTACAAGATGGATTTGCAAGAAACCTCTCCCTGTAGAGAATTTTCATGCTTTCTGTCTAAAGCCAACGGTGATGAGTCTTTCCTATGGCATAAAAGAATGTGCCACGTAAACTTTAAGAACATGAATAAGTTAATTAAGTATGACTTGTAACTGGAATGCCAAAGAAAGAGTTTACAAGTGATGACCACTATGTTGCATGCCTAAAAGGGAAGCAACATAAGGTATGTCACAAGCCTAAGGAAAAGAACTCAATCACTACTCCCTTACACTTGTTACACATGGATCTCTTTGGCCCCACCAGTGTAATGAGTTTAGGAAGGACCTTATACTGTCTAGTGATCATAGATGACTTTAAAAGATTCACTTGGGTTTTCTTCCTTAGAACTAAGGATGAGGCTCTTGAGATTCTGAAGAATTTCATCTTAAAGATTGAGAATCAATCTGATCACAAGGTCAAGATCATAAGATGTGATCAAGGAAACGAATTTAAGAACCATATCCTTGACACATTCTATGATGAAAAGGGTATTACAAGACAATTTAGTGCTCCCAGGACTCCTCAGCAAAACGACATTGCTGAGAGGAGAAACAGGACACTGATTGAAGCTGCAAGAAACATGTGTCTGACTCTAAACTAGTCATCACCTTCTGGGCAGAGGCAATCAACACTGCCTGCTATGTGTAGAACAGAGTTTTAGTAGTTAAGACTCATGGCAAGACTCCTTATGAACTTTGGCACAAGAGGAGACCTTTCATTGGTTTTCTCAGGTCATTTGGATGTCCTTGCACCATGTTGAATACCAAAGATCAAATTGCCATGTTTGCAGAGAAATCAGATGATGGACACTTTATTGGATATTCTTCCCAAGCTAAGGCTTATAGAGTATACAATCTCAGAACTAGAATTGTTGAGGAGTCATCCAATGTGACTTTCAATGAACACACACCTTGTGTTACTGGTTCTGGTCCGGATTGGCTGTTTGATCTTGATTTGGTTACCAACTGTTTTAACAAATCTTGTGAGAATGTTTCAAGATCTGCAGAAAATTTGAATACAGATGATCTTGATCCAAGATTTGAGCTAGGAAGATCTCAAGACATTCAGCTCCAGTTGGAACCACTTCTGTAAATGAGGTTTCTATCAGCCCTACAATGACAAATTCAGCTGATACATCTGGTATGCCTTCAAATTCCAGCTCAGAGGCTCTACAACAATAAGAACACCTCAACTGTGGAAGACAACAATGGTGATGGTGACAGTGACCAAGAATTTCTTGATGCCACTAACCACACTGTGGATGAGAACATCAATGATGTCACACACTGCTTGGATGAGTTTAACTGAAAAGTGTGCTAATGTAGTGGGAGAAACATCTATGCCAGATCTAAATTTCTCAAATTTAGATCTTTCTCAACAACTTGCTGTGATCCCTCAGCTTAGGATCCACAAGTCACCCTACCACAAACATCATTGGAGATGTTATCTCAGGGGTAAAGACAAGAGGACAAACCCATGAAGCAAATGTTTGTCTTCACTCTTGTTTGTCCCAGATAGAGCCAAAGAAAGTTGATGAAGCTCTAAAGGATGGAAGTTGGGTTGAAGCTATGCATCAAGAGCTGCTTCAATTCAAAAGGCAGAAAGTTTGGAACCTTTGTCCTCTTCCTTCTATGAAGACTACCATTGGAACCAAATGGGTGTTTAGGAACAAGATATATGATAGAGGCATCATCATCAAGAACAAAGCTAGACTGGTTGTTCAAGGATACACACAAGAAGAAGGGATTGACTACACTGATGTCTTTGCTTCAGTGGCAAGATTAGAAGCTGTTAGGATATTCCTGGCATTTGTTGCATCCAAGAACTTGAAGGTTTTTCAACATGACGTAAAGTGTGCTTTTTTGTACGGAGTGATAGATGAAGAGGTTTATGTCAAACAGCCATCTGGTTTTGTAGATCTGATCATCATGATCATGTCTGCAAGCTTGACAAAGCTCTCTATGGGCGGCATTAGGCACCCAAGAAGTGGTAAGAGACACTGTCTGAGTATCTCTGTAAACATGGATACAGGAGGGGTACTATAGATGGAACTCTCTTCATCAAAGGACAAGGAAAAGACATATTGCTAGTTCAGGTATATGTGGATGACATCATCTTTGGTTCAACTAATCCAAAGCTTTGCAAAGACTTTGAGAAGCTGATGAAAGATAGATTTGAAATGAGTGCCATGGGGGAACTCAATTTTTTTTTGGGAATTCAAGTGAAGCAAGTTGAAGATGGCATCTTCATAAGTCAGTCAAAGTATGTTCAGGACATACTCAAGAAGTTCAATATGACTGACTGTAAGATTTCTAAGACACCCATAGCCAGAAACCACTCTCTTGGTCCTGATCTTGAGGGGGAGTGTGTAGATGCGCATTTATACAGGGCTATGATCGGGTCTCTTATGTATCTTACTGCTAGCAAGCCTGATATCATGTTTGCTACATGTATTTTTGCAAGATATCAAGCCAACCCTAAGATATCTCACCTTATCACTTACCTCAAGGGTGCATCAACACTTGGCCTATGGTATCCCAAGAATTCTGACTTTAATCTGTATGCCTAAACAGATAGTGATTATGGTGGTTGCAACATGACTTCAAAGTCTACATCTGGGGGATGTCAATTTCTTGGTGGAAGGGTTGTCTCATGGCAATGCAAGAAACAATCCTGTGTCTCTGCATCAACTGCTGAAGCTGAATACATTGCTGTTGCAAGCTGCTGTGCTCAAGTACTTTGGATTCAAAATCAGATGCTGGACTATGGGTTAAATTTCAAGGAGACTCCCATTCACATAAACAACAACAGTGCTATCTCAATCACAGAAAACCCTATGCAACACTCAAGGACAAAGCACATCAATATCATGTATCATTTAATAAGAGATAACTATGAAAAGAGATTAATTAAACTAGTCAAGGTTCACACAGATGAACAATATGCTGATCTGTTTACAAAGTCTTTTGATGAAAAGAGATTTAAATATCTTATATCAGCTATTGGGATGAAACCTTGAGTAAGCTTTTCTTAAAATTAATTCTTATTATTTCATAAAATATGTGTGTCCTAAGTTGTCTAGTTCATCACTTTCATAAGCTAATGTTTTCTTTGGATGAAAATTTCTTTGAAGACTTTCCTTAGATTTTTTAAAATTTCTGATACTTCGGAAGTTTTGTTTTTAACTTCGGAAGTAAATCATGCCTTCAAATTAAATAATGTCTAAGAAGTTTACCTTCGAAGAGTTTTCAAAATTTATCTTCCGAAGCTTAAATATTTGTCTCAGACACTTACAAATTTTAAGGACCATTTACTTCCGAAGCAAAATTAACTCTCGAAGCTTTGTCTGTTTACACACAAAGCACTCAAGCTTTAATTTTTCTTTCGAAGCAAAATTTTTAAATCTCTCAGGAAATTCTTCCGAAGTCATTTTAGCTTCCGAAGCTTTTTAATTAAAACTTCCAAAGATAATTAACTTCGGAAGCTTTTTGACTTCCAAGAAAACTACTTTTTGAGCAAAAAGTAAACTACTTTTTCAGAGGTGGGACCGACATCCAGATTTCAAAGTTTAACCTCTTTCATTAAACTTTATCTGAAATCCCTCTCACATATAAACCCAACGGTTTCCCCTTTTTTCTATCATTTGTTCTTCCTCCAAACCTAAAAAACCCAAATTTCTCTCTAGGAATTTCTTTCTTTCTTCTTTCTACATTCTTAAGCTACTTCAAAATGACCAACCTTGCTCACAGAAATGATCCCAACTTTACCATGCAGCTACACAGACAACACAATCAAGTTGCTCTGTTACACTCTGAGAAAGATCCTCATTTCTCAGGAAGTTTGCCGTTTCATATCTATCGGACTACTTCACCTCCCTCACCATTGATCCTCCACTCTATGAAGATCAGTTGCTTGAATTCTAGAAGACCTGCCAAGAGGTCATTATGGATGGGGAGAAGGCACTGTCTGCCACGGTGCAAGGGAGAACAATCTTCATCACTCTGGCAATCATCAGCAGACATCTTCAGCTGGATGATGAAGAAGGGGAGGTGTTTTTCCCAAAGGAAGCTGTTAATCATTCCTTTAGTAGATGTGGAATGAGGGAGATTTCTCTGTAAAGACCTTCGGGAAAGGGATGGTCTCATCCAATGGAGATTCCTGCTCCATGTGGTCATCCACAGCTTATCAAACAAGCATGGTGGATGGGACCAGATTCCTGAAGATCTCTCCTTCATAGTCCATGGAATGGTTCAAGGGGTCAAATTTAGGTACTCTCAGTTGTTTACACAAATTTGCTTGCTAATTTAGACTCCTTAGAATATTACATGTTTCCTAGATATGTCCAGTACATTCTTAACTGTGAACTGGGCTCATAGTTAAGGGAAACAGGTAACATTCTTAAATTGGGACAAATGAAGCCCGACATCTTTAAAATATTGAGAAAGTCCACTGTTGGATTCTCTGGGGTAGAAACAGCCATAGTCCCAAAAATGTTAGAGCTCATTGCTCAAGGTGACAACCTAGCAGCACAAGCTAGTGTTGAACCCACACCTGCTACTTCCCAACCACCCACACATCCTCATATATCCATCACCTACTAAAGAAAATACAAACGAAACCCTTCTCAGACTATTCAGTCTGTGGAGATCCCCATATACTCACCCATACAGGAAGAAATGGACACTGGAGCTCCCATTTCTCCTGAGGAGCAGACCACTCCCATCTCTTTAAGAATCAGTGCTGAGGTTCCTCATGCTCAGGCTGATGAGCTCATTAGCCCTACTGCCTTAAGCCATCACTCTGAGTCTCAACACTCAAGTGATCAACCTTCTGGGACAGTTACCATCCCCAGCCTATAGATCTCAACCAAACACTTCCAACCTTGACTTCTATACTGATGAAGATATAGGTTTCAGTGAGTATAATGAATCTCTCTTCTTTCCCCCTACTCAAAGAGAGATGAGTACTCCTGAGTCTCCTACATCTATCCCATATCAGTCACCTACAACTGAGGTGGACACTACTAAACCTGTTCAGGATGTCCATATGGAAGATGCTCTCACTTCTGAAAGTGATTACATCATTAAGACCTCAACCATGGAAACTCAGCCCACTGACATCTCAACAGAGACTGCTAGTGAGCAAAGGAATCCAGTAGCCAAGAACTTAGAACTGGTCATGAGAGAAAGGACTCTGGTCTAATCTTCTCCACCCCCCAGTGATTCTTCTGATGAAGATGAGGGGGATGTGAGACTAAAAGTGCAAAAACTGTCTAAAACATGCACTTACCTAATCTCAAAGGTCAGTCACCTTGAATCTCAGGTGACTATCTTACATAACAGGATCATGATCAGCAACTTTAGATTTCATATCTTAAGGAAAAACTAGCTGGGAGACCCTTAAGGAGAGCTCAACCCGGAACACAAGAACCTGTGAATGTGAGTGACCTATCCTCCAGCTCACCTATGCAAGTGGGTGATGCTACCAAAAAGGGGGGGAATCATTCCAGCCACAGAACCTGAGAGTTCTTGCGAGAGCATGGACAATGAGGACTCACCATCCTTACTTGCAACTGTTCATTCTCAGCAACCTCCTTTAGTTCACATTGATGTGGA
This sequence comes from Flaveria trinervia, assembly GCA_025506515.1. Lineage (NCBI taxonomy): Eukaryota > Viridiplantae > Streptophyta > Magnoliopsida > Asterales > Asteraceae > Flaveria > Flaveria trinervia. Next base: position 76,822,303 of record CM046451.1, on the reverse strand, counting down.
CTACACGACTCCTTCATACAGAGTCTGTTTGAGGATGGGATACCAAGGGCTATGTCACCTTCATCATCCTTCAATCACATTATTGGGTGGAGGTATGACAACAACAGGAAAGCCCTTATTATCATAAGAGTTCAAGGACAACAAGAAGTCTTTAATTTTCAGAACTTGGACTACTATGTAGGTCTGGATCTAGTCAACATGCCACTTGTCAACCCAAGCCAATCAAGACAAGCTGATAGACTGGCTAAAAGAATCCAAGACAGGATCATTGCAAAGTTCAGTCTAAGAAGGAGACTAAGGCAATCAGGTAATGTCATCGGTCAACTGGATGTTGAGGCAAACCCTAACATTAGCTTCATAGGGGAACCTTGACTGAAGGCCTAGTGATAGAACCTGAGAGCCCTGTCTCATCATCTCCAACTATTGCAGAGATCCATATTCCTTCTGAGACACCTACTGGTGAAGGTGCTTCTCAACCTCTCTCTGGCCTGAGCTCAGATTTTGCAACGAGCAGTGAAGGCCAAAGCTCTCTCCACCCTGAGTGAAAAAGGTCTGAGGGTGACAAAGGGAAAAGAAAGATGACATCTGAGGAGATTGAGGAGGAGGAGAGAGAGAGGAAAAGAAGGCTAAGGGGAGAAAGTTCCTCAACTGAGTCTCCACGACTCATGGAGTCTGCAATCAGGGCTGCCCCCAGACCAGATACTCAGAATGATGAGTAAGGGCAGTCAGGATTAACTATCTGCAGACTAGGAACTATGACATAGATAGTGTCATCTCTCTCCCTTTGGATGAATTGAATGAGCTGGTTGATCCGGAAAGGTCAAGAGAGAAGAAGGAGGCAGAAGATGCAGAACTCCTAGTACAAGTCAAAGAAGAGAGAAGAAGAAAAAGACTGTACAAAGGTACGCCTACCCTCTCACCAGTTCAAAAAAGTCCTGAACAAGAGGATGTGGTTCAACAAGAACCTCAGGTAGATAAGGAAGAAGACAGAATCAAGATGATTAACTACTTGAGTGCCATAGGCCTCTATCAGGAAGATGCACTCCTTCCTGACCTTATGACTATGTTGAGTTTGAGTACTTAAAATAACTTGAGCTTGAGTTAGTCAAGGAAAGAAAGATAACAAGAAGAAGCTTACGGAAGAAGCTGCAAAGTCAAGAGCCACCATCCAAATGAGCATGAAGAAATCTGCTGATAGGTAGAGGATGATGAGCTTCTTGAAGCTGAATGGATTCTCTGGAAGGAGACTTGGACTCGTGTCTCTATCCATTACAGATGAGCATATCAGGGTAATTAAGCAAAAGATTAAGAGTGGAGAGCTCACTGACTTACACTCCACTCCAAGTCAGGCCCCACCTGAAGTGGAGGTTAAAGTTGAACAAACAGACACAACACAACCTGACCTCCTGCTAATGCTTAGCAAGCTTCATCTTCTGATCCACAGCAGGGTCACCCTCCTTCTCCATCTGAACCTGAGAGAGAGGAAGCCCCAACTGAGAAAGACAGTGAAGATCAATCTGGTGCTGCAGGCCAGTCTTCTCAGTTAAAATTTGGAAAGAGAAGGAAAAGGATGGCTTCTAAACCAAAGTCTAAGAAGAAGAAGAAGCCTGCATCCCCTTCTGAACCTCAGGATAAATCAGAACAGCCTGAGGATGTGCAGCCAGAGCATGCTCAATCAACTCCAACTTCAGTAGCTCCTCTAGCATCAGGAAGACCCATCTTGTCTTGGACATACACCACAATCCAGAAAGGTAGCATGTTATTAGAGATCAAAGAATTGAAGACATCTATACATGGAAAGATATGTTTCAGTTTCCTCTGCATGATCTCTTTAACATGAGAAGACACTTTGACAGCCTGAAGGATCCTGATCATCTTATGAAGAAAGGAATGGTGATCATCCTAATGAGGACTGTTAATATCTAAAGTTTTCTAAATGTTTTGGTAGCATGAGCCTAGGGGGAGTTTGTAGAGATTAATGAAGAGGCCGATGCAACCTAAACATCTTTAGTCTTTTCTGCAAGATGCATACGTGCATTGAAGTGGAATGCTTCGGAAGTTTCACATGTGCAACAGAAATACTCTAAGTGTGAAATCTTACGAAGCCAAGATAAACATCTTCCGAAGCCAAAGATGAAGCCTTCCGAAGCCTCAGAGGCAAAGTCTTCCGAAGCTTCAAGTTCATGAAGACAGATTTCTTCCGAAAACTTTTAGTAACATGCTTTATCTGATGTACTATTCCATAGAGTTGGACACCTTTCCACTGCAACTCTGCAAGTCACCAACTAACATGGTTTGGTAAAAAGGTCCATGCTTTTGGTAACTATACATTGAGGTCTTGAGTCTGTGACTTTCTACTTTATGTACTTTATCCTTTTTGTAATAGATAAGGATGTGAGCTATGGCATGTCATAGTCACTAGTCAAAAGGTAATCTGCCTTTTGACTCTACAATTGATTTTGTGTGTGTCTAGTCAATTGTATCCAGCAGGCTTCAAAGTATAGCCGGCTGTAGGATGTTGTATAAGTATCTCATGTTCTTGTATCTTTCGAACATGCTTTTGTAACACTTGTAGAAGAACATAAAGTAGGCAATATACTGCATTCTTGAAAACCAAACACTTGTGTCTTTGTGTTCTGTCTCATATATTACTTGTGTTCTTAGTATCATTACTTGGTTAATCTAGTTTACTGTTTGATCTAAGTTTAGTTTATCTCCTCTTTGTATTGTTGTGTTGTAACTCTACACCCTTCAACGATCTTGCATATCAAAAGCATATCAATTATTCCTTAATACCTTCCCTAAAATGATGAAAATGTACTTAAAATGTTAATTATGTTTTCATGTGTTTAAAAGGGCAAGTTGGACAAAAGAAGCATAATTAGCAAGAAATTGAAGTAATCCGAGCTTTGGAGTCCAAGCATGGGGTCGTGCCTCATTAAGCACGCTTCCATGCTTTGCCAGATACACAACCCCATGCCAAAATAACACACCCCGTGTGTTTGGACATCTGACAACACAAAAGGTATTGTTCCCTTATAGTAGACACGGGGTCGTGCCCACTTCTAACACGGGGTTGTGCCCCATTTAGCACGGGGCCATGCCCAACACAACCTGCATGTACGAGCCGACCAACTTTCGTAAGCATTATACAAGCACGGGGCCGTGCCTTTTAGGCACGGGGCCATCCTTAAAGACTCGAGGAAGCCTATAAATAGAAGCCTAAGTTCACCATTTTTGGTAAGCTTTGGTGGGAGAGTTACTCTGCAGAACTCTCTCGGGAATCAAGACTTCAAGGTCATCTTGAGGCTCGGGAGTTGCATACAACACTTGGAAGAAGTTCAGGATCGTCTAAATGTCATCCATTTTGGATTATCAATTTGATTCTTCCATTTCATCGATGATTACATATCTAACTTCTTTGTTATCTGTTGTTATGTTTAAACTAAATATGAGCTAAACTCTTTTTATCATCCTAATCGGATGAAACTTATGTAATTTGTGATGAACTAATGGTGTGATAAATATTGTGTTAGTGTTATGGTGGTCTTGGGAAAACTATTGATGGGTAGCATCTACATTTGAACAGGAAGTTATAAATTTATGGTTTGTGATTGTGATTGTCATACAAAGTTGAAAAACTGTATGATTAACTTTCATTCGCGAAACCGGTCTTCATAATAAATCTATGGCTAATGAACTAGAAATGGTTATTAGAAATTATATCACTTTAACTTTCTGATCATTTGCGGGTTCTCTTTTATTAGTTTGAGAAATCTTAAGTAATTGTTATGGTTTTCTAAAATTAATTGTATGTTAGGAAGGAACTTGATCAACTCTCTTCTTAACATTAAGTTATGTTTTCAGAATCATATGTCAAATAGGTCACAAAAGATTTACCTACATTACTAGAGCTTTGATCTAATCAGTAAAACTCAACCTGACGTGATCGTAGTCACTACGGTTGCAGGATAGATGAGAAATCACGTCAGCTCATCTTTATAATGTTAACACAATTACATTATTCCATATCTTTAATTCTCACCATTAATTCATCACGGTTACATTAGTGGAGTCTAATTAGGATGATAACTCTTATTCCTTGGTTTTAAATCCAAACGCTTCAAATCATAGTTTACTTTAGTTTTATCATTTTTGTTAAACCATAAAATTTTTCCAATGAACTTATCATTTTCTTTAACAAAAACCAATTCTGATAGTTAAATCGTCAAGTTTGTTGAGTAGGCTAGGTGTGTCATGGATTGATACTCGGTTCTTACCGACACTATATTACCACACGACATGTACACTAGCCTTTTGTGTGTGTGGTTTAGTATTAGTAATAACCAATTAAAACTGAATCTGAGAGATAAATCTTTATTAAAATATATATACTATCCGCACCCCATCAAGTTTTTGGCGCCGTTGCCGTGAACCACAGCAGTTTGAAAGACAAACTAAATTTTTGACTATCTTGTATATAACTTGTTAATATATTTTTGTTTAAACTTCATTTTTATTTTTAGGTAGTTTGCCTTAGTTATTTTAGTTACTTTTTCCTGATTGATTTTAAGCCTTAGTTAGTTTATGCTTCTTTAAGTTAGTGTATGTCCGACTCGTCTAGTTCTGAACTTGTTCAGCCTCTTTCGGAACCCGAACGATTTTTCCGTCAAAGACTGGGCAAAAGATCACAACAAGCAGCACCAGTCATTGAAGAAGATATATTGGAGGATACACCATCCGAAGAAGACATGGCTAACCAAGACGAGGAAATGAAGATGACACACTATGCCACACCGTCAATAGATGGTTATGAGTCTAGTGATGTCCAACCAGCAATAGCGGCCAACAATTTCGAGATTTAGTCTAGTATTATCCAACTTGTAGAAAATTCTGTTCAGTTCCATGGGTTACAAGACGAAGATCCTAATGCTTACATCTCACGATTCCTTCGTATCTGTGCTACCTTCAAAATCAATAACTGTTTTGACGACGCCATTCGACTAAGACTTTTTCCATTTTCACTTTAAGGCCGAGCCATCGACTGGCTTGATTCACATCCGCTTGGTTCCATCACCACATGGGCGGAAATGCCTAAGCAATTCCTTTTGAAATATTTTCCACCCGATCGCACTGCCAAACTAAGAAGCAACATCACAAGTTTCCGCCAAGACAATGATGAATCATTACACGCAGCATGGGAGAGATATAAAATGAATCATTAATGAAGAGGCTAATGCAACCTAAACATCCAAAGTCTGCCGTGCATGCTGCACAAGTGCAATGATGAAGAATGCTTAGGAAGTCTCACACATGCAACAGAAATGTTCTAAGTGTTAAATCTTCCAAAGCCAAGACCAATATCTTCCGAAGCCAAAGATGAAGTCTTCCGAAGCCTCAAAGACAAAGTCTTCTCAAGCTTCAATTTATGAATACAGATTTCTTCCGAAGACTTTTGACACATGCTTTATCTGATCTACTTTTCCATAAAGTTGGACACCTTTCCGCTGTATCTATGTAAGGTCACCAACTTACATGAGATGGTGAAAAGGTCCATGCATTTGGTAACTGTACATTGAGGTCTTGAGTCTGTAACTTTCTACTTCATGTACTTTATCCTTTTTGTAATAGATAAGGATGTGAGCTATGGCATGTCATAGTCACTAGTCAAAAGGCAACCTGCCTTTTGACTCTACAATTGATTTTGTTTGTGTCTAGTCAATTGTATCCATCTAGCTTTCAAAGTATAGCCGGCTGTAGGATGTAGTATAGGTATCTCATGTTCTTGTATTTTTCTAATATGCTTTGTAACACTTGTAATAGAACATAGAGAAAGCAATATATTGCATTCTTTGTTAGGATCAGTGATCTACGTTTGATTGATTAGAGAGTATAGCAGTGGAATTCTAACAATGAATTAGCCAATTCACAAGAACAAAGAGATATTCAATGTAAGGATAAAAACGGTTATAGATAGAGAGAATTCTGCAGATATATTTCATTCAATATTCGCTTTCGTGGTAACGGAATGTCACAATTACAATTAGGTCAACACCTCTTATATAAGAGATGTGACGTCTGCTGATGTCACTTGATAGTGACATCTAACAGAATTTATCACTAACTACTGATAGTTAACACAACTACTGAAGATGTCAAACAGCTGACATCTTCTTACAAAAATGCTAAGTGTTAACTATTATTACAACTACTGAAAAGAAACTACTGAAACTATAACACTGAAGAACATACTCTTCAGTTGTTTTACAAATACTGAAACAAAGAAAACTACTGAAAGGTAAACCATCACAACTACTGAAGAAGACCTCTTCAGCTGTTGTGACAACGTCTGATACTTTGGTCTTCAGCACTTGTGTCTTCAGACTTTGTCTTCAGCACTTGTGTCTTCAGACTTTGTCATCAGCACTTGTGTCTTCAGACTTTGTCTTCAGCACTTGTGTCTTCAGACTTTGTCTTCAGCACTTGTGTCTTCAGACTTGTCTTCAGCACTTGTGTTCAGACTTTGTAATCAGCTGTTGTCTTCAGCTGTTGTGGTCTTCAGTAGTTGTTGTAATGTCTGTGGGACTTAAAGGTTTTTCTGATCCGGCTCATTGTCTTTTGGTCCAACAAACTCCCCCTGAACCAATGCAGCCAAAACCTTTAACTTTATTGAGGTCCCACTTATTGTTGGCAGAATGGTTGGTCTTTTTCCTTCTTGATCAGTTGAGAAGATGACCCATATAAGCACTGGCCTGGAAATGAGTCTCTGAAGATTTGGTTGGCAATGTACGGATGGGAGCTCTGTATTGGGGAATTGGACACTGAGCTGTTCCCCCATCCATGAGACTCACTTCCCATGTATAAGCCTGTAGGATTCTCTGGTGTATGCTCTGAGAAACATAATTTGTTCTTCCATGGTCAGGTTCTCGGCTTCACCATCAAACAATCCTTCACGCCCATACAGCTCTGAGATGTACTTGGCCTGTTTACCATTTTTGAGCTCAACTGTTTAATCTGTTTGTATGCAAACTCATCAGGATGAGTCCCTTCAAGTAACAGTCTGAGCTCATTTTGTTTGAAGTTCTCAAGCCTCTTGTAGACTAACCCCTTTTTAATAATTCTGTCTCTAACATCTTTTGGGGTGGTTGTTTAGTCTCATAGGCCTTCTTGAAGTCTTCTACAATCTCCCAGGGTGATACTACAAGGACCACTGTGATCTCTTCATCTACAATCCTTTTGACTTGGCCCTTGTATCTCGAAGGAATGTCTTTCTTTACAATCCTGTGAGCCACCCTAGGATCAGGCCATACTCTCACCTTTTCCTTCTGATATTGAAATGTGTTGGCAAGGGTGTACAACCTCAGAGCTTCTTCTTCATACTTATTATTGATGACGAAGCAGCATAAGTTTTGTAATGCTTTTCAGCATTTCATCATCATGAAGCTTTTGCTGCTGTTCTTCTTCAATCTTTACTCTCACAGCTTCCATATGTGAGGTGGGAGTGATGGGCATGGGTTTGGCTTTAGCCAATGTTAGGACTGCAGACAGAGGCAGCCTATCTTCTTCCACATCATCCTCTTCTTCTTCTTCTTCTAGCCTCAACACCCTTCTCTTCTTCTTCTTAGGTGCATCATCGGCTGTTGGTTTAGATGGTAAGGGAGTTGGTTTGTGGGTTGTGGTTATGGTTGTTTTGGAGAGGGAATGTTGACAGGCTGAGTTAGCATTTTGGAGATGAGTGTTGCTTTTGAGTATTTGGCTAGCTCTGTCCTGCTCCCTGCTCCTGCTTCATTCAAAGCTTCAATACAAGTCCCTTAGTATATGCTTCAGATGAACAGATCTTGGTGGTGATTGCCAAGATACTGTCCCTGGACCAAGCTTTGATTTCAATCATTGATCTTCCCAGATATTTTGCAATAAATCTAATCATGATCTCAAGCCTTTCTCTTTCTAACACTTCATAACTTGCCCATCTATTCTGGATTTCTTCATCTCTAATCCTCGAATCTCAGAGTCAAGTTTATCGGTGTCATGGCCTTGCCTAAACAGCTGATCAATGATGTTGTCCATTGATCTGCTGTGTTTGGCATCAGCCTCTTTTATCAGTAGCTCCAAGGCTTTCTCTTTTTCCTTCTCTTTATCGGTCTCCACATTCAACTCCAACTCTTTTCCACTACTATCCCTTCTGTTTCTTTCTCCTTTTCTTTCTCCTCTGTACTCCTCTTTCTTTTTGCTTTCACTGACTTAATCTCCCCCTTTTTGGTTGCATTGGTTGCAAGGGGTTGATTGCCAGAAAGTTGTTTGCCCACACCCTCCTCTATCAATGGTTGTATTACTGAGGAAAGCCTCTCATCAATGGCTTTGATCACATATGTCAGTGATTATGGGTGTGATGAGAGGGAGGGAATTTTGAAGGATAGCAACTAGTTGCTCAGGAGGGTTCTGTTCCTGAGAAATAGTGCCAGAAGCAGAGGCAGGTGGCTGAGTTGTTGGGAGTGCTTAGTGTTTGGGAGACCTTCAGATGAAGGTGCCATCTGTGAGGTGGTAGAGGCAGATGGTCTTTGTTCCTTAGAAGTTTTGGCAAGCAGCTCTTTGAGTCTGCTCACCTCCTCTTCCAGGATGGTGTTTTGGGCGATTACATCGTAAAAGAAGCCCAGGTCATCATCAGTAGATACTGAATCACCTGACCTCCTAATAGGATCAGGATGAACATGCACTAAGTGTAGCTCAGTTGTAGCATGTGCCCCTTTGTCTTGGAGCTGGGGACTTCCTGCCTCAGGACTTTGTCCGTCATCAGCAGTTGCCTCTGGTAAGGTCTTAGTAATGGTACCAACTACAACCTGATCATATGCTAAAGCAGGAGAAGTGGCAGCCTCACCAGAAGTTCCAATCTTCATTGCTACACTAGGAGAAGGAACATTGTAACCCCATATTGTGGGTTCTCAGCTGCACTTGGTCCTCCCTCTCAATGGTAGAAGTATTATTGGTATCTGGGGAGGGGGTGAGGTGCAACTGAGTCAGCACTTGTGCAACAAGTAATGTAGGACTTTGGGGGGCGGTTGCATGGGGAGATGGGGTAAAAGCAGTGTGCACCTGGGGAGAATGGTGCTCTTCAATGGCAATCTCCTCAAATGAGGAAGATTCCAGATTGGTGGGTACCCCTTCTGTGGTTGCTGCAGGCTCCTTTTGAGAGGAATCTTGAGCGGCTGTGGCTGGAGAGTCCTTATATATCCACTAGGGGGTTATAACCAGTGGATATAGCCTGCGTTTGTGTTGCAGGGGCATCCTCAGGGGACTCATTTCCCTGAGTAGCTTGTTTGGTTTGTCTTTTCTTTTTAGTGGTTTGGTGGGGACTTTTGATTTGGAGGTGGTGGCTGTGGGGTCCAGCTGCGTGGGTTTGCGCAGCCTGGCAGCCATTTTGAGTGATTGGTCAGAGTTGTGCCGGAGTATACTTCAGGCAATAAAGCCATAGCAAGGACTCCTAGGCCAACAAGTCCCTCAGCTTGAAGCTGGTTTGCAATTATGGCCATTATGAACCGAGGATATAATATCCAACGGTTAGCAGTTTGTTTTTGAGCCATATCCTTGAGCTCTGAAAATAGTATTTCCGAAAATTTAAAGGTTGTTGCTCAAGGATGGAGTACATTACCTGCTGCCAGCTTGTAGACATTTGATCCCAAGAGGAAGTCTTAGGAGCCAAACAGACATTTACCATGTGAAATATGAGACGTTCAGCATTATGGAAATGTTTCTTCAGTATGGGGAGGCACTAAGGTTTCCCTGATATCCATGGTGGGCAAAGGATAAATCAGTTGTGCCCTTTGGATATCCAGCAGGAAAAGTGGCATCATCCAGGTGTAGGTTTGATGAAGTATATCGGGAGTGATGACCACCTGGTGGTTGTTGATGACCGACCGGAAGAGACTCTGTGTTGTTCTCCCTAGTGGTGAGGGTGACGTTATCCAAAACTGGTTAAGGGATTCGGCATGAAGGATTGGATTGAGAAGAAAGGCCGTTTTGTAGGGTGACTGGACCATAAGATCAATAGCATTATCGAACTTAGCCCAGAATGGCGATTTGGTGAGGTAAGCTACACAGTTGTGTGCGCGGTTTGAGTTGCATGGTCGCCATTAATGAGAGAGAAGTTTTGGAGAGATGAATGTTAGGTTTGAAGAAGATGAGGCTCTGAAGGATTAGGTCAGGGATATTTATAGGGTACGGGTTAGAAAACGACTAAAGGGTTTGGTGTTAGTCATCAGTAGTTTTAAACGACTGTTGACATGGTATTACCCTTTCAGACGTTGAACAGCTGAAGTCATGGTTTTAGGCATTAGCAGTTATAAAACTACTGAAGACCATGGTTTTGACTTCAATGATTTGTGAAAACAACTGATAACTTGGTATTAGTCATCAGTAGTTGTGAAACTACTGAAGACATGGTTTTGTCATCAGTTGTTGTAAACAGCTGATGACTTGGTATTAGTCATCAGTAGTTGTGAAACTACTAAAGACATGGTTTTGTCATCAGTTGTTGTAAACAGCTGATGACCTGGTATTAGTCATCAGTAGTTGTGAAACTACTGAAGACATGGTTTTGTCATCAGTTGTTTATAACAGCTGATGACTTGATATTAGTCATCAGTAGTTGTGAAACTACTGAAGACATGTTTTGTCATTAGTTGTTTAGGATGAAACAGCAGTTGTAGAAACAACTGAAGAGAAAGTTCTCTTTAGTAGTTTTCGTCAATTCATAGCCTTTCAGCTGTTTCATACTGTCCTCAACACTTACTCATCAGACACTTTGCATCTGCTTTTCAGGTGTTTCATAGGACGTCAGTACTTATTTGTTTGTACTGATTTCAGTAGTTGTAACTACATCAGTAGTTGTAACTACATCAGTGGTTTAGAACAGATAAAGTACTTCGTACTTGTGAGGCATTTAGCCTTCAGTAGTTATAAAACTACTGAAGTGAAAGAACTCATCAGTACTTATATGTGACATGGTTACCAATGATCACCAGAGTACTTATTACTGAGATCATCAGTAGTTGTCACTTACTCTAGCTGCAGCATACCAAGCCTTAACACAAGGTTTTGGAAAGTAGAACTATCCAAAGGCTTAGTAAAAATATCTGCAAGCTCATCAGCACTAGGCACAAACTTAGGATCAATCATACCTTTTTCAAAACAATCCCAATAAAGTGATGTCTGATCTCTATATGTTTGGTCCTAGAGTGCTGGACTGGATTTTTGACAATACACAGAGCTGAAGCACTATCCATTAATAACGCGTCTTAGTCTCTGTAATGTCATAATCCAGAAGTTGGTTCTAAAGCCAGAGTACCTGAGAAGTGCAACTGGCAGCAGCAATGTACTCGGCTTCAGTAGTTGATGTAGCAATAGATGTTTGTTTCTTACTCTGCCAAGAAATAAAACAGTTGCCTAGGAATTGACAACCACCAGAAGTTGACTTTCTAGTTAACTTGCACCCTGCATAGTCACTATCTGAAAAAGCAACTAATTTGCAAGAGTGTCCAGTGGAATACCATAAACCTAGAGATTGTGTACCTTGCAAATATCTAAGATTCTCTTGACTGCAATCAAATGAGACTCTTTAGGAGCAGCCTGAAATCTAGCACAAACACATGTAGCAAACATAATATAAGGTCTAGAAGTGCTGTTAAATACATCAAGGACCCAATCATACATGTGTAAAGTGTTTCATCAACAGCTTTACCTTTCTGATCTGCATCCAGTTGTGTGGTGTTGCACATGGGAGTAGAACAGGGCTTGCAGTTTTGTAAATCAAACTTATTCAAAAGATCTTTTGTATATTTTGACTGATGAATAAAGGTTCCATCAGCCTTTTGTTTAATTTGCAAGCCTAGAAAGAACTGTAATTCTTGCATTGCACTCATTTCAAACCTCTTTTTCATTAATGTGTAAAATCATCACACAACTGGGGATCAGAGGATGCAAAAATGATATCATCAACATAAATCTGAACAAGTAGCTTATGCTGATCCACCTTCTTAATGGAGCCTCTAGTGAAATTATTCTTAAGAAGAAAAGTGGAAAGTGTTCATATCAGGCTCTAGGAGCTTGTTTTAACCCATAAAGAGCCTTATCAAGTTTATACACCCATTCAGGATGTTTATTATCCTTAAAACCTGGTGGTTGACACACATAAACTTCTTCCTTTATTTTACCATATAAAAAGGCAGTTTTGACATCAATTTGAAAAACTTTAAGATTGTGGAATGCAACATAGGCTAAAAACAATCTGATTGCCTCTAGTCTGGCTACAGGGGCAAAGGTTTCATCATAGTCAATGCCATCTTCTTATGAAAACCCCTGTACAACCAGTCTAGCCTTGTTCTTAACAACGCCCATTTTCATCAGTTTTATTCCTAAACACCCATTTAGTGCCTATTGCACACTTACCTGGGGGAAGAGGAACGAGTTCCCACACTTGTTGTTTCTTGAACTGAGTAGCTCAAGCTGCATGGCTTCAACCCATCCATTGTCTCTCAAAGCAACATGGTAGTTCTTTGGCTCTAGCTGACTGATGAAGAGAACATAGAAGCAGAAGTTAGACAATTGACTTCTTGTTGAAACTCCAAATGCATGATATCACCATAATCAAGACATTGGTGATTCTTCAGTTCTTGATAAACATGAGATCTGTGCAAGTGTTTGTAGGACCTTCAGCAGCAGTAGATGTTGATGCAGACTCTTGAAACCAAGAATTAGATGGTAACTCAAAAGATGTAGAGGAATCAGAGATCTCATCAGCATTTGTTGTGGATGGAACTGCTGAAGCTACAGGAACATCAAATTTAGCAGACACAGGCAGTTGGTCACTAAACTTGAATAGGTGAGTATTGATATTATCATCATCATCATCAATACCACCAGGTGGAAGACATGCTGCAGAAGATGATTTATCCACATGATCTGCAACAGCTGGAGGTTGATAAGGAACATATTGCAGTATTCCCAAATCAAACAACTCCACAGGGTTTTGTGGAATCTTGTCCATAGGAGATTCATTAAACTTCACATGCAAAGTCTCTTCAACTATCTTTGTTCTACAGTTGAAGACTCTATATGCCTTGCAAGTAGATGAATAACCAACAAAATACCCTGCATCCACCTTAGGATCAAATTTTTGGAGTTGATCCTTTGTGTTGAGAATAAAACAGGGACACCCAAATGCTTTGAAAAATGAAATTAGAGGAGCCAAGTGATGGAGAACTTCATATGGAGTCTTCATCAACCTCTGATTTACTAAGGCTCTATTCTGCACATAGCAAGTTGTGTTAACAGCTTCAGCCCAAAAGGTCAGTGGCAAACCAGAGTCAGCCAACATGGACCTTGCAGCTTCAATTAGGGTCTTGTTCTTCCTCTCCACTACTCCATTTTTTTCTGGAGTCCGTCGGATGCTAAACTGCCTTTTGATTCCCTTTGAAAGATAGAAGTCATCAAGTGTATGATTTCTGAATTCAGTTCCATTGTCACTCCTTATACACTTGAATGAAAGGGAATACTGCTTCTCAACATACAACACAAAGTGAATAATCTTCTGAGCAACCTCATCCTTTGAATGTAGAAAGAAAGTCCATACAAATCTGGAGTAATCATCCACAATTACCAAACAGCATTTCTTCTTTGCCATGCTTATCACTCTCACAGGACCAAATAGATCCATATGCAGTAATTGCAAGCAGGCAGTGGACTTAGGCTCTTCAATAGGAGGGAATGAGACTTTGTGCTGTTTTCCTTTTAAACAAGCAGTGCAGGTTTCATCACAGTGGAACTCCTTTATTGGTAAGCCTCTGACTAAACTATTGTGAATCAGTTGATTCATGTTTTTGAAATTAACATGACCCAGCCTTCTGTGCCATAGTTTAGATTCTTGAGGAGAGGCTTTGGAAAATAGGCAAGGATGGCCTCTGAGATCTATTTTCTTGGAAAGATCTAAGGCATATACTCAACCTGTCCTGTATCATCCAACACCTTATCAATCAAATGCAGAACTTTGGATGACCGAATCCTACAGTTCTGACTGGTGAAAAGAGCAACATGGCCTTTATCACACATTTGACTGACACTCAAGAGATTGTACTTGAGATTTTCCACATGATTAACATCATCAAACTTTATTTCTCCGTTGGAGACAAAGCCGTTTCCAATGATGTAACCCCTAGCATCATTGCCAAAAGAAACAAACCCCTTCTTTCCTTGAGAGTAGTCATGAAGAAGAGAGCTGTTCCCAGTCATGTGCATAGATCCCCCACTGTCTACATACCAGATGCTACTTTGGCATGTTGAAGAACCCTACAATTATAAACAATCATTAGTTTTGGAGACCCAAAACTTTTTGGTTTTGGGCTGTTCTCATCAACAGATGGTAAACTAACAGGTTTGATGGAAACAACAGCCTGAGAGGAAGAATATGGTGAAGAAGAGGAATCCTTTGGCTTGGACCTCCTTTTCTGTGGTTTCAACATCGGAACATCTAATTGGTTAACTCTTCCCAATAGATGTTGAAACATCATAACCAGCTGTGTCTGATTTTGTGATAAAGCTTTCAGCTCATCAGACACATTGGCATTGGAGTTTGATAAGTTCCTATGTTGCACCTTCTTCTTTTGAGCAATCTCAGCTGTTACCTGTTTAACCCCTTCCTTTCTTGATTTCTTTATGGACTTAAGGGTTACAGGATTTGATGTTGCTGATACAAATATGGCCTCAAACTCGGTTTTCATTTTAACCATTTTCTCTTTAATTTCCTCTTTATGTTTGAGTTTGGATCCTCTTTTGTACCAACAATCATCTGTAAGATGATTGAACAAGCCACATACTTCACATGGTTTCTTCATCATCTTATGTTGATCATCAACTAAAGAGGATGAAACTACTGAAGACTTGCTCTTCAGTACTTTGAAAGCATTGTTTGCTTTCTTGACTTCCTCTTTAGTAGTCTTCAAACTCTTTCTACTGACAGTTTTCTTCTTTTCAGTACTGACAGTAGTTGGAGTTTGAACTTCAGGTGTTAAATCTTGCTCTCCAGTCCTTTCAAGACTTTCAGAATTAACTCCTGAGTTGATCAACTCTTTGATCATGTGAGTGTCAGCAGTGGAACCATCAACATCAGCTGATAGGTTCTGAGAGGGCTTAGTGCTGACTTCTACTTCTGATGGTGCTGTATCAGAAAGTAGATCACATGATGAAATGGATTGGTTATTGCTCTCACCATCAGATTCTATCTCTGCTCTGGGAGTAAAATCTGTAGGTGGAGCAGTGTGGTTATAACCAATGCCAAACTTCACATTGGAAGCAGATTGCTTACTAAGAAGCATTTCAAAACCCTTGCAAGAATTTACCCATCGATCACACTCTACCTGGTAGTTGCAAGTGTATCCTTGAGATCTTTATACTTCTCTAGAAGTATCTCTTCCCTAGCCTTATCATCAGTTATTTGGCATTTAAGTTTGTAAATCTCATCATTCTCTCATTAAGCACAGACTCAAATTCAGCTTGCTTTTGGAAAATTTGTTCTAGCTCAATGTTTGTTGATTAAAGCTACATTTGCTTCTCTAATAGATGCAAATGCGGCTATGCATGATTCAAAACATGTTTGGCGTTTGCCTCAGAGGATACTTGTGATACCTTTGGTGTAGAAGCATTAGAGGATGAAGTATCAGCAGAATCCAAAGCCATAAGTGCTAGATTTCCAAAGGGATTGTCACCACCATGTTGACCAGCACCAGTGAACAGTTGTTCATGACCAGACAAATCATCTGGTAAACTGCTCCAGTCAACAACTCCTGGGGTGAAGAAGCTGTGTTGTTGAGGTTGAATTTGTTCATGAGATTGGGAAGGTGAGGTTCAGGCAATGCTTGTGGTTGTTGTGAAATGGGAGCTTGAACTGGATTAGACTGAGGCAAGTAATAGCAGGGAACAGGATATGACATTGGACCCTGGGGGACAAAGTATGCAGGAGATCTAGGGTGTGAATGATGACCAGAACCAGATCTAGGGTATGTCATCTCCCCATCTTCCAATCACATCATTGGGTGGAGGTAAGACAGCATCAGGAAAGCCCTAATCATCATAAGAGTTCAAGGACAACAAGAAGTGTTAAAGTTTCAGACTTTGAACTGCTATGAAGGTCGGGATTTAGTCAACATGCCACTTGTCAATCCAAGCAAATCAAGACAAGCTGACAGGCTGGCTCAAAGAATCAAAGACAGGATCACTGCAGAGTTCAACTTCAGAAGGAAACTTAGACAATCAGGCAATCCCATCGGTCAACTAGATGTTAAGGCAGACCCTAAGATTAGTTTCATAGGGGAAACCTTGACTGAAGGCCCAAAGGCAGAACCGAGAACCCTGTCTCATCATCATTAACTGCTGTAGAGATTCACACTCCTTTTGACACACCTGCTGGTGAAAGTACTTCTCAACCACTCTCTGGCCAGAGCTCAGAGGCTGCATCAAGCAATGAAGGCCAAAGCTCTCTCCACCTCAGTCACAAAGGTCTATGAGTGACAAAGGGAAAAGAAAGATGACATCTGAGGAGATTGAGGAGGAGGAGAGAGAGAGGAAAAGGAGGCTGAGGGGAGAAAGTTCCTCTACTGAGTGTTCAAGACTCATGGAGTCTGCTATCAGGGCTATCCCCAGGCCAGATACTTAGAATGATGAGTTAAGGGCAGTCAGGATAAATTATCTACAGACAAGGAACTATGACATAGACAGTGTCATTTCTGTCCCCTTAGATGAGTTGAATGAACTGGTTGACCGGGAAAGGTCAAGGGAGAAGAAGGAGGCAGAAGATGCAGAGCTTCTAGTATAAATAAAAGAACAGAGAAGACAGAAAAGATTGTATAAACATGTGCCCACCCTCTCCGTAGTTCAAGAAAGTCCTGCACAAGAGGATGTGGTTCAATAAGAACCTCAAGTAGATAAAGAAGAAGATAGGATCAAGATGATCAACTACATGAGTGCCACAGGCCTCTATCAGGCAGAAGCACTTCTTCCCTTGTCCTATGACAATGTTGAGTTTGAGTACTTAAAATAACTTGAACTTGAGATAGTCAAGGACAGAAAGACAACTAAGAAAAACTAAGGGAAGAAGCTACAAAATCAAGAGCCATCATCCAAAAAAGCATGAAAAAGTCTACTGACAGGCAGAGGATGATGAGCTTCTTGAAGCTATATGGATTATCCGAAAGGAGACTTGGCCCCATGTCTCAATCCACTATGGATGAGCATATTAGGGTGATCAAACAGAATATCAAAAGTGGAGAGCTCATTTACGTACACTCCACTCCAAGTCAAGCCCCACCTGAAGTGGAGGTTAAGGTTGAACAACTAGAGACAACACAACCTTGACCTCCTTCAGAAACTCAGCAAGCTTCATCTTTTGATCCATAGCAGGGTCAACCTCCCTCTCCTTCTGAGCCTGAGAGAGAGGAACTCCCAACTAAGAGGATAGCTTCTAAACCAAAGCCAAAGAAGAAGAAGACTGCACCCTTTTCTAAACCCCAGGATGAGTTAGAACATCTTGATGATGTGCAGCTAGAGGATGCTACATCAACTCCAATTCAAACAGCTCCTCTAGCATTAGGAAGACCCATCTTGTCTTGGACATACACCACAAATCCAGAAAGATGGCATGTCATTAGAGATCAAGGCACTAAAGACATTTACACATGGCAAGATATGTTTCAGTTGCCTCTCCATGATCTCTTTGATATGAGAATACATTTTGACAGTCTGAAGGATCCTAATCACCTTATGAAGAAAGGAATGGTGATCATCCTAATGAGAACTGTTGATATCTGAAGTCTACTAACTGTTTTGGTAGCATCAGCCTAGGGGGAGTTGTAGAGATTAATGAAGAGGCTGATGCAACCTAAACATCCAAAGTCTGTCTTGCATGCTGCACAAGTGCAATGAAGAAGAATGCTTAGGAGGTTTCACACATGCAACATAAATATTCTAAGTGTGAAATCTTTCGAAGCCAAGACCAATATCTTCTGAAGTCAAAGATAAAGTCTTCTGAAGCCTCATAGACAAAGTCTTCCAAAGCTTCAACTTATGAAGACAAATTTCTTCAGAAGACTTTTGACACATGCTTTATCTAATGTACTTTTCCATAAAGTGGACACCTTTCTGCTGCAATCTCTGTAAGGTCCCTAACTCACATGAGTTGGTGAAAAGGTCCATGCTTTTGGTAATTGTACATTAAGGTCTTGAGTCTGTAACTTTGTACTTCATGTACTTTATCCTTTTTGTAATAGATAAGGATGTGAGCTATGGCATGTCATAGTCACTAGTCAAAAGGCAATTTGACTTTTGACTCTACAATTGATTTTATTTGTGTCTAGTCATTGTATCCAGCTGGCTTTCAAAGTATAGCCAGCTGTAGGATGTAGTATAAGTATCTCATGTTCTTGTATCTTTCTAATATGCTTTGTAACACTTGTAATAGAGCATAGAGAAAGCAATATACTGCACTCTTGAAAACCATACACTTGTGTCCTCTTGTTCTGTCTCTTATATTACTTGTGTTCTTAGTGTCTTATTATGGTTAATCCAGTGTTACTGTTTGATTAAGTTTGGTTTATCTCCTCTTTGTGTTGTTGTGTTGTAATTGACCCCCTTTACCGGTCCTGCATAAAAGTCTCCTTTGGAGATGCCCAGATCACGGACTAGATCTATGGTTGCAGTGTCAAACCTTTTACGATGCAATCAGCAGAGCCCACAAGCAAGCGGTAGACCAAAGTGCGGGAGGAGATTTTGGAAGTGTCACACCAACAGAAGCATACCAAGCCTTAGAAAGAGCAACTAAGAAGAGCTTTGCCTACAATCCCTTAAGGACCAAACCCAGTTCTAAAGGTATTCATCAAGTAGACTCTGAAACCCTAATTTTAGCCAAATTAGAAGGACCAAAAACATGTGGAATTCACACAAGACCAACGAATGCCCACAAGGCATTATGGTAGTTGAAGATGTTGACTACGTAGGAAAGCGAATATTGAATGAAATATATTTGTAGATATTCTCTCTCTATAACCGTCTTTGTTCTTCATTGAATATCATTTTGTTCTTGTGAATCGAATAATTCATTGTTTGAATTCCGCTGCTATACTCTTCAATCAATCAAACATAGATCACTGATCCTAACAAGTGGTATCAGAGCAAGGTTAATCATTGATCGATCAAACAATTGATCATTGAAACTGCTAATTGATATTTGTGTTTGATTGAATTAGCGCATTTGCAAGAACTGGTTATAGATTATTGAATTTCTGCCGCTTTCGTTCATTTATTTTGACATCTTCTGGTTCAATTGGTTGTTGCGTTTTTGTTCTAAATCTATTTTAGCTTAACTGAATTTGATTGAATCTGAGATGACGACTCCTTCTAATGATCCTCACAATACCGGTTCCTCAACCAAGCCTCCGATGTTGGTTAGGATCGAGTATAACATATGGCAACGAAGAATGCTTCATCACCTGTCTGTTAACAGTTCAGGTTGTTGGACATCTGTGGTACATGGACCACATAAGCCTATGGTGAACAATCCGGAAACCAATCAAATGGTTCCGAAGAAGAAGGAACAATACTCTGATGAAGATCAAAAACTATTTGAGATTGATGCTAAAGCCCATGGAATTCTGGCCATGGCACTGCCTAATGAAATGTATTCAGGGCTTATGCATCATGAAACTGCTCATGATCTCTGGAATGCCCTGAAGGAACAATTCGGTGGCACTGATGAGGTCTTAGCAAACAATAGAGAGATCCTTGCCCAACAATATGAGACATTCTCTCATAGAAAAGGTGAGACACTGACTCAACAGTTTGAGCGCTTTTCCTGCTTGATATCTGAGCTGAAAATGGTGAAACAGGAATACACCAATAGCCAGATGAACCACAGATTCCTCAGATCACTGCCTGAGAGATGGGACACATATACTATTGTCCTACGCTCCAGTGCAAATCTAGAAGGCCTATCTCTCACCCAACTTCATGGGAAACTGCTTACATTTGAAAGAGAGATAGAGCAGAAGAGGAAACTGTCCTCATTAGGAAAGCTCACTGATGACTTTGTACCAGGCAATACTGCCTTGGTTGGTCATGAGTCAGAATATGCTGCATCTGAAAGCAATTATGATGAGCATATAGATTTCTCTTCAAATAGTTCTGATCATGCATTTGTTGGTATTGAGAGTCATTCTGGCAGTAATAGTGACAATTTATGCTTCATCATGGATGATCTGAAAGGAATAGTTGATGATGATCTAGAAGAGATGGATATTTTGAGCCAAATGGCACTGATTAATATCAGATCTCAGAAGTTCTATAAGAACTGGCAGGAAATTTCCTGGACTCTCTGGCAAAACCAAAGTTGGTTTTGACAAGAGTAAGTTGAGGTGTCGCAAATGCCAAAGGCTAGGACACTTTGCAAGAGAGTGTAGATCAACTGGATCTAACTCTTCTGCACCCTTTGTGACTTTTCCTAGTACTAGTCCACAAAACAGAGGGCAACATCCTGCTGGTTCTGGTCATTATTCACATCCTAGATCTCCTGCATACTTTGTTCCCCAGGGTCAAATGTCATATCCTTATCCCTGCTATTATGTGCCTCAACCAATTCTGTTCAAGCTCCAATTGCACAACAACCACAAGCATTGCCTGAACCACAGCCTTCCCAATCTCATCAACAAACTCAACCTCAACAACACAGCTTCTTCACCCCAGGAGTTGTTGACTGGAGCAGTTTACCAGATGACATGTCTGGTCATGAACAACTGTTCTCAGGTGCTGGTCAACACGGTGGTGACAGTCCATTTGGAAATCTAGCTCTTATGGATTTGGATTCTGCTGATACTTCATCCTCTAATGCCTCTACACCAAAGGTATCACAGGTATCCTCTAAGGCAAAAGCCAAATTATGTTCTGACACATGCATAGCAGCATTTGCATCTATTAGAGAAGCAAATGTAGCTTTAATCAACAAGAAAATTGAGCTAGAACAAATAATTTCCAAAAACAAAGCTGAATTTGAGTCTGTGCTTAATGATAAAAATGATGAGATTTACAAATTGAAATGCCAAATAACTGATGATAAGGCTAGGGAAGAGATACTTCTAGAGAAGTATAAAGATCTCAAAGAAACCCTTGCAGTTACCCAGGTAGAGTGTTATAGATGGGTACAATCATGCAAAGGTTTTGAAATGCTTCTTAGTAAGCAATCTGCTTCCAATGTGAAGTTTGGCATTGGTTACAATCACACTGCTCCACCTACAGATTTTACTCCAAGAGCAGAGGTAGAATCTGATGGTGAGAGTGATAACCAATCCATCTCATCATGTGATCTACTTTCTGATACAACACAATCAGAAGTAGAAGTCAGCATCAAGCCCTCTCTGAACCTATCAGCTGATGTTGATGGTTCAAATGCTGACACTCACATGATCAATAAGTTGATTAACTCAGGAGTTAATTCTGAAAGTCCTGAAAGGACTAGAGAGCAGGATTTAACACCTGAAGTTCAAACTCCAACTGTTGTCAGTACTGAAGAGAAGAAAACTGCCAGTAGAAAGAGTTTGAAGCCTACTAAAGAGGCAGTCAAGAAAGCAAACAATGCTTCCAAAGCATTGAAGAACAAGTCTTTAGTTGCTTCACCCTCTTTAGTTGATGATCAACCTAAGATGAAGAAGAAACCATGTGAAGTATGTGGTTTGTTCAATCATCTTATAGATGATTGTTGGTACAAAAGAGGTTCCAAACTCAAACAAAAGAAGAAATTAAGAGAAAATGGTAAAAATGAAAACTGAGTTTGAGACCACATTTGTATCAGCAACATCAAATCCTGTAACCCTTAAGTCCTCAAAGAAATCCAAAAAGGAAGGGGTTAAACAGGTGACAGCTGAGAGTGCTCAGAAGAAGAAGGTGCAACATAGGAACTTATCAAACTCCACTGGCAATGTGTCTGATGAGCTGAAAGCTTTATCACAAAATCAGACACAGCTGGTCATGATGGTTCAACATCTGTTGGGTAGAGTTAACCAACTAGATGCTCCTATGTTGAAACCACAGAAAAGGAGATCCAAACCAAAGTCCCCACCAAACCCACCAAAAAGAAACCCAAAATGGCTACTCAAGGAATTGAGTCCCTTGAGGATGCCCTTGCAACACAAACGCAGGAGATATCCACTGGTCCAAACCCCTAGTGGATATAAGGACTCTTCCAGCCATAGCCGCTCAGGATTCCTCTCAACAGGAGCCTGCAGCAACCACACAAGGGGTACCTACACATCTGGGATCTTCCTCACTTGAGGGGATTGCCATTGAAGAGCACCAACCTCCCCAGCGCACACTGCTTCTATCCCTTCACCCCATACAACCGCCCCTCACAGCCCAACATTAATAGTGCACAAGTGCTGACTCAACTGCACTCCTCACCCCCTCCCCAGAAACCACTTACTACTAGGAACACCTCTACCATTGAGGGGGAGGAACACAATGCAATTGAGAACCCACAGCACAGGGGTTTACCACTTCTATCTCCTGGTGTAGATAAGGAGATTAGAATATCTAGTGAGGCTGCCACCTCTTCTGAATCAGCACATGATCAGAATGAGGCTGGTAACATTGCTAAGAACTCACTAGAGGCAACAGCTGATGATGGACATTGTACTGAGGCAGGAAGTCCCCAGTACCAAGCAAAAGGGGCACATGCAACAACTGGTCTACACCCAGTGCATGTAAATCCTGCTCCAAGCAGGAGGTCAGATGATTCAGCTTCGGCTGATGATGACCTGGGCTTTTTCTACGATGTTCTTGCCCAGAACACAATCCTTGAGGAGAAAGTCAGTAGGCTGCAAAACCTACTTGACCAACTCTCACAAGGAAAAAGACCATCTGCCTCCACCAACCCACAGATGGCACCTTCAGTTGAAGGTTCCCCAAACACTGAGCCACTCCAAACTCAACCACCTGCCTCTGCTTCAGGCCCTATTTCTCAGGAACAGAACCCTCCTGAGCAAATAGGTGTTGTACTTCAAAATTCCCTCCCTCTCATCACACCATAATCACTGATATTGTGACTAAAGCCATTGATGAGCGGCTTTCCTCAACTTTACAACCCTTGATTGATGCTGCTGTGCAAAAGACACTTTCTGCGGTACAAACCCCTTCCACCAATGCATCCAAAAAGGGGGAGAGTACTGCAGTGAAAGAAAAGAAGAGGAAAAGAACATAGGAAGAGAAGGAAGAGAAGCAAGCCCAAGAGGAGGAGAAGAAAAGCAACCACTGCTCACTTAAAAGCGAAAGAAAGGTGATGAGGATCAACCTACTGCTGAAGACAAATCCTTGGAAGAGCTGGTAAAAGATGCTGATACTACACATAGCCGATCCATGGATAAAATAATTGAACAACTCTTCAGGCAAGGGTTTGATACAGCCACATTGGATAGTGAGATCAGAAGGTTGGAAGTGCAAGAGATTCAAACCGATGGGCTAGGTATGATGCTCTTGAAAAAGAGAGATTGGAGATAATGATCCGCTTCATTGCAAATACTTAGGAAGATCTTTAATGGAGATTCGCGCGGGACCAAGGACAGTATTCTGGCTATAGCCACCAGAATCTGTCTGTCTGAGCAATTCCACAAGGGGATTATTGTTGAAGCCCTGATGAGGCTGGGGCTGGTAAAAGGTTAGAAATGGCAAAACTTACAAAGGTGAAACTTACTACAAAGATGCTGGATCAACCTTCCCTTCCACCCACTCAAACACTGCCTACCCCTCAAATCTCCAAACCAATCTCTAAGCCCAAAACCAAACATCCTCATTCTTCAAAACCAATTCCTTTACCAACCCAACCATCATCCAGTGATGCACCTAGAAGGAGGAGAAGGGTGCTGAGGATGGAAGAAGAAGAAGAAGAAGAAGAGGATAGTCTGCCACTTTCTGCTGTTCTAAAGCTACCAAAACCCAGAAGTCAACCCATGATCACACCTGACTCTCAAAGGGAAACGGTTAGAGTCAAGATAGAAGATGAAGAATAGCAGAAACAGCACGATGAGCAACTACTGAAGATGGTTGACAAGGAATTTCCTCAGTCATCATCTATACAAGCCATGAAAGGGCATGCTCAGAGGCTGTACACTCTCAAGCACACATTTCAGTATCAGAAGGAGAGAGTGAGAGTATGGCCAGACCCCAGGGTGAGTTCTAGAATCCATAAAAGAACTATTCCACACAGATACAATGGCCAGGTTAGAAAAACAATAGATTCTACCATCATGTTGGCCATTGTAGTCTCACCTTGGGAAATAATTGATGAATTCAAGAAAGCTCATCAAGCAAAGATGACTCCTCAAGCTTTACTAGAAAACAAGATGATCAAAAAGGGGTTATTATATAAAAAGCTTGAAGACATCAAGAAGAATGAGCTCCAGTTACTCCTTGAAGGCACCCATCCTGATGAATTTGTCTATAGGGAGGTAACTACAGTGGAGCTGAAAAATGGCAGGACCATGAAGTACTTATCTGAGTACTATGGTCCAGAGTTCTTCTTCGAAGGAGGAGTAGAAGAACTCTCCAAGGAGAACAAGTTGTTCTCCTTGAGGCCTATGTTCGAGAGTCATACAGACTCATTATGGGGAAGTAAATCTCATGAATGGGATAACAACTCTGTGTCCAGTTCCCCAAAACAGAGTTCCCATTCATACCTTGCCAAACAAATATCTGAGATTTCTTCCCAGGCCAGAGCTTACATGGTCATCTTCTCTACTGATCAAGAAGGAAAAAGACCAACATTTTGCCAACAATAAGTGGGATAATAAATAATTTAGAGGTTTTGGCTGCATTGGTTCAGGGGGAGTTTGTTGGACCAAAAGAACCAATGAGCCAAGATCAAAAAACCTCTAAGTCCCACATGGTATCACAACAACTGCTAAAAGCTTCATCAGCAGTTTGATAAGTGCTGAAGACTTCAACAGTGGAAGATCAAGTGCTGAAGACTTCAACAGCTGAAGAACTAAAGTGCTGAAGTACAATAGCTGAAGAACACAAGTACTGAAGCTGAACAGCTGAAGAACACAAGTAGTGAAGCTGAATAACTGAAGAATACAAGTGCTGAAGCTGAAAGACCAAAGTACTGAAGTACAACAGCTGAAGAGTTTACAAGTGCTGAAGATCAACAACTGATGTACAAAGTCTGAAGACAAAGACTGAAGACATCAGCTGATGATATCTACTGAAGTCATCAGCTGATGAAACATCTGAAGGTCAAAGTCTGAAGATCAAGTACTGAAGCGTCAGTAGTTTGTCACAACTGCTGAAGAGTACTTCTTCAGTAGTTGTGATATCAGTAGTTTTATATTTTTAGTTTCAGTAGTTTTGTAAAGCGACTGAAGAGCTTGTTCTTCAGTCGCTGTAGTTTCAGTAGTTTTATATTTCTCAGTAGTTGTAACAACTGATAACACTTAGCATATTTTGTAAGAAGATGTCAGCTGTTTTGACATCTTCAGTAGTTGTGTTTCAGTTGAAATAAATCTGTTAGATGTCACTATCAAGTGACATCAGCAGACGTCACATCTCTTATATAAGAGGTGTCGACCTAATCATAATTGTGACATTCTGTTACCACGAAAGCGAATATTGAATGAAATATATTTGCAGATATTCTCTCTCTATAACCGTCTTTGTTCTTCATTGAATATCATTTTGTTCTTGTGAATCGACTAATTCATTGTTTGAATTCCGCTGCTGTACTCTTCAATCAATCAAACATAGATCACTGATCCTAACAAAGTTCAATTTTAGTAATTTCGATGTTGTTCGTATTTTAATAATTAAAACCCCTTTAAAGTGTCTTACACAAACTTAAATCTAGAATCCAACGTTACATTTAAATAGTTGTTAGGTGACATTTATCCCATTATTTAAATTAACAAGGTAGTCAATGTTTTGACAATTGCAACCCTTTGCAACTTCTAGGGTATGGGATCGTCTTTAAAACATCATATGTATAGTCGGCATGTTTATCCCATCAACACCTTTGTAAACCATATTGTAGGTGATCCATTTAACATGGTTTGCAAATCAAGTTTCCCTACTTGCACACACGTGTGAGTTTTCCAACATAAGTGGTTAGGTGATCTTTATCCCACAAATATGGTATCCCCACCTCAAGTCACAAGTTCCCTCAAAACGGTTAGGTGACTTTTATCCCATTAAGAGTTTCCAAATGACTCAAGTGTTGTGCAAAAGGATGGTGTTAAACTTTTTAAAAAAATAAGTTTTCATAATCTTTGTTTTGAAAACTCTATGCACCTTATATATACGTGCTTTCAAATACAAGGTGCCCTATGGTTCACTAATATTAAAACCTCTTTTATTAAAACCATTAATCCTTTTAATAACCTTTTATTAACCACTTAATGATAAAGAAACATCATAAATTCAGCTTGTTAAGTTGTTAATGAGTTTGTAATGCATATCCAAATATCAGCCAAACAATCAAATAACAATCATCCAAACAAGCATAAACATACAAACATGAGTGCATAACCATAGCCACCTAGTTGACCACACTTGTTTGCCATCACAAGTGTTGTCATAAGGTCTTTCCTAAGGGTTGAGATGACACATCAAAATGTGTCCATGAACTCCTACTTGAATCCACATCCAAAACTTCAAGTGTCCATGTCTTTTGTGTCCTTCTTTGAGTCTTCATCTTGAGCATCTTCTTTTACAAAATCATATCCTAATACAATTTTTCTAATAAACGAAATGCACCTAATCTATTTATTACATAACCAAATGAATAAATAAATTACAAACCAAAATACAAAACACAAAACTACAACCCTTACAAGAATCAAAACCAACATGACATACAACAATCAACCAAAACAAAACACATAAGGCCAAGGCTATGTTAGGCACCATAAAGAGAAACATATTCAACATCCAAGAACAACGATGAACCCCTTATTTCAATCCAAAGTTTCATCCAACATAAACTAGAACTTTAAGGTTGTTCAAACAACACAATCAACCATTTGATGTAAATCTTTCAAGGTTTATACTAAAGCATGCAAGATTAAACCTTTAAACATAAGGGATTCATACATCCACAACAAAACAGCCCCTAATGGGTTGAAGAGGTCCATGAAAACTAACTTTTCAAGACCTTTTGAAGCACACATTCCATATAACCGGCTCTAGATGCCATTGATGGGTTTTGCAACAAGTTAATCAAAGCAAGTTAAACAATTTTAAACTTGTAAAATGCAGCAGAAATATGAATTAATCATGTTGTTAGATTCTGAAATTTTTCACCATTCAAAACATAACCAAAACCCAAGAATGTGGATCATATAAATATATGTGAAAAAGTATGCTATCAAACCAAATATCAACCATAGGATATTCAAAGATACAACCTTTCTTGCACAAGATGTTGTAGATGTATTAGAAGAAGAAGATGGTGTTCTTGAATGTTCAGCCCCCAAGAGAGAAAGCCTCAAGTAGTGATACCCACAAGCACTTCCAAACACCAAAACTCTACAAATGTACTATCAAAGAAAAACGAATTTTCAGCCTACTTTGAGCTTCAAATCCTAAAATTCTGCAATGATATTGAGAGAGTTCTTGCTAAGTGTTGTAAAAGAGAAAAGTGTGAATGATGGAAGAGTGTTGGAGAGGGGAAAGTATTGCAAAGACCAATACTAAATGGCTGGTCCCCAAGGCCTTTTGAGCGGCCGAATTAACCCATGCAAATGGGTTTTCCCCCTCATTTTAATTTTATAAAAAGTTACACTCTTAACCCTTATTTTTATAAAATTAAAACCTCTTTTAATTTTATAACAATAACACACTTTTATTTGTCATTATTTAACCAACTTAAATAATGAAACAAATAACTTATCATGAACAAATTATCCACATAATGTTGTTCGTTTACAAAAGCAACGTTTCTAGAAAAACCCATTTTCTAAATTGGTGTCGGTATTTATTTGTTTGATCCTATCAACAAATAAATATTAATTGGTGTTTGTATAGCTTGTTATTGGGTATGACCTGATTGGATAATGACATACTAACCACATCAATCTTGTATGTGTCTTGGGCATATGAGGTCCAACACGTGGCACCTGTACATAAGTTTTCCTAGATTTTTTTTACAATTTTTAGGACCTCACAAGCACAAGCACGGGGCCGTGCCTCATGAAGCACGCCCCCATGTCCCTGAAAATTTTTTCCACGATCTCCGCTGACAACTCTGGAACGTTGCAGGTCGAATTTAAGACGAATTCTGACAAGCACGTGGCCGTGCCTAGCCATGCACGCCCCCGTGTTCACTTTCCACGATCTGTATATAAATACCACACTTGTTCCATTCTTTCATCAAACTCATTCCTGATTAAAAACATCTAAAAAATGAAAGAATCAAGCCACGGAAGTTCCAACTGGAATCCCGTGAAGAAACCGCGTTCTAAAACACGAGAGCCAACGACTCAAGAATATTTCTTCAAGCTACATGAACTTATCAAGCAACTGACTGAAATGAACCTTGTTGCATCCCGATGCTTAGCTAAACTTATCCAAAAAGTTCAACAGACGAGCGAGGAACTCATTTCCATTAACCGGCAGCTTGCGGAATTAAGCAACCGCACTTCTCACTGTCCCATCCCGAACCATCCACAGGAAATGTATGGATGTTTCTTTTAGAAGCATTTCGTGATGTGTTAAGTGCGATGTTGTTGTGTTAAAGAGTCTGGTTTTGCTATTTCAGATTCTCAGTTTTTAACGTATCTGAGGAGGCATGCCCCCGTGTTCGATAAAAGATGACACAAGCTGACATGTTTTAGCCTTTTTGTCCTGTTCCCCATCAATTTTGCATGATAAAAACCGACTTCATTGCCTTAAAAGTTTGTATCTACCTCCATTTTCACCTTATTTTGCAATTTTTTCTTTCATATTTTTAGTGTTCTTTCAAGAGTATTTGATCAAGAGGTTAGTATGCTAATTCCTATGATTATGATAGTCATTTACATGTAGTTAGGTGATTAGGTCTCTAAACAACCAAAATCCTAGAAATTATGTGTAAAGACTTGTTCTTAAACGTATTATGAAATGATGAATGCTTCAACCTACTTGTTCATATTTATTCTTGTAAGTAGATTAATGTTAATTGGTATGTTTAGTTAGTTTTGAGTTTGTTTAGTTAGTTAATTAGTTTGTTTTCTTTTATTGTTAACAAGACTATCTTCATAATTCGTGGTGAAATTTTTGTTAATCATATTCAAGAGTTGCCAGGTGGTATTAAACACAAAATATATTTTTGGGTATCTTGAATTATTAACAAGTGGTTAAAATGTTAAATGTATAATCTTTGATTTTTAAAGCAAGAAAATGTTAAACCCATGCTTAATCAACGGTTTACAAACACAACCAAGCATTCTCGAGTCAAGATTTCATGCATTACCATGTTAACCGCACCCCCACATTTCATAAGACGCACCCCAATGTTCAACATTTTTCCTTGGATGATAAATTTTCAACTATTTTTGAACATGAGTTGATTCATTATGATGTTATGTCTTGAAAAACACATGGTTTTCACTAACATCATGAAACTGCTCAAGAAAATTGTTTTGTCTAGATTAACTTATTTTTAAAATTTCAGGATCATGGATCATCCCTACTTACATTTTGAAGGGAGCCGCGAGAGATGGTGTCGTGATAGACATCAAAGACTGCTACAAAGGGTCGAAAGATCCCACTTACAAGCAGATGAACAAACACTAGCGGCAGTCGGACAACTAGAAAGATACAATACATTATTGAGTCTTGAGTGGAAGCGTTTATTCTCACAAAATAGACCTTCCGTTTATGAACTAACTTTTGAATTTTTAGCATCTTTCAAATTTAGCATGAAAGACTCTGACCCTTGGGATAATAATGCAGTTTCATTCAGACTTGCTGGACCTTGGCACAAAACATCCATTGCCTTGTCCGGTGTCTATCTCGGGATCTACACGGAACAAGAAATGGAGGAGGAAGCAATATCTGGAATGCCAGCGTACCATACCTTCCCGGACGAGGAAAGTAAAGACGCGCAAAGTGTTGCAATGAGGAAAGCATTTTGGGAGTGGATTGGAACCGGAGGGTTCAACTCGAGTAAAACAAAAAGTAGTCACATACGAGACCCACTGCTGCGATACATTCATCGGTTACATAGTCATTCCATAACAGCTCGTGGTCGAAGCAAAGGAGTTGTTAATTTGAGGGACTTGTTCATTTTATATTGTATGGTCAATCAGTTGCCATGTAATATTGGGTATTTGTTTTGTAATATTTTTGCTAGGAATGCGATTGCAGGTGCTCCAACACCCATGTTTGGAGGAAGCTGGATTTTGAACTTATACGAGAGCTATGGTTATAACACTGAAGGAACCGTAGGAGTGATGACGGGACTATTAGACTTGAGCATTTGCACAAGTATGTACATGGTGACGAGCCTACCAAATCGGCAGCCGAGATTCATGGAAAAGAAGGGACAAATCTGGGATCCGGCGGATCCCGAAGAAATAATTATTGACCTTGACATGCCAATACAGCCAGAATGAGCCGGAGCTGGATCTTCAAGTTCACATACAAGGGAATTCCCAACCATGTTAGACCTTTATGAGTCAATCCAAACCACCAGCGACCATGCAAGGCGATCATTTGAATATGCCCAACGAACCTTCAACCGAGTCGAAAATCTGCATTCCTGAGTCGATGACCTGAGCAACGATGTCACGTACATAAGAAACCGAATGTACCATGAGTGGGGGCCATAAATCCCTTGAAAACAGTATCATTTTCGGGGCCCCGACATAGTTGTTTTGTGCCAATCTATCTTTTAGTTTATGTCATTTTGTTTTTTATTTTGTGTGTTTAGGATTTTAATGCTTTCAATAAATTGGTGACATTTCAGGTGATCCCGAAGATTCTACCAAAGCAATGGCAACCAAAAACAAGTGACAAATACAACATTTTTAGGGGAGTTATTTCATTACCCCTTTCTCGGTCTAAGATTATGTTAATCATATTCAGGACAATGTGAATATTAAGTGTGGGGATGGAGTAATGCATTTGACTTTGCTAAAAAAGTCCAAATTTAAAAATTTTAGGAATAGATCACTTAACAAGAAATTTTTGTGACAAGAAACCAAAAATTTCAAATTATTAAAATAGATTTATAATTTTTGATAAATGAAATTATAAATATACATTTTCGGAAAATAAAAAAGTAATACATGACATCCAAATAAAATTGAAAATGTTTTTGTTTTGATATCCTTAAAAGCAATAATCTAATCTAGTAAAGTATTTAATCATGTAAAATGAAACACTTTTACCCAATTCCATCCATATGTGAGTTTATTTTTGAGCCTTAAACAGCTTTTGCAATTTGCAATTCTATTTTCATTCTGGATTTAATTGAGGGTGCCTTATGATACGTATGATTAGAACTTGCTTTGGGTATGCATTTCAAAACCTTAATTAGTATTTGTTGCATAAAAATAAGTTAGGCACTAGGTGACCTTAACGATTTGAGCCCCAACCATTTTCTTTAATATTCCTTACCCGAACGTCAACCCTAGTTAGCCCCGTTGAGCTTAAACGTGTTTATCTTTTAATCACCCGAACCACCAAGTCTTAACCAAAAATCCTTCAACAAAACCCGTTTTCGTTAAAGACATGATTTGGCTTAAAAAAATTGTTCTTTTACCGGCAGACCTTAAAGAACCGAAATGCATTCTTTTGATTTCAATTTGCTTTGTTGCCTTCATTACACAAAACCGGGACTCCCCCCGGAAATCCGCGAGCAAATTTTCAATCTCACTTTCGATGCAAGAAAGAAATGGAGAAAAAAAGGAACAAGTTCCGCCATTTTGTGGGATTTCAAAAAGTGCTATAAAGATACGGGCAAAAAGATATGAAAGATGCCCAAACTGTGGAAATTGGTCCCATAATGGAAGATGCAAAAAGAATCAAACTGAATCTCAATAAGAATACACAGAACTAATCTGATTGGGTGCTATTAGGCTTCAAGTCGAACGATCCTTGAGAAAGGAAAGTTTTGTTCTTTGGGTAAAAGATAAAGTACGGTTCTTGAAAGCAAATACGGTCTTGACAATATGACCTTAAACGAGTCCTCAAGTTAGCATATCCCTTCTAGCTTGAAGTATTGTATGGGGAACCTTTTATTGCTTTCCTTGTAGTATATGTTAGAAAAAATAAGCCAAGACCGTCATCTTTAACAATTAGCCACTTTTTCTAAATATTACTTACCCGAGCCCGAGCCAAGTACAACCCATCAAAGACCTAATGATTTATGCAAGTAAATATCTAAGTAGTTGGATATTTAATCCCTTAACAAGCATATGATTTCACACGTATTCATACTAGGCAATTGAGTGTATTAGTCATACTTAATCTTTATTATGAGTCCATATATTTAGCCAAGTGTGAGTGCATCTTGTGAGAAGTGTGGATTTTAACATGATAATAATCTTTACCAATCAATCTATTACTTGCTAGGATATCATTTTACATATGCTTGGAATATTTATATTTGGATGAAAATAATGTTTACTTGTGTATTTCTCAAAGACATGTTTATAATTTGATTTATTTGGTTTTTGGTGGATTTGTTATTTTAAGTGATTTTTGCTTGAGGACAAGCAAAGTTCAAGTGTGGGGATGTTTAATGTGCTCCAAATTATACATAAAAATCCTATCAAAAGCACATCAATTATTCCTTAATACCTTCCTTAAAATGATGAAAATGTACTTAAAATGTTAAAATGTGTTTTCAGGTGTTTAAAAGGGCAAGTTGGACAAAAGAAGCATATTTAGCAAGAAATTGAAGTAATCCAAGCTTTGGAGTCAAAGCATGGGGCCGTGCCTCATTAAGCACGCCCCCACGCTTTGCCAGAAACACACCCTCGTGCTAAAATAACACACCCTCGTGTTTGGACATCTAATAAGACAAAAAGTAATGTTCCTTAGAAGTAGACACGGGGCCGTGCCCCATGAGGCACGGGGCCATGCCCCACCTCTAACACGGGGTCGTGCCCCAATTAGCACGGGGCCATCCCTGACACAACCTGCATGTACAAGCCGACCAACTTTCGTAAGCATTGTACTAGCACGGGGCCATGCCTTTTAGGCACGGGGCCGTGCTTAAACACTCTAGGAACCCTATAAATAGAAGCCTAAGTTCACCATTTTTGGTAAGCTTTGGTGGGAGAGTTACTCTGCAGAACTCTCTCGGGAATCAAGACTTCAAGGTCATCTCGAGGCTTGGGAGTTGCATACAACACTTGGAAGAAGTTCAGGATCGTCTAAATGACATCCATTTTGGATTATCAGTTTGATTGTTCCATTTCACTGATGATTACATATCTATCTTCTTTGTTATCTATTGTTATGTTTAAGCTCATTATGAGCTAAACTCTTTTTATCATCCTAATCGGATGAAACTTATGTAATTTGTGATGAACTAATGGTGTGATAAATATTGTGTTAATGTTATGGTGGTCTTGGGAAAAGTATTGATGGGTAGCATCTACATTTGAACGGGAAGTTATAAATTTTTGGTTTATGACTGTGATTGTCATACAAAGTTGAAAAACCGTATGATTAACTTTCATTTGTGAAACAGGTCGTCATCATAAATCCATGGCTAATGAACTAGAAATGGTTATTAGAAATCATATCAGTTTAACCTTTTGATCATTTGTGGGATCCCTGTTATTAGTTTGAGAAATATTAAGTAATTGTTATGATTCTCTAAAATTAATGGTATGTTAGGAAGGAACTTGATCAACTCTTTTTTTAACATTAAGTTATGTTTTCGGAATCATATGTCAAATAGGTCACAAAAGATTTACCTACATTACTAGGGTTTTGATCTAAGCAGTAAAACTCAACCTGACATGATCCTAGTCACTACGGCACCAGGATAGACGAGAAATCACGCCAGCTCATCTTTATAAATGTTAACACAATTACATTAATCCATATCTTTAATTCACACCACCAATTCTTCAGGGTTACATAAGTGGAGTCTAATTAGGATGATAACTCTTATTCCCTAGTTTTATATCCAAATGCTTCAAATCATAGTTTACTTTTGTTTTATCATTGATGTTAAACCCTAAAAACATTTCCAATGCAACTTATCATTTTCTTTAACAAAGACCAATTCTGATAGTCAAATCGTCAAGTTTGTTGAGTAGGCTAGGTGTGTCGACGGATTGAAACTTAGTTCTTACCAACACTATATTACCACATGACAGGTACACTTGCCTTTTGTGTGTGTGGTTTAGTATTAGTAATAACCAATTAAAACTGAATTTGTGAGATAATTCTTTATTAAAATATATATACTATCTGCACCCCATCATTCACCTCCATTGTCCTTTTGTTCTTGATAGCCTCCTGGTTGGTTGCAGCTGCTTTACTACTTGCAGCTAGCAACTTCCTAGTGGGGAGTCTACCTTTCCTTTTAAGCTTCTCTAACCTTTCTTCCTCTTAAAGCTCTTTTGCAGTCATCTTCCTCTTTACTTTGATGTTTTCGAAAGTGCTAGACTTTGTAAATTCTTGTGCAGAGGTTTCAGGTTGGGAGGTTATGATTGGAAGCTATTGCACTGATGTTGCTTGAGTGAGGGATTAGTTGAGAAAATCCTCTCTATTCACCTCAAATGCCAGATCAAGGACTGCATCTATGATGATTAGATCATCCGATAAAGAGAATAGTCATTCGGTAGCTTCCATCTCAGGTTCGAAAGATTGCATTTGTTCTTCCGAGGCTTTGACTTCTACTTTGGAGGTCTATGGAAATGCACTTTCTCTCCCAATGTTTCAGTTGTTCGACCATCGGTCCTTGTTTCTCCTTCAAAATCATTCTTAGGTTCAACAAACACCTTTGGTTGACCAATTTCTTGGAAAGTGATAGAGGGTGCATTCAGCCTCTCATGCTCTACAACTCCAAAGTACACCACAACCAAGTCTGGGCTTGGCTAATCAGTAGAAGACCCCATTAGGAATTTGGAAAATAACCTGTTTAGATCTTTGAGCATTCTTCGGGCCATTTGTAGGACAATTGGAGTAGGGTCGGGAAAAACTGTTGTTAGATGAGCATGGTATCTTGAAGTCAAAGTAGAAAGAACTCTACTCTATAGTTCCATCTTTATTTGTCTCTGGTTTCCCTTGCCTATTGATTTCTCTTTCAGAGACATCAAAAGGCATGGTTGTTGTAGCTTCAGTCTTAGAGATGTTACCACTGTCCTAAGGACCCAATGAGGATCTTTCAGTAGTGGTAGCTGAATCTACATGAGTCCCCTCCGCATTATTGGGACTCAGCTCAGTTAAGGCTTGCTAATGGGGGCTAGCGATAAGAGGTGTCTTTAGGTGTTGTTGATCCTTGGGAGGGTGTAGTGGATGAACTTCATTTCCTTGAAGAGACATAACCTGCTCATCAGTTCTATTCAACAGGTTAGTAAAAGATATAGAGGTTAAGCATAATGACCTAGAGCTTTTTAGCTATTTAGGAGAGTAGAGAGACTCATCATGAAGGGTTTCAGCTTGGGTTTTAGGCTTATGGGAATGAGACTAAGGAGACTCATTACCCAAATTAAGGTAAAAATGAGGATGATGAGACCTTAGACTGAGTGAGAGCCCTTGTTTCTACTCTAGTCTTTTTGGTTTGAATAGATAGGACTTGTTCAATCAGAGTAGATTGAACAAGGGTTCATTTGGGGCTTCTTTGGTATGTGATTTTGATGGGGAAAGATTGTATATTTGGCAGTGTGAGAGTGGTTGCTAGTGTGGGTTCATCACCTGTGGGGTTAATAGGGATGTCACTAGGAGCAATGCACTCAATCGTACCTGGAAGAAGTGGAGTCCGTCTTCCGATAATATTGGTGGACATCTTCTTTAGAATTTTGAAGATGGCCGACCTCATGTGAGGGAATGGCAGAGCAGTTGCACAGATAAGCTTGCTTTGGTCAAACTCACAGTTAATGAAGTACTAGATGACCGGGATACATATAGAATAGTTCCCTTCCAAGGTTGCCCATCAAATTGGTCAACACAAATCTAGAGTAATTGAATCTGAGGCCTCTTACCAACCCATGAACTAGGCATTCTAGTTCGTATGGATTTGATCCTATCCACCTGACTTGTTTGACAAGCAGTGAAGGACAATGTGCAGCAGGAGCTTCCACTAGTAGAAAAAGTTGAACTTGTAGACTGTGGACATGCTAACATCACCACCATATCCCATTGAGGTATATGTTTCATCAACATCTGTCCTGGGGAACTCTGTAGGAGAACGTTCATCATGGAGCTCGAGATGCTCCCCGATGAGCTATTTAGATATGATCAACTATTGATCACAAATGCTTGACTTAATACCCTAACACCATTATGGGTTATAATCTATGCATTGCCCCAATAGTCAGCCATGTGGTTTGAATACACAGTGGGGTTGAAAGTTAGGGCTGTGAAGTAGGTTAATTGGCTTAGAAACGAGATGATTTCATAGAAGACAGCATCCTTGGATGAATCCAAGAATGCAATCTGATTGTGTTGGGGGTTAAGTGGCATTGTTTGTGAGAAAGGGAATAAAACTTGAAATTAGGTAAAGTGAAGGTAAAGAAGCTTTTGGTAGTAGAAGCGATAAAAACATTTAAGTGAACGAGTCGGAAATATGTAAATGAATGAAAGCGGCGGATGGATAAAGTGAAAATATGGTTTGGGATATGATGTGACAGGGGTGGTAAGGTAAAATCTAGTTCAAAAAATTCTGACATTATTAAGAAAATCTTTACCTTTTACAGTGTGGGGCCCAAAAGATTTTCGTTGCACAGAAAGGTTCTCTTCCAAGTATAAATCACTTTTCAAGGTAATCTTTTTTCGAAGCGAAAATTACTTTTACAGGTAAATCTCATACTTCTGAGTGTAAAATTTCCTTTCGAATGAAAGATTCAGAAGCTTCGGAAGTAGATCTGATATAGTATCAATCGCCTTTTCCTAGACTTAAAGCTATCCGAGTAGAAAATTTCCCTTGGAGGAATTTTTCTTGAGAAGATATACTTGATATCTTCCAAAGGTTAATTCCTCTTCGGAAGAATTTATTAAAAGAGTTCAAAAAAGTCCTTTTGCCACAGGGCTTAGATTGTTTTGACAAAAACAAGACATATTATTAAAAGGTTTTCGATAAGAAATAGACTAATCAATGTTTATCATCACAATAGCTGTAATAAGATACTTAAATATTTGTTCATAAAATGCTTTGGTGAACAAATCATCATATTGTTCATTTAAATCAACTTTGATTAGCTTAATCATATTTTTCTCATGAATATCTCTAATGAAATCATACCTGATATCAATATGCTTTGTCTTGGAGTGCTTGATTGGATCTTTAGTAATTGAGATAGCACTATTATTATCAATATGGATAGGAGTACTCATGAAGTAGAATCCATAGTCTATCATCTGGTTTTGAATCCACAGTAGTTGAGCACAGCAACTTCCAGCAATGTATTTAGCTTCAAGAGTTGATGTAAAGACACAAGATTGCTTCTTGCATTACCATAAGATGATCCTTCCACCAAGAAAGTGACATCCTCTCGATGTTGAATTCTTGTTGATATTGCAGCCACCATAGTCACTATCAAAATAGACATAGAGATTGAAATTGTTGTTCCTTAGATACCAGAGACCTAGTTTAGGTTGTCCTTTGAGGTATCTAAGGATTCTCTTGGCAGCAACTAGGTGAGACACCTTTGGAACTGCTTGATATCTTGCACAAATGCATGTTGCAAACATGATATCAGATCTACTTGTGAGATGCATCAGAGACCCAATGATCACCCTATACTAATATTGATCAGTATCCTCCCCTCGGAGTCAGGACAAAGGTTGTGTTTCTGGGTATGGGTGTCTTTGCTGACTTATAATCTTTCACATCAAATATTTTATAAAAATGTCAAAGACATACTTAGATCGATTGATAAAGATCCCTTCCTTCATTTGCTTCACCTGAATTCTAAGGAAAAAGTCCATCTTTCCCATAGAACTCATCTCAAACATCTTTTTCATGATGTTCTCAAAGTCTCTACACATTTGGCTATTTGAAGAACCAATTATGATGCCATCAACATAGACTTGGACGAGCAAGATGTCTTTCCCAGGTTTCTTATGAACAAAGTATTGTCAATGGTACCTCTAGTGTAACCATTCTTTAGGAGAAATTGAGACTGAGTCTCATACCATAGCCTAGGTGCTTGCTGCAGCCCATAGAGAGCTTTATCCAATTTGCACACATAGTCAAGTGTTGTGGGTCTTCAAATCTTGGAGGTTGTCATACATAGACCTTCATATCTATATCCCCATATCGAAAGACACACTTGACATCAAGGAGGTAGACATTAAAATTTTTGGATGCAGCATAAGCAAGAAAGACCGTATCTGCCTTAAGTCTTGCAACTAGTGAAAAGACATCAGTGTAATCAATTCCTTCCTCTTTAGTGTGTCCTTGAACTACCAGTCTTGACTTGTTCTTGATAATCAAGCCTATATCATATCTCTTGTTTCTTAAAACCCATTTGGTGCTATTGGTACTTGACCAGATGGTAGCAAACATAGGTTCCAAACATTTTGTCTCTTGAATTGAAGCAATTCCTCTTACATTGACTCAACCTAGCTCCTATTCCTTAAGACTTCTTTTACTTTCTTGGGTTCCATCCGACGTAAAAAGCATCAGTACAAGCAGACGTTCCCATTATGAGTCTGCCCCTTTGTTCTAACACCTTTAGAGACATCTCCAATGATGTTCTTAGCTGAATGAGTGTTGTGAATCCTGAGTGTAGGAATCACCTCCAGTTGCAAAGATATATCCATATTGGATATATTTGTCTCAGGATCTTGCACACTTGGACCAATTTTTCTTTCAAACTCTTTCAATGAGGACTGATTGAATTATAAGAAACACTATATTATTTGTTGGTTGTGAAGCAACATTAATTGTTACTTGTTCCTTTAGAATGCTACTTCTGTTATCTTGGTGTTGTATAGTTTAACCTGATAAGTTTTGAGGCTCACTAAGTAGACCACTAGTTGAAGCTCTACTGTTTCTTGAGATAGTGATACTATGAGAACTGATAAGTAAGGAGCTTGATCTTCAACAACTCTTGGAGAACTTGGAAACGGCCTGGGTAACTCAAATAGTTGATCATCATTAAAATCATTTTGAGTACATGTTCCAACTAAAACATTCTCAAGGTTTAGAGTAGTTTGGAAACAATTCTAAGTCAAAACTATGATCAGGGCCATTCCTCTTAATACAATGAGTGTGCTCATTAACAACAATGTTGGATGATTTCTCAAATTGCTGAGTGTGGTGTGGTACACCTGTTGGAGGAATATCAAACAAAGATAGCATCATCTAACTTTTCAGCAAATTTTTTAGATGTTATACACCCTATAACCGAAAGAGTTGGGGGAATATCAAACAATGATAGCATCATCCAACTTTTCAGCAAATTTTGCCAAATTTTCTTTTGTGTTAAGTGTGGTACACCTGTTGCCAAAAGACCTTAGAAAGCAAATGAACGGTGGCCTCTTGTTCCATAGCTCATAAGGGGTCTTTCCATGTGGCTTAACTACAAGAACTCTGTTCTGCACATAGCATTCAGTGCTGACTGCCTCTGCTGAGAATGCTAGAGGCAGTTTTGAATCGGCTAACATAGTCCGAGCAGCCTCAATTAGTGTCATGTTCTCCCTCTCAGCAACACCGTTTTGTTGAGTAGTTCTAGGAGCATTATATGTCTGGCAATCCCTTTGAGCTGCAGAATGAGTCAAGATCTTGATTCTTAAACTCAATCTCTTGATCACTTCTAATTATCTTAACCTTGTGATCATATTGATTTTCTATTTTAAGAATGAAAGATTTTAAAGTTTTAGCATTTTCATCTTTAGTTCTTAAAAAGAATACCCATGTAAATCTTGTAAAATTATCAACTATCACAAGCCAATATGATTTCCTTCCAATGCTCATTATACTTATGGGACCAAGTAGTTCGATGTGTGATAAGTGTAATGGAGTGGTGATAGAGTTAACAACTTTGGATTTATGAGATGCTCTGTGTTGTTTCCCTTTCAGGCATGCAACATCGTAATCATTGCAAAAAAAATCCTTTTTAGGCAAACCATGTACAAAGTTTGTTTTAACCAATTTATTCATGGTTTTAAAAATTGACATGACACATTCGCTTATGCCATAGTGTTGACTCATCACCATCAGCTTTGGAAAGAAACATGATACTTGACCCAGTGGGGAAGCAATGTTCATATCTAGCTTGTACATATCCCATTTCTTGGGAAATTAAGAAGCACCAAATCCTGAGGAATTGTAATCCCGGGTTTGAGGATAATGCACTCATGTTTTATGAAAAGCATTTGTTTCTTTTGATCACAAAACTAAGAAACACTTAAAAGATTATGTTCAAGCTGTTTGACAACGTGAACTTTGTTAACTTTTAACTTTGTGTTGGATATACTCCATCTACCAGAAATGTATCCTCTAGCCTCACCTCTAAATTGAACAGGGCCTCCATCAAAATGTTAAAATTGTTAAAGGAGAGATTTGTTCCCGGTCATGTGCCTTGAGCATCCACTATCTACAATCCATACATTGTTGTTCTTGTCATATGGATGTCCCTACACATAAGGTGAAAAAGTTAGTTTTTATTGGAAACCCAAGCCTTGTTGATCTTGGGCTTTTCCAATGATAAGGATTTTATTGAACCAAAATTTATGCATGGGGATTCAATTGGTATTTGGGAAGAAGAGGTTTGGGTTGTAGCATCTTCCTTGATATTATATTTAATCCCTTGTTGATCATGGAGGATGAGCTTGTTGAAGCTTGAGTAACATGGCATTCTTCCAAAGCTTCTTTCTTTTCGAAAGAAGCCTTCACCTCCTTTTCTTTTGAAGCAGTCTTCTTCTCGGAAGGTTTCAAAGGAACTCTCTTGTTCTTTTGAGTTCTCTTATCTTTGTCTTCTAAAGTCATTTTCCTTTCGGAAAGAGGAGTTTCTTCTGAAAGCAACTTTGCTTGAGAGAAAGCTTTCCCTTTTTCTTCACTTGAACCATATGATAAGGTCCAAACATGAAACCTTCTCTAAATCCTTCTTTCTTAACATTGTTTGCATAATATGTGCTAGCAGGATTGTAGTAACAATCTTTAGCCATGTGGTTTTCCAGAACACACATTATGTAGGCAATGTTAATCTTCTAGGAACTTGAGGGCTACTATTTCTTGCTTATCCTTTCATCATCAGCAGTCTTTCCCTTTTTCTTCGGATCCTTCTCCTAGATAGGTGTGCTGGTACTACACATTTTTCCAGGATCAGAAGTGCCTACCACCTGGAATCCTACTAAGATGAATACACCATTTTGTTTTGGGTCTATCTTCAGCTTAGACTCAGCTTCTTTCTTGGTAGTTTTCTTGGCTGCCTTAGCTAAGCTTCTTCTGGCTTTGGTAGTTAGGGGTTGATCATCACTAGTTAGAGGGGTTTGGTTTACCTAGTTCTTCCTTATGATGGTCTCCATAGTTTCATCATTCTTTGACTCTTAGGAAGTTGGGTCAGTAGGTGGAACCTCTTGCTCTTATGTACCACATCTTGGTTGCTCAATAGGCTCATACGAGTGTGGTGGAGCAATTTAATTAGTTCCCAACCCATCTTTGTTTTGATAACAAAGTTTGGAGTAAGAGAATGATGCAAGAATGGCTTGGAAGTTTTGCCTAGTTATAGCATTCTTCCTAGCTTGAGCCTTAGTTATGATAAGCTAGGCTTGAGCCTTAGACAATTTGGAGATTAAATCATTGATTTAAGTCGTGTAGTTTGTATGCTCATGTTTTAACAAGGACACAATTTTCTCTAAATCCTCAATTTTCTTTTGATAGTGAGATTCACCCTTTTAAAATCAGAATTTAAGATATTTAAAGTCTCAATTTTAGATTTAATTTCCATATAGTAGTCCTATTATAACCTAACCTTAGGAATAAAAGCTGGAGTATAAAGATGTTCATCTACCTGATTGTCATCTGTTCCACCATGAGTGCTAGAGCAGGATTCACATCCTATACCATGAACCTCCAGTCAACTTCTTGAGCCACAATAGTTGTTTCAGTTGACTTTCTAGTAGCTTTAGGTGTACTGGGATGTGTGGAGGCATGTGAGGTTCCTGGATTTGAGTTTGGAGCCTTACATTCCCTGGAAAAGTGACCAAGTTGGTTACAATTGTAACATCGAGCCTTTGTTTTGTCAAACCCAAACTTGCTATTTGTTGGTTTTGGAGAAACTGCCTTCTAGTTCTTTTCAAGAACTTCTTCGCTCGGTAAGTTAACAGAGCCATTTGTTGGACTATTTCCACATATTACACATCATTTGGGCTGAAACACTCTAGATCATCAAAGCAGTATTGATAGTCACTAGAGTGCCCATTTTTTGAGACAAAGGCATAGCTGTCCTGAAAAGAACTTTGCTGAGCCTGTTGAGACCTTGGCGTCTCGGGAACGTGGTGTAAGGCCCAGAAGACCATGATGGCTGTTGGGAGTACGTTAGGTACTACTGAGGTTGGGGATCCTGAGCCTTCAGCAAACAATAAAGTGTTGGTAGCAGGATGGCTTAAAGGTCTGCTCATCTGGTGGCCTCTCTTGTTTTCCATCTCTATACGGTATCCATCACGGATGCCATAAAGTTCGATCATGGTGATGGAGTTCAGGTTCTTTGTCCTATTGATAGAGACACAGTAGAACATCCACTCATTTGGGAGCGCACTCATGGATTTTCTTGAGAGATCTCTCAATTCAAGGGCAATTCCCACAAACTGAAGGGAAAAGGCAAGATCCATATACCTGAAGTATTGTTAGCTGAAGGTCTCTCCAGCAATGTAAGTGAAGTTCTCAAACAGTTGCCTTAGTGAATCTTTCTTGGAGTCATTGGAGCTTGAGTACATTTGAGACAATGCATCAAACAGTTTTTAGCTGACCTGCAGTGCTTAAAACCGATCATGGAGTTGAGTATGACAGTCATTAGAACTGTCATAGCATTGCTATCAATGTCTAGATTTTTCTGGTCATTATCAGAGTAGTCTTCCATTATTTTTTCTATCATGACACCATTTCTTCTTGGTGTTGCAACCTTTGTTCTGTAAGGACCATTGATGATAGATTCCCATATTTTACCATTTTGATATCTGATGAAGACTTCAATGTGTGTGCTCCATGATCTGAAGTTTTTTGGGGTGATGATAGGTGCTTTGGTCACCGTCCCCATCTCTAGTTCAAACTTTTGGTTGAGGGCCATTTTGTGTGTGGTGAAAGGCTATGGAAAGAACATGTTAATTTGAAAGGTAAGATCTCACAATCAGGATCGTTTTCTGTCACTAAACACTTTGTTTTTCAGTCAAACTCACTTAATCACACATGGTTTTATATGAAGCAAAATCTCTTTTAAGAGTTGACAATAATATACTAAGTAACAAGGAACCGAAGCATAAGGTACTTGTATATATTACTTCTCAACTCA
Organism: Flaveria trinervia; assembly: GCA_025506515.1. Taxonomy (NCBI): domain Eukaryota; kingdom Viridiplantae; phylum Streptophyta; class Magnoliopsida; order Asterales; family Asteraceae; genus Flaveria; species Flaveria trinervia. The sequence continues at coordinate 76,778,612 of CM046451.1, read as the reverse complement.
AAGTATTACAAGACTCTTACAAGCGTATTACAAGAGTTACAATGAGAAACTATATATATTATCTCCTATAGCCGGATATACATTAATACCAACTAGAAACCTATTACTAAAGCAAATAATACAATGCTAAAGTTAAGGTATCTTAGATAAAGTATTATCTAAGCCAACTAAAGTTGGTAACTATACTAACTGATAAAGGTGAATAGTAGAATAAAGTATAGTCAATTACATGGGCATGGGAAAGCACCATGCAGTATATCAAATATTTGCAGCAGACTGTTAGAGGGACCATACTTATGTCCACTGGTTCATAGCAGTGTCTTTCAAAGGTTAACAGGCTTTGGAAGAACAAGTTCTTCCGAGACGATTTATACTTCAGAAGAGACTACTTCTTCCGAGGCTGGAGGACTTCTTCATATCTTCATACTTCGAAAGTCATTGTCTTGGTTTCTTCTAAGTCTTGAACATCGGAAGAGGGGAGACTTAAACTTTGGAAGCTGGAGTTTTCCTTCGGAAGATTCTTCAAACATAATCTTTGAAAGTTCTGACTTTTCCTTCAGAAGAACTTCATTTACCTTCAGAAGTTCTTCTCTGTTGCTTCGGAAGTCCTTTATTAATTATAGCAAAATTGTCTAAGTGTTTGGTTTTGGTTGTACTAGCCTTTCTAGATCTAACACATTGATTTGGTGTGTTCTCGTAATGTTTCCACATCTTCATTAAATGATTTTGGATGTAATGTTGATGTTTCTAATGCTTGTGTTCAGGATGTTGTGAATGATTCTGCTATCGAGAGTTGTTCGGACCATTTAGGTATGGAGTACTAACTGATTTACATGTATACCAAACCAAATAGTGCGAAATCCTATTTGATTGGCAATCCAATCAGTGAGAACGCAAGTGTAATCAATCTAATAATGAATCAAAATGTTAAGAACGATTGCAAGATGATTAACTACGATCTATGAACATGGAACAAGTGATCTTGAATCTCTGGACGGCTGGGGTACGATTATGTGCGTAGGTATTCGAATTGTTATGTTTTTCCATGAATTAAGTAGTATTTATAGGCTAGGGTTTGTCATTCGTGCGACTGAACCATTAGTATGGTTCAGTCGTGCGATTGAATCAAACGATTGTTCCAACCGCACGACTAAAGCTTCAGTCATGTGACTGAGTTAATCTTATGTCTCAATCGTGTGACTGATCCAGTCTCCTGGTTCAGTCATGCGACTGGTCCATTAGCATGAAGTGTTCATGCGTATTGTCCATTACATGGTCCATTCGCATGAGAACTTCAAATGATTAAGTGTAAACACAATTCTCAACCATTTTTGACGAAGAACTATGTAAACAACCACAAACCTATATACTTAGCTCAACATGTGTTATCCTGTTGAATTCTTTATGCCCAAGACACATAGAACATTCATGTGGTTAGTACGTTATGATCCAAGTCGGGTCATACCCAATAACAAGCTTAGCAAACACCAAATAATATTTAATTGATGATATGATCATACAATTAAATAAATACACCAATTTAAAAAATGGGTTTTCTAATAAGTTGCATATGAGATTGAACAATTTATATGGTATTTTGTTTATAGATATTGTTTGTAATGTTATTTAAGTTACTTAAATAACATCAAATAATAATAGAGTGTGTGGAGTTATACAATTAAAAGTTAATTATATATATAACTCAAATTTGTGACTTGTTAATGTGTTAAATTGGGTTTAAAGTTTTAAGGGAGAAAACCCAAATTAAAAGGGGTATTCGGCCGCCCCTTGTGGTCTTTGCCTCTTTTAGTTTTCACATGAAGTCTTGGAACAAACAACTTAGACAACCATTTACCATCTTCTTCTCTCTCTCACATGCAAAAACCAGAAGAAAGAAAAATGGTTTTCTCCTCTTGTTGAAGTGATTCACGGCTGAAAGGTTTCCAGCAACCTCTTCTTTCGGTTTTTGTGCTTAAATCCTAGCAACAAGGTGTTTGTCTGTTGGACCAAAAGAACCAATGAGCCTGATCAGAAAAACCTCTAAGTCCCACAGACATCACAACAACTGCTGAAGACTTGATCAGCTGTTAGACAAAGTCTGAAGACTTCAACAGCTGAAGACTAAAGTATTGAAGACTTCAACAGCTGAAGACCAAAGTCTGAAGATCAACAGCTGAAGACTAAAGTACTGAAGACTTCAAAGCTGAAGACCAAAGTCTGAAGATCAACAGCTGAAGAACAAAGTACTGAAGATCAACAGCTGAAGTACAAAGACTGAAGACATCAGCTGATGACAACAGCTGAAGTTCAAGTACAAGTACTAAAGCCTTCAGGGTTTGTTACAACAGCTGAAGAAGCATTCTTCAGTTGTTATGATGGTTTCCTTTCAGTAATTTTCTTTTTGTTTCAGTATTTGTAAAACAACTTAAGAGCATGTTCTTCAGTCATTGTAGTTTTAGTAGTTTCTCTTCAGTAGTTGTAGTGATAGTTAGCACTTAGCATTTTTGTAAGAAGATGTCAGCTGTTTGACATCTTCAGTAGTTGTGTTAACTATCAGTAGTTTGAATAAATTATGTTAGATGTCACTATCAAGTGACATCAGCAGACGTCACATCTCTTATACAAGAGGTGTTAACCTAATTGTATGTGTGATATTCTGTTACCACGAAAGCGACTATTGAATGAAATATCTTTGCAGATTCTCTCTGTCTATAACCGTTTGTGCTTACCTTGTATATCTTTTGTGTTCTTGTGAATTGGCTAATTCATTGTTGATTTCCGCTGCCATACTCTCTAATCAATCAAACGTAGATCACTGATCCTAACAAATGGTATCAGAGCTGGTTAATCATTGATCGATCTAACAATTGATCATTGAAACTGCTATTTGATATCTATGTTGATTGAATTAGCACATTTTCAAGAACTGGTTATAGATTATTGAATTTCTGCCGCTTTCGTTTATTCATTTTGAGATCTCTCTTGGTTCAATTTGGTTTGTTGTGTTTTGTTCTAAATCTGCTATAGCTTAATTGAATTTGGTTGAATCTGAGATGACTACTCCTTCTAATGACCCTCACAATACCGTTCCTCAACCAAGCCTCCGATGCTGGTTAGGACTGAGCATAACATATGGCAACGAAGGATGCTTCATCACCTGTCTGTTAACAGTTCAGGTTGTTGGACATCTGTGGTACATGGACACATAAGCCTATGGTGTACAATCCGCAAACCAATCAAATGGTTCTGAAGAAGAAGGAAAAATACTCAGATGAAGATCGGAAACTGTTTGAGATTGATGCTAAAGCCCATGGAATTCTGGCCATGGCACTGCCGAATGAAATCAATTCAGGGCTTATGCATCATGAAACTGCTCATGACCTCTGGAATGCACTGAAGGAACAATTCGGTGGCACAGATGAGGTCTTAGCAAACAACAAAGAAATCCTCGCCCGACAATATGAGACATTCTCTCATAGAAAAGGGTGAGACACTGACTCAACAGTTTGAGCGTTTTTCCTGTTTGATCTCTGAGCTGAAAATGGTGAAACAGGAATACACCAACAGCCAGATGAATAACAGATTCGTCAGATCACTGCCTGAGAGATGGGACACATACACTATTGTCCTACGCTCCAGTGCAAATCTGGATAGCCTATCTCTCACCCAACTTCATGTGAAACTGCTTACATTCGAAAGAGAGATAGAGCAGAAAAGCAAACTGTCATCATCAGGAAAGCTCATTGATGACTTTGTACCAGGGAACACTGCCTTGGTTGGTCATGAGTCAGAATATGCTGCATCTCAAAGCAATTATGATGAGCATATTGATTTCTCTTCAAACAGTTCTGACCATGCATTTGTTGGTATTGATAGTCATTCTGGCAGTAATAGTGACAATCTATGCTTCATCATGGATGATCTGAAGGGAATTGCTGATGATGATTTAGAAGAGATGGATATTCTAAGCCAAATGGCCTTAGTTAATATCAGATCTCAGAAGTTCTACAAGAGAACTGGCAGGAAATTTCCTGGACTCTCTGGCAAAACCAAAGTTGGTTTTGACAAGAGTAAGTTGAGGTGTCACAAATGCCAAAGGCTTGGAAACTTTGCAAGAGAGTGCAGATCAACTGGATCTAACTCTTCTGCACCCTTTGTGACTTTTCCTAGCACTAGTCCACAAAACAGAGGCAACATCCTGCTGGTTCCGGTCATCATTCACACCCTGTATCTCCTGCATACTTTGTCCCCCAGGGTCCAATGTCATATCCTTTTCCCTGCTATTACATGCCTCAGCCAAATCCGGTTCAAGCTCCTATTGCACAACAACCATAAGCATTACCTGAACCTCAACCTTCCCAATCTCATCAACAAACTCAACCTCAACAACACAACTTTTTCACCCTAGGAGTTGTTGACTGGAGCAGTTTACCAGATGATTTTTCTAGTCATGAACAACTGTTCTCTAGTGCTGGTCAACATGGTGGTGACAGTCCTTTTGGAAATCTAGCTCTTATGGCTTTGGAGTCTGCTGATACTTCATCCTCTAATTGCTCTACACCACAGGTATCACAGGTATCCTCTGAGACAAAAGCCAAACTATGTTCTGAAACATGCATAACCGCATTTGCATCTATTAGAGAAGCAAATTAACAAGAACATTGAGCTAGAACAAACAATTTCCAAAAGAAAAGCTGAATTTGAGTCTGTGCTTAATGATAAGAATGATGAGATTTACAAACTTAAATGCCAAATCACTGATGATAAGGCTAGGGAAGAGATACTTCTAGAGAAGTACAGACACCTCAAAGAAACACTTGCAACTACCCAGGTAGAGTGTGATCGATGGGTAAATTCTTGCAAGGGTTTTGAAATGCTTCTTGGTAAGCAATCTGCTTACAATGTGAAGTTTGGCATTGGTTATAATCACACTGCTCCTCCTACAGATTTTACTCCTAGAGCAGAGGTAGAATCTGATGGTGAAAGCAATAACCAATCCTTTTCATCATGTGATCTACTATCTTATACAGCACCATCAGAAGTAGAAGTCAGCATTAATTCCTCTTAGAACCTATTAGCTGATGTTGATGGTTCAAATGCTGACACACACATGATCAAAAAGTTGATCACTCCAGGTGATATTTCACAAAGTACTGAAAGTACTAAAAAGAATGACATAAAACCTGGAGAACAAGCCCAAACTACTGCATGTACTAAAGGGAAGAAAATTGCAAGTAGAAAGGGTGGGAAAACTACTGAAGAAGATATCAAGAAAGCAGGTACTAAACGGAAGAAAACTACTAGTACTGATAGCAAACTGCTGAAGAACAAGTCTTCAGTAGTTTCATCTTCTTCAGCAGATGATCAACTTAAGATGATGAAAAAGCCATGTGAAATATGTGGCTTATTCAATCATCTTACTGATGATTGCTGGTATAAAAAGGGCTCCAAACTCAAACATAATGAAAACATTAAAGAGAAAATGGATAAAATGAAAACTGAGTTTGAAACAAAATTTGTACCAGCAACATCAAAACCTATGACCCCAAAATCCAAAAAGAAAGGGGTTAAACAGGCAACAGCTGAGGTTACTCAAAGGGAGATGGTACAACACAGGAACTCATCAAACTCAAGCACTAATGTGTCTGATGAGCTGAAGGCTTTATCAAAAAATCAGACACAACTTGTTATGATGGTTCAACATCTATTGGGGAGAGTCAACCAATTAGATGCTCCTGTGTTGAAACCACAGAGAAGAAAATCCATGCAAAAGGATTCTTCTTCTACACCATCTCCATCCCCTCAGGCTGTTATTCATAGCAAGTCTGTTAGTTTACCATCTGTTGATATGACCAGACCCAAAACCAAAATGGTTTGGGTCTCAAAAACTAACTAATTGTTTATGATTGCAAGGTTCTTCAACATGCCAAAGTAGCATCTGGTATGTAGATAGTGGGGGATCTACGCATATGACAGGGAACAACTCTCTTCTTCATGACTACTCTCAAGGAAAGAAGGAGTTTGTTTCTTTTGGCAATGAAGCTAAGGGTTACATCATTGGAAAAGGCTTTGTCTCCAATGGAGAAATAAAGTTTGATGATGTTAACCATGTGGAAAATCTCAAGTACAATCTCTTGAGTGTCAGTCAAATGTGTGATAAAGGCCATGTTGCTATTTTCACCAGTCAGAACTGCAGGATTCTGTCATCCAAAGTTTTGAATTTGATTGATAAGGTGTTGGATGATCACACTCTCCTGAGGCCAACAGGACAGGAAGAGTGTATGCCTTAGATCTTTCCAAGAAAATAAATCTCAGAGGCCATCCTTGCCTATTTTCCAAAGCCTCTCCTCAGGAATCTAAACTGTGGCACAGAAGGCCAGGTCATGTTAATTTCAAAAACATGAATCAGCTGATCCACAATAGTTTAGTGAGAGGTTTACCAATAAAGGAGTTCTACTGTGATGAAACCTGCACCGCTTGTTTAAAAGGAAAACAACACAAAGTCTCATTCCCTCCATTGAAGTGCCTAAGTCCACTGCCTGCTTGCAATTACTGCATATGGATCTATTTGTCCTGTGAGAGTGATGAGCATGGCAAAGAAGAAATATTGTCTGGTAATGGTGGATGATTACTCCAGATTTGTATGGACTTTCTTTCTACATTCAAAGGATGAGGTTGCTCAGAAGATTATCAACTTTGTGTTGTATGTTGAGAAGCAGTATTCCCTTTCAGTCAAGTGTATAAGGAGTGACAATGGAACTGAATTCAGAAACCATATACTTGATGAATTTTATCTTTCAAATGGAATCAAAAGGCAGTTTAGCATCCCAAGGACTCAGAACAAAATGGAGTAGTGGAAAGAAAAGAACAGGACCCTAATTGAAGCTGCAAGGTCTATGTTGGCTGACTCTGGTTGCCACTGACCTTTTGGGCTGAAGCTGTTAATACAGCTTGCTATGTGCAGAATAGAGCCTTAGTAAATCAGAGGTTGATGAAGACTCCATATGAAGTTCTACATCACTTGGCTCCTCTAATTTCATTTTTCAAAGCATTTGGGTGTCCCTGTTTTTTTCTCAACACAAAGGACCAACTCCAAAAATTTGATCCTAAGGTGGATGCAGGGTATTTTGTTGGTTATTCATCTACTTGCAAAGCATACAGAGTCTTCAACTGCAGAACAAAGATAGTTGAAGAGACTTTGCATGTGAAGTTTAATGAATCTCCAATGGACAAGATTCCACAAAACCCTGTGGAGTTGTTTGATTTGGACATACTGCAATATGTTCTTATCAACCTCCAGCTGTTGCAGATCATGTGGATAAATCATCTTCTGCAGCATGTCTTCCACCTGGTGGTATTGATGATGATGATGATAATATCAATACTCACCTATTCAAGTTAGTGACCAACTGCCTGAGTCTGCTAAACTTGATGTTCCTGTAGCTTCAGCAGTTCCATCCACAACAAATGCTGATGAGATTTCTGATTCCTTTACATCATTTTAGTTACCATCAAATTCTTGGTTTCAAGAATCTGCATCAACATCTGCTGCTGCTGAAGTTTCTACAAACACTTGCACAGATTATCATTGTTTATCAGGAGCTGAAGAATCACCCAATGTCTCAAATCATTGGTGATATCAATGCTGGAGTTTCAACAAGAAGTCAATTGTCTAACTTCTGCTTCTATGCTCTCTTCATCAGTCAGCTAGAGCCAAAGAACTATCATGTTGCTTGAGAGACAATGGATGGGTTGAAGCCATGCAGCTTGAGCTACTTCAGTTCAGAAACAGCAAGTGTGGGAACTGGTTTCTCTCCCCCAGGTAAGTGTGCAATAGGCACTAAATGGGTGTTTAGGAATAAAATAATGAAAATGGGCTTATTGTTAAGAACAAGGCTAGACTGGTTGTACAGGGGTTTCACAAGAAGAAGGTATTGATTATGATGAAACCTTTGCCCCTGTAGCCAGACTAGAGGCAATTAGATTGTTCTTAGCCTATGCTGCATTCCACCATCTTAAAGTTTTTCAAATGGATGTCAAAAGTGCATTTTTATATGGTAAAATAAAAGAAGTAGTTTATGTGTGTCAACCAGCAGGTTTTGAGGATATAAACATCTTGAATGGGTGTATAAACTCGATAAGGCTCTTATGGGTTGAAACAAGCTCCTAGAGCCTGGTATGAGACACTTTCCACTTTTCTTCTTAAGAATAATTTCACTAGAGGCTCCATAGATAATATTTGTTTATTAAGAAGGTGGATCAGCATAAGCTACTTGTTCAAATTTATGTTGATGATATTATTTTTGCATCCTCTGATCCCCAGTTGTGTGATGATTTTACAAATTAATGAAAAAGAGGTTTGAAATGAGTGCAATGGAAGAATTATAGTTCTTTCTAGGCTTGCAAATCAAACAAAAAGCTGATGGAACCTTTATTCATCAGTCAATATACAAAAGATCTTTTGAATAAGTTTGATTTACAAAATTTTAAGCCCTGTTCTACTCCCATGTGCAACACCACACAACTGGATGCACATCAGAAAGGTAAAGATGTTGATGAAACACTTACAGATGTATGATTGGGTCCTTGATGTATTTAACAGCTTCTAGACCAGATATGATGTTTGCTACTGTGTCTGTGCTAGATTTTGGCTGCTCCTAAAGAGTCTCATTTGATTGCAGTCAACAGGATCTTTAGATATTTGCAAGGTACACAATCTCTAGGTTTATGGTATTCCACTGGACACTCTTGCAAATTAGTTGCTTTTTCAGATAGTGACTATGCAGGTGCAAGTTAACTAGAAAGTCAACTTCTGGTGGATGTCAATTCCTAGGCAAGTGTTTGATTTCTTGGCAGAGTAAGAAACAAAAAATCTGTTGCTACATCCACTGCTAAAGCAGAGTACATTGCAGCTGCAAGTTGTACTTCTCAGGTACTCTGGCTTCAGAACCAACTTTTGGATTATGGCATTACAGAGACTAAGACTCCATTATTAATGGATAGTGCTTCAGCTCTGTGTATTGTCAAAAATCCAGTCCAACACTCTAGGACCAAACATATAGAGATCAGACATCATTTTATAAGGGATTGTTTTGAAAAAGGTCTGATTGATCCTAAGTTTGTGCCTAGTGCTGATGAGCTTGCAGACATTTTTATTAAGCCTTTGGATAGTTCAACTTTCCAAAACCTAGTGTTACGGCTTGGTATGCTGCAGCTAGAATAAGTGATAACTACTGATGATCTCAGTAAATAAGTACTGATGATCATTAGTGACCATATCACATATAGTACTGATTCTGTTAAAATAACTGATAGTTACTACTACTGCTGTAGTTATACTACTGATGTCAGTAAAAACAGATAAGTATGTGTTCTATGAAACAACTGAAAACAGCAAAAAGGCTGATGAGTAAGTGTTGAGGACAGCATGAAACAGCTGAAAGGCTATGAATTGACGAACTACTGATGAGAACTTTCTTTCAGTTGTTTCTAAACTACTGTTTCATCCTAAACACTTATGACAAAACCATGTCTTCAGTAGTTTTACAACTACTGATGACTAACACCAAGTCATCAGCTGTTTACAACAATTGACAACAAAACCATGTCTTCAGTAGTTTCCAACTACTGATGACTAATACCAAGTTATCAGTTGTTTCAACACCTGAAGACCAAACCAAGGTTTTCAGTAGTTTCACAACTACTGATGACTAAAACCAAGTCTTCAGTTGTTTTCAAACATCTGACATCAAAACCATGGTTTTCAGTAGTTTTATAACTACTGATGCCTAAAACCAAGACTTCAGTTGTTTCAACTTCTGAAAGGGTAATACCATGTCATCAGTCGTTTAAAACTACTGATGAATAACACCAACCCTTCAGTCGTTTTCTAACCTTACCCTATAAATACCCATACTTAATCCTTCAGAGCTTATCCTTTCCAAACCTAACGTTCAAACCCAAAACTTCTCTCTCATAAATGGCGACCATGCAGCTCAAACCACGACATAACTGTGTTGCCTACCTCACAAAATTACCTTTCCGACAAAGTTCGATAACGCCATTGATCTAATGGTCCAATCTCCCTACAAAACGGCCTTCTTCTAAATTCCACCATTCATGCCGAATCTTTACACCAGTTTTGGACGAAAACACCTATAACTGGGGAGAACAACACCAAGTCTCTCCAGTCGTTCGCCAACAACCATCAAGTGGTCATCACTCCAGAAATCATTCGCCAAACCCTAAACTTGGATGATGCCACTTTCCCCGCTGGGTATCCAAAGGGCACAACTGATTTATCCTTTACCCACCATGGATATCAGGGAAACCTCAGTGCCTCTACCATCCTGAAGAAGCATTTCCATGATGCAGAACGTTTTATCTTTCACATGGTAAATGTTTGCTTAGCTCCTAAGACTTCCTCTTGGGATCAAATGTCTACCAGGTGGTAGCAGGTATTATTCTCTATCCTTGAGCAACAAGACTTAAACTTTTCTGAAATTATTTTTCTTGAAATTAAGGATATGGCCTCAAAACCTCTTTCGAATCGATGGATATTATATCCTCGGTTCATTATGGCCATCATAGAGAATCAACTGAAAGCTGAGGGACTTGTTGGCCTTGGAGTCCCTGCAATGGTTGTATTGCCTGAAGTATACTCCAGGAACAACTCTGACCAAACACTGAAACAGGCTGCCAAGCTGCGAAAACCCACGCAGTTGGAACCCACAGCCACCACCTCCAGATCCAAAGTCCCCACAAAACCAATCCAAAAACCAGAAAAGGCTACTTAGGGAGATGAGTCCCCTGAGGATGCCCCTGTACCAAAACACAGGAAACACATACTGTATTAACCCCCAGTTGTGTCAAAGACTCAACCTGCCAAAGCGCACATGTATCCTCTCAATAGGATCCTGTTGCAACCATTATTGGGAACCCACACTGCTGGAACCTATCTCACTTGAGAGGGTTACCATTGAAGAGCACCATTCACCCCGGCTGCAATTTGCTTCTACCCAATCACCACATGCAACCGCCCCCAAAGTCCTACATTAATTGTTGCACAAGTGCTGAGTTAGTTGCACTCTTCACCCCCTCCCCAGATACCAATCACAACTGGGATAGCTCCAACCATTGCGGGGGAGGACCAAAGTGCTTCTGACACCCCACAGCACAGGGGTTAGAAACGGAGATTCGAATTTCTGGTGGGCTGCCACTTCTCCTGCTTCAGCATATGATCAGCTGAAGTTGGTAACATCCATAAGACCTTACCAGAGGCAACTGCTGATGAAGGACATAGTCCTGAGGCAGGAAGTCCCTAGTTCCAAGACAAAGGGGACATGTTGCAACTGATCTACACTAAGTGCATGTTCATCCTGATAATATCAGGAGGTCAGGTGATTCAGTAACTACTGATGATGACCTGGGCTTTTTTATGATGTGTTAGCCCAAAACACCATCCTGGAAGAGGAGGTGAGCAGACTCAAAGAGCTGCTTGCCAAACTTCTGAGGATCAAAGACCATCTGCCCCTCAAATCCCACAGATGGCACCTTCATCTGAAGGTCTCCCAAAGACAGAGCCACTCCCAAATACTCAGCCACCTGCCTCTGCTTCTGGCACTATTTCTCAGGAACAGAACCCCCTGAGCAAATAGCTGCTATCTTTCAAAATTCTCTACCTCTCATTACACCTATAATCACTGATACAGTGATCAAAAACCATAATGAGAGGCTTTCCTCAGTAATACAACCCTTGATAGAGGAAGTTGTGGGCAAAAAGCTTTCTGACAATCAAACCCTTGCAACCAATGCAACCAAAAAGGGGGAGATTCAGTCAGTGAAAGCAAAAAGAAAGAGGAGTGCAGAGAGAAAGAGAAAGAGAAAGTAACAGAAGTGACAGAAGTGGAAAAGGAGAAGAAAGGTTGGCTGTGGAGACTGAAAAAGAGAAGGAAAAGAAGCTGTCATGGAGAAATCAAAGAAAAGAAAGAATGAAAGGAGACTGCCTTGGCTGATGGTGAAAGAGGCTGATGCCAAACACAGCAGATCAATGGATAACATCATTGATCAGTTGTTTAGGCAAGGCCATGACACTGACAAACTTGACTCTGAGATCAGAAGATTAGAGATTGAAGAAATCCAAACTAGATGGGCAAGTTATGATGTGTTAGAAAGAGAAAGGCTGGAGATCATGATCAGGTTTATAGCAAAATATCTTGGAAGATCAATGATCGAAATCAAGGCTTGGTCCAGGGACAACATCTTGGCAATAACCACCAAGATCTGTTCGTCTGAAGTATACACTAAAGGATTAGTTATTGAAGCTTTGAATGAAGCTGGTGTGGTGGAGCAGGACTGAACTAGCCAAGCAATCTAAAGCCACACTCACCTCCAAAATGCTAAAACAGCCTGTCAACATCCCCAACAAAACCACCAAAACAACAACCCACTAAACCAATCCCTTTACCCCAAAAACCACCAAAAACACAACCCACCAAACCAACTCCCTTTCCCCAAAACCAATAGCCGATGATGTACCCCAGAAGAAGAAGAGAAGGGTATTGAGGCTAGAAGATGATGAAGAAAATGATGATGATGAAGATGAAGATAGGCTGCCACTCTCAGCTGTTATACAGTTGCCGAAGGCCACAAGTCACTTTCCAACAATTACTCCTCAAACTCAAAGACAAATTGTGAAAGTGAAGCTAGAAGAAGAAGAGCTTCACAAACAATATGATGAGGAATTGTTGAGGAGGATTGACAAAGCATATGCTGCCACATCTTCTATCACAACATGAAGAAGCATGCTCTCAGATTATACACTCTTAAGCATACATTTCATATCAAAAGGAGAGAGTGAGGATTTGGCCTGATCCCAGGGTGTCTCATAGGATTCACAAGAAAACATTCCACAGAGATACATTGGCCAGGTGAAGAAGATTGTAGATGAAGTGATCTCACTAGTCTTTGTAGTGTCACCCTGGGAAATCCTAGATGACTTCAAGAAGCCTATAAAGCTAACTTGACCCCACAGAAGATGCTGGAAAATAAAATGGTGAAAAAGGGGTTAGTATATAAGAGGCTTGAGGAAGTCAGAAAGAATGAGCTCCAGTTGTTCCTAGAGGGTAATCACCCTGATGAATTTGCTTATAGAATAATAACAACTGTGGAGCTAAAGAATGGGAAACATGTCAAATACCTATCTGAGTACTATGGGCCAGAATCATTATTTGAAGGAGGTGCTAAAGAGCTGACCATGGAGGCAAATTACCTTCCTTGAGGCCTATACAAGAGAGTCATACAGACTCATAGTGGGGAAGTAGATCTCATGGATGGGGTAACAGCTCTGTGTCTAGTTCCCCAAGACAGAGTTCCCATTCATACTTTGCCAAACAGATCATTGAGACTTCTTCCCAGGCTTGTGCTTACAAGGGTCACTTCTGAGCTGATCTAGAAGATAAAAAGACCAATCCTTCTACCATAATAAGTGGGACATCTACAATAAGTTTAGAGGATTTGGCTGCATTGGTTCAGGGGGAGTTTGTGAGACCAAAAGAACCAATGAGCCTGATCAGAAAAACCTCTAAGTCCTACAGACATCACAACAACTGCTGAAGACTTGATCAGCTGTTTGACAAAGTCTGAAGACTTCACACTGAAAACTAAAGTATTGAAGACTTCAACAGCTGAAGACCAAAGTCTGAAGATCAACACAAAATGAAGACTAAAGTACGAAGACTTCAACAGCTGAAGAGTAAAGTACTAAAGACTTCAATAGCTGAAGACCAAAGTCTGAAGATCAATAGCTGAAGAACAAAGTACTAAAGATCAACAGCTGAAGTACAAAGACTGAAGACATCAGCTGATGACAACAACTAAAGTTCAAGTACAAGTACTGAAGCCTTCAGAGTTTGTTACAACAGTTGAAGAAGCATTCTTCAGTTGTTGTGATGGTTTCCTTTCAGTAGTTTTCTTTTTGTTTCAGTATTTGTAAAACAACTGAAGAGCATGTTCTTCAGTCGTTGTAGTTTCAGTAGTTTTCTTTTTAGTAGTTGTAGTGATAGTTAGCACCTAGCATTTTTTAAGAAGATGTCAGCTGTTTGACATCTTCAGTGGTTGTGTTAACTATCAGTAGTTTGAATAAATTTTATTAGATGTCACTATCAAGTGGCATCAGCAGACGTCACTTCTCTTATATAAGAGGTGTGACCTAAATGTATGTGTGATATTCTGTTACCACGAAAGCGAAATTGAATGAAATATCTTTTGCAGAATTCTCTCTGTCTATAACCGTGTGTGCTTACCATGTATATCTTTTGTGTTCTTGTGAATTGGCTAATTCATTGTTTGATTTCCGCTGCTATACTCTCTAATCAATCAAACGTAGATCACTGATCCTAACATTGTCATAGAGCTTGGGGTATGCAAGCTTGAGAGGACCTTCTTTTGGTGCCTTGGTCGTTCATTCTTGGTCCAAATCATCCTCATCCATTTTGACCTTTTGCTGCAGAAAGGTAGTTTATGGTAGCCTCTTTATGGCTGCCCATAATATTTTGTTTTGTGTTTACATTGCTAGTCTTATTCACACATAAAAGGTCCTTTGTTCTTAGGTTTGTTTCTGACTTTATAATATCAAGATGGAACCCGAAATTTCAGTTTACAAACTATTTTTTAAATTCCGCTGCGTTTTTTCACAAAGTTTAAATGGTTAAACTATGTATCTTGTTCTAACAAACCCCAACATTGGCATCTAGAGCTAGTTATGTGGATAGCTAGCTTGTTTTGTCCTTGAAAAATTCATTTTATCGGACTTTATAACCCCTTAGGGGCTGTTATTTCATGTATTATGAATCCCCAAACTTTCAAAGTTATATCACACATGCTTGTGATCAAACTTTGAAAGACATGTAAGATGTATTGTTTGTTTGTTTGGACAAGATAAAACCCAAAATTTCAGTTTGTGTTGGCTGAAATTTCATGGGTTTTAGTGGGGATTCATTGTTGTTTTGGATGATATGATCATTGTTCATTATGGTGCATAACCTAGCCCTTGACCTTGTGTTATTTGGATGACTGTAATGGTTGTTTTTTTATTCATTCAATTGGGTTGTATAATCATCATTTGTGCTTTGTTTAAAGTGTATTTTATTTATTATTGGGTTGTAATAAATAGATTGGGTACTTTTCATTTTACTAGAAATCTTGTATTAGGATATAATATCTTGTAATATGAAGATGTACGCGTTAGAAGCACAAAGGAAAGACACAAGAAACATGGAGCATTTGGATGTGGTTTCAAGTGGGAGGTTCATGGAAGCCTTTTGTGTTGTGTTTTGTCCCTTAGGAATGTCCTATGGTCCACACTTGTGATGGCAAACAAGTGTGGCCACTTTAGATGCTATGGTTATGCACTATCATTTGGTTGATTCATGGTTGTTTTGGTTATGGTATTGTGGTTGATTACTTATATATGATGTTTGCTTAACAATCCTTTCAATGATCATAACAAACTAACTAAATGGGAAATAATCATTAAAAGGTAATAAATGGTTATTAAATTGTTTAATGATTTCAAAGATTAAAATGGGCTTTAATCAATGTAGCATAGGGTATTTTGTATCTGAAAGCATGCAAATATGAAGACATAGAGTTTTCTAAACTAGAATTATGTAATCTCTAAACTTTTTAAAAATGAGATCAACACCGTCCTTCTACACAACACTTGAATCACTTGGGAACTCTTAGTGGGATAAAGGTCACCTAACCATTTTGAGGGAACTTGTGACTTGAGGTGAGAATGCCATATTCGTGGGATAAAGGTCACCTAACCACTTATTTGGGCAAACTCACACGTGTGTCTAAGTAGGGTGTCTTGATTTGCAAACCATGTAAAATGGATCACCTACGATATGGTTTCCAAATGGTGTTGATGGGATTAACATGCCGACTTTACATATGATGTTTCAAGTCGACCCCATACCTCTAGAAGTTGCAAATGGTTGCAATCATTAATCGTTGACCACCTTATTAATTTAAATTATGGGATAAAGGTCACCTAACCACTATTTAAATGTAATGTTGGGTTCTATTTTGTTAAGTTTTGTAGATGGCCACCAATAATTATGATAATCATGATAATTCATCCACGTCCGCCCAATCTTTATGAGCGATTCTCCAAAAAGAATGTCTAAATCATAATAATTTTATCGATTGGTATCAAAACTTGAGAATCGTTCTCAAGCAAGAGAAACGATCATATGTTTTAGACGACCCTGTCCCCGATCAACCTAGTGAGGATGATGAGGAGGCCTATAACGATTGGATAAAGTACACTGAGGACTCTGTCCAAGTGTCTTGCCTTTTGTTGGCAAGCATGAATCCGGATCTCCAGAAGGAGTATGAGTATCACAGAGCTTATGACATGATAACCCAACTGAAGGAAACGTTCCATCTGGAAGCGAGGGTTGAGTGCTTTGAAACGGTTCGAGCGCTCCATGCATGTCGTATGGACGACAACCAATGGCTTAAGATGAAAAGTCACATTGACGGCCTCGAAAGGCTAAATTGTCCCGTCTCAAAGGAATTGGCAACGGATTTGATCCTCAATGGCCTTACCATAAGGTTCGAGACGTTCGTGTTGAACTACAACATGAATGCTTGGGACAAAAGCATTGGTGAGCTTCACTCTATGCTTAAAATGGCCGAGGCGGCCATGGGTAAACGAGTTTTACCTGTTCTCACCATCAATGAAGGTGGGAACAAGAAAAGGTTTTATCCCACACCCAAGGCAAGAGTTGCCAAGGGTAAGGGACCCGTAATGGGAAAATGGAAGGGGTGGCAATGGTGCCAACCAAAGCATAGGAGAAGAGGCAAAAGGTTGCTTCCAATGACCCATGCTTCAAGTGTGGGGAGATTGGACATTAGGCAAGAAATTTTCCTGTCCATCACCAAGAGTTGAAAGCAAAGAGGGATGCCGGGCAGACCTCAGGTACTATATACATGATCCATATTGATTTAAACTGAATATCCTATAACACATGGGTATTAGATACTGGATGTGGAACTCACATTTGCAATTTGTTGCAGGGGTTCAAAAGAAGTAGCAACTTCAACAAAGCGGATGTTAGCCTCTACATGGGCAATGGGGCTAAAGTTCAAGTTGAAGCCCGTGGTGACTACATCTTGAAACTTCCAATGGTTTGGATGTAATTTTGAATTGGTTTGTGAAAATACATTGAATGATAGCTTGTTGTACCAAACTAGTACCAAGAAACTCAAATCGGATTTGAGTGACAGTTACCTTTGGCATTGCCGTCTTGGTCATATAAACAAGAAAAGAATACAAACACTACAAAAGAATGGTCTTTTAAAAACAAATGAATGTGATTCATTTGATGTATGTGAGTCTTGTTTACAAGGTAAAATGACCGAGGCACCTTTTAAAGGCAAAGCCGAAAGGGAAAGGATTTATTAGGTATCATACATTCGGATGTATGTGGTCCTTTTAAACCTATGACAAGGTACAATGAAAGATACTTCATTACCTTTACTTATGACTATAGTCGATATGGGTATGTGTACTTGCTAAGACACAAAGATGAAGCTTTTGAAATGTTCAAGATCTTCCAAAGTGAAGTACAAAATCAATTCAATAAGTCAATTAAAATTCTCCACACCGATAGAGGAGGTGAATACCTGAATGATACTTTTAGGGACCATCTTAGAAGTTGTGGGATTGTCTCATAACTATCTCCACGGGAACACCACAACATAATGGCGTGTCCGAGCGGAGAAATCAAACTCTATTGGATATGGTTTGATCTATGATGGCTAGAAGCTCATTACCTCTATCATTTTGGGGTTTTGCTCTGCTCTCTGCGGCCCGTATTTTGAATATGGCCCCAACCAAGAAAGTGGAAAGGACACCTTATGAAATATGGCATGGAAGGGTTCCATCATTTTCATATTTGAGGGTGTGGGGTTGTGAGGCTTATGTGAAGACTCCCACCTCGAACAAGTTAGAAAGCCGTTCCACTAAGTGTATCTTTATTGGATATCCAAGAGATTCTATGGGATATTATTTCTATGATCCAATACAACAAAAGGAGTTTGTTGCCAAAAAAATGAGTTATTGGAAACCAAGTTCCTTATGGAAGGAACTGGTAGTAGAACTGTGGATCTTGAAGAGGATCAAGAAGCCCAACCCGATACACGTTTAGTTGACACTAGCACTCAACATGAGGATGTTGAAAGTGATCAAATAGTTGATCAATACACAGAAAACATTCACAGATCTGATAGAACTAGTAATCCACGTGAAAGATATGGTTTTTCACTGATGGATGCTATGTGATAGATTCCGATGAACCAATCACATACCATGATGCGTTGTCCAATTCGGATTGTGACAAATGGCTTGAAGCCATGAACGTTGAGATGCAATCCATGTATGACAATCAAGTATGGGACTTGGTTGTACCACCTCTTAACTCCAATGTAATGGAAGTAAGTGGGTTTTCAAAAAGAAAACCGATATGCATGGAAACTTGGATACCTATAAAGCTAGACTTGTAGCAAAGGGTTTCACTCAAACTCAAGGGGTTAACTATGATGAAACTTTCTCACCTGTTGCAATGCTAAAATCAATTAGGATATTGTTTGCCATAGCTCCTCATTATGATTATGAGATTTGGAAATGGATGTCAAAACAACTTTCCTAAATGGATATCTTGAGGAAGATGTCTATATGGTTCAGCCTGAAGGTTTTGTCGATCTAAAACATCCTAACAAAGTATGCAATTTAAATAAATTAATCAATGGATTGAAACAAGCATCGAGAAGTTGGAATCACCGTTTTGATGAAGAAGTAAGTAAATTTGGATTCATCAAGAACGCTGATGAAGCTTGTGTATATAAGAAAGCTAGTCGGAGCATCATCACTTTCCTAGTATTGTATGCTGATGACATACTACTATTTGGAAATGACATTCCAACCTTGGAAGGTGTACAAACCTGGCTTGGAAGTTGTTTTTCCATCAAGGATCTTGGTGAGGCCGCCTATATTCTGGGAATAAAGATCTATAGGGATAGATCAAGGCGGTTGATTGGTTTAAATCAAAGTGCATACATTGATAAGATCTTGAAAAGGTTCAAGATGGAGAACTCTAAGAAAGGTACGGTACCTATTCAAAGACGAACAATATTGAGCACGACTCAATGTCCAAGCTCAAAGGACGAGCAAGATAAAATGAAGGCAATCCCATACGTATATGCTATTGGATCCATCATGTATGCAATGATATGCACTCGGTCGGACGTTTCATGCGCCTTAAGCATGGCATGTCGATACCAGCAAAATCCTGGAAGCAGTCATTGGATGGCTATTAAGAACATACTTAAGTACCTAAGGAGGACTAAAGATATGTTCTAATCTATGGATCTGGTGATGAGGAACTCATTATAAAAGGTTACACGGATGCAAGTTTCCAAACGATCGTGATGATTCACGATCACAATCAGGATACATTTTCATTCTGAATGGAAGAGCTATCTCTTGGAAGTGCTCTAAACAGGATGTGGTGGCTTTATCAACTACAGAATCAGAATACGTCGCCGCCTCATTGGCAGCTCAAGAAGCTGCATGGTTGAAGAAATTTATTGCCGATCTAGGGGTTGTCCTTTCCATTCAGGACCCCCTAAAGATCTTTTGTGATAACGAGGGTGCGATTGCCCAAATCATGGAACCTCGTGCTTATCAAAAGACTAGGCACATTGAGCGGAGATTCAACTACATACGGGATGAAGTTGAGAAAGGAAAGATATGTATTCCCAAAGTCCACACAGATCAAAATATTGCAGATCCTCATACGAAGCTCCTAGAAAAGGCAAAGCATGAAGGTCATACTTGTGCCATGGGACTTCGATATTCTAGTGGTTGGATTCATCTGTGATTTCATATTTCGATATTTGGAGCTCCCTTACTAGAATAAAATTATATGGTTATAATATTTCAATAAATGTTCCAATTTAGCATGTTTAATCCATGGGTAAAATGTTTAATCTAAATGTCCATAGTCATTCATACTTGTGGGAAAAAATATGAGGGTAAGATTATTATGAATTTGGATTGGTGGATATTCATAAGGAATGAATATAGAGCAATTGGTTGCTGCCAAAGTTCATAGATATTTGTGGGATACAAATATTGGACTGACCCGCATCTCAAATTTATACTACAGGGAATCTTCTAGATTGATCATAAGTAAATTTGAGTAAAGGCGAATATCATTTGGTATCCTCAGACCTGAGATACATATTGGGTTTTGATATTCACCAAGCGTTATACCTTGAGCTAGTTCTTCACTACCCTGAAATAATGGACAGTACATAAGGCTACGTTCAAGCGTAACACGAGGTGTTTGTGAGAAACGTATGTAGTCAAGATGGAATTTCTTCCTCTTATTCGATGAGAGCAAGATATCTAAGGCCTGATTAAGTTAAATCAACAAGGAATGATCATTCTGTGTCCTTGGATTTAACATGACATTTGTAACAAAAGGATAAATGATTGATTCACCTAAATCATTTCAAGTTAGATACTTGAAGGGGATGATGTTATTGAAAGGCTTTTAGTCATGCGTATTAAGGGTAGTAAACCATTGTTAGGCGATATTTACTGCTTGCATCAATCTTCTATTAATCTTGTGCAAGTGGGAGATTGCTGAATTCTTTATGCCCAAGACACATAGGACATTGATGTGGTTAGTACGTTATGATCCAAGTCGGTTCATACCCAATAACAAGCTTAGCAAACACCAAATAATATTTAATTGATGATATGATCAAACAATTAAATAAATACACCAATTTAGAAAATGGGTTTTCTAAATAAGTTGCATATGAGATTGAACAATTTATATGCATATTTTGTTTATAGATATTGTTTGTAATGTTATTTAAGTTACTTAAATAACATCAAATAATAATGGAGTGTGTGTGAGTTATACAATTAAAAGGTTAATTATATATATAACTCAAATTTAAGACTTGTTAATGTGTTAAATTGGGTTTTAAGTTTTAGGGGGGAAAACCCAAAATTAAAAGGGGTATTCGAACGCCCCTTGTGGTCTTTGCCTCTTTTAGTTTTCACATGAAGTCTTGGAACAAACAACTTAGACAACACATTCACTCTTTCTTCTTCTCTCTCTCACATGCAAAAACCACAAGAAAGAAAAAGGGTTTTCTCCTCTTGTTGAGGTGATTCACGGCTGAAAGGTTTCCAGCAGCCTCTTCTTTCGGTTTTGGTGCTCAAATCCTAGCAACAAGGTGTTTTCATAGAGCTTGGGGTATGCAAGCTTGAGAGGACCCTCTTTTGGTGCGTTGGTCGTTCTTTCTTGGTCCAAATCATGCTCATCCATTTCGACCTTTTGCTGCTGAAAGGTAGTTTATGGCAGCCTCTTTATGGCTGCCCATAATGTTTGTTTTGTGTTTACATTGCTAGTCTTATTCACATATAAAAGGTCCTTTGTTCTTGGGTTTGTTTATGACTTTATAATATCAAGATGGAACCTGAAATTTCAGTTTACAAACTATGTTATAAAGCTTGTTTCCGCTGCGTTTTTTCACAAAGTTTAAATGGTTAAACTATGTATCTTGTTCTAACAAACCCCAACATATCCCACAATAAACAATGAAATATTCAATGTTATAAGCATCAACCATGTATTGTATTTCATTCATACCCATTCAATTACATATATGTAAGACATGAAAGACATTTTACATTGAGCTCCTAAACTAGGTACACATATGTATCAACAAACTCCCCCTTAGACCTAGTTTACATCATTGTCTAACATTCTTCATTAGCTCTTCAAATTTCTTGTACTTCTCCTCCCTTGTAACTCCTGAATGTATATCGAATACAAAGCAGATTCTTATCATGTTTTGGAACTAGAGGCCTTGTACAATGTCTTGCGCGTCATAGAACAGGGCCCCTTGTATAAAGTGTAGACATCCTCAGCAGACAAGTTGGTTAGCCACATTGGGTCAAATACTCGGATAGTTTCCGTATTACCTTCTCTGTTCAGAACTATGACCGCCTCACCAGTTCTCCAATCATAGTACACCACTTGAAATGTGGAGTGAAGTCATGTGGCATTTCCCTGAGAGGGATTCTTGACATCATACACGGAGGACTCCACTTCAGCACTATCTTTGGCTATCCAGTAATGGAATCAACTTCAGACCGTCAAATGTA
The DNA here is from genome assembly GCA_025506515.1 of Flaveria trinervia. Classification (NCBI taxonomy): domain Eukaryota; kingdom Viridiplantae; phylum Streptophyta; class Magnoliopsida; order Asterales; family Asteraceae; genus Flaveria; species Flaveria trinervia. The sequence continues at coordinate 76,756,354 of CM046451.1, read as the reverse complement.
CCTCGTCGGTTATTGAGGTTTGAAGTGACCTACCTGGTGTGGTACTCTTTCTTCAATGCAGCCTCAACCAGCCTGACATTTTTCTTGGGTCAGCATAAAATAGCTTTAGTTTGGCCAGCTGGTTGAGCTCAAAACCAGGTAGAGTCTTTAGATCGTGTAGGAATCTAAAGTACTCTATACCCTTCTCTCTCTTCACAACATACACATTAAGATCCTCAAAATAGGCCCATGCGATAATCTTGCCTGACACCTTGTGTTGCTTCTTTACTTTGTAGAGCTTGTTGTAGGCACCCGGTTTTGAAGCAGTGTGTTGGGCTCGGATCTCTGCAAAACAGGCTGCCCATTCAGCCTGCTTGATGTCAACGTCAGCGTCTGTGGCTTGGGCTTGACCTTCTTTCCTTTCAGATTCACTTTCCATCTGATCCAGTGCATCGAAAGTATCACTGACGAGAGTATCACCTAGATTGGGGACTACATTTCCCTCTCTATCAGTATAATCAGGATAATGCTCCGCCGTGATGTGCTCGATCTCGATGTTGTTTACATCATTCAGCTCGTCATCACTTGCAACTTCAACAGTTGAAGCATCCTTCACAATCTCGTCCATATTTAGCCGGAACATCTGAGCAAGTTGTTCATCCGTAAGGTCATGAATGATTCTCCTTCTTCAGGAGTATAGCTTATGGACCTTGAGACGATCCCTTGCAAAACAAGAATCATTGTGAGTTGAGACTTGATTTGCTGAAGGGCAGCAACATCGTACTCATCTTGCTGCGATAATTGATTTGCTTGATTTAAACATGTAAACGCATCAACCATTAGTCAATAATCAAGACAGAGACATATCAAATATATATAAACATTAAGTACATAAGTTTAATACATGATTCAATTACAATATTTAAAATTACATAACATCTAAGCATTACTTTTATCCTAAATCATGTGCTCTTCTGCAGGCGGGGCTGAGGTTGAGGCATCCTGATCCTGAGTCTTCTTGGTGTGCCTCTCTCTAGCTTGTGTGGCCCTGATGCCACTACATTATCTCCTTCCTCATCATCTCCTCCATCTCCTGCACCGTCATCAACTCCTTCTGCTGTCTGTTTCTCATCATCATCCTCATCATCATCATCATCATCATCATCATCATCCATTGTCATCACCATCCCTTTCTCTTATCTTCAAAGGCTTATCCTTTGTTCCTTTGAGCTTGAGCATGATAGTCTTTTTGGCAGCCTCTAACTCCTCTATCTTTTTTGCTAATATGACTTTATGCTCGTGGAGTTAGGCAATCTCCTCACCCTGTGTAGCCATCTGCTGAGCTTGGTGCCCAATCAGCTGGGCCTGCTATGAGATCTGTTCTGCTTGGGTAGGTTTTTGCGCCACAAGCTGACGTATTTGGGCAGCTCTCTATTCATCAGTAGCCCATAGCTTCAGCACCATTCTGTTTAGTGCTAACAGCTGAACCTCTACTCCAACAAAAGGTAAGGATGATCCTGTAATGAATATCGGGTGGGATGATGGTCTGAGTTGGTGGCTAGTGGTGGTGGTTGTAGTTGTGAATATGGGTGGTGGTATATGAGTGGGTGGTGATGGGTAGGCTTTAGTGGTGGTGGAAGTAGTATAGATAGGTGGTGGAGTGGCTGTAGTAGTGATGGTGGGTGAAGTGGTAGTAGTAGTGGTGGTAGCTATGGTGGTGGGTGACTGAGTGGTGGTCATAGATGTGGTGGCAGTGGTGGAAGAGGTAGTAATCAATGTGAACCTTCGTCTATTGGGATTCATCCCGTGGGCTGAGCCATCCTCTTCTTCCTCGACCCTTTCGAGGAGGATGCTTCCCTGGGACGCTGGGCTAATCTGGGGTATAGGTATGATCAGTCATAGGTTCCCCAGACCTGCCTGGGCATTCACCAACCGCCCAAATCCCTCGCTTGGTGGCAACCACCTTGCTGCCCACCGTTTGAGTCAACGGCTCATCATCACTCTCCTCCTCCTCATCAGGTCTGAAATCCTCATGGAATCCAGCTATATCAGCTTCTCCATGAGTGGATGGTGGAGGTGTGACATCTGTAGTGGTGGAGGTGTGACATCTGTAGTGGTGGAGGTGTGACATCTGTAGTGGTGGCCCTAGATGGAGTGGGGCCAGTGTCTCCACCATCACCATTGTCATCATCATCCGAGTCATCAGTGGGGAGCACAATCTGCTTAGTGTCAGAGTCATTGTCATCATGGCGCTAATTCCTTTATGTCGGCGCCACGTAGTCTTCACAGGCCAGATGCCCAAATAGCCGCCTCACAAGAGTTTCACCTGCTTCCCCATGTACACCTTCATCCTGCCCAAGGTGGTATTGTCCATCACCTCAAGCACCACGTCATCCTCCTTCTCGTTTGGCAGCAAAGGGAGCTTTTGGTCAATAATCATCTGCCTAAATCGAGGGTACATGCAAAAGCTCTCCTTGCCCTTTGCCTCGATGTTCTCCACCAGGTAGGTGAAGATCATCCTGGAGAAGCTGAACGGATGGTTTAGCACCAACGCCACATAGGCGTTCTGTATCTGGTTGGACAGCTCGTCAAATCCTCCCTTCTGTGAGGCAATGCACTTGAGTAGTACATGGGCTAAGTACTTAAGCTGGGGGCACATGTTGCTCTTGTTGAGCACACCTGAGTTGATATCCCCTGAGTACTTGGACCGTAAAAAACAGCCTCGTTGGTCAGTGGGTGTAGTCAGGTAGGGCAGTCAGCATCATCTCCAAACTCTAATACTGTCCTGAGATCGTTCTCAGTGATCTCTATAGCCTGACCAAAGATAGAGCTCCTAATACCGTGGGGCTCTAAGGTCCTGTCGACAACCGCGCCTTCCCAAAAGGCCTGCTGAACTCAGCGGTATGGAGTGCATGGAGTCGATATGGCACGGAAGATCCTAGATCTCTGTAGGAAAGTAATAATGTCCGAGAAGTCAGCTGCATTCCGGGAGGTCAGATCCAGATGAGCACAGATGTTGTGCTTCGTGCTCATAGTCCAACGACTAGCCATCTATTACACAATCCAAATAAATGTTAGTGTAGATCAATGGGTAACAATTTGATTCATTGAACTTGAGATCTTCTGTTCTTTCGTGCAAATGAACTGAGCGACTGAGATCTAGTCGTGCGAATGAGCTGTGCGACTGGGATCTAGTCATGCGAATGAGCTCATACATACGACTGAACATGTGACTGGGCTTAGCCATATACTATCTCATGCGTTTACACCAGTCGTGCGACTGAACTCATACGCATAGTGCAGTTGTGCGATTCAGCCATTCGCCCAGCTCAGTCGTGCGACTAAAGTTCATCGGGGTGTCCATTCGCATGACAGAGTGACTGTTCAATTCAAATTCAAATTTTGAGCAAAATTTAATGTTAGACATCGTGGTTTGTCTCAATAGTCTTGCAAATGACCTACATACCACCTACTGACCTATACTTAGTTTTATTAGTTTATTATGCAAACTAAGTCTCGGTTAAAATTAGGGCACAAATTCATTTATTTAGGCATGAATTGATTGAACTTTGGAGTAACTAACACCGCACATTACCTGTATAGACACTAGAAATTGTCAGAAAACAACAATCAGTAGTTTAGTATAATCACAAGAAAATCGGGCAGACTAACGGTGCTTCGTGCAATTTGGAGGCGATTTGGGGTGATGAGTGTCTGTGACCGACTCCCCCTCTATTTATACTAGGGTTTCATTCAGTCGTGCGACTGAGCCTATTTGCAGTCTTGATTCGTGCGATTGAGGGACAGTCGTGCGACTGGCACAGTCGGTCACTTTCAGTCATGCGACTAGGTGTCAGTCGTGCGACTGTCTCATTCGGTCACCTCCATTCACGTGATTGGTTCATTCTTGTGATCCAATCATGTGACTTTACTCATGCGTATGGTCCAATCGCACGTCTGGCCCATACGTGTGGGTTAATCGTGCGATTGGGCTCATACATATGGTTCAATCGTACGGCTGGTCCATACTCATGGTCCAGTCATGCGAATGGCTCACACTTATGATTGGGACTTTATGACCATTTGACACTTAACCCTTTTAACTATCGATAAAACATTTCATGCATTTGATCATCTCAGACATGACCATTTTTAACTTAGAACACAGTTGATCAACTCAGACGTGATCCTTTTTAACAATTTGTCACCTCAAACGTGACCTTTAATTGAATAATTCCAAGATTGACTTTTGATGCATAGTCTGACATTTAATTAATAAAATAACTGAAATTTAACTAAATTAATCAACTATAAATAAACCAAAGCAAAAACATAATTTTGTATTTTTGTGTGAGGTTGAAATCCTAAGATATGTATCTACCAGATTTTCTTCCTAGATAGTTTAGTGTCAAGTAACTTTGATCATAACTGGAACTATTCAATTATGAAATCATACTGGTATCTCAAATCATTTGGGACATTTTACCAAAACCTTTTTATGCTAGATTCTTGATTTCATCGAGAGTCATTTGCAAGTTTAGGAAATCATACTAGTATCACATGATGCACACAGTGGTTTTGACTTTCAAGAGTTGTAGCCACGATGATTGTGAGTATACTAGTCCTCTTAAATCCGTACATAGATTTTAGACACACATTGGTGATAATTTAGGGTTTAATTATTTCACCAAGCATTTATGGAACCCACGCTTATATGATAATCAACATTCCTCAGGAGATTTTTGAGCGGTCTAAGGGTAGTATTCAAGAAGAAACTATTCTAGAGCTTTCACAGAGATGCTAAGCCTCAGGTAAGTGCCACCACCAGCAGAGAGGCGCAAACAACAATGAATTCTAGAAAATTTAGGTTATGCTTATCCTCAGGTCAGTGCCACCGCTTAGCAGAGAGGCACACAACCTATTTTCTTGTTTGAGCAATTATTTTATTTTTGCATAGATCGCACCAACAACATGGGTTATTAGCTTGATTGTATTTTGCAATTTTCATGTGCTTTGCTCATTGTTATGGTCATCCGCACACATTTATGGCGTTTATTTTGCCCGTCACCCCTTATTGGAAATTCGTTTATTGTGTTAACCAGGGATAAGATGATAACCCATAGCTTGTTGAACAACTTAGTTTGAACTTGACATCACCAACGAGGTCTATTAATCTATTGTGTTGAATCTACTGACATATCATCAGATGGTCTAGCAACATCTAGGCCTACTTTCTCCATGTTACCATAGTAGCAGCTAGCTTAACTGTCATTTTTCCTTTTATGTTGCTTAGACATCTCAAACTTATACTTTGAATTCTGCATTTTGAACAATTCATTCTTTTAAAGTCCCAAACTATTTATTCCTGTGTACTATCATATTCCATAGTCATTGAATCGGTATCACAGATACAATCTCATTTCTTTTAGCTAGACTGTCCATTTCCCTTGTTTTTTTAATTACTTAATACTAGTCTAACCTATTCTCCCCGTAAAATTCTAAAACTGAAAATGGTTTTGCATTTAGAATTTTAATAGGCGAAGAAATGAACTAAAATAAAATAAAATAAAAACTAAAATTAACTCGACTCGTCGGACTATGCACTTTCATCGTCTGGAATCACTTCATTTTTCTTTTTGACGCCGTTGACCTCTAACAGATATAGAAAACGTGGTTTATCAAAAGCTTTTGTGTAGAGGTCAGCGCGTTGAAAATCTGTATTAATTTTAACAACATCGATTAAATGTTTTTCAAAACAATCACATATAAAGTGATATTTAATTCCGATGTGTTTGGTTTTAGGATGTTGGATCGGATTTTTAATTACGGCTATAGCAGCAGAATTATCAACATAAATAGGAGTGTTAGTGAATTGCAAACCGTAATCCCGCATTTGCTGTTGAATCCATATAATCTGTGAACAACAGCTTGCAACAGCAACATACTCAGCTTCACAGGTTGACAGAGCAACCAAGGTCTGCTTCTTACACTACCAGGTGACTAATCTTCTCCCGAAAAATTGACATCCCGTTGATGTTGACTGGTAGTTCATTTTGCAACCTGTAATCCGTCACTATATGTTGTAAGCTTGAAATCATCATCATCAGGATACTACAACCCGAGTGTTGGAGTACCCTTCAGATAACAAAATATCCTTTTAACGCCGATTAGATGGTTGAACTTCGGTTTCGCTTGATATCTGGAGCATAGACACGTCACATACATGATATCCGGTCATGAGGCTGTGAGGTACAATAGAGATCCAATCATTCCTCGGTACATCGTGGCATCAACTAGATCACCATTTTCGTCGGGTGCTACATCATGATTTGTACCAAGTGGAGTCCCAGCTGCAAAAGCGTTTTCCATATCGAACCGACTGAGAATATCGCCTACATACTTCGTCTGATTTAGAAATATCCCCTTTAGTGTCTGATCCACCTATAAGCCGAGAAAGAATTTCATCTCTCCCATGGCACTCATCTCAAATTCAGCCTTCATTACTACTTCAAATTCTTTACATAAGTCTTCATTCTTGGAACCGGAGATTATGTCATCAACATAAATTTGAACAAGCAGTAAATCACCATCCTTTCTTTGATGAACAGTGTACAGTCAATCACTCCTCTGCAAAATCCATGTTTCACAATGAGTTGAGAGTTTTTTATACCATGCTCCTGGGGCTTGGTGGAGCCCATAGAGAGCCTTATCCAGTTTGTAAACTCTATCCCGATGATATGGATCCTCAAATCCTTTAGGTTCACTGACATACACTGTTTCTTGGATTTCACCATGAAGAAATGCACTCTTTACATCCAGTTGATAAACTTTAATCTTCATGTAAGAGGCATAGGCTAGGAAGATACAGATTGCTTCCATTCTCGCCTCAGGTGCAAATACCTCATTCTAATCAATTCCCTCTACTTGTCGAAATCCTTGAACTACAAGTCGAGCCTTGTCATTTTCTAGAGGATGATAGACATTTAAGCGTGATCCAGGAGTGGTGGGAACTACTACCTCATTATCGAGATTGTGAAATCTTTGTTCCAGATCTGAGGCAGTAGGAGTTTGAGGTTTCGAAGAATCAAAGGCATCACCATCAGATGCTTATGGACTTGCAGTAGTAGGAACCTGTTCCTCCTGATCCATCTGATCATTCTCCACGGCTTTATCGTTAGAGGAGGAGTCACTAACCTCAAGTGCTCCCCCTGAGTCACTAGGTGACTCTCCTTGTGAACCAAATGTTGTTGAGTCTTGTGATGGTGTGTTTAAGACATCATACATCATTTTGGTTGCTAACTCATCTTTAGGAGTGGAGAGAGGGATGTTGAAAGACTTAAAGAATCCATCATAATCGAAAAGAGAATGCGGGTCCTTTGCCAGCAGGGGGGTGGTGTATCTTTGAACGTCAATGTTGCACCACAGTTTTACTTGATCCGTTGAGTTGTTGTAAACTCTCTTATTCAGTATGTTATATCCTAGAAAAATTCCTTCCTTGGCCTTCTCGCTGAACTTGCCTTCCTGAGTTTTCTTCAAGAGGTTGCATGGTGCGCCAAACGGTTTGAGGTACTCTAGATTAGGTTTACATCGTTGGAGTAACTCGTGACATGTCTTACCATGACGTTTTACCACCAGGACTCGATTTAGAGTGTAACATGCATTGGCAACTACCTCATTCCAAAATTGACTGAGCAATTTCGAGTCAGCTAGCATTGTTCGTGTTGTCTCTATCAGGCTACGATTCTTTCTCTCAGCAACTCCGTTCATTTGAGGAGTGTAGGCAGAAGTGAACTGGTGCACAATTCCATTTTCTTTGTAGAATGCCTCCATCCATTGGTTCTTGAACTCGGTACCGTTGTCTGAGTGTACTTGTCTTACCTTCAGCTTGTAGAGTGACTCCAATGTAGTTACTAGCTCTTTGAATGACTTAAATGTTTCTAATTCGGATTTCAGAAACATTACCCAAGAGAATCTTGAGTAGTCATCTCCAACTACATAACAGTACAAGAGCATATCGCGATGCTCCTTGTACTGACTAGGCCAAACAGATCCATGTGAAGAAGCTCAAGAGGCAATTCAATGGAATGAACATTTTTTTCCTTATAAGACTTCTTAATCTGTTTGCCTTTCTTGCAGGCGACACAAAAATCTGGTAATTGGAAGTTTTTGATGTTTACTCCTCGCACTAGATCATTCTAGATCAAGTGATTCATCTTTCAGGGATTGATGTGTTCCATTCTCCCATGCCAGGAGATCGAGTCCTTCTCTGTAGCCTTTGACAAGAAGCACTAAACTTGATGATCCATTGTGGAGGCCTTTGATGGATCCAAGACATAAAGATCATTATATCTTAAAGCTGACATTAAGACTTGGTCCTCTGGGATCACATACTCCTTTTTCAGAATATAGCACTTCTTGTTGTCAAATACTACCTTAAAGCCTTTGTAACTTATTTGAAAGACCGAAAGTAAGTTGTTTTGAAGTTGTTGAACATACTTTACCTTATCAAACTTCACTTTCTGGTTCCCCACTTCCCCTTGAGCGGTGATGTAACCTCCTTTGCTTCCGGCAAATGAAACGTGACCTCCTTTAATTTGTTTGACGTTTGACAGGAGTGTCAGGTTCCCAGTCATGTGCCTGGATGCGCCGCTATCTACGATCCATGTATTTGTGGCAGCACTATAGCAAACACCCTGCACATTCAATGGAATCATTAGATGAGGTTAGGGACCCAAGCCTTAACTGGCTTGGGTGACCCAGGAGAATCACACATCATAAATTCCACCCACTGTCCATTTGAGGGTGAGTGAAGATCATTCGTCTTGTTGTTCTCATTATTAGACATTGAACTAGATTTTTATTTCCATAAGCCAGTTTTGTATAACGCTTGTTTGTGGTAAACAGACGACTGGCTAATGGGCTGAACATTAGGGCCACTGACTCCTTTTGGTAGAGTCACGGAGCACCTTTTTGAAGGGCTCGTATTAGTGTCTTAAAGTTCAATTCTTTTCCTTTGTGTCTGATAGTAAGGACAATTAGACATGATGTGTCCATACTTTCCACAGTTGTAGCATAATATAATTTTGACATGTTGGTGTAACTGTTTCTGTGGAGAAGTGTGTGACACACGTGTGACTTTATTTTGTTTGGGTTTTGGCACTTGTTATTTAGATGTTTTATCTTGTTTAACAAAATTTACTATTTGAACCTTTTCAACATCTTTACCCTTTTGTTTGTTTGGACTTAGACATGATGCACGTGGTTGGTTAACTTGTTTGGTCTTTTTAGTTTCAGAATTAGACGTGTTTGAACCCGATGTTACCTTAACCTTCTCAAATTGTTTATCTAAATTAACAATAGGCATTTTCTCTTTTGATTTTAAAGTGGTCTCCTTTTGTTTATTGATAGATTCATTAAGTTTACTTGTGGAATCCGGATCACTTACAAGAGGAGTGGACACCACATGATCCTTGATTGGGTTGTTATTTATTGGTTTACATTTTGCATTCAAAAAGCTCTCATGTTGTGGTGGAACCACTTTTTAACCCAAACCCTCCCCATTGTTGCGTTCTCTCACTAAGTGCTGGACTATGTGAAAAGAATTAGTCCAACTATCCAGTTTTTGTTTAATGAATTTACTTCAGCTTCCAAAACTGCTTTGTGTTTCTTAGCTTCTTCTAGGGAGTTTAAATAGAACTTAATTTCATTAGCTTGGTTAAAAGCCACAACTTCGGTTTCCCTAAGTTGTTTATTTAACAGTTCTATTTTCTCTTTGTAACTGTGCTCATTTAGTTTTAAAATGTGATTTGCTTCAGTGCACAATTGCAAGTCCTTTACTAAGCTATCGTTGTGATCTAATAACCTAGCAAATTTCAAATCTATGCTTTCCCTAAATGTATTACAATCAAAACAAGCATGATTATTGAAAAGTTGGTCAGTGGAGCTTACCTGAGAAGGTTCTGTTGAATTAGCCATCATAGCAGAGTTTGACTTTTATGGTGCAGGTGATTATGAACATGTTGAACTTTGGCCTTCTTCATTCAACTGATTGACCACATTTGCAGTTTCGTCATTATTTGACATCGCAAGTTCCACTGCTATACTTCGCTTGCAGATTCGTCATCCAAACCCTCAACACATGCAATTTTGGATTCTCCCGGAGATACAAACCGAAAGGTCCAATCTTGCCCTTCATCATCATAAGCCATCAAGGCTTTAGGATTCTTGTTTGATGATGTAGGACTACTTGTGGGTTTATCTTGATGATTGAAGGATGAGAATGGATTACCATTACCTGTCTCTTGGGCTTCACACAGTCAGGCTTGAAATGCCCCTTCTCTACACAATCAAAACATGTAACTTTGGTTTTGTCAAAACCAAAGGTTGTATTCGTTGTGGCAATCAAGTTTTGTCATGTCTTCTTAACAAACTTCTTAGCCCTCCGAATAGCACTTGCCAATGCCCACATGATTTCCATTCTTTCCAGCTCAGTCTCATCTACTTGTTCATAGTCTTCATCTGCCAAATGGTAGTTTCCAATCTTCCTTGCAACTAGACCGTCATAGGAGTGAACGACAGCTGCTAGGAGATCCATGTGCTCCTTAGCTACCTCTACAGTCACATTACCGAGATTCTCGGTCTTCAATCTCGTACCATTGGCTTCAGGTGCTATGTATTGGGTGCAAGATGACCCTGACGTGTTAGATCCTGAAGTAGTCGCTTGAGACGGAGCGGCTGAAGTCGACACGAATGTCGTTTGAAGTGGTGCTCCAGAGGTTTTTGCTTGAGGAGTTGAGTTGTAAAGTGACGGGTTCTGATCATATGACGCCTTTTGAGACCTGTACTTCATCATCAACTCTTCGTCTCTCAGCTTCAGAATGAAATCATTAATATCCAACTTTTCCAGCATATCATTCTGTCTAAGGTTTGACACAAATGAGACCCACTTTTCTAGTAATCCATTTGTGAAATTCGACATTTTGTCTTCCATAGATGTTGTTGGATCAAGAATAAGGCTAATGCAACCAAAACTAGATCACTTAAGTTATTTTGATGCTGCATGCAAAGGCTTCCGAACCTTTTCATGGAACTTCCGAAGGTTGTAGAGTTCTTCCGAAGACAAAGGAAAAGTCCAACTTCCGAAGACAGAACTCTACTTCTGAAGACAAATGCATACTTCCGAAGTTCAAGACTTAGAAGAATAAAGTGAAGAACACTTCTGAAGTATGATGAAGAAGTCTCCAAGTCTTGGAAGAAGCAGCCTCTTCCGAAGTATAAAGTGGCTTCGGAAGTACTTACTCTTCCGAAGCCATTTAACCTTCGGAAGACACTGCTATAACCAGTGGACACAAGTATGGTCTGACACTCCGCTGCAGACTTCTGATACATCATGGCTTCTTTTTAAAGAACCATGTTGTTGACCATACTTTATTCCATTGTTTACCTTCTCATGATAGTACAGTTGCCATCTTTAGTTGGTGACAAAAGGTAAGTCAGGGACATGTCCTGACTACCAAATCTTAGATAAGACTTTATCCGAGATACCTTAAACTATAGTCTTGTAGTATAGGCTTTAGCTAAAGGATCCTAGTTGGTATCAAAGTATATCCAGCTGTAGACAGTATTATATATAGGTTCTCCTTGTAATTCATAAAAACACAGACAATCTGCTTGTAAGAGTCTTTGTATCTTGAGTTGAGAATCAATATATAAAAGTATCTTGAAATTTATCTTTCTGTGTTCTTAATTACTTTTCATATTGTGATCAACTCTTATTGATTCTTACCTGAGTGTGATTCTAGGCGAGTTTGAGAGAAAACATTTGTGTTTAAGTGACACACACCGATCCTGCAATTGGTATCAGAGCTTCTCAGGCTCTTGATTGCGTGCTCTAACCATCCAAATCAACCTGTTTTCACTCCGCCCTACCACCCACTCCCTCAATGGCCCTAAACAAATCTGAAGTAGAAATGGGGACGATGACCAAAGCGCCAATCATCACCCCTGAAAACTTCAGGTCTTGGAGTAGAAGAATGGAAGGCTTTATTAGATACCAAGACAGCAAAATGTGGAACTCGATTGTCAATGGACCGTACAAGCCAAAGGTGGCTTCACCTGGTGGAAATGGTGCCATGATAGAAAAGGCTGTCGAGGAATATTCTGATGAAGACAGAAAGAAGATGGACATCGATAGCAATGCTATGACTATTCTCATGACTGCAATACCGAACTCTATTATGGTGGGGTTCGAGCATTGCAAGACTGCCATAGAATTGTTTGATGCACTTGCTCAGATGTATTCTTGCTCCAACGACTCAAAGAAGGACTCACTGAAGCAGCAGTTCGAGAACTTCACTCATATTGCTGGAGAGACCCTCAGCCAGCAGTACTTCAGGTACATGGATCTTATCTCTTCCCTTCAGTCTATAAAGATCACTCCTGAACTTAGAGATCTCACGAGAAAGTTCATGAGTGCTCTTCCAAATGAGTGGACATTCTACTGTGTCTCTATCAAGAGAACAGAAAACTTGAACACTCTTTCCATGACTGAGCTCTATGGCATCCTTGATGGATACCGTCTAGAGATGGAAAGTAAGAAGGGCCACCAAACAAGCAGATCTATGTGTCTTCCTGCTAGCAACGCTTTAATGGTTGTTGAAGGCTAATTAACCTCTCAACCTTAGCACTTCCATGACTTATCAGCAGCCATCCTGCTCACCTGGTCCCTACATTACTTATCCTGAGACTCCAAGGTCTCAACAGGCTCAACACAACTCCTTCCAGGAAAATTGTGCCTTTGTCTTAGGAGGTGGACACTCAGGAGATTTTCAATACTTCTTTGATGATCTTGAGTGCTTCAGTCCAGATGGCGTAGAGTACATGGACATTGTTCAACAAATGGCTCTTTTAACTTACAGAGCAAAGATGTTCTTTAAGAGAACTGGAAGGCACTTCCCTTAGAATCCAACTACCAGCAAGTTCGGGTTTGACAAGACCAGGGCAAAGTGTTACAACTGTAGCCAACTGGGTCATTTTGCAAGGGAATGCAAGGCTCCCAAGACCAATCGGGGAACCCCACAGGCCTCCACACATCCCTCAATCTCAAAGCCCACTGAAAAGTCAACTGAGACGGCCGCAATGGCTCGAGAAGTTGACTGGAGCTTCATTGTACAGGATGTGACTCCTGCTCAAGCTCTCATGGACGGAACAGATGATGCCCAGGTATATGAACATCTCTGCACTCCATCCTGTATAGCTAAAGTTAAACTCTATCAGGATTACAATATGGAAATCAGATCTGACATTGAGTCTTTAAATATTCTAAAATCTGATTTTCAAAGAGCTGAATCTGACTATCAAAAGAAAATTGATGAGTTGGAGAAAATTGTATCTCTTTTGAAACATGAACACACCAACTACAAGACTCAAATCAAGGATCTGATATCCAAATTGTCTGATGCTCAAACCTAGCTTGTCACTGCTGAGGCTCAGGCCAGGAACCATGCTATCTCTGAGCAAAACTTCCAAGCTATTCTTGCATCAATCTCCCAGTCCAAAGTCTGTTATCACAACAAAAAGGGTTAGGAACCAATGAAATTGCTCCACCACACTCCTATGAGTCTATCAGACAGCCTAGATATGGTACTGAAGAGCAAGAGGTTCCAACTTTTGACCCTTTCTTTCCAGAGTTAAAGGATGACGCACCAATACTGGCCACCACAGGGAAGGAACAGGTAGATAAACCTATCGCCTCCTGTGATGATCAAATCCTAACCACCAAAACCAGAAGAAGCAGAGCTAAAGCTTCTAGGAGAACTACTAAGAAAGTGGCTGAATCCAAGTGTTGGGTACTTCTGATTTAGGAAAGGAATGTAATACCAGCATTCCTGTCCTACCAATGGATCAGAAGTTAAAGGGAAAAGTTGATGACGAAGAAAAGAAAACCAAGAAATAGCAACCCTCAATTCCCCAAAAGACTAACATTGCATGCATCATGTGTGGCTTGCAAAATCATATGGCAAAAGATTGTTACTATAATCCTGCAAGCACACATTATTCAAATAATGTTAGGAAAGAAGGAGTCGGGGAAGGTTTCACATTTGGACCTTTCCATACGGTTCAAGAGTTGAAGAAGGGAAAGCTCGTTTCCAAAGCCAAGTTGCTTTTGGAGGAAACTCTTTCTTCCAAAGGGAAAGTGGCTTCAGAAGCAAAAGCTACTAAGGTTCGGAAGAACAAGAAAGCTCCCTTGAAACCATCCCAGAAGAAGACTGCTTCGGAAGAAAAGGTGGTGAGGACTTCTTCCGAAAAGAAAGAAGCTTCGGAAGAAGACCATGCTGCAAAAGCTTCAACAAGCTCATCTTCCAAGATCAGCCAAAGGGTGGACTGGAAGATCAAGGAAGATGTTGCAGCCCAAACCTCTTTCTTAAAGACCTCTGTTGAACCCCCATGCATATCATTTGGTTCACTCATGTCATTATCTTTGGAAGAACCCAAGACAAATAAAGCTTGGGTTTCCAAACAAAACTGAATTCTCATCTTATGTGCAGGAACATCCATTTGACAAGAACAACAATGTATGGATTGTAGATAATGGATTATCCAGGCAGATGACAGGGAACAAACATCTCCTTCAACAATTCAACATTATGATGGAGGTCCTGTCCAGTTTGGAGGTGAGGCCGGAGGATATATTTCTGGCAGAGGGAGTATATCCAATGGTACGTTAACCGTTGACAAAGTTAACTTTGTCAAACACCTTGAACACAATCTGTTAAGTGTTTCTCAATTCTTTGATCAAAAGCACCAAATGCTTTTCACAGAACATGAGTGTATTATTCTCAAACCAGGGATGACAATTCCTCCGGAATTGGTGCTTCTTAGATCTCCCGGAAAGGGGATATGTACAAGCTGGATATGAACAATGCTTCCCCAATGGGTGAAGTATCATGCTTTCTTTCCAAATCTGATAGTGATGAGTCAACACTGTAGCATAAACGTATGTGTCATGTAAAATTTAAGACAATGAATAAATTGGCTAAGAATAACTTGGTACACAGTTTGCCTAAAAAGGAGTTTTTCTGCAAAGACAACTGTGTTGAATGCCTGAAAGGGAAACAACACAGGACATCTCATAAATCCAAATGTGTTAATTCTATCACTACTCCATTACATTTATTGCACATGGATCTTTTTTGTCGCACAAGTATAATGAGCATTGGAAGGAAATCATATTTCCTTGTGATAGTTGATGACTTTACAAGATTCACATGGGTATTCTTTTTAAGAACTAAAGATGAAACTGCTGAAACATTAAAATCTTTTATTCTTAAAATAGAAAATCAAATTGATCACAAGGTTAAAATAATTAGATGTGATCAAGGGACTGAGTTTAAGAACTTCATTCTTGACTCATTCTGTAACTCAAAAGGGATTTCCAGACAATATAGTGCTCCCAGAACTCCTCAACAAAATGGTGTTGCTGAGAGGAGGAATAGGACACTTATTGAGGCTGCTCCAACTATGTTAGCTGATTCAAAGCTACCTCTAATATTCTGGGCAGAGGCAGTCAGCACTGCATGCTATGTGCAGAACAAAGTTCTTGTAGTTAAGCCCTATGGAAAAACCCCTTATGAGCTATGGAACAAGAGGCCACCATTCATTGGCTTTCTAAGGTCCTCTGGCCGCATGTGTACCATACTTAACACAAAGGACAATTTAGCAAAATTTTCTAAAAAGTCGGATGATGCTATCTTTGTTGGATACTCTTCTAGTTTTAAAGCTTAGAGAGTATACAACATAAAGAATCAACAATTTGAGGAGTCATCCAATATAGTTGTTAATGAGCACACTCCTTGTGTTAGGGGGAATGGACCTGATAACATTTTTGATTTAGAATTGTTTCCAAACTATTCTAAACCCTCTTGTGAGAATGTTTCAGTTGGAATAGGTGCTCAAACTGATGCTGATGCTGATGCTGCTGCTAGTGCTCATGATCAACTGTTTAAGCTTCCCAGGCCTAGACCAAATTCTCCAAGTGCTGCAATACATCAAACTTCCACTATTCATAGATCCGACAGTTTATCTATATCAAGGAATAGTGAAGCTTCAACAAGTGAGTCACCTACTGAGCCTCAAAGCTCATCAGGTGATCCACCACAACACCAGGCAGAAGGAGGTAGTATTTTGAAGGAACAGGCAACTGTTAATACTACCTCACAGCCAACTATCGATGATGTTTCTCATTCATTCAATCAGTCCTCATTGAATGACTTTGAAACAACAGCTGGACAGAGTGTTCTAGTTCCTGAGCAGAATATGTCCAACCTGGATCTACCTTTGCAACTGGAAGTGATTCCTCGCCTTCGGATTCACAACACTCATCCAACTGAGAATATCATAGGGAATGTCTCTGAGGGTGTGAGAACAAGAGGACAGACTCATCAAGGGAATGTCTGCTTGTACTCATGCTTTCTATCTCAGATGGAACCCAAGAAGGTAGAAGATGCCTTAAAAGATAGTAGCTGGATTGAATCGATGCAAGAGGAGCTACTTCAATTCAAGAGACAGAAGGTATGGAACCTATGTCCGCTACCATCTGGTCAAGTACCCATAGGCACCAAATGGGTTTTCTGAAACAAGAGAGATGATAGAGGCTTGATCATCAAGAATAAGGCAAGACTTGTGGTTCAAGGATACACTCAGAGGAAGGAATCAATTATACTGATGTCTTCACACCAGTTGCAAGACTTGAGGCAGTTAGGATCTTCCTTGCTTATGCTTGTTGGACCAAAAGAACCAATGAGCCAAGATCAGAAAACCTCTAAGTCCCACATGGTATCACAACAACTGCTGAAAGCCTCATCAGTAGTTTGACAAGTGCTGAAGACTTCAACAGCTGAAGATCAAGTGCTGAAGACTTCAACAGCTGAAGAACTAAAGTGCTGAAGTACAACAGCTGAAGAACACAAGTACTGAAGCTGAACAGCTAAAGAACACAAGTACTGAAGCTGAACGGCTGAAGAACACAAGTGCTGAAGCTGAAAGACCAATGTACTGAAGTACAACAGCTGAAGAGTTTACAAGTGCTGAAGATCAACAACTGATGTACAAAGTCTGAAGACAAAGACTGAAGACATCAGCTGATGATATCTACTGAAGTCATCAGCTGATGAAACATCTGAAGGTCAAAGTCTGAAGATCAAGTACTGAAGCGTCAGTAGTTTGTCACAACTGCTGAAGAGTACTTCTTCAGTAGTTGTGATATCAGTAGTTTTATATTTCTAGTTTCAGTAGTTTTGTAAAACGACTGAAGAGCTTGTTCTTCAGTCGTTGTAGTTTCAGTAGTTTCTAATCAGTAGTTTTATATTCTGTACTTAACACTCTGATATGTTCTCAGTAGTTGTGAACATTTTAGTAGTTTGTTAAGAGTTAGTTATTTTTGTATTAGATCTGCTAGTTGTCACTTTCCCGTGATAACAGCAGCGATTGCACTCTATATAAGGAGTGTCAACCTATTGTAATAATTGAATGAATGAATGATTTGAATGATTTGATTAGAATTATTCCATATCTATAAACATTCCATGAATCAGAAATATATTCTCTCACTATAACGTATGTGCTCTTAATACAAACAAGTATCGATCTCTTGCTACAATTTGTCTAATTCCTGTTCTTATTCCGCTGCTTTGAACTCTAATACATAAAACTTGTGATCGCTGATCCTATCAAATGGTATCAGAGCGTTAATCATTGATCGATCTAATAATTGATCATTGAAACTGCTATTCAAGATCTAAGTTTGATTGAATTAGCTTTTGTTTTTGCAAGAAACGGTTATAGAGATTGAATTTTCTGTATTTCTGGTCATTCATCCTGAGATCTTTTCTTGGTTTTCATTGAGTTTGTTGTGGTCTGTGTAAAACTTTTAAAAGCTTGAATTAAATTGTTTTTGAACTGAAAATGACTACTCCCTCCAATGATCCTCACAATACTGGTTCCTCAACCAAGCCACCAATGCTGGTTAGGAATGAGTATAACATATTGCAACGACGAATGCTCCATCACCTGTCTGTTAACAGCGCAGGTTGTTGGACATCAGTGGTACATGGTCCACACAAGCCTATTGTGAATAACCCGGAAACAATCAAATGGTTCCGAAGAGGAGGGAGCAATACTCATATGAGGATAAGAAGTTGCTTGAAATTGATGCAAAAGCCCATGGAATTCTGGCCATGGCACTGCCAAATGAAATCTATTCTAGCTAATGCATCATGAAACTGCCCATGACCTCTGGAATGCCTTGAAAGAACAATTTGGAGGAACAGATGAGGTCTTGGCAAATAATAGAGAAATCCTTGCCCAACAATATGAGACATTCTCTCATAGAAAGGGTGAGACACTGACTCAACAATATGAGCGGTTCTCTTGTTTGATCTCTGAGTTAAAAATGGTCAAACTTGAGTACACAAATATCCAGATGAATAACAGATTTCTCAGATCACTGCCTGAGAGATGGGACACATATACTATTGTCCTACGCTCCAGTGCAAGTTTGGACAAACTATCTCTCACCCAACTCCATGGGAACTGCTCATGTTTGAGAGAGAGATAGAACAGAAGAGAAAGCTGTCTTCATCTGGAAAGCTCACTGAAGACTTTGTACCAGGCAACACTGCCTTGGTGGTCATGAGTCAAATATGCTTCATCTGAATGCCAGTATGATGAGCATATTAATTTCTCTTCAAACACTTCTGATTCTGCATTTGTGAGTGTTGATGGTCAGTTTACTGGGTTAATAATGACAATCTATGCTTCATTATGGATGATCTCAAGGGGATTGCTGATTATGACTTAGAAGAGATGGATATTTTGAGCCAAATGGCCTTGATAAATATCAGATCTCAGAAGTTCTACAAAAGAACTGGAAGAAAATTCCCAGGACTCTCTGGCAAAACAAAGGTTGGTTTTGACAAGAGCAAGTTGAGGTGTCACAAATGCCAAAGGCTTGGACACTTTGCAAGAGAGTGTAGATCAACTGGATCTAACTCCACTGCACCCTTTGTGACTTTTCCTGGCAATAGTCAACAACACAGAGGGCAACATCCTGTCACTTCTAGTCATCATCCTCAACAACAATCTCCTGCATATTTTGTTCCTCAGGGTCAAATGCCATATCCTTACCCTTGTTATTACATGCCACAGTCAAATCAAGTTCAAGTTCCTATGGTACCACAACCTCATGCACTACCAGAACCTCAGTCATCCCAATCTTATCAACAAACTCAACCTCAACAACACAGCTTCTTCACCCCAGGAGTTGTTGACTGGAGCAGTTTACCAGATGACATGTCTGGTCATGACCAACTGTTCTCAGGTGCTGGTCAACATGGTGGTGACAGTCCTTTTGGGAATCTAGCTCTTATGGCTTTGGAGTCTGCTGATACTTCATTTTCTAATGCCTCTACACCTAAGGTATCACAGGTATCCTCTGAGGCAAAAGCCAAATTATGTTCTGAACCATGCATAGCAGCATTTGCTTCCATTAGAGAAGCAAATGTAGCTTTAATTAATAAGAACATTGAGCTAGAACAAATAATTTCCAAAAACAAAGCTGAATTTGAGTCTGTACTTAAAGATAAAAATGATGAGATTTACAAACTGAAATGCCAATAATTGATGATAAGGCTAGAGAAGAGGTACTTCTAGAGAAGTACAAAGATCTCAAAGAAACCTTTGTAGTTACCCAGGTAGAGTGTGATAGATGGGTACAATCATGCAAAGGTTTTGAAATGCTTCTTAGTAAGCAATCTGCTTCAATGTGAAGTTTGGCATTGGTTACAATCACACTGCTCCACCTACAGATTTTACTCCAAGAGCAGAAGTAGAATCTGATGGTGAGAGTGATAACCAATCCATCACATCATGTGATCTACCTTCTGATACAGCACAATCAGAAGTACCAGTCAGCATCAAGCCCTCTTTGAACCTATCAGCTGATGTGATGGTTCAAATGCTGACACTCACATGATCAATGAGTTGATCGAACTCAGGAGTTAATTCTGAAGGTCCTAAAAGGACTAGAGAGCAGGATTTAACACATGAAGTTCAAACTTCAACTGCTGTTAGTACTGAAGAGAAGAAAACTGCCAGTAGAAAGAGTTTGAAGACTACTAAAGAGGCAGTCAAGAAAGCAAACAATGCTTCCAAAGCATTGATGAACAAGTCTTCAGTTGCTTCACCCTCTTTAGTTGATGATCAACCTAAGATGAAGAAGAAACCATGTGAAGTATGTGGTTGTTCAATCATCTTACAGATGATTGTTGGTACAAAAGAGGTTCCAAACTCAAACAAAAGAAGAAATTAATGAGAAAATGGTAAAAATGAAAATGAGTTTGAGACCATATTTGTATGCAACATCAAATCCTGTAACCCTTAAGTCCTCAAAGAAATCCAAAAAGGAAGGGGTTAAACAGGTGACAGCTGAGAGTGCTCAGAAGAAGAACGTGCAACATAGGAACTATAAACTCCACTGGCAATGTGTCTGATGAGCTGAAAGCTTTATCACAAAATCAGACACAGCTGGTCATGATGGTTCAACATCTGTGGGTAGAGTTAACCAACTAGATGCTCCTATGTTGAAACCACAGAAAAGGAGGTCCAAGCCAAAGGACTCCTCTTCTACACCATTTCTTCCTCTCTGGCTGTTGTTTCAAATAAATCTGTTAGTTTACCATCTATTGATGAGACCAGGCCCAAAACCAAAAAGGTTTGGGTCTCTAAAACTAACTGATTGTTTATTATTGCAGGGTTCTTCAACATGCCAAGTAGCATCTGGTATGTAGACAGTGGGGGATCTATGCACATGACTGGGAATAGCTCTCTTCTTCATGACTACTCTCAAGGAAAGAAGGGATTTGTTTCTTTTGGCAATGATGCTAGGGGTTACATCATTGGTAAGGGTTTTGTCTCCAATGGAGAGAAATCAAATTTGATGATGTTAATCATGGGAAAATCTCAAGTACAATCTCTTGAGTGTCAGTCAAATGTGTGATAAAGGCCATGTTGCTCTTTTCACCAGTCAAAACTGTAGGATTCTGTCATCCAAAGTTTGCACTTGATTGACAAGGTGTTGGATGATCACACTCTCCTGAGAGCCAACAGGACAGGAAGAGTGTATGCCTTAGATCTTTCCAAGAAAATAGATCTCAAAGGCAATCCTTGCCTATTTTCCAAAGCCTCTTCTCAAGAATCTAAACTATGGCATAGAAGGCTTGGTCATGTTAATCTCAAAAACATGAATCAGCTTAACCACAATAGTTTAGTCAGAGGCTTAACAATAAAGGAGTTTCACTGTGATGAAACCTGCGCTGCTTGTTTTAAAGGAAAACAGCACAAAGTCTCATTCCCTCCTATTGAAGTGCCTAAGTCCACTGCCTGCTTGTAATTACTGCATATGGATCTATTGGTCCTGTAAGAGTAATGAGCATGGCAAAGAAGAATATACTGTCTGGTAATTGTGGATGATTACTCCAGATTGTGTGGACTTTCTTTCTACATTCAAAGGATGAGGTTGCTCAGAAGATTATTCACTTTGTGTTGTATATTGAGAAGCAGTATTCCCTTCCAGTCAAGTGTATTAGGAGTGACAATGGAACTGAATCAGAAATCATACACTTGATGACTTCTATCTTTCAAAGGGATCAAAAGGCAGTTTAGCATCCCAAGGACTCCAGAACAAAATGGAGTAGTGGAGAGAAAGAACAGGACCCTCATTGAAGCTGCAAGGTCCATGCTAGCTGACTCAGGTTGCCACTGACCTTTTGGGCTGAAGCTGTCAACACAGCTTGCTATGTGCAAAATAGAGTTTTAGTAAATCAGAGGTTGATGAAGACTCCATATGATGTTCTCCATCATTGGATCCTCTGATTTCATTTTTCAAAGCATTTGGGTGTCCCTGTTTTATTCTCAACACAAAGGATCAACTCCATAAATTGATCCTAAGGTGGATGCAGGGTATTTTGTTGGTTATTCATCTACTTGCAAGGCATACAGAGTCTTCAACTGCAGGACAAAGATGGTTGAAGAAACTCTACATGTTAAGTTCAATGAATCTCCAAAGGACAAGATTCCACAAAGCCCTGTGGAGTTATTTGATTTGGACATGCAATATGTTCCTTATCAAACTCCTGCTGTTGCTCCTGTCAACAGTTCACCACCTGGTGGTACTGCTGGTACTGATGATGATGATGATTGCAGTACTCACCTCTTCAGGTTTAGTGATCAACTGCCTGATTTAGCTAGACCTGATGTTCTTGTAGCTCCAGTAGCACCATCCACAACAAATGCTGATGAGATCTCTTCGAATTCAACTTCCTTTGAATTACCATCCACTGATTGTTTCAAGGAAATGATTCACCATCACCATCTGTTACTGCTGAGCCTGCTACAAACACTTGCACAGATCTCAGTGTGTATCAAGATCTGAAGAATCACCCTATGTCTCAAATCATTGGTGATATCACTGCTGGAGTATCAACAAGAAGTCAATTGTCAAATTTCTGCTTCTATGCTCTCTTCATTAGTCAGCAAGAGCCAAAGAATTATCACATTGCTTTAAAGGACAATGGATGGGTGATGCCATGCAGCTTGAGCTTCTTCAGTTCAAGAAACAGCAAGTGTGGGAACTGGTTCCTCTACCTCCAGGTAAGTGTGCAATAGGCACTAAATGGGTGTTTAGGAACAAAACTAATGAAAATGGGCTTATTGTTAAGAACAAGGCCAGACTGGTTGTTCAGGGGTTTGCACAAGAGAAGGTATTGATTATGATGAAACCTTTGCCCCTGTAGCCAGACTGGAAGCAATTCGATTTTTTTTAGCTTATGCTGCTCATCAAAACCTTAAAGTTTTCAAATGGATGTCAAAAGTGCATTTTTGTATGGAAAAATTAAAGAAGAGGTTTATGTATGTCAACTCCAGGCTTTGAGGACAATAACATCCTAATGGGGTGTATAAGCTTGATAAGGCTCTTTATGGGTTAAAACAAGCTCCTAGAGCCTGGTATGAGACATTATCAAACTTTATTCTGGAAAATAATTTCACTAGAGGCTCCATAGATAAGACTTTATTCATTAAGAAAGCTGGGCAGCATAATCTACTTGTTCAAATTATGTAGATGACATCATTTTTGCATCCTCTGATCCAAAGTTGTGTGATGCCTTTACAAAGTTGATGCAATAGAAGTTTGAAATGAGTGCCATGGGAGAGTTATAGTTCTTTCTGGGGTTGCAAATCAAACAAAAGGCTGATGGAATTTTCATTCATCAGTCCAAATACACAAAAGATCTTTTGCAAAAGTTTGATTTACAAAACTGTAAGCCTTGTTCTACCCCCATGTGCAGCACCACACACTGGATACAGATCAAAAAGGTAAAGTGGTTGATGAAACACTTTACAGATGTATGATTGGGTCCTTGATGTATTTAACAGCTTCTAGACCAGATATTATGTTTGCTACATGTGTTGTGCTAGATTTCAGGCTGCACCTAAAGAGTCTCATCTGATTGCAGTCAAGAGGATCTTTAGATATCTGCAAGGCACTCCATCTCTAGGTTTATGGTATTCTACTGGACATTCTGGTAAATTAGTTGCTTTCTCTGATAGTGACTATGCAGGGTGTAAGTTGACCAGGAAATCAACTTCTGGTGGATGTCAATTCCTAGGCAACTACTTGATTTCTTGGCAGAGCAAGAAACAGACCTCAGTTGCTACATCAACTGTTGAAGCAGAGTACATTGCTGCTGCAAGTTGCACCTCTCAGGTACTCTGGCTTCAGAACCAACTTCTGGATTATGGCATTACAGAGAGACTAAGATTCCATTGTTAATGGATAGTGCTTCAGCTCTGTGTATTGTCAAAAATCCAGTCCAGCACTCTAGGACCAAACATATAGAGATCAGACATCATTTTATAAGGGATTGTTTTGAAAAAGGTCTGATTGATCCTAAGTTTGTGCCTAGTGCTGATGAGCTTGCAGACATTTTTACTAAGCCTTTGGATAGTTCAACTTTCAAAACCTGGTGTTAAGGCTTGGTATGCTGCAGCTAGAATAAGTGACAACTACTGATGATTCAGTAGTAATTACTGGTGATCATTGGTACCCATGTCACATATAAGTACTAATGGGTCCTTTTCCCTTCAGTAGTTTTATAACTACTGATGGCTAAATGCCTCATAAGTACTGAAGTACTTTATCTGTTCCAAACTACTAATGTAGTTAAAACTACTGATGTAGTTACACCTACTGAAATCAGTATAAACAGATAAGTACTGATGTCCTATGAAACAACTGAAATCCGCCAAAAAGGCTGATGAATGTGTTGAGGACAGTATGAAACAGCTGAAAAGCTAAGAATTGACGAAAACAGCTGATGAGAAATTTCTCTTCAGTCGTTTGTACAACTGCTGTTTCATCCTAACAACTGAAGCAATACCATGTCTTCAGTAGTTTTATAACTACTGATGACTAATAGCAAGTCTTTAGTTGTTTACAACAGTGATGACAAAACCACTGTCTTCAGTAGTTTCCCAACTACTGATGACAAACACCAAGTCCTCAGTTGTTTCAATCATCTGAAGTCAAAACCACGGTCTTCAGTAGTTGTCTAACTTCTGATGCCTAACACCACGACTTCAGCTGTTTCAACGTCTGAAAGGATAATACCATGTCAACAGTCGTTTAAAACTACTGATGACTAACACCACATCTTCAGTCGTTTTCTTACCCGTATCCTATAAATATCCCTGACCTAAGCCTTCAATGCTTCGTCTTCTTCAAACTAACGTTCGTCTCCAACACTTCTCTCTTCTCAATGGCGTCCATGCAAATTAAACCGCGACACAACTGTGTTGCCTACCTTACTAAATCGCCTGTCTGGGCTAAGTTCGATACTGCTATCGATCTTATGGTTCAGTCCCAATACAAAACGGCATTTCTTCTGAATCCCATACTACATGCCGAATCCCTCCAACAGTTTTGGATGAACGTTACTATTACCACTGGGGAGCACAACACACCATCTCTCCAGTCGGTCGTCAACAACAAAGAAGTAGTCATCACTCCTGCAGTTATCCGTCAAATTCTTCATCTAGATGATGTTATATCTCCTGCTGGATATCCGAAGGGCACCATAGATCTATCCTTTGCCCAACATGGATATCAAGGCAATCTCAGTGCCTCCACTATCATGAAGAAACACTTCCTGACGCTGAACGCCTAATTTTCACATGGTGAATGTATGTTTGGGTCCTAAGACGTCGTCTTGGGATCAAATGTCGACAAAATGGCAGCAGGTAATGTATTCTATTCTTGAGCAACAACCGCTAAACTTTTCAGAAATAATATTTTTGGAGCTCAAGGATATGGCTCAAAAACTAACTGCCAACCGTTGGATACTATATCCACGGTCATAATGGCCATCATTACAAACCAGCTTAATGCTGAGGGACTGTTGGCTTGGGAGTCCCTGCTACGGCTGTTCTGCCGGAAGTATACTCCCGGCACAACTCTGACCAGACACTCAAAATGGCTGCCAAGCTGCGAAAACCACGCAGCTGGAACCCACAGCCACCACCTCCAAATCCAAAGTCCCCACCAAACCCACCAAAAAGAAACCCAAAACGGCTACTCAGGGCATTGAGTCCCCTGAGGATGCCCTGCACCACAAACGCGGGATATATCCACTAGTCCAAACCCCCTAGTGGATACAATGACTCTTCCAGCCATAGCCGCTCAGGCTTCCTCTCAACAGGAGCCTGCAGCAACCACACAAGGGGTACCTACATATCTGGGATCTTCCTCACTTGAGGAGATTGCCATTGAAAAGCACCAACCTCCCAGGTGCACACTGCTTCTATCCCTTCACCCCAAACAACCGCCCCTCACAGCCCAACTTTAATAGTTTGCACAAGTGCTGACTCAACTGCACTCCTCACCCCCTCCCAGAAACCACTTACTACTGGGAACACCTCTACAATTGAGGGGGAGGAACACAGTGCACTTGAGAACCCATAGCACAGGGGTTTACCACTTCTATCTCCTGGTGTAGATAAGGAGCTTAGAATATCTAGTGAGGCTGTCACCTCTTCTGAATCAGCACATGATCAGAATGAGGCTGGTAACATTGCTAAGACCTCACTAGAGGCAACAGCTGATGATGGACATTGTCCTGAGGCTGGAAGTCCCCAGTACCAAGCACAAGGGGCACATGCAAAACTGGTCTACACCCAGTGCATGTAAATCCTGCTCTAAGCAGGAGGTCAGATGATTCAGCTTCGGCTGATGATGACCTGGGTTTTTTCTACGATGTTCTTGCCCAGAACACAATCCTTGAAGAGAAAGTTAGTAGGCTGCAAAACCTACTTGACCAACTCTCACAAGGAGAAAGACCATCTGCCTCCACCAACCCACAGATGGCACCTTCTGTTGAAGGTTCCCCAACACTGAGCCACTCCAAACTCAGCACCTGCCTCTTCTTCAGGCCCTACTCTCAGGAACAGAACCCTCCTGAGCAAATAGGTGCTGTACTTCAAAATTCCCTCCCTCTCATCACACCCATAATCACTGATATTGTGACTAAAGCCATTGATGAGAGGCTTTCCTCAACTTTACAACCCTTGATTGATGCTGCTGTGCAAAAGACACTTTCTGCGGTACAAACCCCTTCCTCCAATGCATCCAAAAAGGGGGAGAGTACTGCAGTGAAAGAAAAGAAGAGAAAAAGAACAGAGGAAGAGAAGGAAGCAAAGCAAGCCCAAGAGGAGGAGAAAGAACAGCAACCACTGCTCACCTACAAGCGAAAGAAAAGTGCTGATGATCATATTGCTGAAGACAAAGCCTTGGAGCTACTGATAAAAGAGGCTGATGCCGAACACAGCAGATCAATGGACAACATCATTGATCAGCTGTTTAGGCAAGGCCATGACACCAATAAACTTGACTCTAAGATTCGACGATTAGAGATTGAGGAAATCCAGAATAGATGGGCAAGGTATGAAGTGTTAGAAAGAGAAAGGCTTGAGATCATGATTAGATTTATTGCAAAATATCTTGGAAGATCAATGATCGAAATCAAAGCTTGGTCCAGGGACAGTATCTTGGCAATCACCACCAAGATTTTTTCGTCTGAAGCATATACTAAGGGACTTGTTATTGAAGCTTTGAATGAAGCGGGTGCTGGGAGCAGGACTGAGCTAGCCAAGCAATCAAAAGCCACACTCACCTCAAGAATGCTAGAACAGCCTGTCAACATTCCCACACCAAAACCACCCAAATCACAACCCACCAAACCAACTCCCTTACCCTCAAAACCCGTAGCCGATGATATACCCTTGAAGAAGAAGAGAAGGGTATTGAGGCTAGAAGATGATGAAGAAGATGATGAAGATAGGCTGCCACTCTCAGCTGTGATTCAGTTGCCTAAGGCCACAAGTCACTCCTCAGCAATTACTCCTGAATTCCAAAGACGAATGGTTAAAGTGAAGCTAGAAGAAGAAGAGCTTCATAAACAGCATGATGAGGAATTGCTGAAGAGAGTTGACAAAGCTTATGCAGCCACATCTTCTATCATCAATATGAAGAAGCAAGCCCTCAGACTTTACACTCTCAGGCATACCTTTCAATATCAAAAGGAAAGAGTGAGGATTTGGCCTGATCCCAGGGTCTCTCACAGAATTCATAAGAAAAACATACCTCAGAGATACATTGGCCAGGTGAAAAAGATCGTAGATGAAGTGATCTCTCTGGTTTGTAGTTTCACCCTGGGAAATCCTAGAGGACTTCAAGAAGCCTACAAAGCTAATCTAACCCTCAGAAGATGCTGGAAAACACAAATAGTGAAAAAGGGGTTAGTTTACAAGAGGCTTGAGGAAGTCAGGAAAAATGAGCTCCAGTTGTTCCTAGAGGGTAATCACCCGGATGAGTTTGCTTACAGAATAATAACAACTGTGGAGCTAAAGAATGGGAAACAGGCCAAATACCTGTCTGAGTATTATGGGCCTGAATCATTGTTTGAAGGAGGTGCTGAAGAGCTAACCATGGAGGAACAAATCACCTTCCTTGCGGCCTAACACAAGAGAGTCGTACAGACTCATTATGGGGAAGTAAATCTCATGAATGGGATAACAACTCTGTGTCCAGTTCCCCAAAACAGAGTTCCCATTCATACCCTGCCAAACAATATCTGAGATTTCTTCCCAGGCCGGAGCTTACATGGGTCATCTTCTCTACTGATCAAGAAGGAAAAATACCAACATTTTGCCAACAATAAGTGGGATAATAAATAATTTAGAGGTTTTGGCTGCATTGGTTCAGGGGGAGTTTGTTGGACCAAAAGAACCAATGAGCCAAGATCAGAAAACCTCTAAGTCCCACATGGTATCACAACAACTAACTGAAAGCCTCATCAGCAGTTTGACAAGTGCTGAAGACTTCAACAGCTGAAGATCAAGTGCTGAAGACTTCAACAGCTGAAGAACTAAAGTGCTAAAGTACAACAGCTGAAGAACACAAGTACTGAAGCTGAACAGCCGAAGAACACAAGTACTGAAGCTGAACGGCTGAAGAACACAAGTGTGGAAGCTGAAAGACCATTGTACTGAAGTACAACAGCTGAAGAGTTTACAAGTGCTGAAGATCAACAACTGATGTACAAAGTCTGAAGACAAAGACTGAAGACATCAGCTGATGATATCTACTGAAGTCATCAGCTGATGAAACATCTGAAGGTCAAAGTCTGAAGATCAAGTACTGAAGCGCCAAGTAGTTTGTCACAACTGCTGAAGAGTACTTCTTCAGTAGTTGTGATATCAGTAGTTTTATATTTCTAGTTTCAGTAGTTTTGTAAAACGACTGAAGAGCTTGTTCTTCAGTCGTTGTAGTTTCAGTAGTTTCTAATCAGTAGTTTTATATTCTATACTTAACACTCTGATATTTCTCAGTAGTTGTGAACATTTCAGTAGTTTGTTAAGAGTTAGTTATTTTTGTATTAGATCTGCCAGTTGTCACTTTCCGTGATAACAGCAGCGATTGCACTCTATATAAGGAGTGTCAACCTATTGTATAATTGAATGAATGAATGATTTGAATGATTTGATTAGAACTATTCCATATCTATAACATTCCATGAATCAGAAATATATTCTCTCACTATAACCGTATGTGCTCTTAATACAAACAAGTATCAATCTCTGCTACAATTTGTCTAATTCCTGTTCTTATTCCGCTGCTTTGAACTCTAATACATCAAACTTGTGATCGCTGATCCTATCAATGCTGCATCGAAGGACTTCATAGTATACCAACTTGATGTCAAGTGTGCTTTTCTATACAGGGATATAGACAGGGGAGTGTACGTATGCCAACCTCCAAGATTTGAAGATCCACAGCACCCCAACTATGTGTGCAAATTGGATAAAGCTCTATCTGGGCTGCACCAAGCACCTAGGTTGTGGTATGAGACTGTCTCAATTTCTTCTGAAGAATGGTTATACTAGAGGTACCATTGACAAGACTCTCTTCATTAGAAAGTGTGGAAAGGACATCTTGCTTGTACAAGTCTATGTCGATGACATCATATTTAGTTCCTCAAATGACCAAATATGCAAGGACTTTGAGAGCATTATGAAGAAGAAGTTTGAGATAAGCCCCATGGGAAAAATGGACTTTTTCCTTGGAATTCAGGTAAAGCAACTGAAGGAAGGGTTATTCATTAATCAATCTAAATATGTCTCCGACATCTTAGAAAGATTTGAGATGAAAGATTGCAAGCCTGCCAAGACACCCATACCCAGAAACCATAATCTTTGTCCTGACCTTGAGGGGGAGGATACTGATCAACATCGTATAGGGCAATTATTGGTTTTCTGATGTATCTTACAGCAAGTAGACCTGATATCATGTTTGCTACCTGCATTTGTGCAAGATATCAGGCTGCTCCTAAGGTGTCTCACCTAGCTGTTGTTAAGAGAATCCTCAGATACCTGAAAGGAGCACCTAAACTAGGTCTCTGGTATCCCAGAAACAAGGATTTCAATCTTTATGGATACTCTGACAATGACTACGGCGGCTGCAATATTGACAAGAAATCAACATCGGGAGGATGTCAATTTCTTGGTGGAAGGATCATCTCATGGCAATGCAAGAAACAATCCTGTGTCTCTACATCAACTGCTAAAGCTAAATACATTGTTGCTGCTAGCTGCTGTGCTCAACTGCTATGGATTCAAAATCAGACGTTAGACTATGGATTCAACTTTATGAGTACTCCTATCCATATTGACAACAACAGTGCTATCTCCATTAATAAAAGTCCGGTGAAGCACTCCAAGACTAAGCACATTGACATCAGGTATCATTTCATTAGAGACATTCATGAGAAAAATCTAATCAGGTTAATAAAGTTGATTCAAATGAACAATATGCTGATATGTTTACCAATGCTTTTGATGAACAAAGGTTTAAGTATCTCATAACAGCTATTGGGATGATAAACATTGATTAACCTGATCTCTTTTGAAAACTTTTTAATATGTAAGTCTTGTTTCAATACAATTTAAGCCCTGTTACAAGGAATTCTCTCTGAAATTTTCTAAGTGTAAATTCCTTCCGAAGACAAATTAACCTTGGAAGACATTATTATATCTTCCGAAGCATAATTTCTCAAAGGATAACTTTCTTATCAAAAATTTTTGGCCTTGGAAGAAGCGATTGATTGCATATTAGATTTACTTCCGAGACTTACAAATTCTCTATTCGGAAGCAACTCTAACCTTTGGAAGAAAATAATTGGCTTCGGAAGTAAGAATTGCCTTCGGAAGTCAAGTTACCTTCGGAAATGTTTTACACTCGAAAGAGAGATCTCACTGTGTAACGTAAATTTCTTGGGCCCCACACTGTAAAAAGCAAAGATTTTGTTAATGATGTCAGATTATTTAACTGATTTTTAACCTTACCACCGCTGTCATTTCATCCACTAAACCATCACATCATCTTATCCTATCCCCCATTACCGCCTCTCCACAATCTTTTAAATAATCTCGACTATTCACTTTCACTCTCTTACTTGCAAACTTTATAGTCCTAGAAATTTCTCCTACTCATCTTTACCCAGCTCAAATCTTTCACGTAAATTTCTCCAAGTCGCACTTCTTGATTCATCAAGAGATGCTGACTTCTCACATATCATCTCCTTCCTAACCCAATCTTCCTACTACACCACTCTGACTATTAACCCCACAATTTACTCAAACCATATGTCCGAATTTTGGGCAAACGGTCAGATTGAAACCCTAAATGGGGTCCGTGTCATTCGATCGAGCATGTGTGGCCAGGAGTTGGTCATTTCTGAACAGCTCATCAGGGAGCATTTAGAGCTTCATGATGAGGGCGCTCCAATGGAATTTCCAAAGCAGACTTGGACCATTCTTATCTCCAAATGGGATATGGAGGAGACGTTAGTAGGTCAACTGTCTATAAATTTAACTTCTCGTACAAATGGAAGTTCCTGCTACACGTGGTCCTTCACTACTTATCGAATAAATCTGGAGGATGGGATCAAATCCCATTTGAACTTGGGTGCCTTGTTCATGGGTTGGTAAAAGGCCTCCGCTTCAACTATTAAAGATTTGTGCTGACTAACCTCATGGGAAATCTTCAGAAAGACACATTCTTCATGTATCCCAGGTTTCTCGAGCATATAATCATCTGTGAGCTAGACCAGAGCACGCTTGTCTGTGCAGCTGCTCTGACTGCTCCCCAGATGAGCCCGACCATCTTCAAGACTTTGAAGAGAGTGTCCACCAACTTCACAGGAAGAGATACTGCACTTCTTCCAGGTATGACTGAGCCCACGGCTCCTCGTGACATCCCTGTTAACCCCACATGTGATGAACCCACACAAGCAACTATCCCCCACTATGCCTCCATCCATCACCATCACTTATCAGAGACGTCCCAAACGAACCCTTGTTCAATCTACTCTGATTGAATAAGCTCCTCCAGTCCAATCCAAAAAGGCTAGAGTGGAACAAGGGCTCCCACTCAGCCTGAGGTCCAACCATCCTTCACAATTGACCTCAATATGGGTCCTGAGTCTCCTAAGTCTCAGACCCATGAGCCCACAACCCAAGCTGAAAGCCCTCAGAGAGAGTCTCTATACTCCCCTGAGCAGCCAACAAGGGACAGCCCCACCAGAGGCTCAATGCCTGTAGACATTGACCAAAGTCTCGGGTCAGTAGGTTTAACCATCCTATCTTTCACTAACCTTTTATTTAAAACTGATGAAGAGATAACATCTCTCCATGGCAATGAAGTTGATCTACAAGACCCTCTCCAAGATCAACAGAGCCCGGAGAAATCTCTTATCTCTAGCCCCCATCAGCAACCAACTGAGATGAGTCCCACTGATATGGAGGGGAATCATGTAGATTCAGCTGCCACTATAGAAGGTGCCTCAATGGATCTTCTGGATGGTGGTAACATTTCTCAAACTGAATCTACGGCAACCGAGCCCTTTGATGACTCTGAAAGAGACATCATTGAGCATGGGAAACCAGGGTGCCAAGAACCCACATCTGGTGGTGAGGTTGAACATACTAGGTATGTTACCTCATCTCCCCGTGATTCTTTGAAGAAGATGAGGGAACATGCAACTCCTCATTCAAGATCTTCTTTCCAAAGTCTCAAACCTGGAATCTCAAGTTAGGACTTTAGAGGCAAGATCTGCCACTCAGCAACTTAAGATTGACAATCTCAAGGCTCACCTAGCTGAGAAACAGACAGAGAGGTCTATTAGGCATGTACCTATTCAGGTCTCCCTAACTTCCTCCTCTAGCTCATCTAGCTCTCAAGATGATGCTACCAAAAAGGGGGAGAATGTTCAAAGACAAACACACAAGCAACCACAGAGTCGGCCGTCCACTTCAACATCTTCCTCTCACATCGTCTCTGCGCCTGAAACATCTCAGGTCACTCTTCAGATTGATCCAAGGATGCTCAATGATCTCTACAGACTCTTCACCAAGTTTCTGTTAAGATCCTCCTTTGAGCAGCGAAGTCATGATGTTGCAATGATCTACTTTGGAGCAGAAGAACTTCAAAGGCTGACTGCACCATTTACCATTGTGGAAGAAGTTGGTCAACCTAAGGTCCTCATGGAACCTAAGATTCAATTCGAAGGGGAAATGGGAACTGATGGCCCAGCAACCGAAACAGTTGGGGCAGAATCTGCATCTCCTTTAACTTCTGAAGCTGAAGTTAAAGCCTCGGAAGAACAAGTTGAATCTTCCGAAGCTGAAATGGATGTTGCGGAAGGACTGTTTAAAATGTTCGAGGAACTGATCATCATAGATGCTATCCTGGAAATGGCATCTGAAATAAGCAGCGAGGACTTTCCAATTGCACCTCCATCTCAGACACCATCTCTGACTCTCTCACAATCAGAAACCTCTCTCCAAGAACCACCACAATCAGGATCTTCAAAGGATAAAGGTAAAAGGAAGATGACTGCGGAAGAGATTCAGGAAGAGGAGAAGATTGAGAAACTTAAGAAGAAAGGAAGACTTCAGACTGAGAAGTTGCTAGCTGCTAGCACAAAAACAGCTGCTTCCAATCAGGAAGTTGTCATCAATAAAAGAAGAGAGCAGATCATTGACTAGCTCATTAAAATGGGAGCTGCCAATGAAGAAACACTCCTGCTACCATTAGAGGAGTTGATGGATCTGGATAAGGCAACCAGGCTGAAACTTGAAGAAGAAGCCAGGTTGACCTTAGAGGAAAAGGAAAAGAAACAAAAGGAGGATAAATTGCAGCTGAGGAGAGACAGGATAAACTTCCTACTCTCCAGAGGCTTTGATCTTCAAGAACTCTCTCCACACAACGATGACACGATCCTCTGGCTCTTCAACAAAGAGCAGGATCTAATGGAGAAAGAAAGGAAGAAGGCTGCAAAGAAAAGGCCAGAGAGAAGAAGAAGAAAGGAGAAGAGACTAGGGTCACTGCCTCCAAGAAGCTTACTGAGAAAGCCTGGATGAAGGACTATCTTCGGGCTCATGGCTTCTCCGGTAGGCAGGTGGGTCCTATGTCTGAAAGGACACTCCAATGGATTGTCAGTGAATTAAGGCTGACATCCTGTTGGGGAAAAGGAAAGAGATGTATAGAAGGGTAAAAGGGATGACATTCACTGCTTCCTCCCAACCATAACTTGAACCCTCATCCTCACCATTCACCATTAAACTTGAACCCTTCACCCCTGAACCCACATCACTACCCACTACTACTCCCTCACCTAAACCTCCTAAACTTCCCATCATCCAACCCAAAACACTAGCCAGAACCTCTGAACCTAAACCTACCCAATTACCATCCAAACCATCCTTTTAGCCTTCTCAACATCTCTCCCTTGAGGAGTTTAAGGCAATCAAGACGAAGCTCACTAATTGTACTACTTTAAGTGAAGTTTCCTATGTAGAAGACTCCATTAACATTACCTATGTAGACGGATCTTCAAGTTCCCTCACAAGAGACAGATTCCTTGATTTGCCTAGAGGAACTTTGGACCAGGCTGCAAGACTTTTGGGCCTCAATTCAGACTCTTTAAATGAGCAAGAAAAGAAGCTCAGAAGAAAACTGGTGGCTCTACTAGATACAAGAAAAGAGGACAAGATTCCTAGTCAGCTCTTGTGCCTGGAAGGAAGATAATCCAGTGGAGGTTCGATGAACCTTCTCACAACTTTGTTGTGGAAAGAGAGAATGGTAAAGTCAACAGACTCAATGCAACCTCTCTGTTACACTCCAGCAGATTTGACATTGCTGAGTTAGCAGAGAAACCATTCTCCAACCCCTCTAACTCAAACTGTTGCACTGGTCAAAAATCATCTCAACAGTCTTCATTTGGCCGAGCTAACTGCAAAAGCAAAGATTGAAGAAGAGTTGAAGTTGAGAAGACAGGAAGACAAGGAAAGATCTCCCACCAAAGGTGTTGCCTTTCTACAGATGGTGGAAGGTCCTGAATTGGAACCTATAGTTTGATGGGAATATGATTACAGTTCCCATCAACTAACTCTTTTCAGAAGGCAACAACAAAGGGTACATGTTATCCAGGTGACAGACTGGATTTCTTGTCTACCAAGGATCTGTACAAACTTCTCAGCACCACATGAGGGAAGAACAAGGAGACAGACAAATATTTGCTCTCCTTGGTGCTGAAAGTTTTGAGAAGTCGAGGTAAGTGAAGTTTTGGTAGCATCAGCCTAGGGGGAGTTTGTTGGATTAAGAAGAAGGCTAATGTAACCAAAACTAGATCACTTAAGTTATTTTGATGCTGCATGCAAAGGCTTCTGAAGCTTTTCATGGAACTTCCGAAGGTTGTAGAGTTCTTCCGAAGACAAAGGAAAAGTCCAACTTCCGAAGACAGAACTCTACTTCCAAAGAGAAATGCATACTTCTGAAGTTCAAGACTTAGAAGAATAAAGTGAAGACCACTTCCGAAGTATGATGAAGAGGTCTCCAAGTCATGGAAGAAGCAGCCTCTTCCGAGTATAAAGGGGCTTCGGAAGTACTTACTCTTCCGAAGCCATTTAACCTTCAGAAGACACTGCTATAACCAGTGGACACAAGTATGGTCATTGACACTCCGCTGCAGACTTCTGATACCACATGGCTTCTTCTTAAAGAACCATGTTGTTGACCATACTTTATTCCACTGTTTACCTTTTCATGATAGTACAGTTGCCATCTTTAGTTGGTGACAAAAGGTAAGTCAGGGACATTTCCTGACTACCAAATCTCAGATAAGACTTTATCCAAGATACCTTAAACTATAGTCTTGTAGTATAGGCTTTAGCTAAAGGATCCCAGCTAGTATCAAAGTATATCCGGCTGTAGCTAGTATTATATATAGGTTCTCCTTGTATATCATAAAAACACAGACAATCTGCTTGTAAGAGTCTTTGTATCTTGAGTTGAGACTCAATATATAAAAGTATCTTGAAAATTATATTTGTGTGTTCTTAATTACTTTTCATATTATAATCAACTCTTATTGATTCTTACCCGAGTGTGATTCTAGGCGAGTTTGAGAGAAAACATTTGTGTTTAAGTGACACACACCGATCCTGCAGATGTAGTAACCTCATGAGTGTGCAGCTCACTCATCAAGTGATAAAAACGGTCAATGACATCATCAAAGCTCTCCTCCCCATCGATGAGAAGTTATCAAACTCCTTTTTCAAAGCTTTAGCCTTTAGAGCTTTTAATGATGCATTCCCTTCATACTGTTTTTCTTGAGCATCCTATAGCTTTTTTGGTTGCTTGTTCTCAGAGAACTGATGGAATATATCCTTAGGAATTGACTGAGTTAATAGAGCATACACCTTCATCTCTGCATTGTACTTTACCTTTTGTTATCAGTCATGCCGCCTATGGTAAGTTTAAGTCCATAAGCACCAACCGGCATGTTGTACCCTATCTCTATTGATTCCCACAGATTAGTATCTACTCCATTTAAGTATATCTTGACCCATTGCTTCCATTGTGGGTAATCATCTAACTTTATGAGCTTAGGGGGCTTATTGTGATTTTCCACTTTATTTTCCAGAAGCAATAGATTCTGGATCCATGAATCCCTACCTGCTATGATCGCTGAATTATGATCTTCTATCTCTATTTACTTTGAATTTTAGAACAAAACTATTTTACTGGTGCAAATGAAAGACGTGTGATTGGGCTATTCATGCGATTGAACAATGTGGATGGCTCAAATGTGCGATTGAACAAATGCGGATGGCTCAATCGTGCGAATGAACAAATGCGGATGGCTCAATCATGCGATTGGACAGGTACGGATGAACAATACAAATAAGGTGTTCAGTCGTACGAATGGATGAATGACTGAGTGGAATCGTGCGTATGGGAGGTACGAATGAGTTCAGTCGTGCGATTGAGTCAATTGTGCGACTGAAGCTGCTGGTTTTTGAAAATTCAAGGGTTTTAGGTACTTTGATGCAAAAACACGAATTTCTCATGAACCCTAATTGCCGTATGCCGGAAAATGTTAACTTTTTGACCTGGAGATGTCGAAAACACTGTTTGACACAAAAAGATTGAGTTTTTGAGCGAAAAACATGATTTTTATGTCAAAATCGATTGAATCACACACAATCAAGAGCCAAGGCTATAATACCACTTGTTAGGACTGTTTAGGTACGGAGTACTAATTGATTTACGTGTATACCAAACCAAATAGTGCGGAATCCTATTTGATTGGTGATCCAATCAGTGAGAACGCCTATGTAATCAATCTAATAATGAATCAAAACATTAAGAATGATTGCAAGATTATTAACTGCGATCTATGAACCTGGAACAAGTGATCTTGAGTCTCTGGATGTCTAGGGTATGATTTTGTGCATCGGCATTCGAATTGTTACGTTTTTCCACGAATTAAGTGGTATTTATATGTTAGGGTTTGTCATTCGTGTGACTGAACAATTAGTATGGTTCAGTCGTGCGATTGAATCATACGAGTGTTCCAATCGCACGACTTAAGCTTCAGTCATGCGACTGAGTCAATCTTATGTCTCAATCGTGCGGCTGATCCAGTCTCCTGGTTCAGTCGTGTGACTGGTCAATTAGCATGAAGTGTTCATGCGTATTGTCCATTAGCATGGTCTATTCGCATGAGAACTTCAAATGATTAAGTGTAAACACAATTCTCAATCATTCTTGAGTAAGAACGATGTAAACAACCACAAACCTATATAGTTAGTTCAACATGTGTTATCGCACCATAAACAATGAAATATTCAACGTTATAAGCATCAACCACACATTGTATTTCATTCATACCCATTCAATTACATATATGTAAGACATGAAAGACATTTTACATTGAGCTCCTAAACTAGGTACATATGTATCAAAAAGAGTAAAGATAAAATTAAAAGTAATTATTTTGAAAGATTATTTTCTCTCCTTATTCCATCATTTACCACATTAATAGTTTCCAATCTACTAAAAGGGTAATGTCATTGTTTAAAAGAGAAAAACAGAACCAGAGATATGTACGAGACTTATAGTGATATTGGTTCTAGATTGTCTGAGTGTGATAAGGAAATATGTATAGATAAAATTCCTAATCTATCACACAATAGACCAAGATTAAAATCTCATTGCTTTAAATGTGGTAAAGGTGATCACGTAGTTAAAAAAATTGTCCTGAGCTTTATCATAGACATGTTCATAAGAATTCTTTTGGCAGTAGATTAACTCATCTGGTTAATAATTTCTTTTGCAAAAAATCATCTATACCAAGGCCTAAAGTTGTTCAAACATGGGTTCCTGTTTCAACCGGTTAATCTATTCATTCTAATATTGCAAGAGTCATCCACTAAAGCTGTAAATAGTGTTTGGCATGTTGATAGTGGATGCTACAGACATATGACAGGGCTGAAGGACTTGTTGAAAAACTATCGCATCATCAATGGAGGTTATGTTGCATTTGCTTGCAACAAGAAAGGTGGAAAAATGATTCGTCGAGGGGAGGTCTCTAATGGATCCCTTACACTGGAGAAAGTCAATTTTGTGCCAGAGCTCGCCTTCAATCTTTTAAGCGTCTCTCAAATGTGATAAAGAAATTCCAATTCTTTTTCTGTCTAATGAATGTCTATTTCTTAAACCCGGTTTGTTGTTCCTGAGGAGATGGTACTCATGCGAGCTCCGAGAAAGAATGACACATATTTTGTTGACATAGGTTCTAAAGACACAACATCCACTATCATCCGTCTTCTATGACTGACTTAGAGAATGATATTATTTGTTGATGTGAATCAACAAGGACCGAATATGATGATTGAGTCAATGATTGTAAGGAGGAATCAAACAATCAAGGAACATTGGATTCAAGAAATACTCATAAATGTTGTTTATATTAATAAAGGTAATCAGGTACAATGAATGATAGCGTTTTGTCATTAAACAGTAACAAGACACCTTGTAAACATAAGATTCTAATTTTCTAGAATGTGTATCAACAGTCACCTCACATACGAGGTTTTCTATTCTATTTATAGGCTAACAAGATGCCTTTTAAAAAAAGACTAGATTACCCCTGACCTATACATTAGTGAACTAGTCTAAGTCTTCATTAGCATTTCTTTTGTTCATCTGCATTGACTAATGCGGATGTATTGATCTTGATCAGCATTTCTTTTTTGGTCTTTAGCATTAGTGTTCGGTCATCAACATTGAAAAATGCGGATTAACAAACACATGCGCATTTGTTGTCGGGCATTCGCATTAGTTAATGTGGATGTAAAAATACTTGTCTGCATTTGTTTCCAGCTATCCGCATTTGTTAATGCAGAAGAACAAATACTTGTCAGCATTTGTTCTATGTGGTTAGCCGTCACTTGTATTCTTCTTTGCCGATTCATCATCCGCATTTGTTCCTGGACTTATGGGATTTCTAGTAGAACAACCATCAACCCACCACTTCCATTGGCATGTATGATCCTTTTAGGGTCCAACAATACACCCCTAAGGATTATGCTGCCTAAGTTCTTCAAGGATTTGATGGTGGTTAAGGTTGGGAAGATCAGCTGGGTCTTGTGGAGAAATAAGAGGTTCTGCCTGAGATGGATCCAGAATGGCCTTTATCATGTTGACAAGGTCATTTGCATCAGACATCTTCACTCCGTTCAGCACATGGATCTTTATCTGCCTCATTGTGTAGATGGCTTCTAAAGGCAGCTTCTTTAGAGAAATGGGTTCCCATATTGACACTATGGACAACCCATCTCTATGAATCAACAGAGCTCCATCAACATCCACCTCTAACTTCACAATATTCCTTAATTGTAGAGGAGTTTTCTTCTTCTTCCTCTGCTCCCTCTTGACATTGATTCTATCATTTTATTCTTGACATTAAAATCTTTATACATTTCAAAAAGAAATGCAAATCTTCTTCTGCCATTTTATTCTTTATTTCTCTTAAATGTCTTGTGTATATGTAGTGGATATAGGATTCATCTAACAATCCCTCCTCATATCCACTAAACAGCCTAATTTCAGCTTCTTCCTTTCCTCCCCATCTTCTTTCAATCACCAACTCTTATGTTTTTTCATCAAATAGACATTTGAGATTGGTTTGGAGGAATGAGTTCCGGCTACCATCTTTCTTTTCAGAGATTTAATGGGCTTCACCTTTAGTTCAAGGAATACCACTTCTTTAGTTGGTGTTGTTCTCTTCTTCTCCAAGGGGTTGACAAATGATCTATCTTTTCTCATGCAGATAGCCTTGAGAGATTTGAAGTTGTCTGTTCTTTTAAACATCCTCAGAATATCTTCAAACTCAGAACCCCTGGACATAGCCTTGGGATTGATCAACTCCAAATTGGCTAGTTCTTTTAGATCATGGATTTCTAGGGAGTTCACCAGAGCATAGTACTCTGTGAAGAATTGAACTAAACCTAAAATCCTCTTGATCATAAACATGTTCCAGTCAATGTCATACTTCCATGCAATTATCTTCCGATCAGTGGTGAGCCCTTCTTGAAGCTTTAATTGAGAGGGCTCAGTAAACCACTCTGGATTCTTGTGCAGAACAGGTGCTAGAGAATCATGGTCTGTGTGGGTAAGCTGAATGCCTTGTGCAGACATTATTGTTCTAAGATTATTTGCTAATCATCTCTTCTTCAACTTTCTTCAGCATTTCTTTCTTTTCATTAATCATCCTAAGGATAGTAGCCCTTAAGGAATTTGTTTTCATGTTTCTGAATATTCTTCTATAAAGATCCTTAATCAAACAGATAGTCTTTCATTTCCTTGTCAGTCATACTATAGGGATCAGGATATAGTGGTTACAGAGTGGAAGTTTGCTTTTGTAACACCCGGTTATTCCTTTAAAGTTAATAAGGAAGAATTAAGTGAAGAAAAAGAAAGAAAAGAAATTTTACCCCAGTTAAGATATAAAAAGTGTCACAAAGGACAAAAGGTTTGAAAAAGTGGGTGCAAAAGGTGATGGCTGCCCATCACTCGCTTTACACCCACACAAAATTCTGATAGTTTTATAGAGAGGAAGAAAAGGAGCTAAAACCTCGGGTTGAAGAAGAACAAGAGCTGAAAAGTCAAATTCAAGGTAACATTTCATGTGTTTATGATGTTCTTGACTGTTTTCATCCTCGGTTGAGTGCATATGTGTGTTGTGTGTGTTTGGTTGTATGTTCTTAGTGGGTTTCTAGGTGGTTGAACTCAATTGCAAATGAGTTTCGAAGAAGCCATACTCAAGAGCTGCAAAGGTGAGTTCTGGAACCCCTCTTTTACATGTTTTAACTGATTTTAGGGCTGGAAATGCATGTATGAACTTTTTGTAAAACTAGGGTTTCATACCCGTATGTATGAATGTGTGTATGTTGTGGGTATGGTGTGATTTTGGTCTATGTTCTTGTTTGACGATGTTATGGTTGTGTTTCTAAGGCTTAGAATGGATGACTTAAGCTGAGAACATGATAGATGGTGTTTGGAGACCGAATGATGATGATAAGTGTGCCCTGGGCTACTTATGCGCCCAAACAGTAGTTCATATGCCTAAGTTTAGAAAAACTACTTAAGTGTTGAAAAATGTGGATGAGCATTAACAAATGCGGATTAGCATTGACAAATGCGGATGGGCATTGACAAATGCGGATGAGCATTGATAAATTTGGATGAGCATTGAAAAATGCGGATGAGCATTGACAAATGCGGATGAGAAAGTCAATGCGGATGAGAAAGTCAATGTGGATGAGAAAGTCAATACGGATGAGAAAGTCAATGCGGATGAGTGAGGAAATGCAGATGAGTAAGTTCATGCGACTGAACAAATGCGAATGAACAAAGTTAATGCGGATGATCAAATGCGGATGAGTAAGTTCATGCGACTAAACAAATGTGGATGAATAGAGTCAATGCTGATGAGTAATGAAATGCGGATGAGTAAGGAAATGCAGATGAGTAAGTTCATGCGACAGAACAAATGTGGATAAACAAAAGTTAATGCGGATGAACAAATGCGGATGAGTAAGTTCATGCGACTGAACAAATACGGATGAACTGAGTCAATGCGGATGAGTAAGGAAATGCGGATGAGTAAGTTCATGCGACTGACCAAATGCGGATGAACAAAGTTAATGTGGATTGTAACATCCCGTATTTTTCGTTAAATTAAAAGTTAACTTTGTTAAGTTATTGTCTATTATGAAACTTATGGTATAGTCATGCCTATTTCCTTGTTTTTCTTTAATTCTTTTCAGTAACTAGTAATAATATAATAATAATAGTAGTAATAATACTATTAACAACAATAATAATAATAATTTATAATAATAGTTATAATAATAACAATACTAGTAATTATAACTTATAAAAAAATTATTAACTTAAAGCGTTTAAAATTTAATTAAGATTGAGGGGTTGTTTTTGTCATTTTATAAAATTTAAGAACAAGGTTTGTACATGAAATATTAACTTTTAAACCCCAGGGACCAAAATGGTAAAACTAGAAAAACCCAACCCTTTTCTCTCCCTCACCACCGTTTTCCCGACCGCCGACCGGCAAGGCTCGACGCGGCTCCGATGATCCCCCAAACCAACTTCTAACCCCCGAATTTGATGCCGAATCGATTCTAGTCAACGCTGAAACCGATTCGAACGCTTTATGAGCCTTAATTCAAGATTAAAGGTGTCGATTGAGCTTGGAAACCGCTCGACATCAACTCTTTAACCGTTCGTCAATTAAACTCTAATAATAATCAAATTAATCAAACTTAAACAATCATCTAACTACATTTAAACTATCCTCAACTCCAATTTCTCCTCAAAAGCACACAACATCACAATCGATCCGTACTTCCATAGGGACCTACAACTAGTGTTCATCACCGTCAGAACGTTTTGTACTTCAATTAGTAGAGGTCTTAGAACCAAGAACTTCACCCAAAGCTTCGCCTGAAGTTAATTTGATTAACAACAACAATTTCGCATCAAACAAGAACAAGCGTCGGTCGTGTCTCACCTGCATCAGTTCTCATCGATTTAAACATCATTTCGGGTAATTAGCTGAGTCCATAGACTCGAAATCATATGGGGATCAAAAAAACCCCAATGTTAATTTCATTACTAGTAGTGAATTGATGATCATTTTGGTTGTGTTTGAATTAGGGTTCATACGGTTTAGGGGAACCTCTTAATTTGTGTTTAAAAGAACTTAAACCAATGTAAACCAAGGCCACGACCCTGGTTCATTGGTTAAGTCTATGTTCCTTCCACCATGAGATCCTGGGTTCGAACCCGGGTCCCTCATCTAATTTTCTTAAAGGCTTTTTAGCCTTAATAAATTATAGAATTTTTTTTAGTACAAAAAATATTTTTATAAACTTTAAATATTTTTAAAGGACACCAAATATTTTCTGTAATTTCTCTAAGTTTAAATAAATATATATCTTTCTAATAAAAGATTCTAACAAAGATTGTTTTTGGGTAATTTTTTATAAAATGAATTGTAAATAATAATTAATAAATTACTATTGGTCTAAACGTTTCTTTCCGCTTAATATTGTTTAGAATCATGATTATTTCAAATAAGTACACAAATATTATATTTAAACTTTGTTAATTATTATAAACGATTCAATTTCATCTTCTCCATATTAAAACATA
The DNA here is from genome assembly GCA_025506515.1 of Flaveria trinervia. Taxonomy (NCBI): domain Eukaryota; kingdom Viridiplantae; phylum Streptophyta; class Magnoliopsida; order Asterales; family Asteraceae; genus Flaveria; species Flaveria trinervia. The sequence continues at coordinate 76,712,628 of CM046451.1, read as the reverse complement.
TAAAGAATATATATTTTTATTTCAAGTCCTTATAAAATGCCCAAATACCCAAATGAACTCTAGTCCTTGATAATTCGTTAAACTTATTATTAAATCTTAACCCGGTGAATATATATATTTACGTGCCTCATGACAATTCATCTTGGAACGACGTAACTTATTCTTATTAAACTCCATTATATACTTATTTGACATGTGAGTTTCCTTGCCCCTTTTTATATATTTCACACTATTTTGGGGTGAAAAATGATACATATACAATATTCACTTGTAAACGTTTGAACTTGTAAAGCACTTGCAATTCATCTTTCTATTTAGTCATGGTTATTTGTGTGTTGTAAGTGATTATATGAGAAATATATTTTCTTTGCAATAATGAACTATTGCTAGCCTGGTGACGTCTTAGATCTTTGGGCCTGGCAAGCCTATTTGGTGCTAAAGCCGATGTATTGCCAGCTCCTGATGATGTATGCTTGTTTATCATATTTCAGGAAATGCCCAAGTTTAAAGTGATCAAATAAAGATGCGGTAATCTAGGATTCGAACCTAGTTAATTGAATAAAAGGATTATGTTTTGTTATGTTATGCTTGAAATTATTTCATGTTTGAGACTTATGATTGTACTTTCTTTTGAAACTTGTAATTTTAATATTTACATTTAAATATAGCGTTATGTGGCTGTGAACAATCTTAACCCTCACATCTCGACCATTCTGCCGTCAAGGTTGGGGTGTGATAGATTGGTATCAGAGTCCATAACTATACGGATTTAGGTTATTAAAAATGGTGACCTAGACTATAGTTTATGCATGAACCTCATAGAATAATATTTATATCTTGTAAATATATACATTGTTTACATGCTACATAATGCTATGCCTTCTTATGTGCAACTTGATTCCTTAGCGTAGGATTGCCTTGTAAATGCTTAAACTTTGTTGCTTGTCTCCCCTAGACTTATTCTTTATTTCTTTAATTCTCCCCAACGAATGAAACTTTCCTAAAATTATTCTCGACGACATGTGGAATCGACACTTATTATCATGGGTTTAATTCTTTAGACCCCATGTCTAATCTATGAAAATCTCATCAAGGTTTTGATTTCATGAACCTAAGAATTTTGCGTGACACATAGACACTTGTATCCTGGTTTTCCTGGCAAAAGGCCCTCAGGCTAAGGAAAGCATATCGCATAAATCCTACGGGACTAGTTAAGCTTACTTGGGGATTAATGGGATGAGTGATAAACTATGGTCAGCAATAAGGGAATGGTCAAGGAGAGAATAATGCTAACCAAGGGTGCAACAACCAAACTTGCACTTTCAAGCACTTTAGTTCTTGCAAGCCCACTAGTTATAGTGGCAAGGAAGGAGCCACTGGTCTTCTTGAGTGGTTTGAGAGCATGGAAAATACGTTTGTCAACTGTGAGTGTCCCGATGCACTCAAAGTTCATTATGCCACTAGTATGCTCCAACAAAGGGCACTCACCTGGTGAAATAGCAAGAAGAGAAACTGTGGTGCTGAAGCTGTGCTAGCACTTACTTGGGAGGACATCAAGAACATCTCCATCGCAAAGTTCTGCCCGAGAAGTGAACTACAAAAGTTGGAGGAGGAATTCTGGAACTTGAAGCAAGATGGTGGTGACCATTTGGCCTACTCAACTAGGCATCATCAGTTGAGTATACTACTGCCTCATATGGTCGACACTGTCCCCCACAATATCAAGAACTTCATTAAGGGTGTACCACCCTAAATTCAAGATGTTGTGATGGGTAGCCGACCCACAACCTTGGAAGAAGCCATTACTATCACCGCTCAACTCACTGAGAATCATATACGAGCAGGCACCATGTCTGTGAAGGGTGCAAAGAAGATAGAGAAGACGGCTACTGAGACCGTTAAGGAGACTAAAGCTGAACCGTCTCACAACAACAACAACAACAAGAAGCGCAAGTTCACACCGGCATGCAACTATGCCTTGGCTGCACCCAAACCCTAAAGACAACTTGTACCTGCGGCTGCACCTGTGGCACAAGTGTCTAGGGCTAGGGCGTATGTTGGTCCTCAACCTATGTGCAACACCTGTAGGTACCATCATCCAGGAAACCAATCGTGTCGCATTTGTACCTTATGCGGTAAATATGGTCACTTGGTGGCGACTTGTCACCGAGCACCTAATAAAGCCACGATGGTCACGAACCGTGTTTGCTACAATTATGGGGAACCTGGTCATTTCTGCCCACAATGCCCTCATCTTATGGGTAATGTTCCACAAGCCCGAGGACGTGCATTCAACATTAATGCAAATCAAGCACAAGCAAACAACGATTTGATGAATGGTATGTTAACTTACCCTTAACTTTTGTGACCTAATTCTTTTCATGCATTGCCTGTATTGTTAAAAACCTTTAAAATTGAATAGGTATGTTTCTTATTAATAAAACTTATGCATATGTCCTATTTGACTCGGGAGCCGATAAGAGTTTTGTTTCGGTAGAGTTTGAACCCATACTTGTTAAGCCTCATACGAAACTAGAAAGACCTCTCACTATTGAAGTTGCCGATGGAGAACTGATCACTGTTGACGTCATTATTCATGATTGCATCATAAGTCTTGACACGCATGATTCCTTATCATTCTTATTCCTATGAAACTTGGAAGCTTTGATGTCATCATTGGTATGGATTGGTTAGCCAAACACCATGCCGAGATCATTTGTTTCGAGAAGTGCATTTGTATCCGTTACCCTCTAGAGATACATTGAAAGTGTTCGGTGAAAAATCTTCCAAAGGGCTTAAACTCATGTCTTGCACTCAAGCCCGAAAGTGCTTAAGCAAGAAGTATATGGCCTTCTTGTCTTACGTGATCAACACCAAAGTCAATGGGAAAGAACTTAAGGATGTCCTGATCGTACAAGGCTTTCCTGAAGTATTTCCCGATGACCTTAGTTGTTTACCTCCCGTGCGTGAAGTCGAGTTTAAAATTGATTTGATTCCGGGAGCCAATCCTGTGGCTAAGTCACCATATCAGGTTGCACCATTGGAAATGCAAGAACTCTCTAGTCAACTTCAAGAACTATCCAAGAAGGGCTTCATTCGTCCTAGTTCTTCACCTTGGGGTGCACCTATTCTTTTCGTGAAGAAGAAAGATGGATCATTTTGCATGTGCATCGACTATCGTGAACTTAACAAGCTTACCATCAAGAAACGTTATCCTCTTCCTCGTATCGATGACTTGTTTGATCAACTTCAAGGAGCTTGACTGGGTAAGTGAGAGTGAGATTCTCACTAAGGCTCGAATATAGTGATTGAGTTAATGATTGAATGGCGGAAACAATCAATCAATAAACAGTTAATGCAAGAGTATACTCATAAATGCTTTTCTATATAATAATGAAGTTGATTGATTACAGAGAATAAAAGACAACAAATATTCTCTATGTCTATCAGCCGTCACCTCATGTACGAGGTTTTCTATTCTATTATAGGTAGACAAGATGCCTTTTACAAAATGACTAAACTACCCCTGACCTATTACATCAGAACTAGTCTAAGTCTTTATCCGCATCTTTACTTGTTCATCCGCATTGGCAAATGCGGATGAGTTGACTTGATCAGCATTTCTTCACTTGATCATCCGCATTTGTATGTTGGTCATCCGCATTGGTTAATGCGGATGAACAAATACTTCTGCGCATTTGTCTGGTCATCCGCATTGGCAAATGCGGATGAACAAAGTCTTGTCCACAGTACTGTTTTGTCTTCCGCATTTGTCCGTATTTGTTTTATGTCTTCTGCATTGACAAATGCAGGAGACTATACTTGGTTTTTCTTCTATGCTGGATCTTCATCTGTATTTCTTCTTGGACTTGTGGGAATCCAGCAAAACAGCCATCAACTCACCCACTGAATTGGCATGCATGATCCTTTTAGGGTCGAACAGAGCTGATATATTCTCGAAGATTGATCTACGTTCTGCATATCTTCAATTATGAGTCAATGATGATGATATCCCAAAGACCGTGTTCCGTACTTGTTATGGGCAGTATGAGTTCATGGTCATGCCTTTTGGTTTAAACAATGCTCCTGCTATCTTCATGGATCTCATGAACCGAGTATGCAAGCCTTATCTAGGTAAGTTCGTGATCGTCTTCCTTGATGACATACTTATCTATTCCAAGTCCAACACCGATCATGAGCTACATTTGCGATAAGTTCTTTTATTGGTAAAGAAAGAACAATTGTATGTGAAGTTCTCGAAGTGTGAATTTTGGTTTGAGGAAGTTCAATTTCTAGGACATGTTGTGAATAGCCAAGGAATTCACGTTGATCGTGCAAACATGGAAGCTGTGAAGAATTGGTATGTTCCTACAATTCCTACTGAAGTTCGTTCTTTCCTAGGTCTTGCTGGTTATTATCGGCGATTCATTGTCAACTTTTCGGGGATCGCGAAGCCGCTCACTTCTTTGACACAAAAGAATAAACCGTTCGAGTGGGGGTCCGAGCAAGAAGAAGCTTTTGAAGCGTTAAAGCACAAGTTGTGCAATGCTCCTATCTTGACCCTACCTGATAGGAACGATGATTTCACCATGTATTGTGATGCATCAAAACAAGGCCTTGGTTGTGTTCTCATGCAACGAGGGAAGGTCATAGCTTATGCATCAAGACAATTGAAGGTCCATGAGGTGAATTACACAACACATGATCTCGAGCTTGGAGCTGTTGTTTTTGCATTGAAGATTTGGAGACACTACCTGTATACTACACAATGCATTGTCTACACCGATCACAAGAGCCTTCAACACGTCTTTAATCAAAAAGATCTCAATATGAGACAACGTCGTTGGGTGGAGTTGATTAGTGATTATGATGGTGAGATTCATTACCATCCTGGTAAGGCAAATGTTGTAGCCGATGCTCTAAGCCGAAAGATTCATAACAAGACGATCTCATTCCAAGAAATTCACGATCGACGATAATGGTTTGACACTTTGGGTGAGTTTGATACTGAGATCCGACTAGATGTCAATGAGAATATTGTACTGCTACAAAACTTGAGAATAGATAGTGACATTGAGTCTAGTATCTTGGAGGCTCAACAAATGGTGCAACAAGAAGGAAGAATGAAGGATGAACCGGAGCATAATCTTTTCACCCGATTGGAAACAAAACCCAATGGATTGATGTACTTCGCAAACCAAATTTGGGTTCCAAATCATGATAATCTTTGTACTTTTATCACTAATGAGGCTCATCAAACTCGTTATTCTATTCATCCTAGTTCTGATAAGACGTACATGGACCTGTGTGGTTAATATTGGTGGCCTGGAATGAAGAAAGATATAGCGGCGTATGTAACTAAGTGCCTTGCGTGTACAAAGGTTAAAGCCGAACATCAACGTCCAAGTGGATTACTGGAGCAACCCGAGATTCCTATGTGAAATGGGAACATATATCCATGGACTTCATAACCAAACTACCCCGAACCTCCCGTGGACATGATAGCATATGGGTAATCATTGACCGATTGACCAAGTCGGCATATTTCATACCCATACGTGACACTTACAAGACATCAAGGTTGGCTCGTATATACGTTGATGAGATTGTAAGTCGTCATGGGGTACCTCTGCACATCATATCCGACCGAGATGCTCGTTTCACTTCGCACTTTTGGTCGTCTATGCAAGAACTCTTGGGTACTCAATTAGATATAAGCACGGCTTACCATCCTCAAACTGATGGTCAAACCGAGCGAACGATCCAAACCTTGGAGGATTTGCTACGCCTGTGTGTCCTTGACTTTGGTGGTGATTAGGATATGCATCTACCGCTTGCCAAATTTTCTTATAACAATAGTTATCACTCGAGTATCAAGATGGCACCGTTCGAAGCACTTTATGGTCGTAAGTGTCATTCACGATCTGCTGGACCGATATTGCTGAAAACTTCGTCACCGGTCCTCAACTTATACAAGAAACGACCGATAAAATCTCTATAATCCGCAAGAACCTTGAAGTGGCAAAAAGTCGACAAAAGAGCAATGCCGACAAGCGATATAAGCCATTGGAATTTCAAGTTAGAGATATGGTCCTTCTTAAGGTTTCACCATGGAAAGGTGTTGTTCGCTTTGGAAAGAAGGGTAAACTGGATCCAAGATTTGTAGGACCTTTCAATATCCTGAAAAGGATTGGGAAAGTAGCTTATAAACTGGAACTATCTTCCGACCTTAGTGGGTTTCATCCTATGCTCCACGTCTCAAATTTGAGAAAGTGCTTGGCTGATGAAAATCTGCATGTTCCGTTGGAAGACATTCAGATTGACGAGTCATTGCATTTTGTTAAGAACCTGTTGAAATCATGGACCACATTCTGAAGAAGACTAGAACCACAACATACCCAATTGTCAAGGTTCGTTAGAAGAATAAGCATGGTGCTAGTTTCATTTTTAATTTCGGGACGAAATTCTTTTAAGTTGGGGAGACTATAACATCTCGTATTTATCGTTAAATTAAAAGTTAACTTTGTTAAGTTCTTGTTAGGACTACTTATGCCTATTATGAAACTTGTGGTATAGTCATGCCTATTTCCTTGTTTGTCTTTAATTCTTTTCAATAACTAATAATAATCTTAATAATAGTAGTAATAATACTATTAACAATAATAATAATAATAATAATAATAAGTTATGATAACAGTAATAATAATAGTAATAATAAGTTATAATAATAGTAATAATAATAACAATACTAGTAATTATAACTTATAAAAAAATTATGAACTTAAAGTGTTTAAATTTTAATTAAGATTGGGGGGGTTGTTTTTGTCATTTTATAAACTTTAAGAACAAGGTTTGTACATGAAATATTAACTTTTAAACCCCAGGGACCAAAATGGTAAAAGTAGAAAAACCCACCCTTTTCTCTCCTCACCACCGCTTCCGACCGCCGACGGTAAGGCCCGGCCCGGCTCCAACCATATCCTAAACCAACTTGTAACCCCCGAATTTGATGCCTAATCGATTCTAGTCACACCCTGAAACCGATTCGAACACTTTATGAGCCTTAATTCGAGATTAAAGATGTCGATTGAGCTTGGATACTGCTCGACATCAACTCTTTAACCGTTCATCAATTAAACTCTAATAATAATCCAATTAATCAAACTTAAACAATCATATAACTACATTAAAACCATCCTCAACTCCAATTTCTCCTGAAAAGCACACAAACATCACAATCGATCCGTACTTCCATAGGGACCTGCAATGGAGTGTTCATCACCATCCGAACGTTTTACACTTCAAATGGTAGAGGGCTTAGAACCAAGAACCTCACCCAAAGCTTCGCCTGAAGTTAATTTGATTAATAACAACAATTTTGCATCAAACAAGAACAAGCTTCGATCGTGTCTCACCTGCATCAGTTCTCATCGATTTAAAGATCATTTCGGGTAATTAGCTGAGTCCATAGACTCGAAATCATATGGGGATCAAAAAAACCCCAATGTTAATTTCATTACCAGTAGTGAATTGATGATCAATTTGGTTGTGTTTGAATTAGGGTTCATACGGTTTAGGGGAAACCTCTTAATTTGCGTTTAAAAGAATTTCAAACCAAAGTAAACTAAGGTCGTGGCCCTGGTTCACTGGTTAAGTCTATGTTCCTTCCATGATGATGTCCCGTGTTCGAACCCGGGCCCCTCATCTAAGTTTCTTAAAGGCTTTTTAGCCTTAAATAAATTATAGATTTTTTTTAAATACAAAAATTATTTTATAAACTTCAAATATTTTTATAGGACACCAAATATTTTTTGTAATTTTTCTAAGTTTAAATAAATATATAACTCTTTTATAAACATTCTAAAGATTGTTTCGGGTAATTTTTTATAAAATGAATTGAAATAATAATTAATAAATTACTCTTGGTCTAAACGTTTCTTTTCACTTAATATGTTTAGAATCATGATTATTTCAAATAAGTACTCAAAAATATATTTAAACTTTGTTAATTATTATAAACGATTCAATTTCATCTTCTCCATATTAAAACATATAAAGAATATATATTTTTATTCAAGTCCTTACAAAAATACCCAAATACCCAAATTGAACTCTAGTCCATGATAATTCATTAAACTTATTATTAAACCTTAACCTGAGGAATATATATATTAGGTGCCTCGTGACGAGTCATCTTGGAACGACGTAACTTATTCTTATTAATCTCCATTATATACTTATTTGACATGTGAGTTTCCTTGCCCCTTGTTGATACATGTATGTCCCTAGATTGTGATATGTGATGTAATAGATCTTGTTTGGTATGATTAATGAACTGATATGATAGTCTGTTGGTTATAATGTTAATAGTTCGTTAATGAGTCGTAAATGAATTGATTGAGTTTATGATTACTTGAATGATTACATATAATATTATATTAATTAACTAAAACATTCAAGCTTAACTTAATGAAGTTTCATGCGAATGGCTCATGCGAATGAACCATAAGCATGAAGAACCTCATACGATTGACTCAGTCGCACGACTGAACCAGGAGACTGGATCAGTCGTACGACTGTAACATAAGAATGGCTCAATCGCACGACTGAACACTCAGTCGCACGAATGAACCAACCGCATGGTTCAATCGCACGACTGAACCAAACTAATGGTTCAGTCGCACGATGAAGAGTGCCAACTATAAATACATCAACTCCCTCGTGAAAAACAGGGAGATTCGTCCAACTTCAATTCGATACGAACCCTAGCCGTCCAGAAACCTTCCAAATCGTTCTCCAAGTTCATAGAACACATTAGATCGGTTCCTTATCGATTTCTAACGTTGGTTTCAATCCTTGATTGATTCTTCGTGTGTTCTCATGATTGGATCGCCAATAAAATAGGATTCGCACTTTGATCTGGTATACAACGTGATCTCTAGGTATTTCAGTCGAATACCAGGTCCCAACAAGTGGTATCAGAGCTTTTGGCTCGTGATTACGTGTTGATTCAATCAAGATTGCATAAAGTTTGTGTTTTTACACTAAAAACGCAATCTTTGGCATCAAAAGTGATCTTGGAGGTTCCCTGCTCATCGACGTGTGGTTTCTACGGACTCAGGCAATCAGAACTTGTAAAATTTCGAGTTTGTACGGCTGAAAACCGTCAACCTAGAAATTTTCGCAAACCAGCGGCTTCAATCGCACAACTGACTCATTCGTACGACTGGACTCCATTCGTACTACTCATACGCACGATTGGACCTAGTCGCACCTTCATTCGGCGATTGTACCATTCGTTCGCATAGCTCATACGTAGCAGATTCATTCGCCCGACTGAACCAATCGCCCAGTTCATTCGCACGATTGAACCAATCGCAGAGCTTATACGCACGATTAGCTCAGTCGCCTCCTTCAGTCGCATCAGTAAAAGTTTGTTTGATTAGATTATAAGTTTATTCATCATGGAAGATCAGATGTCAGCTTTACTGCTGGGAAAGACTCAAGGATACAGAATTGTTGCTGCTTGAGAGTGAGGTGGGGAATCACAAATAAACACCAAAGCTTTGACTTTAGATGAGTTTCCCCACTGGAAACAACGTTTTGAGATCTACCTTAATGGAGTAGATCCTAATCTGTGGGAAGCCATTGAGACAGGTTATAGTACACCGGTGGGAGCTGATGGGGTTAAACTAACATTAAGCGGGATGACCGACGCGCAGAAAGTAAAGTACAATGCAGAGAAAAGAGTATATGCATTGATCACTCAGTCGATCCCCAAAGACATATTCCACCAGTATTCGAGAACAAGCAATCCAAGAAACTGTGGGATGCGCTAGAGAAGAGATATGATGGTAATGCATCATTGAAGGCAATCAAAGTAAAGGAGTTAAAGAAGGAATTCGATAACTTCTCTTCAATGGTAATGAAAGCTTGGACGACGTCATAGATAGATTCTACCACTTGATGAGCGAATTGCATACCCATGGAGTGGTTACTACCATGGAAGAAAAAGTAAGCAACTTCGCAGACGGGTTGCCGGATAAGTGGGCTACATTCGTGTCTAACCTGAGAGACAGAATGGCATCCTTGTAAAGCTGGATATAAATGACTTCATTCTTAAGTTGCGCGAAGAAGCACTAAGGATGAAGTATAGAGCTCAGAAGTCTTCGTACACACAAAATCAACTTTATACAACGCCACACTCAAGCAAAGGCATCTGGAGCACCTCTCCAGACTGCTTTTGTGTCTAGCTCGTCAGGTCCTTCACATGCCTCTACTTCTGGATCAGACACGTCTGGGTCATCATGTACCCATCTATTGGATCAGAAGCTAACGCTACTAAACTGAAGACCGAGAACTTCGGAAATGTGACCGTGGAAGTAGCACGAGAGCATATGGATCTCTAGCAGCAGTGGTTCATTCATATGATGGACTCGTTGCTGGGAAGATTGGAAACTGCCATCTGGCAGATGAGGACTACGAGCAGGTGGATGAGATGGAGCTCGAAAGGATGGATATAATGTGGGCCTTAGCAAGTGCTGTTCGAAGGGCGAAAAAGTTTGTGAAAAAGACTGGACAGAACTTGGTTGCTACTAAGGACACCACCTTTGGCTTCGACAAGAGTAAAGTGACCTGGTTTAACTGTGTGAGAAGGGGCACTTCAAACGAGAATGTGTCAAGCCAAAGAAGACAGGGAATGGGAACCCGTTCTCATCATTTACTCGCCAGGACAAGCAACCTCTATTTCTACTTCATCAAACAAGGACCTAAAGCACTAACTGCTCATGATGATGAAGGACAGGATTGGGTTTCAGGTTTGTCTCACCAGGAGAATCTAACATTGCCAGTGTCGAGGATATTGACGATGATTCTGCGAGTGAAGGTGATATAGCAGTTGAAATTGCAATGTCACATAGTGAAGAAACAACTGCAGTCGAGGTCAGCTACAAGCCAAATGAGGAAGTCTCCACCTCAGAGACTGAAAAGCCAGAGTCGACAGAACCAGAATCATCTAATGCAGCACTGATGGCTAATACTTGGGACCAACTCAGGTAAGTACCACTGACCGACTTTTAATAACCATGCTTGTTCTGATTGTGACATGTTTAGGAAGAGCATAGATGACAAATTTGCTAGGTTATTAGACCATAATGATAACTTAGTAAAAGATTTACATCTGTGTACTGAGGCAAATAGAGTGCTAAAACAAAATGAGCAGTGTTATAAAGAAAAGATAGACCTATTGACCAAACAACTTAGGGAAAATGAAGAAGTAGTGGCTTTTACCAAGCAAACGACATTAGGTACTTCTTAACTCCCTAGAAGACACTAAGAAACAAAGAGCAGTGTTAGAAGTCGAAGTTAATTCATTAAAACAGAAACTGCATAGTTGGACTAGTTCTTCACACATAGTTCAACACTTAGTAAGAGAAAGGAATAACGGGGAGGGATTAGGCTACAAAGTGGTTCCACCACCAACTGAGACCTTGATGAACACCAAGTCTAGACCAGTAAATAATAACCCAATCAAGGATCATGTGGTGACCACTCCTCTTGTTACTGATCCAGACCCTCATGTTCATCTACTGAATCTGGTAAGAAACAAAAGGAGGCCACTTCAAAGGCAAAGGGTAAAATGCCATGTGTTAACCTGGAAAATGAATTGAAAAAGTTAAATTATAGTCAGGGTCAAATAGAGTCAAATCAGAACCTAAAAGGACTTCAAATGTTACTTTTCACAAGCTTCGAGTCAAAAACCAGCTAACCAAAAGGAGGAAAACGGTTTAAATCAGTAAAATTTGTTATACCAGAGAAAACATCAAACATCCAAGAGTCAAAAACTAAAGTGATTGATGTTACTAGAGTGTCACGCACTTCTCCACAAGAAAGTCGACTCATAAAGTTGATAGCAGGTCATGCTGCAACTGTGGAGAATGTGGACACATTGCTTCTGACTGTCATTTCTATCAGACACCTGAAGAAGAAGATAGATATTCTGGACTCTAGACCTAGGTCTTCTAAGCGGAGTTCTCTAACTCCACCTAGAAAGCTAGTGACCCTAAAGTCCAACCTGTAAGCCAGACGACTGTTATCATAAACAGGCACTGCACAAATCTGGCTTATGGAAAGAAAAATCCACCCTCGTGTCTGATACTGATAACAAGAAAGAACCTGAGCTACCCTCACATTCTAAAGGTCAATGGGTGGAGTTTATGATGAGTGATGCCTCAGGGAAACCCAAGACAGTCAAAGCTTGGGTTCCTAACCTAAACTGACCCTTTCACTTTGTATGGCAGGGTGCTCGATATAGCGCTGAGACTAACACGTGGATTATAGACAGCGGAGCATCCAGGCACATGACAGGAAATAGCGCCCTTTATCCAACATCAAACAAATAAAAGGAGGGCATGTTGCTTTTGCAGGAAACAAAGGAGGATATATCACAGCAGGGAGAAGTGGAAATCAGAAAGTTAAGTTTGATAAAGTGAACTACGTTCAACAACTTCAGAACAACTTACTTTCTGTGTCCCAAATCTGTGATAAAGGATTTAAAGTCGTCTTCGATAATCAGAAGTGTTACGTGCTGAGAAAGAATATATGATCCCAGAAGACCAAGTTCTGATGACTGCTTCAAGATATAAAGACCTTTATGTCTTGGATCTGTCAACAGCTGCCACAAAGGATCATGAGGTCAGTGTTTCTTATCTAAAGCTACTGAGAAGGATTCCATCTTGGATCGGAGAATGGGACACATTAGTCAAAGGAAGATGAATTTGATTCAGAAGGATTTAGTTAGAGGAGTGAATGTCAAGAACTTCCAACTTCCTGACTTTTGTGTAGCTTGCAAGAAGGGCAAACAGACAAAGAAGTCTCATAAGGAAAAGAAAGTTCATTCAATAGAACTTCCTCTTGAGCTTCTTCACATGGATCTGTTCGGTCAGTTAGTACAAGGAGCATCGCAGGCGACGCGTATGTTATGTGGTCACTGATGACTATTCAAGGTTCACTTGGGTAATGTTTCTGAAATCCAAATCAGAAACTTTGGAGACATTCAAAGAATTAGTAACCACACTGGAATCACTCTACAAACTCAAAGTTCGACAAATACGCTCAGACAACGGGCAGAATTCAAAAATCAAGGGATGGAGGCATACTGCAAGGAAAAGGGAATTGTGCATCAATTCACCTCTGCCTACACACCTCAGATGAATGGAGTTGCTGAGCGAAAGAACAGGAGCTTGATAGAAACGGCCCGGACTATGCTGGCAGACTCGAAACTGCCTATCCAATTCTGGAACGAGGCAGTGGCAAATGCTTGCTATACACTGAACAGAGTTCCAATAGTCAAGCGCCACGGAAAGACATGTTATGAGCTACTCAAAGACGCAAACCGAATTTGGAGTATCTTGAACCTTTTGGCGCACCGTGTACACTTCTGAAGAAGACACAAGAAGGAAAATTCAGCGAGAAGGCAGTTGAAGGAATTATTCTAGGATACAACATACCGAACAAGCGAGTTTACAATAACTCAACGGGTCTTGTGGAAGTGTGGTGTAATGTCGACGTTCAGAGATATACCACACCACCTACAGGCCAAGGACCTGCACACTTCTTCGATTATGATGGATTCTTCAAATCCTTCAACATCCTCCTCTCTCCCTCGGATGATGAGTTAGCTACTAGGATGATGTATGATATACTAAACACTCCATCCAGCACACAGGGAGAGTCATCTACTCAGTCGAAGGGGTCGTCATGAAAGTGAGTCCTCTTCTGAAGATGAAACTGAAGCAGATGACCAGACAACGGCAGGAGGACCAGGTTCCAGTTC